>OW388278.2:6091071-6752500 GCA_936450705.2 Protodeltote pygarga
AACCTCGCTTGCATGGCGCGACCCCAGATCCCAACCGGTGCGCTTGTTGATTGTTGCTTGTTGTTGATTTGTAGTGTCAATTCCGCAATTAATAACTACGAGCCCACATAAAATTATGCACATGGAGAAAAACTAACTATGTAGGGTTATTTGTAAAACACCAGCATCCTTAAAAGGGGTCATTAAACTCATCATTATGAACAACTTTTACTATGGGACCAACCCTGAAATCGCAAAAAAAAATCAGCTGTTCCATACATTTTGTTGAGTCATGTGAACATTAATGTATGGAACAGAGTATTTCTGTTGATGAAAATGAAGAAACCTGGACTTAATAGTCTGAAATCGCCAACACGCAGTGAGCTAGCGTGGTGATTAATGCTCAATCCTTCTCTGTATGAGAAGAGGCCTTTGCCTTGCATTGGGACAGTTACAGGTTGATTTATTTATTTATATTGTCTGTAGGTGACACCGGTGAGATCAAGTCAGAGATTCGCGAACAAATCAACAGCAAGGTAGCGGAGTGGCGCGAAGAGGGGAAGGCAGAGATGATACCCGGAGTACTGTTCATAGATGAAGTAAGTTTAATTGTATTTTTGTGAATTTTTTACATGTTTATAGCACATGTTAGCTTATCAAATATAATTATTTAAGTAATAAGAAATTTGAAAAAACAACTGATACGGATGGGATTCGAACCCACGATCTTCGACGTACCGTGCCGACGCTCTAACCGCTGAGCCACCGTATCCCATCAGTCAGTTGAAAATTAATTTAAAAAAACTAGGCTAGGAGGTCATATCTGTCAGGGTAGGCAGTGCCCTTTTTGCCTATATTTCACTGCACCCCTCTGATGACTATCTACATCTATACTAATATTATAAAGAGGTAAAGTTTGTATGTAGGTATGTATGTCAGGGGTAATCTCTGGAACTACTGATCCGATCCTAAACATTCTTTCACCAATAGGAAGCTACTTTATCCCTGAGTGCTATTGGTTATTTTTTATTCTAAAAAAAAAGTTCAGTTTTCAGTAAAAAATAACAATATCTGTGATTCAAGTAAGAAAAAAAAATAGGCAATCTGGCTGCTTTATAAACGTGTGTTTACGGAAAATTTTAATTTAACGCGGACAAAGTCGCGGGGAACAGCTAGTCAGTAATACACTCTGTTGTCCACAGGCTCACATGCTAGATATCGAATGCTTTTCCTACCTGAACCGCGCCTTAGAATCAGAAACCGCTCCAATAGTGATAATGGCCACTAACCGCGGCATCACCAGGATCAGGGGCACCAACTACCGCTCGCCACACGGAATACCACTGGATTTGTTAGATAGAATGATCATTGTGCCGACTTCACCGTATTCTCATCAGGAGCTGAGGGAAATTCTTAATATCAGGTATGTTTATTTGCCGTGTGGTTTCCGGCCTAAGAATAGAACCACCCCTACTCGTCCCGCGGGTGTCGTAAGAAGCGACAAAGGGAAACATCCGGAGGATGGGCAGCAGCATCCTTCTGTGTAAGTTCCTTCTGGAGGTATGAGCGCGCAATAGTGGCGCGCAGGAAAGGCCTATGTTCAGCAGTAGACTAATACAGGCTGATGATCCCTAGCTCATTTTTTTCCGACAGCTCCAACAAATATCATTATATTTTAACCAATGCATATAAAAACTTAACAAATAACATACTAAAACCTTTCTCGAGAACTATTCTATCTATTGGTGAAAACAACATGAAAATCGGTGCTGTAGTTTTTGAGTTTATCGCGTACAGACAAACGCGGCAGATATATGACTACATGTTATAAAACGAATTCCTCGGTCCTCCGCCGATGCAAATACCTTTAATGAGCGCACAATAGTGACGAGCAGGAGAGGCCTATGTTCAGCAGTGGACTAATACAGGCTGATGATGTTTATTAATATATTTCTTGTATGTTGATAATAGTATAGGCTCGTAGCTGATCGGTGTAAATCGTCCCTTAGTGTTTGTTCCAGGAACGACTTAACACTTTATACAGGCTTATTTGTAAAACACCAGCATCCTTAAAAGGGGTCATTAAACTCATCATTATGAACATTTACTATGGGGCCAACCCTGAAATCGCAAAAAAAAGTCAGCTGTTCCATACATTTATGTTCACATGACTCAATAAAATGTATGGAACAGCAGATTTTTTCGAAATTTCAGGGTTGGTCCCATAGTAAAAGTTGTTCATAATGATGAGTTTAATGACCCCTTCTAAGGATGCTGGTGTTTTACAAATAACCCTGTATATATCTCGATATTTATACAAGATACGATAAATAGAAAGTATGGTTCGTAATCTTATTAATTCTTCTCCAACAGATGTGAAGAAGAAGATTGTCAGATGTCAGGCGACGCCCTGACGGTGCTAACGCGAGTGGCTACTGAAACGTCTCTACGTTATGCTATACAACTTATTACTACCGCGTCGCTTGTTGCCAAGCGAAGGAAGGCTACTGAGGTACGTTAATACATTAGAATTTTATGACCCGAAAGCCGAAAAACCCTAATTGAATTTAATTTGAAAGGTAAAAAAAAAACACAAAAAAAAACTGATGTAATGACGAGCTCCAAAAGTTGTCCTTATTTACCTATAAATCATGGAAACAACGCAAACGCACCCAAACACCGCGTCGGGTGCCGCTGGGCGGCAAGTCATTGACCTCTGTACGGTGTGTGCGCATATTTACCATAAAAATGCATTGTCATCGTAACTGAACTAACATGCAAAAAATCAACTCCGTAGGATAAGAGGAAGTGGTTCTAATTCAGCTAGTGGTTAAATACTCTTGCCTCACCCGGGAATCGAAACTAGAGTCACTCTTACAACAAACAATATTAGAATTTTGACTATTCATAAGTGCCTAATGGTCTACATTAATAAAAATATTTTGATTTTGACTAAAAAATCCGCAAGCATCCAATACTTTTACCACCAATCGATAGGGTCAATCATAAGAATCAATTCTCTCTAGCACTAATAATAAAAACTATACTATATATACAGCGTGTAACAGAAGTCCGAAATAATACTTAAGGGTATGTATGTGTATCATGATCACACACACATTCACATGAATCACCTGTGAAAATATTGAATGCAAAAGAGAATTTTTTTTTTCATACAAAATAATTATTTTGATTTCATTTTCTTCAATAATGACAGATTTCATTATCCTACGCGTGTCTAGTGCTTACTTAAAGAATTTATTGAAGGTAAATAACCAGGTTCTTGTTGATTCACCTTTCAGCTGATGTCTAGGGCTGTATTTGAAAGATTTTGGTGAAAACTTTGACTGTGGTTTACTCGAGTATTGTTTGGAGTTCGGTTCCAAAACCCATGCTCAAGGATTGTGTATAGGGTACCTTATACGCCCTTAATGTATTATTTCGGACTTCTGTTACACGCTGTATATATATATCTATACTATCTATACTATATATATATACTATATAATAATAAATACTATTTCGCCCTCAGGTCAGCATGGAAGATGTCAAGAAAGTCTACTCCCTATTCCTGGATGAGCACCGCTCAGAACAATTCCTGAAAGAATATCAAGATGAATTCATGTTTAATGATGGATCTGGAGGTAAGGACACATTCATCTGCCTAGCCTTTTCCCAACTATGTTGGGGTCGGCTTCCAGTCTTACCGGATGCAGCTGAATACCAGTGTTTTACATGGAGCGACTGCCTATCAGACCTCCACAACCCAGATACTGGGTTATACGATACCCCTTGGTAAGACTGGTTGTCAGACTTTCGGGCTTCTGACTACCCGTAACGACTGTCAAAGATCTACAATTGACAGCCGGGGCCAACAGCTTAACGTGCTATCCGAGGCACGGAGAGTGATAATTACTGCAGGGCAAAGGCCTCTTCTCATACAGAGAAGGATCGAGCATTAATCACCACGCTAGCTCACTGCGTGTTGGCAATTTCAGATTATTAAGTCCAGGTTTCCTCACGATGTTTTCCTTCACCGTTAGTCAGTGGTGTCTTAGATTAACTAAATAATATGACATTGAAAAAGTTATATAGGTACATGCCAGGTTCGAACCCACATTCAAGGGCTTGAAAAGCGGGTCAATGCAACCGGTAACCAATGCACAATGATAATTTCGAATTTTAGTTTTCGCGATATAGTTCGCGAATAGTTATATTGTAATAGGATCTTTGACAGTCGTTATAGGAAGTCAGTAACCCTCATAAAATCCTGACAACTGATCTAACTTTAGAATATCGTATCCCTTTGTGTTGAGGTCAGATAGGCAGTCGCTCCGTAGAAAACTGATATTCAGCTGCATCTGGTTAGATTAGAAGCCGACCACAACTGATGATGATTATAATCTTGTATTTTCTGTTGCAGACGCGCCACAGTTGATGGAAGTATCCCAGTAATTAGAATATTATTCCAAATATTTCGCTTTAATTTTCCTTAGAATATATTTTGGTTTTCCAAGAATTTCTCTAAGTTACTTTAAGTTGTTTGTTAAGTATATAAATAAATGTCAATTGTAATGAATATTTGGTGTTATTTATTTCATACTAGCTTACGCAGGCGACTTCGCTCGCGTGGTTTGTTGTTAAAAAGTAGCCTATATCCTTTCCCGGCTGCAGACTATCTTCAGCATATTTCATTATTTACACTGCCACGCCGCAGACACAATGCATTCAAGGCTTAATTAAATTCACATCAATAAATTACATTTAAAATTCAATTATGATTTGAAAGACATGTGGCGCCATCTTTCTCGGGAACAGTAGGTACTTTTTTTCGGGATAAAAGGTACTTGGAAGAATTATTGACAACTAGCTGCCCCGCGCGACTTCGTACGCGTGATTATCCTACTTCAAGGTCTATTCTACCCCTACCCTACTCTACCCACTACCCTATTCTACCCCTAACCTACTATACCCCTACCCTACTTTACCCACTTACACTTAACTTAACTTACACTTACAAATAATTCAAGACCAAAATTAGCCAAATCGGTCCAACCGATCTGGAGTTATAGCATCAGGAAGGAAAACCCGACATTTTATATAGTAGATGACAAAAAAAATTATGCCAAGTGCGCCCCCAATTTTTGCAGTCTCATTTTGCCGAACTGTGGGTTTAAATCGCATTTCAAGTGTTATTTTATTTATAAAGCTGGCGCTATCGCCAGCTTATACAAGTCTATACTTGTATCATAATATAACGTTATGTGACAAAGTGCGAGTTCATTTTAATGTTATTACAAACAGTTTGGCTAGAAAGAGTCTGCGAAAATTGAGGGCGCCACTAGCGCACATCTACATACTTCTAGGACAAAGTCGTCAAATACAAACAAATGATTCACTTTTAAGTTTTTTTTAATCTCACAAACTTAGTTTTTAAGATTTTTATTTTTTTTCCAGTCTAGGAAAAATAAAAATTAAATTTAATAAAACTCGAGAGAAAGTCTAATTGATTAATCGACTAAATTAGTTATCACACTTGATTTGACAGTGACACTTCACACTTGGAACATCACTAAAATCCAATTGATTTTTCACAGTGATAATCGTGATTACTTTTGGTGTTAATTTTCCAACTTTTACAATAAAATCAAAATGTTTGCGGCTAGGAGCCTGTTCAGAGCCAACGCCCAACTCTTGAAAAATGTTGCTCAACAGAGGAATATGAGCGTAATCGCTATTCCAGCCAGAAACAAGGTTACCACAGGCGTAAGTATTTTTTGTGTTTCTGCTTATTTTTTCCGAAACAATATCTATAAAATCAAAAGTAATAGCATTCTAATAATATACTTAATGGTTTGTGTATAATTTAGGCCATTTACAACATGCAATATTGATTTTTTCATTACGTAATTATTGAGGAAAAAGATAGGTTATCTATGAGTTTTAAGACCAAAGTACCTACTTGTTCTGTTTACGGAGAATTTTCGAACGCATTTTTAATATGGTTATGAATGCCAGTTTCGCAAAATGTTTTAATACATTGGTTCATAAGTTTCATATTTTTAAATTTCAATTTAAAAAATAATAATAATTAAAGATGTTGATTATCTATGACCGCATTATAAAATGCGTTTATTTGTGTGATGACAGCTGTTATTATCGCAGTTAGCGTTTATTTACTGTAGCTGGCCGACCAGTTTAGCTGCACTATATACAATGAAAAAAAAAATACAAAGAAAAATTCTGAAAATCCTCCTTAAAGGCGGAAATTCGGTCAAAACTAAGTCATCAATAAAACCTTATCAATGAGATTAATATTTTGTTATCAATTTGTACCAAATAACTCAGATCTGAGGTTATTTTCTAAATTTCTTTTACCTAAACTATCTCTATTATTATTAGCCTCACAGCGCTATTCGGCTACAGCGACAGCTTGCAAACATTCTCTTCAATTTGCAAAACCTATTTTTGTTGGAAACTTGTACCCACTCTCCCATAATTGTATGGTACAGCTACACATCTTCTTCTTCTTATTCATCTTCTCAATCGGGCAGAATCCGCAACTTGACGTCCTATCAACACAGCTTACAGCTACACATGAGCGGGATATCAATTCATCCCTATTCTGATTTCTTTTTTTTATAAACTTAACACTATTAACATCATTATCATCAGCCGGAAGGTGTCCACTGTTGAACAAAGCCCTTCCCATTGAATGCGACAATGAACGGCAACTTGCCCGTGACTCTAACGTTGTTGTCAGTCCACCTAGTGGAAGGCCTACCAAGACTGCATCTTCAAAACATCATAATGATTTTATCAGATACCAGTGGCTAATCTTCCCCTCTCTTTATTTCCAGGAGATGGTCGTCCTTTCCAGTATCATGGTCCTCGGCTGGTCTCTGGTCCCCATCTGGGTTCTGGTCAACATCAAGAACTACAGGGCCAAAGAATAAACTTCAAATAATCAATGTATTATATGATTTCTTGTAGATACGCAGAACTATCAGTTATTATGTTAAGTAAAAGTTAATTCACAAATCAGATTGAGTTTTTATTACTGGTATATACACATATACAATATATAACCATAACGCCATGTCAGGGCTACTAACCCCGTATTTTCGTAAAACACAGAAGCTTATTCAATTCAAAAATATAAATAAAAATTTTATTTATTTATCTTTATTTGTTGTGTTTGTTATTGTCAGAAGATTCTTATGAAAAAAAGTTGAATGGAACATGACAAACAAACGTTAGCCTTTAGGGATAGAGTAAGGTAGGGTAGGTGTAGAGTAGGGTAGGGTACAGCTTGGCAAAAAAGAGTTAGGAAAAATTGGGGGCGCCGCTGGCGCACTTTTCACACTACAATTCATAATTACAAGTTATTTAGTGCTTACATATTTCTATGAAGAGTTTTTGTGGTTAGTTATAATCAAATTAATCATTTTTATGATAATTTAGTACTCACAAACTTAGTTTTTAAGATTTTTATTTTTAGTTCCAGCTGTCACCGCCTCAGACTCTTTTTTGCCAAGCTGTAGGTGTAGAGTGGCGTAGGGTAGGGTAGGTGTAGAGTAGGGTAGGGGTACCTACGTGTAGAGTTGGGTAGGGTAGGCTTAAAATTAGTATAACCACGCGTACAGTCGCGCCGGGCAGCCAGTTATTTTATATAATGCCAATGTTATAGCTCTTATTTCTGTTTTCGGGAACCATAGTGAAACCAGAAAAACTAGCAGACGACATTAAATAATAAAATTATTAAATAAAAATATCTTTATTTATCTTACACATTTACTTACAGCTTATATAAAATAATTAAAATATATTTCATTATATTTTCAACATTACAATCCAATCCATACTAAAAAAACACTGATTGCCGCCAAAAATGGCGTAGACTTAAATATAATGGCGGCACTACGCTGTATTGGCGCGCATTCCTTTTCTAACCACTGATATTCAGCTGTCAGACCTCTTTGTTGAAGGATAGGCCCGATGGTGGAGAACACGCGTGCGTGATAGTCGTTCAGGAATTTTATCTTGAAAAAAAAAAAGAAATTTTACCTAGTTACTGCTCTATGGTCAAACAGAAATATAAGTTTAATAAAGTAAGAAAATTAGCTAATTTGTATGATCGCCGTTGATTGACTGACTAGTTAAGAGGTCGTCCAAACCCAAAGCATAATCAGAGGTGCGTTCTCTGACTTTTCGTAAGTTTTGTGCGTATTATAAATTAATTATCACTTACTCCGTGCCTAGGAAAGCACGTAAAGCTGTTCCTGCGCCTGATCTCTCTCCTTGTTTGTGACCTTTGTCCCATCATTAGTAAGTTATAGGTACTTACAAATGATGGGACACGCACGGACTTGCGCCAAACTCCAAAAACAATACAGGTAAACATAGTAGTTTAATCAACCAAGTTGTACAACAAACGTCAATTTTATTTGAAAGTATAATCTAAATTATCCAAAATGTTCTTAATATCTGAATTTCAGCCATGTTATTTTTATTAAAGGGCTGTCGTGTAAAATTAATGACTACTTTTAAATGGTTTTTCGCAATGACAAGGTTCTAAAAACGTTGTGTGAGTGATTAGAGTGACAAAAGAGTTGTTAATAAATTATTAGCATGTAACAGGCTATATTATAGAAATAAGACAAGATTTGTTTAACATAAGTTGTGATAACCCCAAATCGGTTTGTTTACCTGCATTCGCTATCGAATTTGGCGCAAGTAGGTATAGACTGTTACGACACGCAGAGGGAGAGGCCTGGGTAATAGTTAGGTATTCTTCCACCACACCACAAAGTAGTCTTGTTTGGTTTCTTAGTCATAGTCAGATTTACCTCGAAGTCATTCAGAAGAGTTATATCAAGGCAAGCGACCTGATGCGGCGCTAATGAAATGGTGTAGAACCCCACAGCACCGCGACCCGCGAAGTCTCCCACCAAATCACCGGCCTAAAATACAATATATCACACTTAAAAATATATCAACGGACCTACCTACCTTCGTGATGTAGGTACCCAGGCCATATGATTTCCGATAGATATAATATTACCACACGCCCTAGGCGTAGAGATTTGAAATTTCGACTGATTCTGATGGGATACGGTGGCTCAGCGGTTAGAGCGTCGGCACGGTACGCCGAAGATCGTGGGTTTGAATCCCATCCGTATCAGTTGTTTCAAATTTTCTTATTAAATAATTATACGAAAGTAATTTGATGCCATTTCACGCCTAACTGAACCGATCATTCTGTAATTTCGCATATATGTTGTCAGGTGTACAGAAACGGACATAGGGCACCTTTCATCCCGAAAAAAATACTGCTCCCGAGGAAAACCACAATAACGTTCTTATGATAATAGATGGCGCCTCGTGAATTTTAAATAATTTCAAATTGTAAAGCTTGCCGGCCTGTGGGCGTCGAACATAAGGTTAGTCCACCCAAACAGTGACAGGCCTGAGATGGCGGTGCGTCGTGTACTGCAACCTATTAGAGGCCCTCATATCATAATTATATAGAGGCCTTTTTATTATTAACAACATGCAAAAGGAAAGGAGTCATGATAGCCTAGTGGTGGTGACCGTTGACTGGCAAGCCAGAGGTCTCGTTCGAACCCAAGGCGCACCTCTGACTTTTCGTAAGTTATGTGCGTTTTATAAATTAATTATCACTCTCCGTGCCTCGGATAGCACGTTAAGCTGTTGGCCCCGGATGTCAATTGTAGATCTTTGACAGTCGTTACGGGTAGTCAGAAGCCCGAAATCTGACAACCAGTCTTACCAAGGGGTATCGTGTAACCCAGTATCTGGGTTGTGGAGGTCTGATAGGCAGTCGCTCCATGTAAAACACTGGTCAGACGGTAACACTGGAAGCCGACCCCAACATAGTTGGGAAAAGGCTAGGCAGATGATGAACATGCAAAAGGAAAATAATCGTTGGATTATCGGATTTACTTACATATCTTATCGATAAATAATAATTGGTTATCGGTTTGTGATCTAGCAGGAACTACAGAGCCCTATTTATCTCAGGGCTTTGCGCACTAGTCCACAGTGCCCAATAGAATAGAACAGCATAACCGCGCGCTTTTATATTATTATGTAGCTTAGTAACTTACTCTTGGGTGATCAGCATTGGGACCCATCTCAATGGTTTCCACGAGGTCTTCATGGCGGATTCCATATTGACCTACTTCATAATATCCAGGTTCTGAAACAAATATAGTAGGAAGTAACCATAGCGTTTTAGAAGTCTAAAAAACTTATTCGGGGCGAAAGAAGGACTTATGAGTGTGAACAACTTCTATTATGGGACCAATCTGAAATAAATAATATAAGTAAAATTATTTTTTTACGTAAAACAGTTTTGTAATCAGAACTAAAGCTGTGTAAAAACCAAATATCAGATCAATCTGTCAACAGGAAGGGGGTGAAATATCGATTACTAAATTTGAACCAAATAATAAACAGGTCAAGTAAAACCGAAATTATTTAATAAGCAAATCATGTGCATAAACATGTTAAAAACATACATAAAATATAAGTAAGTAAAATCGTTTAAAAACATGAACAATGTCTACTATGGGACCAATTCGAAATAAATAAATCTAGGTTCGGTGTATGTCGTGGTGGAGGTTAGGCCTCTTCTCATAAGCATTTTGTGAGCTTATTAGAAGGTATTTGCCCTTAATCGCCACGCTGGGCAAGCGAGTTGGCGATCGCAGTAGCAGATGATTGCTGTTACACAGAAGGATGCTGCTGCCTATCCTCCGGATCTTTCCCTTTGTCGCTTCTTACGACACCCGCGGGACGAGTAGGGGTGGTTCTATTCTTAGGCCGGAAACCACACGGCACTAATTAAATTTTACTTAAATTTGTATATCTGCCTTAATCCATAATTATTCATGCAAAATGCTATCAGTGATGAACTTACCATTGCTGTATATCATTTGAGGTGCAATACCAGGGTCATCAGCGCTGGGTCCGCTAAGAATCCAGATGGGACCTTCGTGGACTTTCAAGAAGTGTCCCACCCCATGGCCTGTGCCGTGGCCGTAGTTTAAACCGACGTCCCAGAGAGACTTGCGAGCTAGGACTTCTACTACGTTGCCCTGGAATAGGTATACCTAACTATAAATTAAAAATTTAAAATAAGTACTGCACGTATAATTCGTGTATGAGTCGTGATATCCTAGTGGTGGTGACCGTTGACTGGCAAGTCAGAGGTCTCGGGTTCAAACCCAAGGCGCGGTGCACCTCTGACTTTTCGTAAGTTATGTGCGTTTTATAAATTAATTATCACTCTCCGTGCCTCGGATAGCACGTTAAGCTGTTGGCCCCGGCTGTCAATTGTAGATCTTTGACAGTTTTTACGGGTAGTCAGAAGCCCGATAGTGTGACAACCAGTCTTACCAAGGGGTATCGTGTAACCCAGTATCTGGGTTGTGGAGGTCTGATAGGCAGTCGCTCCATGTAAAACACTGGTATTCAGTTGCATCCGGTAAGACTGGAAGCCGACCCCAACATAGTTGGGAAAAGGCTAGGCAGGTGATGTTAGTTACTTACCAAAGTACCTTTAGGTATTACTGCGGTTCCCAAACTAATCTGTCCTTTCAATACTCTAGTGAAGGCGAGTCTTTGCGCAGGCGTCGGGGAGGCACTCATATGACGGGTACGAGTGATATCTGTGGTTCCCTGTCTGAAAACAATGAAATAGAAAAAAATAGCTTCGTATGGTTGATGAACAACCTGGTGTCAAAGTTTAAACCACCCGCAGGCCTCTGACATGGCACACCGTTGAAAAATCTCTAAGGTGTGCTAGTTTCCTCATGATGTTTTCCTTCACCGTTTTAGCAAGTGATAATTAGTTTCTAATCTAGGTACCTATATATAATATGATATAGAGGTAAAGTTTGTATGTATGTTAGGGGTATTCTCCGGAACTATCAGTCCGATCTTAAAAATTCTTTTATTAATAGGAAGCTACATTAGTCCTGAGTACTTACTATAGGCTAGTTTTTTAAAAGTTTTTTTTTAGGTTAGTTCACGCGGACGAACCGACAAAGTCGCGGACAGCAGCTAATATGCACATAAATTCGAAATTCAGAAGTGCGTGCCTGGGCTTTGGACCTTTGACTTGACTGTCCAATTGTCTAAATTACTGCTTTTAACAAAAAACAGCATAAAATTATTTTTTATATAAGTTAAAATTTTTGCTGAAACTTTGTAATGTTGTTCGCCTTCAATTGGTTTATTTAAATTTTTCATAACTATATTCATTGATTTTATATCTTCAATGTGCGAGGGAGATAACAGCATTTTTCTCATCATCATCAGCCTGTATTAGTCCACTGCTGAACATAGGCCTCTCCTGCGCGCCACTATTGTGCGCTCATTGGAGGTATTTGGGTGATAGAGATGTATGGAAAAAGAGGACATACTGCACCGACCCCAAATAAATTGGGAAAAGGGCAGGAAGATGATGATGGAGGTATTTGCCCATAATCGCCACGCTGGGCAAGCGGGTTGGCGATCGCAGTAGCAGATGATTGTTGTTACACAGAAGGATGCTGCTACCCATCCTCCGGATCTTTCCCTTTGTCGCTTCTTACGACACCGCGACGAATAGGGGTGGTTCTATTCTTAGGCTGGAAACTACACGGCATAGGTTTTTCTAACTCACAGATATTGTCCTCCAGAATCGACTAGCAGCATGTCGTTAGCCGTGATGACCCTCTGTGGCCCCTCTTTATTCGGCTTGTAATGTATAATAGCTCCATTCTCCCCAGCGCCGGCGATCGTCGCGAACGATGGACCCATGAAATCTTTTTCATCACTGTGAAGACGAGAATGTGAAATAGACATAATAATATAAATAATTACTTATTAGGTATAGCAAACTCATTGAATTCCGTGACACTCTTAATTTGGTAGCATTAACTTTTTTACTACCTGAATTCCACTTACAGAAATTTATAGCAAGTCTTAAAGTTAATAGTACCAAATTACGAAATTAACAGAATTAGATGATAAGCCACCGTATCCCATAAGAATCAGTCGTAATTTCAAATCTCTTTCTACGCCTAGGGCGTGTGGTAATGTCTTACTAATGCTGAAATCGCAAAAAAAATCAGCTGTTCCATACATTTTGTTGAGTCATGTGAACATAAATGTATGGAACAGCTGATTCTTTTTGCGACTTCGGGGTTGGTCCCATAGTAAAAGTTGTTCATAATGATGAGTTTAATGACCCCTTTTAAGGGTGCTGGTGTTTTACAAATAACCCTGTAGGTATATAAACATAAAAGCTTGTTTAAAGGTGCGCGTGCACCGCGTCCTCATCGCAGCGGTTGCAGCGGACGGATTTGTAAGCATGTACTGAATCCTATAGAACTGCGTGCACTGCATCAGCAAATCCGAATAGGGAGTGAACCAAAATGGCCCGCGACGTCAACCGGAATGAACGTGGGACTCAGAGTTGCCACTTTAACTTTTTTTTATTATTGTAATGAGTTGAAGTTTGTAGTACTTATCAAAAGTGCGCTAGAGGCGCCCTCAATTTTGCAGATTCTTTTTAGTCAAACTGTAATTTTTTTTTTATTTTTTTATTAAAACGATATGAAAAACTTTTTCATGATTGTAATAAAAAAGAAAACCAGACCGCTACCAGTACTCTCCCATAGATAAACTTACCCTCGGAATTCTTCCATCTTGTCTGAGAATTCTACCTCAGTGACATTCACTCCAGAGGCTACCTGTTGTTCCACCCAGTACAAGGACCGGACCACTGCAGTGCCATCCTTTATGTGGGCTGTACGGAAACCCTGGAACGAATCCCATAGGTAGGTACACTTTTATAAACAGAATGGTGACAGAGCCATGCTGGTTTCCGCACTCATAATTATTATCCTCATCAATCAAGATATTTTTATTCATGTTAGACACTTATGAATAGTCATATTTCTAATATTATTATAAGAGTGACTCTAGTTGCCAGTTCCAAGGGCAGCTTACCCCTCATGGAGAAGAATCTGGCAAGAGACTCCATGGTTGAGTACGAGTTTGGAAAAATTGGGGGCGCCACTATTTGGTGCTTACATATTTCTATGACGAGTTTTTTGTCATTAATTATAATCAAATGAATCTATAAAAGTTATTTTACAAACTTGGAGTACTCACAAACTTAGATTTTAAGATTTTTATTTTTAGTTTCAGCTGTCACCGCCTCAGACTCTTTTGACAAGCTGTAACTTACGAAAAGTCGGAGGAGGTCGCCTTGGGTTTGAACCAGACACTTTTGACTTGCCAACCATTAAGCAATGAGCACAAGGCTATCATGTCTCAAACGATTTTGGGGTGCTCTTAGTGACCGTACGACTACAAAACGAGTACGAAGTATTTTACCTGTAATTCAATCTCATTTTTGACGCATTTCTTTAAGGCCACAGGAGACACAGATGTTGACAAGATTTTGGCCGGCCCTTCCTGAAAGAAAAATGATAAGTATTCTATTACAGTTCTCACCAAACGGCAGTTGCGGTAGTTTGCAATCTCGTACTATGAATTTAGTTCTCTAATGGACCAAAGGGGGTGGAGGGGAAATCAAATCTTGATAAGCCCCCCCCCCCCCCGCTGAGCATCTTAACTTTTTTTTATAGAATGTGTACCTACCTATTACGTTACGTATTATTTACGTTTACATGACTCAACAAAATGTATGGAACAGCTGTTTTTTTTTGCGATTTCAGGTTTGGTCCCATAGTAAAAGTTGTTCATAATGATGAGTTTAATGACCCCTTTTAAGGATGCTGGTGTTTTACAAATAACCCTGTATACGTTCAATACAAACTCTTATCCCCTTTTTTACCCATTTAGGGTTGGAACTTTCAAAAATCTAGTGCATCCATAGGGTACATAAAAATATTGTCTCAAAATTTCAAGTCTCTAGGTCCACCGGTTTAGGCTGTGCGTTGTCTGTCAGTCAGTCACGGTACTGTTTTATAAGTATAGAAGATTATCAGTATCAAATAGGTACTTACCTTATTTAATCAATCAATCAGTTTTATATCCAACAATTAATTATAAGCATAGCGGTCGGTACTTAATGGTAAGTGAATAAATAAATAAAAAAATAACAATTCTTACCTCTATAGCCAATAAAACAGCATGGCTTGCTTCATTGGACAACCAAATAGTGCGCTCACTGCCTAACTCAACCTGAAATTAAAAACCACGCCATCTATTGTACTGTTTCCGAACTTTAGTTTATCTAAGCCTCGATAGATGGCGGTACGTGTTTTTAGGCTGAATGGCGGCATTAAGGTTCTTCGATATTGTTTTCTATGCGAGGGAAGTAAATGTTTAACATCCCTTTGGTAGAAGATGCACTGGGTGCCAGAGGGTGCTAAACGACCTCTAGCCTTCCTGGAGTTCATCATCATCAGCCTGTATTACTCCACTGCTGAACATAGACCTCTCCTAATGCGCGTAACTATTGTGCGCTCATTGGAGGTATTTGCCCATAATCGCCTGAGCAAGCGGGTTGACGATCGCAGTAGCAGATGATTGCTGTTACACAGAAGGATGCTGCTGCCCATTCTCCGGATCTTTCCCATTGTCGCTTCTTTCGACACCCGCGGGACGAGGGTGGGTCTATTCTTAGGCCGGAAACCACAGTGTTATTTATACATACCGATAAATCTCTAAGATACCCAAAGATCTGCTGATAAGGCCTGGCTTCAACCGTCACTTGTTCAGATGCTAAATGACTTGTGATATTGTTGGATAACACTCCGTCGTGCCAGAACAGAATCACGTTGCTTAGAGCATTCTGTAATAATTATTAACACGATTAACAAATGACTTATACTTCTTTTTAATCGTATGGTTGATGAAAAACCTAGTTTCAGAGATTAAACCACCCGTAGGCCTCTGACATGGCTTTCTACAAGGTAAACAAATGTCTGTGGTGTGCTGGTTTCGGCCGTTTTAGCAAGTGATAATTTATTTCTAAAATGCAACTGAATCTGATAAGTCACAGGTGTTTGCCTGGGTTACGAACCTATGTCCTTTGACTTGGCAGTCAAACCACTAGACTATTACTGGCCACTAATACTAATTAATTTTAATTGAAAGTTATTTAAAAAAACTTTCAATTGCCTCGTTCTGACTGCCTCGTTGGTCTAGTGGTAGCAAGCGCGACTGCTGAGCACGAGGTCCTGGGTTCGATCCCCGGGTCGGGCAAAGTGTTATTGGGTTTTTCCATTAGGAAATTCTCAGTAGCAGCACGGAGTCTGGAATTGTGCCCGGTTAATGGCAATAGGCTCGCCCCCTATTACATGGGACTTATAACATAGCCGGCGAAACGTGGGTGTACCGCACACCTCTGCCTACCCCCTCTGGGGAATACAGGCGTGAGTCTATAAATAAAAATAAAAAATATTTAAAAAAATTAAAATATTTTTTTAGTTTGAACAAGGCGGGTAAGAGGAAAAAGGGAGAAGGAGGTAAAGGGAGAACGGGATTAAGAGAAGGACGGTGTAGGAGGAGAACGGGGGTAAGGATAGATCGGCACGGAACCCGCGCGAGTCTGTCTTACAGTTGGCCGGCTTATTATTTATTAGCAATTGTGTCCTACGACAGGGAAAAGGTCTCCTTTCCTTTCTTCCTGTAACGAGCCAATACGTGGAATGACAGTCCAACTCATCTCGCCACCATTTTTGGACCTGCCGCGCTGTTTTAATAACATTAATTCAACTTACAGAGATGGGATCAGTCTTTACGACGAGATAGGAGAAAAATAGAGGGTTGTATGGTATATCAGATCCACGGATGTTTAATGTGTCTGTAAATAAAATAATTATTTTTATTAATATTCCTAAATAAATTAATTATCACTCTCCGTACCTCGGATAGCACGTTAAGCTGTTGGCCCCGGCTGTCAATTGTAGATCTTTGACAGTCGTTACGGGTAGTCAGAAGCCCGAAAGTCTGACAACCAGTCTTACCAAGGGGTATCGTGTAACCCAGTATATGGGTTGTGGAGGTCTGATAGGCAGTCGCTACATGTAAAACACTGGTATTCAGCTGCATCTGGTAAGACTGGAAGCCGACCCCAACATAGTTGGGAAAAGGCTAGGCAAATGAATGACCTACGATGAAAAATATTAAATTTCACTGTCAGAAATGGCGAGCCATAAGGCCGCCCGCACCTGACCATTCGGTGCCAGACATAGTGCCAGATAAATTAGGCCTTATTTCCAATTATACGATTTTTTTTATATGCCGGCGAATCTATGTGGTTGTATGACACAAAAGAACAAACTTACAAGCAGTATCATCTAAGGCAGTCAGTAGTAATGCAGAGACACTTCTCTGGTTCATTTGTTGAACTAATTCTGCTATTTTCTCCGATGACTGCTGACCTGTGAGACAAAGAGATTTTTTTTAAAGGCACATGTTTAACCAGTTGGCGTAGCTATACAGAGTTATTTGTAAAACACCAGCCACCACCATCCTTAAAAGTGAACATAAATGTATGGAACAGCTGATTTTTGTTGCGATTTCAAGGTTGGTCCCATAGTAAAAGTTGTTCATAACGATGAGTTTAATGACCCCTTTTCAGGATGCTGGTGTTTTACAAATAACCCTGTATATAGCTTTCACATGGGGTGCAGGTCCGAGGATCCAAAAATGTACCAAGATAAACTAGTTTATGCCCGAGCTTCACACAGATAATTTCACAATATGCGGTGCGCGGGTAAAGGGTGGGGGATGCACTGTATGCGCGTACTTACTATCGCTCGTAGTTGCGTTTGCATGTAATATTCATCGATTTTTAATTAAGCTGTATGCTAAGGGGGGTCCGGACCCCTCCCCTCTAACTCCCCCCCCCCTTTATATACGCCCATGAACCATGGTCCCACCTTGACCCACTTGGTAAGCAATGTTACGGTCTACGATACCCGTCCCCCAAGGTTTCACCTTGCATCATGGCGGTACTATATAGCACTGATAGCCTAGTAGTATGACCGTCGACTGACAAGTCAGAGGTCTCGAGTTCGATCCCAAGGCGCGCACCTCTAACTTTTCGTAAGTTATGTGCCTATTATAAATTAATTATCAGTTGCTAAAACGATGCTGGAAAACATCGTGATGAAACCAGCACACCTGAGAGATTTTTCAATGGTGTGTAAAGCCATGTCAGAGGCCTACGGGCGGTTTAAACTCTGACACCAGGTTGTTCATCAACCATACGATAAGAAAGAAAGAATGGCGGTACTATGAACTACACGACTATGGTGCTAATTCTCTTGCACACGCTCTTAACTAATTTAGACTCGCCATCTCTGGTTCTAACAGAGATCATTAGAAAAGGATAGAAGATTTTTAGTTGTGGATATTCCGTTTATCCGCACGAATCGTTTTGCTTCCTCTTTTATTATGCGAACAGCGAAGGAGTGGAACTCATTGCCTGTCAGTTTTTCCCGATTCTTATAATCTAGGAGTATTCAAGGCAAGAGTGAAGCATTACTTGAGTTCGTGTGTACCATCCTCGACTTCATCGTCACTTTCCATCAGGTGAGATCCAATCAAATGCGCTCAAGTTATTTATTAAAAAAAATAAAAAAAATATCAACGAGAATTTCATAGAGTATTCAAGAAAATATAGAGTGATAACGTCAACCACATTGCCTTGTGCGGAGCGAAAGCAGGTCTCGCCATAGAAATGTTAAAATGTCATTTTTTCAAATTATGTTTTCTAGACGTTTTTCAAAATTTAACTCAGCAGTTAACCATGGTATAAGCTAAAATGTAACTTTTTCGCTCGTGGAGCCTAGTTGAACCGCAGTCGACCGAGGTATGATCGCAAACGGAGCTCGTGTCGCGGCCGCGTTGTTCATACCCGTGCTCACGGTTCATACTTCTATAGGGTTGCTCTATATTTTCTTAATACTCTAAGGAGAATTTAGTCAAAAGGAATAGGTACCTGTGTATTGTAGACTCAATGCCAGTAATTCGTTATTCGGTCTATCCGGAGGTCCGTCGTTGAGTCTTCTTCTCGCTTCGTCTACTAAATTGTCGTTAACAGCTTCTAGAGTTACATTCACTGCTGCTAAAGCTGTCTGGGATAATAAAAAAAAAAACATTTGTTTGTCATTTGGATAATAAAAACATTATTATACGATTTACATATATAATATGTAAGGTGCTTCTAAATTATCTGCCACGGCTGCAATGGGAGATAATATTGGTTATTTATATTACAATAGTGAAGTATTTTTTTTATTTAACGTCATTTTTTTTTTCTTTTGCCTGCGTTTTATTGCGTAGGTCTAATTCTGCTCCATGCTCCAATTTTTTTTTACTGTTTCGGGGTATAAAATTTCGTCACTATTGTAATCTATATAACCAATACTTTCTCACATTGCAACCGTGGTAGATAATTTAGAAGCACATTATATAGAGAATATGATATATATAATTATAAAATAATTACAAACACGAAGGTTCTATAGTAGACAAAGCCGGTGCACCACTCTTAATGTTAGAATCGCTTGCTAACTGATACGATAAAAAAACAACTGATACGGATGACGGATTCGAACCCACGATCTTCGGCGTACCGTGCCGACGCTCTAACCACTGAACCACCGTATCCCATCAGAATCAGTCGAAACAAATCTCTTTCTACGCCGGGCGTGTGGTAATATCTATCGAAATACATAAAATACATTACGTATTCGACTTGACTCGTGGGTTCGAATCCCATCCGTATCAGTTGTTTTTTCAAATTTCTTATTGAATATTTATACTCTTCTGAGAACTTCTACATTATTTCCTACCTCTAAGCTTCGCCACGCACTTCTGGAGTATGTAGTGGGGTCGACTGCCACCACGGATGAGGGTCCCATGTTGTTCGCCAGCCAAGTTTGTATAGATTCATCTGTGCCTGTAATTAATTATAATAATTAATTAATCCGCCTCTAACCTATTCTTCTTCTATCGTTTGTTTTGACCACGTGATATAACGATAAAGATATTAAATTCCCATACATCTCCTTTAGTTTTCTGTAGCGTTAATGATTGTAGATAGTCAACTTGGCTAATATATTAGGATATATAGGATTATAATAACTCTAATAATAATAATTGATAATGTAATAATAACCCTATTACTATGATATATGATAGAGGCCTTTTTATTAACAACTTGCTGCCCCGCGCGACTTCGTACGCGTGATTATCCTACTTCAAGGCCTATTCTACCCCTACCCTACTCTACCCACTACCCTATTCTACCCCTAACCTACTCTACCCCTACCCTACTCTACCCCTAACCTACCCTACCCCTAACCTACCCTACCCTACACTACCCCTACCCTACCCTACCCTACACTACCCCTACCCTACTATACCGCTACCCTACCCTACTCTACCCCTACCCTACCCTACTCTACCCCTTTTTCTCACCTTTAAACCTTCCCTGGATCTCCACAAATAATTCAAGACCAAAATCAGCCAAATCGGTCAAGCCGTTTTCATGCTATGTCGTGACAACGGAAAACGGGTTTCATTTGTATATAGACAAAACGGAATAAGTAAGTAATTATCGTTTGATTTTCGGAAAATTAATATATTTTATCTGTAATAATTCTTTATCAGTTTGTGATCTGTCATGTATCTTCGCGCCCAAAGGAAAAGAAAGGCCTTTACGTAAGAAATACCAACCTTGCTTCATCAACGTCCACAGAGTCCCATCGACTTCAACCTCAAATTGTGTCCAGTATCTCGCGTCAGTCCACACCAGAGCCTTGGTGTCAAGCACCAGAGCTGTTCCTGAGGAGCCTCTGAGTCCAGACAGCCATTCTCGACGGGCGTCCGACGGGGATAAGTATTGTGACTAGAGAATAGAGATATTTTAAGTAATTTATTGAGAGCCAGTGTGGACCCAGTCGCTACTTGTTCTAATCGGCAAACAAACAAAAAATACATCGAATTGTGAACCTCCTCGTTCACCTCGAACATATAACATAGACTCACGCCTGTATTCAACAAGTTCCATGTAATAGGTGGCGACACTATTGCCATTAACCGGACAATTCCAGACTCCGTGCTGCCACTGAGAATTTCCTAATGGAAAAACTCAATAACACTGCCTAACCCGGGGATCGAACCCAAGACCTCGTGCTAGTGAAAACGAAAATTCAACTTCTCATACATACATGAGTCACGTGACCAGTCACTTTGTATGAGAAGTTGAATTTTCGTTTTCATATTTCGACCTATGTTCCTTAGGGAAAGTTTATACATGTCAATGGTTTTATGGACCTCATTGCTGGGTATCTAAAAAATCATATTTATGAAATTTATCCTATTATATTATATTTCAATTTATCATATCATATTAATAAAAATTATGGCTGGGTGTCTAAAAAATCATCATCATCTTCTTACATTATGTGCATCAGCTGTGGGCACGATGTACGCGTCCACCCTCCTCTCAGATAAAACAGCGCGGACGGCACTCAGTCGAGCAGCTGCCGTCTCTCGGCTCAGCTTGATGGCTGGCCATTCCGACACTAAAAATAATTTGAATTTTTAGCAAGGCCTTTAACCTACTAGAGGCCAGCTGGGGGCTTGAAGATGTCCTCCTGACCGAATTTCGGTCCCAGCGGCCAATCTCAACGCAGGATATATTATAGTGCACAAGTGTGTGCGCAAACACAGATGCACACTCTATTCCCTTACTCTCATAGTCCGATGGGACGGCAATCCGACGCGACCGGAGAGAGATCAGGCGCAGCAACGGCTTTACGTGCTTTACGAGGCACGGAGTAAGTGATAATTAATTTCTTTTACGCAAATAACTAACGAAAACTCTAGAAGTCGCCGTGGGTTCGAACCTGAGACCTCTGACTTGCCAGTCAATGGTCATACCAATAAGCTATCATGACTAAATCCGCTTGAAGATAATGACTATGATATATCATGATAGAGGCCTCTTTATTAACAGCCTGCAAAAGGAGTGATATACAGGGTTATTTGTAAAACACCAGCATCCTTAAAAGGGGTCATTAAACTCATCATTATGAACAACTTTTACTATGGGACCAACCCTGAAATCGCAAAAAAAATCAGCTGTTCCATACATTTATGTATAGTTTAATTTTTGGCAATTAATATATTTATGTATCGTGATAGCTCAATAGTTACGGCCCTACTTTGCAAGCATGTGTGTTCGAACCTGGCTTGGGACTTATTCGATATTTTAAGTACTTAACTAACGGAACTTACCGAATGTAGGAGCATCAGGTTCAGCAGAATTATAATAATATGGTATATGACCATATACAGTATTTACAGCTGAACTGCAAATAAATTAATTGGTGTATATTTGTGTAAATAAATCATTTATTTCTAGTAAGTAAATTACTTTATATTGAAGTCAATCGAATTTATAAAACTAGGTAATACCTTTGAAGTTTTATTGGGAGATTTATTCAATTATGTCTTAGTAATATTCTTAAAATGTACTAGATTATGTGGCGTGCCGTGTGGTTTCCGGCCTAAGAATAGAACCACCCCTACACGTCCCGCGGGTGTCGTAAGAAGCGACAAAGGGAAAGATCCGGAGGATGGGCAGCAGCAGCCTTCTGTGTAACAGCAATCATCTGTTACTACGACCGCCTACGCGCTTGCCCAGCGTGGCGATTATGGGCAATTATACCTCCAATGAGCGTACAATAGTGGCGTTGGGAGAGGTCTATGTTCAGCAGTGGATTAATACAGGCTGATGATGGTACTAGATTATTTTTTGTTTCCTATTTTACCTATGTTAGGTTTCTTTTAATTAAAGTACAAAATTTTAGATTATAATATAATTATAAATATTTAATAAGAAATTTGAAAAAACAACTGATACGGATGGGATTCGAACCCACGATCTCCGGCGTACCGTGCCGACGCTCTAACCGCTGAGCCACTGTATGCCATGATAATCAGTCGAAATTTCAAATCTCTTTCTGCGCCTAGTACAAAACTGCAAAGTTTGGAGTACTGAGTTGGATACTAAGCGCAGAGATTTGAAATTTCGACTAATTCTGATGGGATACGGTAGCTCAGCAGTTAGTGTCGGCACGGTACGCCGAAGATCGTGGGTTCGAATCCCATCCGTATCAGTTGTTTTTTTAAATTTCTTATTAAATAATTACATTTAATAAGCTAACGTGTGCTAAAACATGTAAAAAATTCACAAAAATATTTAAATTCTAAATTAACAAGTGCGACGCCGCGCCGTAGGCAAAGTTAGAAATTCATAAAATAAACAAAATGTTACTTACATTAAACATAATATTATGAACCACGTTTCTTTCGGGAACATTTTTGTTAAACTAATAAAATATTCATAATAATCTTTATCAGATAACTTTTGGATAAGATTAGTTTTATTATTTTGTGAGCAGCCTCATAATAGACCAATACATTAATCTTTTTATCTACAATTTGATAGAGTACCTAACTACTACCTATCGATTATAATCAAATGATCTTGAAGGTTGAACAGCATTTAATATTTCAACCAGTAATCATCATCAGCTTGTATTAGTCCACTGCTGCGCGCCACTATTGTGCGCTCATTGTATTTGCCAATAATCGCAACTTTGTTTTATAATATGTAGTGATATAGTAAATTCGGTCTGAAGGACATTATTATTAATTCTTACTAGCTGGTGCCGTGTGGTTTCCGGCCTAAGAATAGAACTACCCTTACTCGTCCCGCGGGTATTGTAAGAAGCGACAAAGGGAATCCGGAGGAAGGACAGCAGCATCCTTCTGTGTAACAGCAATCATCTGCTACTGCGATCGCCAACCCGCTTGCTTAGCGCGATTATGGGCAATTACCTCCAATGAGCGCACAATAGTGGCGCGCATTGAGGGAGGCCTATGTTGTAGCAGTGGAATAATACAGGCTGATGATGATGATGATGAACCCAAGGTTTAAAAAATTAAATTTCACGCAAAGTCGCATATTGAAAAAAAAACACAACATTATGATTTTTTCACGTTTATTTTCACAACAAAATATATAAAAAAACAGTTGCATTATTTAGTTTCACACGATTTACAAATATTCGAGTAAGTACAGCTTGGCAAAAACGAGTCTGAGGCGGTGACACCTCTGACTTTTCGTAAGTTATGACCCGCCCCGGCTTCGCACGTGTGCAATATACATATAAACCTTCCTCTTCAATCACTCAATCTATTAAAAAAACCGCATCAAAATCCGTTGCGTAGTTATAAAGATTTAAGCATACATCGGGATATAGGGACAGAGAAAGCGACTTCGTTTTATACTACCTATGTAGTGATTATCACCTACTCCGTGCCTCGGGAAGCACTTTAAGCCCCGGTTGTCATGAAGATTTTTGACAGTCGATATAGAGAGTCAGTACCTTCACAAAATCCTGACAACTGATCTGACTTTAGAATATCGTATCCCTTTGTGTTGACGTCAGATAGGCAGTCGCTCCGTAGAAAACTGATATTCAGCTGCATCTGGTTAGATTAGAAGCCGACCCCAACAAATTATGGGAATAATAAGGCTAGGAGGATGATGAGTAGGCATGTGAAGTGCGCTAGTGACGCCCTCAATTTTTGCAGACTCTTTTTTGCCAAACTGTATAGGATTATCACTATTGGTATTATTACGATTACGTTAAATAATATGCTAACAATATTATATTATCATATCACTAGTGCGAGCACGGATGTTTTTAACGAATTTGTATCAATTTTTAAACATCAAGTTTGACACAATAGGTATAAGTAATTTGACTTTATGTCAAAACTGACGTTTAAAATCAGTGCCGACGCCAGATAGATTCCCTGCTGTCATTGGCGTAATTGTGGGCTTTCACTCGCCATTCAAAAGAAGTGAACAGTGATTCCCTGCAAATTCGGATTAATCAGTGACGCCAGATAGGGGGATTCCCTGCAAATTCGGATTAATCAGTGACGACGACAGATAGATTCCCTGCAAATTCGGATTAATCAGTGACGCCAGATAGGGGGATTCCCTGCAAATTCGGATTAATCAGTGACGCCAGATAGGGGGATTCCCTGCAAATTCGGGGTTTTTTATTTTATTTTGGGGGGAGTTTTGGGGGACAAGTTTGTTTGGGGTGACTTTCGGGTGGAATTTTGAGTGCCAAATGACGAACAAAATAAAAAAATATTTTCGCTCACTAATTTAAATTTTATAAAAATTACTAAAACGAAAACTGTTTGTAATAACAGCTTGTCACAATATGGCGATCAGAATAAATTTATTAGCTCTAACATGATTAAGTTATAATTTTATAGATCTCAAAGTATCGAACAACGTTAAATAAATTTTTATTTATATTTTACTAGCGACCCGCCCCGGCTTCGCACGGTTACGCTAATATGCATGTATTATACATATAAACCTTCCTCTTGAATCACTTTATCTTTTAAAAAAACCACATCAAAATCCGTTGCGTAGTTTTAAAGATCTAAGCATACATAGGGACAGACAGACGCGGGAAGCGACTTTGTTTTATACTAAGTTAGTGATAATCAAATTATTTAATTTAATTTAACACATTATTAAAAAGTAAATTACCTTTTTTCGATGGCAAACCAGTTACATATCTCACTCGACTCTTAATACTTACGTACATACCATTCTTATAAAATACACAAAAATAAATCAACCAAACAATGGTGCTGATTCTCTTGTACATCCCGCTAAACTAATGTTAGTCTAACTACAGCTTGGCAAAAAAGAGTCTGAGGCGGTAACAGCTGGAACTAAAAATAAAAATCTTAAAAACTAAGTTTGTGAGTACTAAAATAACATAAAAATGATTCATTTGATTATAATTAATGACAAAATACTCGTCATAGAAATATGTAAGCACTAAATAACTTGTAATTTTAAATTGTAGTGTGAAAAGTGCGCCAGTGGCGCCCTCAATTTTTCCAGACTCTTTTTTGCCAAGCTGTATATCTCTTCCTAATAAACACTATAGAAAAAGGACAGCAAATTGAACTATCAAATTAGAACTGTCAAATTAGTTTACGTCCTTGCAATTGGTGTGAAATTAGACAAGACCTCTATGACATGCCGACTAAATTCTCTTAATTCTCATTGATATCACGCAAATGGACTAGTTTGACAGCTCTAAAAATCTTCTATCATTTTCTAATAATCTCTGTTAGAAAGAGAGATGGCAATTCTAAATTAGTTTAAAACGTGTGCAAGAGAATTAGCACCATTATTTAATTTGTCTAAAATTTAAATTAATTAAACAATAATATAAGGTCTCTTACTTAACTAATTCATCTCCATAATTTTCGACGTGAAAGGAATGTTATGAATATGAAAGGAAGTTATTTCTGATGTTATTTTTTTTTTACTATTTATAATTCTTTGTGAATGTATCTGTCAACCACAAATAGCAAAATGCTTTGATTTTCATTTCATTTGATTCCATGCAACTGCATGCTTGTTTTATATACAGGGTTATTTAAAAACACTGACAACCTGAAAAGGGGTCATTAAACTCATCATTATGAACAACTTTTACTATGGGACCAACCATGAAATCGCAAAAGAAATCAGCTGTTCCATACATTTATGTTCACATGACTCAACAAAATGTATGGAACAGCTGATTTTTTTTGCTATTTCAGGGTTGCTACCATAGTAAAAGTTGTTCATAATGATGAGTTAATGACCCCTTTTCAGGATGCTGGTGTTTTACAAATAACTGTTATACACACAACGTACTATTTTATACAGGATTAAATCAAATTAGCTGGCGAAACTTCACAGAATTGTTAGGAATCGATAATAGATTACATAAACAATAATAAAAATAAAAAAAATCTTATTTTGTTCGGTATTTGGCACCTGGCGTAGAACAGATTAGATTTTTATTTTTATTTTATTATTGTTTATGTAATCTTTTATCGATTCCTAAGAATTCTGTGAAGTTTAGCCAGCTAATTTGATTTAACCCTGTATAGTGTTTTCAATCTAATAAACGGGGAATGTCCTATCGACATCGTAAGACCAGGCGTGTAGGCCACCGACCATATCTTTCACTTTATCCTTATGTTCATCAGGTAACATGTCTAGGACCATCTTAGCAGCGATTTGAGAGTCGTTACCCCGACGGCAGATAAAAATTACTGTAACAAAATTGATGTAATTCAAATTTAATTGATTTTTATGTAAGTTTTACATGTGGACTGCCTCGTTGGTCTAGTAGTAGCAAGCGCGACTGCTGAGCACGAGGTCCAGGGTTCGATCTCCAGGTCGGGCAAAGTGTTATTGGGTTTTTTCATTAGGAAATTCTCAGTAGCACGGAGTCTAAAATTGTGCCCGGTTAATGGCAATAAGCTCGTCCCCTATTACATAGGACTTATAACATAGCCGGCGAAACGTGGGTGTACTGCACACCTCTGCCTACTCTGGGGAATACAGGCGTGAGTCTATGTTATATTATGTATTATAACATAATTATATATTTTAATTCGAAAAAACAACTGATACGGATGGGATTCGAACCCACAATCTTCGGCGTACCGTGTCGACGCTCTAACTACCGCCACCGTATCCCACCAGCATCAGTCGAAATTTGAAATCTCTTTATACGCCTAGGGCGTGTGGTAATATCTATCGGAATACATTACGTATCCGACTCAGTGTTCCAAACTTTGCAGTTTTAGAAGGCACCGATGCTATATTACCAATTTTTTTATTTGTAATTTTTTACATGATATAGCCCTAATTTAATAAGAAAATTTAATAAGCCAACATATAAAAAAATCATTAAAAAAACATATAAGAAAAGTGGTAATATCGCATCGGTGCCTTCGCCCTTTTTACCCGACTGCGCCAGAAATTGTAAAATTTAGACATAAGATTCGTACCTGGACCCTCATAGGCCTCTACTTTCTGCAGCAGTTGATCCAGAGTGCTGCCATTCAGCACGTCAATAGGCCAGTTTTGTGCTTGTGATATATGGCACATGCCGAACTCTGAATCAGCGCGCACATCCACCAGGTACGCTGGAGACGACTCTTGTAATAGAGAGGATACTTCTGGAGCGGTGATGCGGTTCCTCTTAGGCAGGATTTGGAGGTCCAGGTCCTGGGGAAAAAGATAATAAATCATCGTCATCTGCCTGCCTTTTCCCAACTATGTTGGGGTCGGCTTCCAGTCTTACCGGATGCAGCTGAATACCAGTGAATACTACATGGAGGGACTGCCTATCAGACCTCAAGACAAAGGGATACGATATTCTGAAATTAGATTAGTTGTTGGGATTGTATGTGGGTTCTGTCTCCCTATATCGACTGTGAAAGATCTTCATGACAGCCGGGGCCAACGGCTTAGCGTGCTTTGCCGTATAAAACTGATATTTAGCTGCATCTGGTTAGATTAGAAGCCGACCTCAACAAAGTTTGGGAGTAATAAGGCTAGGGGAATGAAGTTTGTATCACAGCTTTGGGATAGACGGATGGACGGACAGCGAACCCTTAGTAATAGGGTCCCTTTGAGCACAGAACCCCAAAAATGAGCCTAGTGGTATTATTGGACGGCCAAGTCAAAGGTAGTAAGTTCAAAACCCAGGCACGCACCTTTGACTTCTCAAAATCATGTACGTTTTAGAAATAAATTATCACTTGCCAAAACGGTGAGGGAAAACATCGTAAGGAAACTAGCACACCTGAGAGATTTTTCAACGGTGTAAAGCCATGTCAGAGGCCTACGGGCGGTTTGAATTCTGACACCAGGTTGTTCATCAACCATACGACAAAGACAGATAGCATTCACAATAATCATCACCACTTACTAGTAGCTGTAAGATAAGAAACGGTGCGACTAATAACAGGAGAAAGGATATAAAAATACAATTTATTATAAAAAAACATTTATTATATAATTAACAAAATCATAATATTTTTATTAATGAAGACAATTTAAGGCACTTATGAATCTTAATATCAGTTATTACAGTCATTACAATTGGTCAACCAGTTCGTCAACCGGTAGCGCAATCAGTTGGTCAACCGGTAGAGCAACCAGTTGCTCAACCTGTATATCAACTAGTTATTCTACCGGTTAGTAAACAAATATAGTATAGTACTAGATAGCAGGTATTTATTTGTACCTTTTAGGGTCGATACGCTGGGACCGTGGGGTCCGGGAGCCCGGAATTATTTACAAAGACCTATCTGGGCGTCTGGTCGAGGCAACTCGTGACCGAAATGCTGGTCTGCGAGGCCACCTACAGGAACCAACAGGTTCGGGACTAATATAGGCTGATAATGATGAATGATGCGCGGACGAAGTCGCGGGTCGAAGGTAATAAAATCTTTTT
The DNA here is from genome assembly GCA_936450705.2 of Protodeltote pygarga. NCBI lineage: Eukaryota > Metazoa > Arthropoda > Insecta > Lepidoptera > Noctuidae > Protodeltote > Protodeltote pygarga. Next base: position 6,120,483 of record OW388278.2, read on the forward strand.
TTTTTATTTCAAAACTGTCAAACGAGGTTCTCAAGATCATTAATATTGTCAATATTGTAATAATAACTGTCACATTTATCTTGAAAATTAAATGAAATAGCATTATGTTGTAAATCTATATCACAAATGTCCCTTTCGTTTTTCGGCTTAAAAATTCTAAAATTTCTTCTGCTAAGCGCTTTTGAGAACGTTTTCCTGGAAGCGGGATCGACCCCTTTCATTTTCATATCTTTCAAATAAATATTGTATAATTGAAATTGATTTTTGACATCCAAATTTATGTATTTAATATCTGTGCCGTTGTTGACGCAAATTTGGCATTTCGAATTCATTTTTGGTAGACTATCTATATAAGATAAAACATTAAGTGATTTGATTGGAGTTTTTGTAGATTTAACTTTATCATCGTTAACTAACCAATATCTAACCATAGCTTCTTTTAAACCTAAAGTATTTAAAAAAGTAACTCTACATACTTCAACTTTTTCAGAATTAAAAATCAGATGATACTTCTTCGAATCACCTTTTCTAGAAGTTAAACCCTTGTGGGAAGTTCTTCTCCGTTTCGCTGGTACAGAATCTATTAAATTCTTCACAAATTCCTTTTTCTCCTTCCATTTTAACCCCCAGAAGTGGCGAAAGATATTTAACCTGTCAGTCTCTGATAGTTTTTTACAATATCTTAAGGAACTTTTTGCGCAGAATTCTGATTTACACGGAGATCCGATTCGTCGCTCTGATTTGAGTACGTCTTGGACCCAAATTCTCTTGTGTCCGTCTTTTTGTGTTCTGAATCCGAAATAACTCTGTCCTGTCATTCGTTTCTCTTTCTCTCTCTTTCTTCTTTCTGATGTAACTTGTTCTTGTTTCTGTAAAGAAGATACAGGATAAGAGATACTTAGAGTATATAAGAAAATATAGAGTGATAACTATAATTATTTTAATAAGAAATTTGAAAAAAAAAAATTGACACGGATGGGATTCGAACCCACGATCTTTGGCGTACCGTGCCGACGCTCTAACCGCTGAGCCACGGTATCCCATCAGAATCAGTCGAAATTTTAAATCTCTTTTTACGCCTAGGGCGTGTGGTACGCTGAAGATCGTGGGTGCGAATCTCATCCGTATGTTATTTTTTCAAATTTCTTATTAAAATAATTATATTTAATAAGCTAACATGTGCTATAACATGAAAAGATTTAACATATATTTGTTATCGTGATGTGAGTGATAACGTCAACAACATTGCCTTGTGCGGAGCGTGAGCAGGTCTCACCATTGAAGTGTAAAAATATCATTTAAAAAATTAAGTTTTCTAGTCATTTTCGCGAAATTTAACACAGCAGTTAACCATGATATAAGCTAAAATGTAAATTTTTCGCTCGTGGAGCCTAGTTGAACCGCAGTCGATCGAGGTATGATCGCGGACGGAGCTCGTGTCGGCCTCCTCGTCCGGACCCATAAACTCCCCCTTAATACGCCCATGCACGTAACTTTAATGAAAATGAAAAGTCAATTTTCAGATTACAGATTTAATCTGTTACAGAGAAGAATACGGAAATAATAAACAGGTCAAGCTAAATAAAACAGTTTAAAAACTCAATACCGCGAATGTTATAACAAATAAATAAAAAAATAATTAAATAAAAAGAAAATTAAAATCTCAAAATAAAAAAAAAAAGGAAAGAAAAGTTAATAATTTCGAAAACAAACTTACCTTTGAACATTCGCAGTTTTGATATTCTCATAACACTTTATTTAATAACATAGACTCACGCCTGTATTCCCCAGAGGGGGTAGGCAGAGGTGTACAGTACACCCACGTTTCGCTGGCAATGTTATAAGTCCCATGTAATAGGGGGCGAGCCTATTGCCATTAGCCACAATTCCAGACTCCGTGCTGCTACTGAGAATTTCCTAATGGAAAAACTCAATAACACTACCCGACCCGGGGATCGAACCCAGGACCTTCTGCTCAGTAGTCGCGCTTGCTTTCACTAGACCAACGCGGCAGTTTTTTACGTAATTGAATCGTCAATATTTAAAAAAAGATTAATAGGAACTACTGAACGAATAATAATAATAGTGTTCTGACCGGATTACGGTCACAGTGGCCAATCTCATCGGAGATTAGTCTTCTACGCAGGAGACATTGTAGTGCACAAGTGTGTGCGCCAAACACAGGTGCACTCTCTATTCCTTCACTCTCATAGTCCGATACACAAGGAGAGAGATCAGGCGCAGGACCAACGAATTGTAGGTAGTATTAGGCCGAATATTGAAAAAAATGGCTGAATAGACTAAATACAGAATAATTGCCGAATATTTGTTGCATCTCTAATATGAACCATACAGTGTACTCATGTACAGTGTAGTACAGTGTAGTACTCAAATATACACAAAAAAAAATCATCAAAATCAGTCCAGCCGCTTTAAATTGTTGCGCGGACAAACATTTGTGGCAATTTAATGCGCACAAAAAGGGCGGGTGCTTCGGGAACGAACCTAAGACCTCTAATTAGCCAGTCAATGGTCATACCCAGGGGCGTAGCTACCGCCGTATCAGCGGTATCAATTATACCCGACGTGAAATTTTTTTTTTTTTAATAATAAAAACTTCTCAAATTTTTTATTATTTCAGAAATGACGAAAGTCAAAAAAAAATAATTTCTATTTTCCTGCGTGGAGCGTGCGTTCGATGAATAAATATTTCTATCAATTTTATGCAAACATTTTTTTTTTTCTTTGAAAAAATCCCCTAAATCAATCATCATCTGCCTAAGTAGCCTTTTCCCAACTATGTTGGGGTCGGCTTCCAGTCTTACCGGATGCAGCTGAATACCAATGTTTTACATGGAGCGACTGCCTATCAGACCTCCACAACCCAGATACTGGGTTACACGATACCCCTTGGTAAGACTGGTTGTCAGACTTTCGGGCTTCTGACTACCCGTAACGATTGTCAAAGATCTTGAAGAATTGACAGCCGGGGCCAACAGCTTAACGTGCTATCCGAGGCACAGAGAGTGATAATTAATTTATAAAACGCACATAACTTACGAAAAGTCAGAGGTGCGCGCCTTGGGTTCGAACCCGAGACCTCTGACTTGCCAGTCAAACGGTCAAGCCATTAGGCTATCACGACTCCCTACGAATCCCCTAAATCAATATAGAAAAAAAAGAATCCCCCAAACAAATTTTTATACCAAAGCACGCTACGCCACTGAACCACTAGGCTATTACGACTCATTTAATTCCAATCAAAGGTATTAAGATTCATACCTTGTCATTGGCCGGCACCATGCAGTACGCCTCGTAGTCCACCAGGTGTGTGATGGTAGGAGAATCTGAGCACGCCGCGCACATCTCGTTGCGCTTGCGCAGGCGTACTGAAACAACAGACCATAATTACACGAGCACGTAGGTGTGGGTTCGAACCTGGTATATAATATATAATATACCAATGTGACTTTTTCAATGTCATATGTACTTTCTTAGTTATTCTAAGACACCACTGACTAACGGTGTAATTTTTTAATCGACTTCCGAAAAGGTGATGATACCGAGATTTTTTTGATAAAAAAAAATCTGAAGCCGCTTCTAATTTCATAGCGAAATATTAAGATTAGGTAATTATACAACCGATTATGCGATCACTAGCAATAACAGACCTAATGCCATAATTATTTAATTAAAAAAGACAACTGATACGGATGGGATTCGAACCCATCATTTTTGGCGTACCGTGTCACCGCTCGGACCGCTAAGCCACCGCATTCCACCAGAATCAGTTGAAAATCAGTCAGAATTTAATATTTTATATCGCATCGGTGCCTTCTAAAACTGCAAAGTTTGTAGCACTGAGTCGGATACGTAATGTATTCCGACAGATTAATACCACACGCCCGAAGCGTAGAAAAAGATTTGAAATTTCGACTGATGCTGTTAGGATCCGGTGGCTCAGCGGTCAGAGCGTCGACACGGTACGCCGAAAATCGTGGGTTCGAATCCCATCCGTGTCAGTTGATTTTTTCAAATTTTCTTATGAAATAATGTTAATTAATACTCTTTAGTTAATGTAAACCTAATAAAGGTCGCAGGAAGCTGCTGGATGCAGGTTGCTTCCAACCGGCCAATCTGGAAGTCATTGGGGGAGGCCTATGTTCAGCAGTGGACGTCTTATGGCTGAAATGATGATGATAACTTAAAGTTCAAACTTACCCGTTCTTGGGGTCATGTCTTCAGCGTCAAATATTAACATTCTTTCCACTAATAGCTTGCGTGGGGACATGTCTATTATATATTTTATAGCCTCCATAGCTTGTAATGTACCTGAAAAAAAAAACTAACCTTAATACATCTATCATGAAATTATTTTAATAAGAATCTCGCAAAAACAACTGATTCCGACGGGACTTGAATCCGCGATCTCTGGCGTACCGTGCCATCGCTTTACCAACTAAGACAGCGAGTTTTTATTAAAATATTTTTATTTAATAAGCAAAATATTGAAAGTGATGGTGCAAATGTTTCTGACCGCTTTGCACGTAGGTTTGGATTCGAATCTGTGTCAAATGACTTTTTCAATGTCATATGTACTTTTTTAGTTAATCTAAGACACCACTGACTAACGGTGAAGGAAAACATCGTGAGGAAACCTGGACTTAATAGTCTGAAATCGCAACGCAGTGAGCTAGCGTGGTGATTAATGCTCGATTCTTCTCTGTATGAGAAGAGGCCTTTGCCCTGCTGTGGGACAGTAACAGGCTGGGCTACGTTACCGATGACCCCGGGCACAGGCCCGGCCACTCCGTGCGTGGAGCAGGAGCCCACCACGTCGGGCGATGGCGGCGCGGGGAACACGCAGCGGTAACATGGACCCCGGTATGTTGTGCCCTACAACAATAATATCTTTATGAAAATATCCACGAACAGGCTAGACCTAGTGTGGAGGTCAAACCTTTAGAGGATATAAGAAAGTATAGCAAGTTCATCATCTGCCTAGCCTTTTCCCAACTATGTTGGGGTCGGCTTCCAGTCTTACCGGATGCAGCTGAATACCAGTGTTTTACATGGAGCGACTGCCTATCAGACCTCTACAATAGGTAGCCTAGTGGTGGTGACCGTTGACTGGTAAGTCAGAGGCCTCGGGTTCGAACCTAAGGCGCGCACCTATGACTTTTCGTAAGTTATGTGCGTTTTATAAATTAATTATCACTCTCCGTGCCTCGGATAGCACGTTAAGCTGTTGGCCCCGGCTGTCAATTGTAGATCTTTGACAGTCGTTACGGGTAGTCAGAAGCCCGAAAGTCTGACAACCAGTCTTACCAAGGGGTATCGTGTAACCCAGTATCTGGGTTGTGGAGGTCTGATAGGCAGTCGCTCCATGTAAAACACTGGTATTCAGCTGCATCCGGTAAGACTGGAAGCCGACCCCAACATAGTTGGGAAAAGGCTAGGCAGATGATATGTATAAGGCTAGGAGGATAATGAATTTAAGTTTCTTACCTTAGCAACTGTGTGTTTGTCAGATCTGTACCCATAAATAGTAAGTTGTCCTTCCATTTTGAGCGCGCTGCCCGACACTAGAGGTTTCTGTAATTATCAAAATACAGGTTTTTTTTTATTGTTTTGTAGTACATTAATTCTTCTTATTGTATGGTTGATGAACAACCTGGTGTCAAAGTTTAAACCACCCTTAGGCCTCTAACATGGCTTTACACACCATTGAAAAATCTCTCAGGTGTGCTGGTTTCATCACGATGTTTTCCCTCACCGTTTTAGCAACTGATAAATAATTTATAATACGCACGTAATTTACGAAAAGTCAGAGGTGCGCGCCTTGGGATCGAACTTGAAACCACCGGCTTGTCAGTCGACGGTCATACCACTAGGCTATCAGTGCTGTAGTACATTAATTTATGTTATATTCTATTATAGTCTTCATGTCATTAATGGCAGTGTTAATATTTCATAAATATAATTATTTAATAAGAAAATTTGTAAAAGTAATTGAAACGGATGGGATTCGAACCCATGGGATTTTCTTATTAAATAATAAATAATTATATTTAAGAAGCTAATGTGTGCTATATACCGGGTTATTTGTAAAACACCAGCATCCTTAAAAGAGGTCATTAAACTCATCATTATGAACAACTTTTACTACGGAACCAACCCTGAAATCGCAAAAAAAAAATCAGCTGTTCATACATTTTGTTGCGTCATGTGAACATAAATGTATGGAACAGCTGATTTTTTTTTTGCGATTTCAGGGTTAGTCCCATAGTAAAAGTTGTTCATAATGATGAGTATAATGACCCCTTTAAAGGATGCTGGTGTTTTACAAATAACCCTGTAAAAAACTATAACATGTAAAAAATTTACACAAAATATTTATGTCATTTTAAGTCATTAGTATTAATGTCATATCATTCGCGTCATGTCAATCAAATCATGTTAACGTCATGTTTTTTTTTTAAAGAGATTTGAAATTTCGACCGATTCTGATGGGATACGTTGGCTCAGCGGTTAGAGCGTCGGCACGGTACGCCGAAGATCGTAGGTTCGAATCCCATCCGTATCAGTTGTTTTTTCAAGTTTCTTATTAAATATTTATAATTATGTCATATAAAGTACTTACCTTAGTAAGACAGCTAAGATCACTCAACAAGTACCTAGTTGGTACGTTATCAGTGCAATCTAGTATCACGTCGTAGTGAGACGCGATCTGAAGAGCGTTTTTGGAGTCCAATTGGACGTTATAAGGCGTTATTTTAATGCGAGAGTTGACGCTGCAAAGGAAATCACACATTTGTCACACCTTTCCCATCGCAGGTCTGCTGACAGAAATTCCTTAATAGAATAAGCAGTACCTTTGTACATCATTTTAAATAACGTCACAAAAATCGCACCTCTTAAATAATTTCCCTAAACATACTTCGACTAAATTCATTCAATGGTATAATATACAGGGTTATTTGTAAAACACCAGCATCCTTAAAAGGGGTCATTAAACTCAGCATTATGAACAACTTTTACTATGGGACTAATCCTGAAATCGCAAAAAAAAATCAACTGTTCCATACATTTTGTTGAGTCATGTGAACATAAATGTATGGAACAGCTGATTTTTTTCTGCTGATTTTGAGTTGTTCATAATGATGAGTTTAATGATCCCTTTTAAGGATGCTGGTGTTTTTCGAATAACCCTGTATATTATACCATTGAATGAATCATCATCATCAAAGGCCTTTATACATCTACAAGAGATGATTTATATAGATTATTATTATTATTCCATTTATTCATTTTCTGTACATATAAAATACATTTTTAAATATATATATAAAAAAAAATACATTTAAAAATATAAAATATAGTAGCCCACCGGTATCGGGAACAGGGTCCAAGCTACCGGTGGTCAGGGCTCCAGAGAAAGGAACCTCCTGACTATGCGAGCCGTGTCCAGGAGTACCGCCTTCTGCATCAAGCCCTTTATCCAGCCATATAACGAGAGCCTCTTAAGGTGTTGATGTTATTATTATTATTAATTTTTTTATTTTTTTTCATTAAATGAATATAGTCAAAGTATTTTAAAGGAAATTTAAGAGGTGCGATTTTTGTGACGACGAGTTTTTATTAAAAAAATCTTAAAGTTAAAAGTACCTTCGTAAAGTGGCCGCAGCAGAATCTGCCTTGCTGACGTTCTCATCTTGCTCAAAGTGTAAGATTTGTCTATGTATATTCGTAAGTTCCACTACATCATAGTCTATGATCCCAATCTCTCCTGTAAATAGAAATAGTTTCAGTTTTATTCATAACATAGACTCACGCCTGTATTGAGGTAGGCAGAGGTATGCAGTCCACCATAGAATATTAAAGAAAATATAGAGTGATAACGTCAACCATATTGCCTTGTGCGGAGCGAAAGCGGGTCTCACCATATAAATGTTAAAATGTCTTTTTTTCAAATTATGTTTTTTAGACGTTTTTCAAAATTTAACTCAGCAGTTAACCATGATATAAGCTAAAATGTAACTTTTACGCTCTTGTAGCTTAGTTGAACCGCAGTCGATCGAGGTATGATCGCAAACGGAGCTCGTGTCGCGGCCGCTTTGTTCATACCCGTGCTCACGGTTCATACTTCTATATGGTTGCTCTATTTTCTTATATACTCTAAGCAGTCCACCCATGTTTCGCCGGCTATGTCCCAAGTAATAGTGGGCGAGCCTATTGCCATTAACCGTGCTGCTACTGAGAATTTTTTTATTGCCTGTGAAATTGTTGGTTGTTTTTGTAAAAAAATCCCTTCAATTGGATAACGGTTGTTGATCTTTCAGGAACTACATACCTGAGCACACTGAAGGGCCAAATCACACCTGGGCCCACTGAAAAGGGCCTGACCTCTCGTGCAACTTACCAACTCCAGCAGCTGCAAGATATATAGCCGCTGGACAGCCAAGTCCTCCAGCCCCCACTACCAGCACCTTCGCTGAGGAAATCTTGCACTGACCCTGCATACCTATCTCCCTGACTAAGATCTGACGGCTATATCTGTAACAATTAAAAAAATACAAATGTATACAGGGTTATTTGTAAAACACCAGCATCCTTAAAAGGGGTCATTAAACTCATCATTATGAACAACTTTTACTATGGGACCAATCCTGAAATCGAAAAATAAAATCAGCCGTTCCATACATTTTGTTGAGTCATGTGAACATAAATATATGGAACAGCTGTTTTTTTTTTGCGATTTCAGGGTTGGTCCCATACTAAAAGTTGTTCATAATGATGAGTTTAGTGACCCCTTTTAAGGATGCTGGTGTTTTACAAATAACCCTGTATATTATAAGTGCGCTATGTTTTACGCAGTCGAGCGTACAAATATTTCTAAGAAAAATACTTAATAATATAATACTTATTACTTATACACACCTCTCAATAGCCCACTTAGGAAGCTGTCCACACAGCACTGTCGGCACCTGAGAGCTCTCAGCATGAGCTCCTAAATTATACATTCTATCTCGCAGGTCATCGGTAGCCTGTAAATATTATATGACATTTAGGTGTAAGTGTTATAATAGTAATAATGTCCATAATGTAATATAATAATGTTGGTCATAAATAAAGGTTGTCTGGAAGAAATTGCCTTGTGCGATAAGTCCTCCCATTGTACAATTTTTTGTTTCATCTTTGTATCCCAGAGACTAGCCAACTAGGAGATATTATAGCGCACAAGCGTGTGCGCAAACACAGGTACACTCTCATAGCAGTGCCGGATTTATATTTTTTATGATTATAGGCCAGTTTAATTCCGCCGCCCCATGTACCTTTCTATATCCCACCCCATATATCTTTTCCATTTGTAGTATAAGACACTAAAGTTAAATTTAAAACGAATGAATTAGTCAAAAACCATGAGGAAACTAGTAAACTTATTAGACTTTTATTGCAATTAAGTGAGTCCTCTAAAATCTGCCGACCTTAGGACACTGCCGCTCCTAGGCCGCGGCCTATACGGCCTAATTACTAATCCAGGACTCTCTCATAGTCCGATGGGCAATTCGATACGACCGGAGAGAGATCAGGCGCAGGGCCAACGACTTTACGTGCTTTTACGGCACGTAGTAAGTGATAATTCATTTCTAATACGCACATAACTTACGAAAAGTCAGTGGTACTGTCAGATGTTTTGGGATGTATAAACCACAAGTTTCTAGGTCAATTTCTCAAAACTTTTTTAAGGTTTAAAAACAAAAAAGTCTTGAAAAACACAGCTGTGTCACGCTTCAATTAATTTAATTGTAAAGTACGTAGATAATTTACATTCTTTAGTTAGGAAATGTTTAATTTGAACAAGTGTTTAATATATTTGATTGGAGACCTTGGATAAATGTCTTAATAAGTAAAAAATTGCCACATACTGGGCTTTTCAAATATTTTAATTTAATAAGAAATTTGAAAAAACAACTGATACGGATGGGATTCGAACCCACGATCATCGGCGTACCGTGCCGACGCTCTAACCGCTGAGCCACCGTATCCCATCAGAATCAGTCGAAATTTCAAATCTCTTCCACGCCTAGAGCGTGTGCACAGGGCGTTTCTTTTTAAATTACTATATTTAATAAGCTAACATGTGCTATAACATGTAAAAAATTCACAAAAATATTCTCAAATATTGTGCACTAGCGTCCGCAATAGCCTAGCGGTATGACCGTAGGACTACCAAGTCAAAGGTCATAAGTTCTTTTCAAATTCATGTGCGTATTATAAATGAATTATCACTTACTATGTGCCTCGGCCCTGCACCTTATCCCTCTTCGATCATGTCGGATTGCCGTCGCATCGGACTATGAGAGAGTGGGAATAGAGTGCACCTGTGTTAGCACACACACTTGTGAACTATATCCTGCATAGTCAGCTAATCTTCATTGAGATTGGCTACTGTGACCGTAATTTGGTCAGGAGGATTGTAGTAAATTGCAGCCTATCTCTATTCTATTAATTTGATTTTTCTATGGTGTGTAAAGCCACGTCAGAGGCCTACGGGCGGTTTAAACTCTGACACAAGGTTGTTCATCAACCATACAATAAAGTAGAAGAGCTATTCCCCTACAGCTGAATGCCCCCGAAGGCACAGTACTGGTTATAATTAAATTATAGTATTATACACATAATTTAAAGTAAGTAAAGTAAGTATAAATAAATCAAATGTGTATTGGGTTCAAACTGGAAACTGATTTGCAATTATAGAACACAAGCAAAAGTCGCAGTTATACACATCCGAAAACTTATGGGCTGTATTTGTACAACATAACATTAGTTTTAAAAAATCCTTTTCATGATCTCTGGCAATACGCCGACAAATATAAAAAATATATATATTCTAAGGAAAAACTATACTAATATTTGTGCGTTACGTCTTATTTTACTTAAGCATTCATCAATCTAAGCAAATATAATAGTAACAGAGGTATAAATAAAGAAATATAACTTACATCCGACATTTCTCGCCGAATTCTATCCGCTTCATATTCTTTTTCTTTCAGTGTTTTGCGTAAAACTTTAATTTCATTCTCTAGCCTACATAACTGATCCATCTTGAAGTTTTCTGATTATGAAAAGCTCTAATTCACATGCAGTTAAACAACTTTTAGTAAAAATTATTCCAATCTAAAATAAATATAAACAATATGGTAATTCGTTTCAGGTTAAAAATTATAAATATAAGTTACATACATGAGAGCAGGATACCATTAACTTTTCTCATAAAAATGAAAGAGACAGCAGTACAAACAATGCTGTTTAATATAACTGTCAAAGTACGTTACGCATTCGTAGTTTTGAAGTTTCTAGTGAGGCAACAGGTAATCGACTTAATCGATAAATTGCAATTGAAATAGTACAGTTTGGCAAAAAGAGTCTGGAAAATTTTGGCGGCGCCACTGGCGCACTTCTCATACTACAATTCAAAATTACAAGTTATTTGGAGCTTACATATTTCTAGGACGGATTTTTTTGTCATGAAATATAATCAAATGAATCACTTTTATGCTACTTTAGTTAAGTACCACTAATTTAGTTTTGAAGACTTTAATTTTTAGTTCCAGCTGTCACCGCCGCTCTTTTTTGCCAAGCTTACTCTGTAAATTAAGATCTATGGTTGTAAAAGTTGAGCCCAATAAATAGGTACTAAGACACCATAGACATTTTAATAATATAACTGTCAATAGGGCAAGTTGGCTATGCTCTCAAAAAAACATCTTTCAAGGTTTTATAGATATTTATTGTATAACATCTCATACAAAGAATAACATTGTATTTGTTTGATAGTGGCACTGTTTTAAGGATTACAAAGCTTATAAGTAAGTGTAGACTTTGATTATTTTTACTATGACATAATTTGGTTTCACAATACGGCACAACATAAATGTGTAAAGTCAAAAAATATTATTATTATATTACATTAAAACATGTAACTTAAAATCTAAAGCACCCTTACAGGATTCAAGTCAAGGAAAAATATTTTTCTGAAACAATACAGTAAAAAGTATGTGTTCAAGCTCCATGGCGGAGCTAATTGCAAAAGCCATTGCAAAATAAAGTTCCTTTCAAAAATAGATTTCCAATATTTTTGTAAATAAGGTGTGACTGTGATTATAATAATGAGTCACATATAAATAATTAAAAAGAAATTTGAAAAAACAACTGATACGGATGGGATTTTGGGTTTTTTCAAATTTCTTATTAAATATTTATATTTACATACATGCATTTACATGTGCTAAAACATGTAAAAATTTCACAAAAAGTATAATGAGTCACAATTTGTATCTGAATCTGATGAGGCCTTTCGCTAACACATTGCACAGAAGTTTCTCGATGTTATTTGAAACCAATTGAGTCTTTGCATAAATAGGACACTTTGTTTGTCATTAAAATTTGTGCACCATCTTCAAAAATAGCTTATAACATTTCATTGAATGTCTAAAGTTACATATTTATTACTAAACTAGATACACCTACAGGTTGGCAATTTTAAAGGAGGTAAAATATAAATGCACTAGCGACCCGCCCCGGCTTCGCACGGGTGCAATACACATATAAACCTTCCTTATCAATCACTCTATCTATTAAAAAAAGCCGCATCAAAATCCGTTGCGCAGTTTTAAAAATTAGCATACATGGGGATATAGGGACAGAGAAAGCGACTTTGTTTTATACCATGTAGTGATAAACAGACAGATTACAGACGCCACGCACATCAAGCTACCCGAAACTGTAAAATTTTCTTAATCAACTTTGAACCTTATGCTTTAGCTAGAAAGTTGAAAATCTATTAACGATAAATAATATAAAATATTAAGAAAATTGGTAATATCGCATCGGTGTCTACTAAAACTGCAAAGTTTAGAGCAAAGTCGGGATACGTAATGTATTCCGATAGATGTCGCCACACGCCCTAGGGGTGTAAAAGAGATTTGAAATTTCGACTGATGCTGGTGGGATACGGTGGCTCAGCGGTTAGAGCGTCGACACGGTACGTCGAAGATCGTGGGTTCGAATCCCATCCGTATCAGTTGCTTTTTCAAATTTTCTTATTAAATAATTATATTTAATAAGCTATCATGTGCTACATGTAAAAAAATTCACAAAAAAAAACACTATTAAAGTTTACAGATTGTAGTAGGTTAATGTGCTGGCAGAAATTTGACAGATTGTAGCTTGGTGTGTAATTGTACAATTGTTTTCTATGATTCAGGTTTAGTACTGTGAGCCTCATATTTTCCTTGTACATATTTTAATTGTCACCCTGTATAAAACAAAATACTTGTTGCTGATAATGATAATGCAGCAGTGATAGCCTAGTTATGAAATGGGGTTGGCTTTAGTATCCGGATGCAGGCGCAGAAGTGCGGGAAGGGGGAGGGGGGATGGGGAGGAGTGGTACTACCCCCCCTGAAGGGGAATAGTACCACTCTAGAGTTCTAGAGTTCTGAGCTCGCTTCGCTCGCTCTCTCTTGCATGAGTTCTGAGCTCGCTTCGCTCGCTCTCTCTTGCATGAGTTCTGTTAAGGAGCACTGTTACCTTGTTATTATTGCTTTCTTTCTGGCAGAGGGGGGGGGGGGCTGCGACTACACCCCTTCCGCCGATGTAAAATATCAGTGACCATTGTCAATGTGTGCTAAAATATAGTAAGCAGGTACTGAAAATTTAAAAAAAATATTGGTTTCCGCACTTTCAGGGGGGTTAGTACCACTTCCCCCATCCCCCCTTCCCGCATTAGCAGGTACTGAAAATTTTAAAAAAAAAATTGGTATCCGCACCTCTCCCCTTTCAGGGGGGGTAGTACCACTCCCCCCATCCCCCCTTCCCGCATTTATGCGCCTGCATCCGGATACTAAAGCAATACCATGAAATGCAGCCAATTAAAAAATGCAAGCAACTCAGAGATGCAACCAACTCAGATATGCAACCAACTCAGAGATGTCCATCTAATCTTAAAAACTCAGTTTGTGAGTACTAAAATAGCTTATGTGCGATTCATTTGATTATATTAGATTACAAAAAAAAATCATAGATTTTTTTATGAAATAAGTTTTTCTTTCATTCTCATGATCTTTGACCTCGAAATTTTTCAAGGCTCAAATTTCCCATTGTACACAAAGTTTTTGAACATCTGGCTTTGTTTTAACGCTTTCAATCTTTCTCTATTGCAATCTTCCATTAGAACAATAGGTGATAATTTGACATTATCTGCAACTGTCACAGGTTTAAGCGTTACTGTAGGTTTTTTAGCTGCCATTAGCTTGACGGAATCCGCAACTGTCAATATTTTAGGAGTTACTGCAGGTTTTTTAGCAGCCATTAACTTGACGGAATCCGTAACTGTTAATGTTTTAGGAGTCATGGTAGATTTTTGAGCCGACGACAGTTTAACAGTATCATTGACCATTCCAATCGGTAATCCGCTTGAACTATTCGATTTCTTTGCAGTTTTATTGCAGTTAGGACAAGCATTTACTGTTGAATGTACGGCAATAGATTGTGATAATTGATTCATGCATAATTTAGGATCTTTTTCTTTGTCCAATTTTTTTAATTTCTCTGGATTAAAGCTGCTATTATTTGTTTCCTTTTTAGTTGTTTCAACACGTGTAAAATTCTCGGTTTTCGGTGTTGCGCCCGAATCTAATAACAACCTCTTTTTGTGATTATTTCTTTCGTCTAAATAGGCTTTTCTCGCGAACATTCGTGCCATTATTTGTGGTAGAACCACAGATTTTTCGTTAAAATCCGGTCCTTTTGTAAAAAAATTAGTTTGACTTACAGGTTTAACTATACGCTTCTTTTTGTAAATTTTTTCGTCTTTTTTCATTGCTTCAAGAGTGAAATTGTTTAAATCGTTGGTTTGAGTGGTGACAGGACTCGGTTTAGTATCTAAAACACAACCTTTCCTATTACTTTTGCTGTCAAATTTTGAATCTTCAGACACGCTGTTGTTTAAATTGAATTTGGAAAAATCAGTAACTTCTTCCGATTTTTTTATATTATTAGTAGTCGCAGTATTAATATTGGCTTGTACTTTTTGGTTACGTGTATTTGACATGTGAAGCTTTTCCATATTTTTCTGCGTCAAAACTTCATAAATTATATCTTCGGGATCCGAATCAGGCTCACTTTCCAAGAAAACTTTGGGTATTAAAACTCTAGGCTTTTCTTTATCACAGTCAGTCGGTATCGATTCTTCATTAAAATTAGCTTTCGACCAATCGATTTTCTTACCAGATTCTAATGTGTCAAAAAAATTCTTAAAATCTATATTTAAAGGCAAACTCGTAGCGTTGTCCACGCTGTCAGTCGTTGTTTCTTTCTTCTTAATATGCTGTGGTGTTACAAACATATTTTGATACAAATCTATCAAATCTAATTCTTTATTCATGTCCAAAAACGATGCATTTATATTACAGTCCTGAAAGCCTGAATCTTTGGAACAATCATCGATGTCAATGAGTTTATCGACCATATGTTCGGCACTACTCGCGCCATTTTTTTGGGGTTCCAAAATGTCGTCGTAAACATTTAAGTTCTTTATTAAGTTTGGGGGTACTGTAATTTCATTTTCTTTTGGTGATTGATACCACATTCTTGACGAATTTCCTGAAAAAATTTTTGGTCATATTTAGTTTCAATTCTTTTTTTAATAATGGTAGAGTAGTAGCAGTACTACAAAATAAATAACCGAGTATTCATGTGGCAGTAGGTACTATATAAAAAGCAGTGATAGCCTAGTGGTATGATTGTTGACTGGCAAGTCAGAGGTCTCAGATTCGAACCCAAGGCGCGCACATCTGACTTTTCGTTAGTTATATGCGTATTATAAATTAATTCATCACCAGCCCCGTGCCTTGGAATGCACGTTAAGCCTTTGGCCCCGGCTGTCATAATGGTCTTTGACAGTTCAATCTAGGGAGTCAGTACCCTCAAAAAATCCTGACAACTGATCTAACTTTAGAATATCGTATCCCTTTGGGTTGAGGTCAGATAGGCAGTCGCTCTGTAGAAAACTGATATTTAGCTGCATCTGGTTAGATTAGAAGCCGACCCAACAAAGTTTTTCATAAACTTTGTTGGGTCGGCTTCTAATGTAATGTAATAAGGCTAGGTGGAGGATGATGATGATGTTTATTAAAAACCACTTATAATGCAATTTGATTACATCTATAAATGTATAATTTTATGACACCAAAGATAGAATACGACAAGAGGAAATCTTAATGTGGAGCTACATTAAAAAAAAATGAAAAAACATTTTTTATTCTAGAAAGCAGTTTGGTTATAGAAAATAAATTATAAAGAAAGAAAGAAAGAGAACTTTATTTGTTTAATAATGTCCTGCTGAACGAAATTTTGGTCACAGTGTAGGGTTGCCAACCATACTCTAAAATAGAGTATTGTACCTACTCTATATCATGTAGGCATACTCTATAATCTATAACATTAATAGAGTACGCTAAAATACTCTTAATGTTTGCTAAACATGTTATTTTGCCAGAAAAATTGTTATGTGCTGCGAAAAGTACAAAAAAATATCTTTTTAAAAATATAAAATAAATGTACTCTTTTTTATAAGTCCATACTCTTTATTTATCTCCTTTGAAATCAGATATACTCTATTTCTTTTTAAAAAAGTTGGTAACCCTGCTGCTGCTAATGCTGTTACTGACTTTTTTGTAGGCATTATCAGGCTCTACAACTTTTCTCTAGAATACAATTATATTATATCTCACATTGTTCAGGCAACATTCATAATTCTTAGGTACCTTGCAAATCCGACTAAGTACCACAATAAAATAATTAATTTTTTTGGGTTAATATATAGCCTATGATCACAAATAATGTAGCTTTCTATTACTAAAACATATTTTTTAATCTGTTCAGGAGACCCAGAGATTACCCCCTACAACCTCACAAACTTTACCTCTTTATAATATACTAGCAACCCGGTTATGCTAATATGCATGTATTTTATATACATGCACCAGTGGAACATACCTACTTACATGTTCTGGTCCGCTATCATTCCAGCAGGAATCAAGAAATTATAATTTATATTATTTTCTAATACATTAAAGGTTTTATGTTCACTGCACACATTTGTGCCTATCCAATAGAAATTAAAAATAATGATTTAAAAAAAATGGCAATAAATGTCAAAAAATTAAAAATGCTTGGTGCTGGAGTGGGGTCATTATAACTACCTACCTAATGTTTGAATTAATATGATGTTTGGTAGGTTACAGGTAATATAGGTAGGCTAATAATAATTATGTTAAAATGTATAAGTATTGTAAAATACTGAACATAATTTATAGATATTTGGTTAATTTCGATAATTTTCAATTTCAGTTATCAGGTACAAAATTATCAATCTAGGTACTATTTGGCGAGTTAGGTACTGATTGATAAAAATTATTTATTATAGGTAGGTACCTACTTAAACAATTAAGTTGACAACTTATAGATTAATGAAATACAACTTACTACTACTAAATGTTAAGACTTTGATTTATGACCTAACATCCAACTAAAATCGAATTAGAAAATAAGTTAACTTACCTTTTCTGATAAGATTATTCAGTGCTTGTCTAAAAGTTTTATTCTGTCATATCAAGACAAAGTTTAAAAAATAAACAATTAACAATCAAACACGCCTTTCCTTCTAGAAGCTGTAGAGAATTATTTTGTTTCTGTTTTCGGTACAAGAGTTCTAAAACATAAGTTACAAAACAATGAAAGGTATACAGTAAATATTTTGCTGTGCGATTGTGGACTTTATCGACATAAGATTTGTCAAGTTGTCAAAAGATTATTGCCGCTCCCAAACATAGCTTATTATTCTGAATGATTCAAAAAAATAAATCCAACTTCAATCTCTTCTCTTTGGCAGTACAATGATGCGAACGAACGTGTCGCTGACAATTATCATTTTAAAAACCGTGTAGCACAGCGTAAGCTGTCACACATTTAAATTATTGATGATTTTAATTATTGACGCAAACGATGTCCCACCAAGGTCCCACCTATCATCGTGCCCTGCATGCCCTACAACCTGTACGCAGGAGGATTTAATGGCTGCTTCCGATAACGCAGTCAGCGTCGCTACTTTCTGGGCCGGTTCAATAATAATAATAAAAAATGTTTGCTATTCTATCGAAACGATAAGAAAAAGAATTATTGACCGTACTTATAAACGAAATTACTGGTCTGCCATAGCTGCAGCAAAAGCTGGACGTGATGGACGTGATTTTTTTTTATTCTTTATTAATTATAGAGGGTTTTGTTCGCAGTCCCTCATCTACCAACTTCAGCAAAGAAGACATCACTGCTTCCAAGCCACTCTTATACCAAATGTTGAACAAATGAAGCTTGCAAGATAATCCTCACGCTGCAAAAGGAAACATACCCAGGCAAGCTACAAAGTAATAGTGTTTTGTGGACAAGCTCCTCTGCAACAAGTATATGCACATGAAGCTGAGCACTCCACCCATAAAGCTTGACAGCTGGAACTTTAAATAAAAAAAAAACTATTGTATAGCATTTTTTATCAACTTGCAATTATATTTTTTATTTATGCAGTCAATAGCTTAAAAACTTAATACAAAATCACGTCTTAAAAAATCTAATTAAATAATTAGTTTTCGAAATTCGAATGCTTTCATTCATAAAATATACCTTATTTGTTAGTCAATAAGGTATTTAAATAGATTATTCTGCAATAAAGGGTTTTAGGTTTTTATTTTCGTTACGGAATTTTTTGATTCGGTCGCCGCGCTCAAAGCCCGCAATAAAATCTATGCAATAGCTTACAACTTCAATACTTAGTTTGCGAGTACTAAAATAACACAAAAGTGTTTAATTTTATTATATTTATTATGATGACAAAAATGAGAAGTGCTCCAGTGGCGCCCCCAATTTTTGCAACTTTTTTGCCAAACTGTATCTGTGGACCAAAAGTCTTGTACCGCCATAACGAATAGATATTTTTATCGGGGAAGTCCGGATTGATCTATAGAAATTCTCTGAACTGGGTGGAGAGTTATCATTGTTATCAGGTGTTATTATATCACGCGTAGAATATTTTTTCCCTAATTAATAGAACTGCCTCCTCGTCCCATAGAAATATTGTCAGAGGCTGAAACTTGGCTTGGATTGGAACCGACTCCAAAACGTAAAGTTATTTCCAGCTTTTTAGTGTCTTTTGAAGTCGGTTTTGTTTTTTTATTAGTTTCAGCTGTTCCAGTGAAGTGGAAGCGAAAAACCTGAAAAGCAGACCCAACTATCATGTGGGAGAGAGAGAGAGAGAGAGAGAGAGATTTCCAGCTGTTACCTCCTCAGACTCCTTTTTGCCAAACTGTACCTATCTTTAGTACAGATAATGGCAATCCTGCATAACATCAAGTGAGATCGTGCTTACAAGCTGTTTTTTTTTTAAATTGTTTTTTCGTTTAAAGTTAACATTTTACATTGTAGTAGAATTTTTATTCTAAATAATGACAATACATACAGCTCATTCCGTGTTCGGTTGACAGTGACACTGACAAATGACACTTCTATTTACCAATAGCATTCTTGCTTGGCATCTGTGGAGATCGCGAAGCTTTTTGGAAGTATTGTTTAATACGATATCTATCGAAATAATCAATAATTACGGATTTTTACTGTCGGTGTGCGCCCATAATTTAGCGGAACATCTTCGGAGGACTTATTCAGTCGCCCTTTTGGGCGTAAGCCGGTGTGTTTGAACAGTAATATGATCGATTGTAGTCATGATCGCAATCACGTTTTTTGAGCTCATATTTCCAAGTTCCTGTAACTACTTGTTTGACTGTTTCTTTAGAAACGAGGTGTTGTGTTCGTGTTTTATAGTTTATTAGTGACTCGGTGCGTTGGACGTGAGTATTTGATGACGAAATTTTATTTCTCGGTAACCTCTCTTTTCATTATAAAATTTGTTCCGTTTAACTTTTTACGAGTAATTTCGGGTAAGTGAGTGTTCGGAGAGTTCGTTTTAAGTATTTGTAGTAAGTATATTTGTTTTTTTTTTGTTTTTAATATTGTTCTAAACAGGTACCTAGACTTCTAGCAGTATTCTTTCTCAAACTATTTATTTGTCAAGTCATATTCTACTTATACCTGAGATTTACACCCCTAGTAAGCAGTGACAGCCTAGGGGTATTAAATTACTAGGGGTATTAGGGGTATAACCGTTGAACTGCCAAAATAAAGGTCGCAGGTTCGAAACCAGGCTCCTATGACTCTTCCAATTCATGTGCATTTTAAAAATTAATATTATCATTTGTTAAACATTGAAGGAAATAAGTTTTTATAAAAACAACATTTTTAACCAAGCTTTTATACAGGAATATCAAAACTAAAAAAAATTGTACCTCTGCTATTGACCGTTGAAGAGTTCCTTTATCTGGAGCTAATCATGGATGTCAATTCGAGTCATGCTTACCATAAAAATGCAATGTCATCACAACTAAACTAACTTGCAAAATATCAACTCCGTAGGATAAGAGGAAGTGGTTCTAATTCAGCTTGCAAGATTCCACCTGAGCAAAGGTACATATCTTCATAGAGGGCCGGAAAATAGGTGTGGCATGTTCTGTACGGGCGCTCCGCACTCACACTGCACCTCAATCTTGTCAATCATGTCCCACTTAGCCTAGTTATGTTTGCAGCGTTCCCAAGCTTCCAAAGTTAAAACCGTTGAAACTATTTATTTTGCCACACTCATAGTAATCACAACGTAACATTTTCTTCGTTCAAGAATTTTGAAAAAACAACTGATTTTTTTTCAAATTGCTAAGAGGTAAAAATTTCACAAAAAGTATTAAGAAAATTGGTTGTATCGCATCGGTGCCTTTTAAAACTGCAAAGTTTGGAGCACTGAGTATATACGTAATGTATTCTGATAGATATTACCACGCCCTAGGCGTATAAAGAGATTTGAAATTTCAACTGATTCTGATGGGATACGGTGGCTCAGCGGTTAGAGCGTCGGCACGGTACGCCGAAGATCGTGGGTTCGAATCCCATCCGTATCGTGGTTTTTTCAAATTTCTTATTAAATATTTATATTTTCTAACAAATTTTAATATATTTTATATTAATTGTGATGTGCAGCAAGAGACCAGCTCAGTAAACGCTGTGCTAGCAGCACTGATTTTCAGCTGGTCCCCGCCATTTGAGCATACAATGCTGTTACGCACTCAACCTAAATTACAAAGAAAAAAAAATAATGATGAAGTGTCTTCCATATCCTGTCCAGAGGGAAGGTGTTCTGCCTGGGCCATTGCATGCATGCTTAAAAAATCTATATACAACCTGTTTGTTCATATTTCAGTTAAACATGATGGAGGCGTGCCGTTCTCGGTTCACGGCGGCGGAGGGCGGTGCCCGGCTCGCCGCGGCCGCAGCTACTAAGAACATCTTAGCTGTGGAGTACGCAAGCTTTATTCCTGTCAGATTGTTATACGAAAAGGCTTATCAAATACGTGGGTTAGTCGTGTTTATCAACATTTGTGTCGTGCCTTGACAACTCAACTAGTTAAGTAGATCCAAAATCATACTTATTTATGACACCATTCAGTGGTGTACACTGTAAGTAAAGCTGTCTTGTGACTTAATAGTCTGAAATCGCCAACACGCAGTGAGCTAATGTGGTGATTAATGCTCAATCGTTCTCTGTAGGGGAAGAGGCCTTTGCCCTGCAGTGGGACAGCTACAGGCTGGTTTATTTAAGTGCTTCAGACAGTGTTCGAAATTCAACCTTAGTTTTTTATTTATTTTTTTATACAATTTTCATCACTTCTTCTCCATATAAAAATGCCAAGTTTTACACTCCTCCGCGCGCGCAATATTCTTAAAAAGGGATCCAGTTTTCGCTTCACGTATTATTAGGCAAAGGTTACACGCTCAGTCTGGCGTCAGTTCCGTCCATCAGTTTGGTCCGGCTAAGACTGTTGCCAGAATAATGGATGGATAAAAAAAGATTAAAATATTTAATTTTTGTCATTCTGGCCCAGTCCGTCAGTCAAACGGTTAAACGATAATTCTCCCGTCGTTCTGAGCAGACTGATTGACCAAACTGACGCCAGACTGAGCGTGTAACCTTTGACTTAGACTTTTAAACAATTATAATATCTTGTCCACAGATCACTATTCGACGGCAGTAAGCGTTCAATCTACATAACTCGCTCCACCCGCGTCGATGTGGTCGCGTTCGAGATGAAGATCCTCACTGATTTGGAGACAGTGGCCGCTAAAGCTTACGATGATGTGTACGACTGGACAGCAGAGCTGGAGAAGAAGGAGGTTAGTCCTGCGAGGAAGTAGTTAGGCTTGTTTTGGCTATTCTGCAGGTACGTCGTAGTTGGGACCTTTGGGTTCGCGGGCGCTCAGATTGGGGAGTCTGTCCGCCCAATAAGCGACTCCAGAGATGACGGTGGCACGGTGATCAAGTGCTGCCATTCACAGAGGGAGAGTGCCTAATAGGCTTTGCGCAGGGAAGGTTCCGGAGCTGGTCTCTTAAGAGGACCCGGGACCTCCCTCCATGCGCTGATGGTGATCACCGGGGTGGTTTTAATGGGTAAGAATCCCACACTATCCTGTCTCTTCCCCGGAGGCAGGGTGCCTTTTGAAGGTTTCCCCCCGAAAAAAAAAAAAAAAAAGGTAAGTACGTCGTAGTGCGTATTCTGCGTGAGGGTGGATTCAAAACTTATTCGAGCCATCCCAGGGCCTCGAGGAATGCGAGCTGTTCGTGCGGCGAGGTAACGCAAACTATGTCTCACCTAGCATCGTGCCCTGCATGCCCTAAAACCTGCACGCAGGAGGATTTAATGGCTGCTTCCGATAACGCAGTCAGCGTCGCTACTTTCTGGGCCGCTTTAATATAATAATAAAAAATAAAAAATTGTTTGCTATCGAAACGATAAGAAGAAGAGGAATGCCAGCAGCCCTTTAACCTTAGAGTATATAAGAAAAAAATAGAGCAACCCTATAGAAGTATGAACCGTGAGCACGGGTATGAACAACGCGGCCGCGACACGAGCTCCGTTTGCGATCATACCTCGTTCGACTGCGGTTCAACTAGGCTCCACGAGCGAAAAAGTAACATTTTAGCTTATATCATGGTTAACTGCTGAGTAAAATTTTGAAAAACGTCTAGAAAACTTAATTTGAAAAAATGACATTTTAACATTTCTATGGCGAGACCTGCTTTCGCTCCGCACAAGGCAATGTGGTTGACGTTATCACTCTAATATTTTCTTGAATACTCTATGCCCTTTAACACTGTCGGCAATATCGCAGAGAACACCCCTACTTGTCCCACATTATAAGCATAAACAACAAAAAATAAAAGAAACTTATAACAGGAGCGACACAAAAAAAAATAGTTTTTTTTTTTAACTAAGTTACGCCATACGCGTGATTATCCTACTTTAACGCCTATTCTACCCTACCCTATCCTACACTACCCTACTACTCTACTCTTACCCTACTCTACCCGTATCCCTACCTACCCTACCTCTTTTTCTCACCTTCCCTGGACTTTTACACATATTTCAATACCAAAATTGTCCTAATCGGTCAAGCCGTTCTCGAGTTTTAGCGAAACTAACGAACAGCAATTTATTTTTATATATATAGAAGATAGATAAAGGCAATAGGCACGCCCCCTATTACATGGGACTTATAACATAGCCGGCGAAACTTGGTGTACTGCACACCTCTGCCTACCCCCTCTAGGGAATACAGGCGTGAGTTATGTTACTTGGTTGACAATCCTAGGCGTTGAAGATGGTGGTGTGTTTTGATGCTTCTTTGGAAAAAGGTGTTCTTCTTCTTATCGTGTGGTTGATTAAACAACCTGGTGTCAGAGTTTAAACCGCCCGTAGGCCTCTGACATGGCTTTACACACCATTGAAAAATCTCTCAGGTGTGCTGGTTTCATCACGATGTTTTCCTTCACCATTTTAGCTACTGATAATGAATTTATAATACGCACATAACTTACGAAAAGTCGGAGGTGCGCGCCTTGGGATCGAACTCGAGACCACTGACTTGTCAGTCGACGGTCATACCATTAGGCTATCAGTCCTTAAAGTGGCTTCAGTGGAAAAAGGTAGTAATCATGATATTTGATCGCCAGGTCGTGATATGCACCTCATCAGTTCTCAAACGAATCTTGGAGCAGAAGGTCCTGATGATGAGTAATATCAACGTGATGATTGTAGACAGCTGCCATCTCATTTACAAAGATGATAACCTTAAATATGTAAGTATATTTTCGTGCCTCGGAAAGCACGTTAAGCTGTTGGCCCCGGTTGTCAAAATCAAAATAAAAAAAATCGTGTGGCACTCGGGGACTGCCGCGGTTCTCCTTTTTTCTTATCGTATGGTTGATGAGCATTAATCACCACGCTAGCTCACTGCGTGTTGGCAATTTCAGACTATTAAGTCCAGGTTTCCTTACGATGTTTTCCTTCACCGTTAGTCAGTGGTGTCTTAGAATATCTAAGAAA
This sequence comes from Protodeltote pygarga, assembly GCA_936450705.2. Taxonomy (NCBI): domain Eukaryota; kingdom Metazoa; phylum Arthropoda; class Insecta; order Lepidoptera; family Noctuidae; genus Protodeltote; species Protodeltote pygarga. Next base: position 6,145,085 of record OW388278.2, read on the forward strand.
GTACATATGACATTGAAAAAGTCACATTGGTACATGCCAGGTTCGAACCCACACCCACTCGCTTGTAAAGCGGGTCCGTAACCAATGCGCCACCACGACATCATCATCCTTCTCTGTATGAGAAGAGGCCTTTGCCCTACATAGGGACAGTTACAGGCTAATTTATTTTATGGTTGATGAACAACCTGGTGTCAGAGTTTAAACCGCCCGTAGGCCTCTAACATGGCTTTACACACCATTGAAAAATATCTCAGGAGTGCTGGTTTCATCACGATGTTTTCCCTCACCGTTTTAGCAACTGATAATTAATTTATAATAGGCACATAACTTACGAAAAGTCAGAGGTGCGCGCCTTGGGATCGAACTCGAGACCTCTGACTTGTCAGTCGACGGTCATACCACTAGGCTATCAGTGCTACTGCCGCGGTAAAGCTATTGCATAGCATTTTTATCAACTTATGCAATTATAATTATTTATTTATTTTAATAGCTTAAAAACTTAATACAAAATCACGTCTTGAAAAATCGAAGCAAATAATTAGTTTTCGAAATTAGAATGTTTATATTTCTAAATGTTTTGTTTTTTAATGTGTCAACATAAAATATACTTTATTTGTTAGTTTATAAGGTTTTAAACACTCAATTAGATTATTCTGCAATAAAGGGTGTTAGGTTTTTTTCGTTACGGAATTTCTTGATTCAGTCGCCGCGCTCAAAGCCCGCGATAAAGCTACCGAGTCTCGCCCGCTTCAGTCGAAATTACGAATCTTTTTCTCTCTATCTTTTAGCTTAATTGGTAAAGCGATGGCACGGCACGCCAGGGATCGCGGGTTCAAGTCCCGCCCGAGTCAGTTGTTTATTTTGCGAATTTCTTATTAAATAATTTCATTATTATAGGAGTGACTCTAGTTGCCAGTTCCAAGGGCAGCCTACCCCTCATGGAGGAGAATCTGGCAAGAAACTCCATGGTTGCTCTTATAAATAAATTCAAATTCAAAATTCTTTATTTGACACAAACACAGGTAATTTATAAAGGTACAATAAGTATATATAAGTGCGCGTATGTTTTACTCAGTCGAGCGTACAAATATTTAAATGATATGATATTATTTAATAGGGACTTGAACCCACGATCCCTGGAGTGCCGTGCGTTTATTTCGCGTCCGTTTTTGCGAGTTTTTTATTAAATAATATCATTTAATAAGCAAAACATGTAAAAAACACACATAAAATATTATATTTTGAATATTTTTTTCCCCACAGATAATGCAAGTCTACAAAAGCTGTACCCAAACTGACCAACCCACAATCTTATCGCTGACCTACCCTCTGTTTAATTCCAACAAAAAAGACCCTCAACAAGAGACAGATGGAGAGATGGGAGTGTATGAGAATTTGGATGATTTTAACATGTATGAGAAACTGGAGTGGAAAGTAGAAGAGTTGGAGAGAGAGTTGTGTTGCGAAATGGATTTAGCTGAAGATATCGATGGGGGGAAACGGTAAGATCATTATATTTACTTGTAATCTACACTTTGTGCTACGCCGCACATGGTGCAAAAATGTATTCCGCCCTAGGGTCGTATTTTAGATTTACCGCCCGCTTATCCAATTTACCGCCCGCTTATCGTTTATACTTCGTGCGCATGGTGCGGGTGACAACTGTTAGAATCGCTGTTTGCACTTGTTTGCTGTGTTGTATGCTGTAGCTGTCAGTGTCAGTATATGGTATTTAGAGTGCAGCAAAAATAGGCTCAGACGCAAAATGTCTCTTTCGCAAAATTTCCCCTGGTCGTAAAACGTCGCTTTCGCAGAATGTCTCTGTCGCAAAACGTCTCTTTCGCAGAATATCTCTTTCGCAGAATGTCGCGCCAGGGACTTAGAATAAAATTTCGATTTTCAAAACAAAATCATTTATTAAAATTATAGAGTAATTATGATGTCAACATTTTGGTACTTAAATTTACTTAAGTATGTATTCCAAATAAGAAAATATATTTTGATACACTTAAAAATAATATTTTTGTACAATTTAAAGTTTCGGTGATGGCAACACTTATAATGACTACTATTATATCTGTGGATTTATGTTACTCAGTACTGATTCTTTTGATCTAAATTTTGAATGTGTGTAAAAATGTTGATACCAATTGATATTTTTTTTATTTATTTGTTATTATTATTGTGCTCGACCTTTTATCTATTTCAATAAATATAAATAACTATAAAAAAGTACGACACTAGGGCGTAATAGATTTTTTATTGTGGTCGAATGCGCATCATCTGTGTCAAAATTCTTATTAGACATAATTATAGTAACATTGTATGTTACACTGGCTGTATGAAAATTACTGACGTTTGGGCCATTTTTTGTGGATGTCCCTTCGATATAATTTTGTACTTACCGCCTTTGTAACACAAAGTACCATTTTTTTTAAAGCAGTGATAGCCTAGTGGTATGACCGTTGGACTGCCAAGTCAAAGGGCGTAGGTTTGAAACCCAGGCACCTCAGACTTTCGGATTTATGTGCGTATTAGAAACTAATTATCACTTGCTAAAAACGGTGAAGGAAACCAGCACACCTAAGAGATTTTTCAATGGTGTGTAAAGCCATGTCAGAGATCTACGGGTTGTTTAAACTCTAACACCAGGTTGTTCATCAACCTTCCATACATTTATGTTCACATGACTCAACAAAATGTATGGAACTGGTTTGGTCCCATAGTAAAAGTTGTTCACAATGATGAGTTTAATGACCCCTTTTAAGGATGCTGGTTTTACAAATAACCCTGTACCTATTTGATTTTTTTTTCAGAATTTCATCCTCTATTACAAAACCCAGAGAGCTTATAATAGAGTACGGACCACGCCCATTAGATGAATATCTACCAGAAGTATATAAAGAATTGGAGGCCTTCATGAGAGACACTGTGCAAACAGCCTTGGAGTTTATCGAAGATCATAGGTAAGACAAACATGTTAGCGTAAGATTAGAAGAGTTTAATAAAGAGAGATTGGGCAACGCTCTTACCAACTAAGCTATCGTATCGTTGCCCGAACTCATCCAATTATAATTATTAAAGATCATAGGGAACTTAAAAATGTCAGCATAAGATTAGAGCAATTTGCAAAAAGAGAGCTTTACGCTTTTCTCCCCCTTCCTGTTGACAGATTGATCTGATATTTGGTACACAGCTTTAGTTCTGATGGCAAACCATTTTACGTAAAAAAAATTAAGTATTTATATTATTTTTCAGACATGACCCCACAGAGATATACGGGGACGAGTTGTATGAAGAGTTTATGAACATTCCCGACCCCACCATAGACCCCAAGCTGATATTCAAACAGTTTCTATACGTTTTAGATCAATTAGGTAAGTTTTCACTTTTTTATTAACTGACTTTTAAAAAGGGAGGAGGTTCTCAATTCCCAAGTCAAGTTTGTACACCGATTACTCCGACAGGGTACGTCGAAGATCGTGGGTTCGAATCCCATCCGTATCAGTTGTTTTTTCAAATTTTCTTATTATATCGTAAAACCTGGACTTCAAAAAAATACAAGTTGTAAGCACTGATAGCTATGTGCGTATTATAAATTAATTATCAGTTGCTAAAACGGTGAAGGAAAACATCGTGATGATACCAGCACACCTGAGAGATTTTTCAATGGTTTCAAGCCATGTCAGAGGCCTACGGGCGGTTTAAACTCTGACACCAGGTTGTTGATCAACCTTATGATAAGAAGAAGATTTTAATTATATTTTTTAATCTTTGCAGGTCCCTATGCAGCTGACAAAGCAGCATTCTGCCTTTTATTAAAAATAGAAAAATACAAAGTTAAAATACCTTACGAAAGACATTTCTTACTTTACTGCTTATGCACGACCATATTTCTTAAAATACGATGTTACGCCGACTTAATTTTTAGCCAATATGAGGACGAGTGGGAGAAAATTAAGACATTCTCATCACCAAAAGTCTTGAGATTAGCAGAAATATTAGAAAAATTCCAACCACCTGACGTTAGAGATCGTAATAATGGTATAAATAGAGATAACAGTGGTTTAAGTGGGCCAGATATTGGTTTAAGTGGGCCAGATATTGGTTTAAGTGGGCGAGATATTAGCGTGGATGATAGCTTGCCAGAAAGTCCAGAAAATGAGACTGTTAATGATATTTTAAGTAAAAATACAGAAAAAATGCTCAATGATATAGAGAAATGCGATTTTGTTAGTTTAGGTAATAAAATTCAGGATACAGTTTTCACTTACGAGGCTGGTTTGAAAGAAATTCTTGACCTACCCACCGAAAATAATTCAGAAAACCCCCCGAATATCTCGAAAAAAGAGAAACACGCAAAAAATGCTAATAATAAAAACAAAAATTGGCCAGAATCAAATACTATAAGTGGTCCAGATATTAAAGTTGAATCCAAGAATAATTCTACAGATTTTTTGAATCCAGATACTCATTTAAGTGGTACAGATATTAAGGGGAATGAGCTTATGATTCCGCAGAAAGGGCTTTTGGGATTTACGAGGAGAGCTGGCTATAGGTTAAGGGGAAGGACCCGTCTCCAGAGGAATAATGCCGCTAGAGTGCTTCAGATGCAACAAAACCCGGACGCTCTATGCGGCATTATATTCATGAAGGAAGCGTTGATTGCGAAGATTATGTTCCTAATTATTGTGGTGAGTTTTTTTTACCCTTGACTCCCGTAAGGACGCCGGCGTCAGTAACATGATTGATTTATGATTGATTCCTTTTGTGCCTTGTTTTTCGGTGTTTGAAGGTGGCTAGTGGACTAAATTTTTTAAATTAGTTAATTGATTTATGATGATTGATAAACCGGTTGACCGATTGGTAGATCAACCGGTTGACCAAGTGGTCTACCAGCGGTTAAATTAATCAATAGCTCCGTTCCCAGATAGGCACCGAGGCACGGAGCTGGTGATAATTTATTTATAATACGCGCGTAACTTACGAAAAGTCAGGCGCGCCTTGGATTCGACCCTGAGACCTTTGACTTGGCAGTCCGGTCATACCACTAGGCTATTACTGTTTTACGTTTAAAATTGATTAACATTCGATAAAAATTCGACAGATAGATCCGTGCTTGCTCCCCTTCTACGATAAGCAGAGGCAGAGGCATAGGTAGTCAATATGTTTACCTTTTTCACAGGACATGTCTCGCTGTAATAGCCACCTGGCGTACCTATGTGCTCAGTACTGCTGCACTGACAACCCAGCCGACCCGGGAACCGAACCTAAGGAGTGTCAGCGGCAGGGCAAGAAGCAGGAGGAAGTTTTAAAGAAGTTAGTTAATTTAAACATTTTTATGAATTTTTTTACAAGTTATAGTTATATCATCTGCCTAGCCTTTTCCCAACTATGTTGGGGTCGGCTTCCAGTCTTACCGGATGCAGCTGAATACCAGTGTTTTACATGGAGCGACTGCCTATCAGACCTCCACAACCCAGATACTGGGTTACACGATACACCTTGGTAAGACTGGTTGTCAGACTTTCGGGCTTCTGACTACCCGTAACGACTGTCAAAGATCTACAATTGACAGCCGGGGCCAACAGCTTAACGTGCTATCCGAGGCACGGAGAGTGATAATTAATTTATAAAACGCACATAACTTATGAAAAGTCAGAGGTGCGCGCCTTGGGTTCGAACCCGAGATCTTTGACTTGCCAGTCAACGGTCACCACCACTAGGCTATTACAAAACAAAAAAAATCTTAGTTTACGGAACCATAAACAAGAAGGCGGATACATAGACAATAAAAACACAGACAGGGTTGCCCTTTTTTAAATTGTTTTTTTTTTAAAATTCTAACACTTAATCGTCAGGTTCCGCATGCATGAGTGCAACCTGCTGCTGGCGACGTCAGCGCTGGAGGAGGGCATCGACCTGCCACGATGTAACCTGGTGCTGCGCTGGGACGTGCCGCCCTCGTAAGTATAGCATATACAGGGTTATTTGTAAAACACCAGCATCCTTAAAAGGGGTCATTAAACTCATCATTATGAACAACTTTTACTATGGGACCAACCCTGAAATCGCAATAAAAAATCAGCTGTTCCATACATTTTGTTGAGTCATGTGAACATAAGAATATAATTACATACAGAACATAAGTTTTACAATAATGTGCTTCAAATTTTCAGCCACGGTTGCAATGGGAGAAAGTATTGGGTTATAGATTACAATTGTGAAGAAATTTCGTACCCCGGAACAGTAAAAAAAAATTGCAGCATGGAGCAGAATTAGACCTACGCAATAAAACGCAGGCAAAAGAAAAAAAATATGACGTTAGATAAAAAAAATTACTTCACTATTGTAATATAAATAACCAATATTATCTCCCATTGCAGCCGTGGCAGATAATTTAGAAGCACCTTATAATTATAGTATACAGGATTATTTGTAAAACACCAGCATCCTTAAAAGGGGTTATTAAACTCATCATTATGAACAACTTTTACTTTGGGACCAACCCTGAAATCGCAAAAAAAATCAGCTGTTCCATACATTTTGTTGAGTCACGTGAACATAAATGTATGGAACAGCTGTTTTTTTTTGCGATTTTAGTGTTGGTTCCATAGTAAAAGTTGTTCATAATGATGAGTTTAATGACCCATTCACTACCCCCGAAAACCTAGAAAAAGATACCCATATTCATTTTTTTTTAAACTCGCGTCCTTCATCTTGGATCTCAAAATAAATGTCATATTTGTATTCACCAACCCTGAAAACCAAGAAAACGACACCCATATTGAATTTTACTAAAAACTCACGTCCGCCATCTTAGATCTCAAAATTATTGTCATATATTCGTAATCACCACGTCGTGATAGCCTAGTGGTGGTGACCGTTGACTGGCAAGTTAGTGGTCTCGGGTTCGAACCCAAGGCGCGCACCTCTGACTTTTCGTAAGTTATGTGCGTTTTATAAATTAATTATCACTCTCCGTGCCTCGGATAGCACGTTAAGCTGTTGGCCCCGGCTGTCAATTAATTGTAGATCTTTGACAGTCGTTACGGGTAGTCAGAAGCCCCAGTCTGACAACCAGTCTTACCAAGGGGTACCGTGTAACCCAATATCTGGGTTGTGGAGGTCTGATGGCAGTCGCTCCATGTAAAACACTGGTATTCAGCTGCATCCGGTAAGACTGGAAGCCGACCCCAACATAGTTGGGAAAAGGCTAGGCAGATGATGATTCGTAATCACCACCCCGAAAACGTAGAAAAAGATACCCATATCGATTTTTTCCAAAAACTCGAGTCCGCCATCTTGGATCTCAAAATTAATGCCATATTCGTTATCACCATCCCCGATAACCTCAAAAACGATACCCATATTGATTTTTACCAAAATATCGTGTCCGCCATCTTGGATCTCTTAATTAATGTCATAAGTATCATAATCACCACACCCGTTGAAAAATTGTATCAACATTCAAAATTCAAATAAATAAAAAGCGACACCCGCTAATTCTTAGGACCCAACAATTCTACCTACGCTACGGTGCGCCCCCCCCCCTCCGTCCCCCGCTCCACACACCCCGCACGATTGCTCTGTCTAGACGTGTTCGTTGGACTACTGTAGGGAAAGAGAAGACCTCTTTATACTGTGGTCATAGTACATAGAGAGTTGTGTTGTACAGCTACCGTTCGTACGGGCTGTGCCGCGCCCGCGCCCGCGCCGGCCGCGCCACGGCGGCGCTGCTGTGCTCGCACGACGCGCGCAGCACGGCCGCGCTGCTGCACAACGTGGCCGTGTACCGCGAGCTCGACCAGGTAAGCTATCGTTGTGGACCATCGAAGAATATACAAAAAAAAACTATATACATAATTTATTATACATTTTAAATTTGAGACAGATAATTTAATTTTGGTCCTCAATGGCATAAAAAAAGTTAGATAATTTAATATTTTTGTAACAAAATCTGAATTTAACCTATATAACTGTATATCACAAAAAATGATTCATTAAAATTATCATAAACAATAAATAATACAACTAACATCTCTTCCACCTATTCTATTCTCTTCATCTTTCTTTCTTCTTCATTTCTCCCGTTAAAGCTACGAACAGAGAGGAGTGGAAAAGGGAAGGGAGACCTTTGGAGCAGTGGGAAAATTTTGGCTAATAATAATGATCTCTTCCACAGATAATCAGCAGAAAATGCGGCTGTGGCGTACAAGATGAACCACCACAATCCGAAGAAGATCACGCTGACACCTTCAACTACTTCATTAAACCTTATACACCTAACGAAAATAAACAAAATACCGACACAGATCTCGAGGACAGCAAAGATAGTGATACAAGTACCAAAGATGATGAAAAAAAAGATTTAGAAGATGATCCTAATAGACAAACCAACAAATATAAGAATACTACAAAAAAAGATTTAAAAAATGATTCCAATAAAAAAAGAAAACATAAAATAAGTCTAAAAGATCTAGAAGAAGTTAAAGATAAGTCTGAAATTAGTTCTGATGATGAATCTGATAAAAATAGTGTCGCTAGTGATGTTTATAATGTAGCTTGTAAAGAAAACGCTGATGAATTTAGCAACGATGATGGTAGTTGTGAAGATTTTGATAAAGTTATTTGTAAAAATGAAAATGTAGTTGCAAACAGTGAAATTAATCAGCAAAAGTATAGTAACGACAATAAATCTGAATTAAAAATAAAAATCAAAAAAGAAAGTAAAAAAAATCAATCAGAAATCAATGAAAATGATATAGAAATTAAAACTAATGATAAAAATCGTAGCACAATTAACGAAATCAATAAAACTGCGAATATTAATAGTAACATAGATAACAATTATAAGCTAGAAGAACACCAAACAGTTCTACAAACGAAATCTAATAAAATTTGTGAAATTGAAACTAAGAATAAAGACAATGAAAATTTTAATGAAACACTAAAAATTGAAATTAAAACACAAAATAACATCATTAATGATGAAAATTTAACTAACAATGATTTAATAGACATAAAAGAAAATGAGGCTACAGATAATAAAAGTGAAAGTGATGAAAATATACAAAAAATCAATAAAAACTATTCGAAAACAGATAATATTCAAAGCGATAATATTGAAAACGTTTTACATAAAAACAAAATGGAAGACAATAAGAATATCGATGATGATTTAACTAATCCTACGATAAATTGTAAAAAATGCGACAAAGTCGGACTTAGTGGGTGTGTGTGTGTTAATATGTCCCCTTTTAGTAACTTTGTCAACCAGGCCAACAGTGATATTAATAAATGCTACAGCAAGAAAAGTGTTAATGATATCAATGGTGCTAGTGTGGATTTGAGTTCGGCGATCGCTTTGATCAATCGGTAAGTAACAAGCTCTTATTTAGTTTCAACTGTCCCTTTCATCATCATCATCATTATCATCATCATCATCATCATCACCATCATCATTATCATCATCAACATCATCATCATCATCATCACCACCACCACCACCACCATCATCATCATCATCACCACCACCACCATCATCATCATCATCACCATAATCATCACAATCATCACCATCATCATCACCATCTCAATCATCATCACCATCATCATCACCATCATTGTCACAATCATCACCATCATCATCACCACCACCACCACCATTATCATCACCATCATAATAATTATCATCATCATCATCTTTTCTCTTATCGTATGGTTGATGAACAACCTGATACACAGTTTAAACCGCCCGTAAGCCTCTGACATGGCTTTACACACCATTGAAAAATCTCTCAGGTGTGCTGGTTTCATCATGCTGTTTTCTGTCACTGTTTTAGCAAGTGATAATTAATTTATAATACGCACATAACTTACGAAAAGTCACGAGGTGCGCGCCTTGGGTTCGAACCTGAGACCTCTGACTAGTCAGGCGATGGTCATACCACTAGGCTAGTTGTCGGATTGCCGTCCCATCGGACTATGAGAGTGAGGGAATAGAGAGTGCACCTGTTTGCGCACACACTTGTGCACTATAATATCTCCTGCGCTGGCTAATCTTTGACCGAAATTCGGTCAGGAGGACATTTACGAGTATGACATGGAGCTGATGTGATGCTGGAGCTGGAAGGTAGCTTTGGTTCGACAAGGTGGTAGATTCATGACTCTGGCAGATTCATGACTCTGACAGATTCATGACTGGTAGTTTCATGACTCTGGCAGATTTATGACTGGCAGATTCATGACTCTGGCAGATTTATGACTGGCAAATTCATGACTCTGGCAGATTAATAACTGGCAGATTTATGATTGGCAGATTCATAACTGGCAGATGTATGATTGGCAGATTCATGACTCTGGCAGATTCATGACTCTGGCAAATTCATGACTCTGGCAGATTCATAACTGGTAGATTCATGACTCTGGCAGATTCATGACTCTGGCAGATTAATGACTCTGGCGGATTCATGACTCTGGCAGATTCATGACTCTGGCAAATTCATGACTCTGGCAGATTCATGACTGTGACAGATTCATGACTCTGGCAAATTCATGACTCTGGCAAATACATGACTCTGGCAGATTCATGACTGTGACAGATTCATGACTATGGCAGATTCATGACTGTGACAGATTCAGGACTCTGGCAGATTCATGACTGTGGCAGATTAATGACTCTGGCGGATTCATGACTGGTAGATTCATGACTCTGGCAGATTCATGACTCTGGCAAATACATGACTCTGGCAGATTCATGACTATGGCAGATTCATGACTGTGACAGATTCAGGACTCTGGCAGATTCATGACTGTGGCAGATTAATGACTCTGGCAGATTCATGACTGGCAAATTCATGACTGGCAAATTCATGACTCTGGCAAATTCATGACTCTGGCAAATTCATGCCTCTGGCAGATTCATGACTCTGGCTGATTCATTACTCTGACTGATTCATGACTGGCAAATTCATAACTCTGGCAGATTCATGACTGGCAGATTCATAACTGTGGCAGATTCATGACTCTAGCAGATTCATGACTCTAGCAGATTCATGACTCTGGCAGATTCATGACTCTGGCAGATTCATGACTCTAGCAGATTCATGACTCTGGCAGATTCATGACTGTGGCAGATTTATTACTCTGGCAGATTCATGACTCTAGCAGATTCATGACTCTGGCAGATTCATGACTGGCAAATTCATGACTCTGGCAGATTCATGACTCTGGCAGATTCATGACTCTAGCAGATTCATGACTGGCAAATTCATGACTCTGGCAGATTCATTACTCTGGCAGATTCATGACTCTGGCAGATTCATGACTCTAGCAGATTCATGACTCTAGCAGATTCATGACTCTGGCAGATTCAAGACTCTGGCAGATTTATGACTGGCAGATTCATGACTCTGGCAGATTCATGACTCTTCTGTGATTTTATATTCGTTCTTCCACAGGTACTGCGGCAAACTGCCATCAGACACCTTCACCCGACTGGCTCCTCAGTGGTGGATGGAGGAGATCCACCTTCCAGTCCCAGGGTCTGCTGAAACACGACCAGCTTTTGTCTGTACCCTAAGACTGCCGCTTAATTGTCCTGTAAAATACAATATTGTTGTAAGTATATCTATTTCTATCTCTTTCACTATACTAATTTATAAAAAAATAAGTTAGGTACATTTATACAGGGTGGAGTTTTGTAAATTTTTGTAAGGGAAAGTACCCTTTTTAAATCTGCAGATAGAAAATTTTACTGAAAGAAACCATTCCTCTATTTTTGAATAGAAAGAAAATTGTTTTTTGATTTTCGAAAATTCGGTTGCCACACCCGGGAATCGAACTAAATTCTGTAATAATAAAAAATAAAACCGACTTCAAAAGGAACTAAAAAGCTTGAAATAACTTTAAAACGTTTTGGAGTCGGTTCCAAGTCAAGTTCTTAATGAGAAGGTTAAAGAGGCTAGAACCGAAAGATTTTTTTTTCACGATTTTTAGTGGTGCCTAAAATTAATCCCCCTCCCAGACTTTTGTGATGCTAATATTTGAAATCCTTATGAAAAGCCCATTCAAACGATACCTCACACGATATTTTTTATCTTGGTTGATTATAGGAGAGGGGGGGGGGGCTGACCACGTATCCCCCCTCCTCCTCTTTACTCGTCAGCCATCGACTGCACGTATAAACAAAGCAATATTACTTGTTACGACAATTCTGCTATAATCCTACGAGAAGTTCCGTTTCATATCTCGTAAGTTCATGATCAGATCACGATAATATTTCTATGGGACCACCTCGGGAGTATACCCTTTTGATTACAAAAATAATTTTGAAAATCGGCCCACAACTGAAGGAGTAATCGCGTAACAAACATACAAAAAATAAAAAATAAAAAAACATACAGTCGAATTGAGAACCTCCTCCTTTCTGGAAGTCGGTTAAAAATGACGTCCTGTACTTTTATTGCATTGATCGTAGGATGAATGCCATACGTGTAGGGACACTGCTGACGCATTAGTGTTGTATAAGGCGCACAGTGATATTAGCACGGCGCAGCAGTCGTCTCCCCGCACCCATATTATTATGTAATTAGTATTTTATATTGTACTAGCTGCCCCGCGCGACTTCGTACGCGTGATTATCCTACTTCAAGGCCTATTCTACCCCTACCCTACTCTACCCACTACCCTATTCTACCCTAACCTACTCTACCCCTACCCTACTCTACCCCTACCCTACTCTACCCCTAACCTACTCTACCCCTACCCTACTTTACCCACTACCCTACCCCTAACCTACCCTACAATACCCCTACCCTACCCTACACTACCCCTACCCTACCCTACACTACCCCTACCCTACCCTACACTACCCCTACCCTACCCTACCCTACACTACCCCTACCCTACTATACCGCTACCCTACCCTACTCTACCCTACCCTACCCTACCCTACACTACCCCTACCCTACTATACCGCTACCCTACCCTACTCTACCCCTTTTTCTCACCTTTAAACCTTCCCTGGATCTCCACAAATAATTCAAAACCAAAATCAGCCAAATCGGTCAAGCCGTTTTCATGCTATGTCGTGACAACGGAAAACGGGTTTCATTTTTAAATATATAGATTTGTACCTGGTACCAGTAAAAGTATATATCCGAAAGTGATCTTCATTCTATCAAATCCCTCCTCCATCACTTAACCATCATGAGATACCCCAACATACGCAATGATGATTGATCATTAGCATCAATTGTAAGGTTGAAGTCTCTCTAAGAAAATGGATAAATTAAATGATAGGAAAACCTTGAAATGTTCGGTTCGATTCACGACTTCCCTGTGTAGTTCTTGACTCCTTTCAGAATTTCTCATGGTATTTTCTTTGCAGGGACACCCTATGCCTACGAAGGTATTAGCCAGAAGGATGGTGGCCCTCCAAGCTTGCAGGATACTGCATAAATCTGGTGAACTGGACAACCAGCTGATGCCGATTGGTGAGGAAAAGAAGATATAGAAATATTTTTATTTAAATAAATAAATAGCTAGTAACTGTCCCATTGCTGGGCAAAGGCCTCTTCTCATACAGAGAAGGATCGAGCATTAATCACCGCGCTAGCTCACTGCGTTAGCGATTTCAGACTATTAAGTCCAGGTTTCCTCACGATGTTTTCCTTCACCGTTAGTCAGTGGTGTCTTAGATTAACTAAGAAAGTATAAGACATTGAAAAAGTCACATTGGTACATGCCAGGCGCGCATCTGACTTTTCGTAAGTTATGTGCGTTTTATAAATAAATTATCACTCTCCGTGCCTCGGATAGCACGTTAAGCTGTTGGCCCCGGCTGTCAATTGTAGATCTTTGACAGTCGTTACGGGTAGTCAGAAGCCCGAAAGTCTGACAACCAGTCTTACCAAGGGGTATCGTGTAACCCAGTATCTGGGTTGTGGAGGTCTGATAGGCAGTCGCTCCATGTAAAACACTGGTATTCAGCTGCATCCGGTAAGACTGGAAGCCGACCCCAACATAGTTGGGAAAAGGTTATGCAGATGATGTATACGAAGTCGTATTTTCTAGGCAAAGAGAACTTCAAGGCAGTAGAACTATTTACAAGCATAGCCGGGTGTGGGAGTAGTGACAACACGGATCCCAACGACTCGGCGCGCCCCGGCACCACCAAGCGCAGGCAGTACTACTACAAACGAGTAAGTATTCTGTTGTAGAACCGACTATTGCTAAAGTAAACATACTCTGGAGGGTTAACTAATCTGTCCTGACAGAATTTCGGTCATCACCATAATCATCATCGTTATAATCATAATCATCATCAGTATAATCATAATCATCATCGTTATAATCATCATCAGTATAATCATAATCATCATCAATATAATCATCATCATCATTATAATCATAAGCATCATCACTATAATCATAATCATAACCACTATAATCATAATCATCATCATCATCATAATCATCATAAGCTTGTATTAGTCCACTACTGAACATAGGCCTCCCTTCCAACGCGCCACTATTGTGTGCTCATTGGAGGTATTTGCCCATAATCGCCTGAGCAAGCGGGTTAGCGATCGCAGTAGCAGATGATTGCTGTTACACAGAAGGATGCTGCTGCCTACCTCCGGATCTTACCCTTTGTCGCTTCTTACGACACCCGCGGGACGAGTAGGGGTGGTTCTATTCTTAGGCCGGAAATCACAATAAACATACCTGATATTAAGAATTTCCCTCAGCTCCTGATGAGAATACGGTGAAGTCGGCACAATGATCATTCTATCTAACAAATCCAGTGGTATTCCGTGTGGCGAGCGGTAGTTGGTGCCCCTGATCCTATTCCTGGTTCTATTCTTCGGCAGGAAACCACACGACACGAATTTCGGTCACAGCGGCCAATCTTGACGGAGATTAGAGATTAGCTAACTACACAAGAGATATTATAGTGCTCAAGTGTATGCGCAAACACAGGTGCACTCTCTATTCCTTCACTCTAGTCCGATGGGACGGCAATCCGACATGAGCGGAGCAGGTCGTGGAGGTCGGAGGTCTTAGGTTCGAACCCAAGGCCTATGACCTTTCGTAAGTTATGTGCGTATTTAAAAAAATAATTATCACTTACTCCGTGCCTCGGAAAGCACGTAAAGCCGTTGCTGCGCCTGATCTCTCTCCGGTCGGATTGCCGTCCCATCGGACTATGAGAGTGAAGGAATAGAGAGTGCACCTGTGTTTGCGCACACACTTGTGCACTGTAATCTTCTGCGTAATTGGCTAGTCTCTGTCGAGATTAGGACATTATATTATTGATAATATTTCTATTTTCAGACTGCCTGGGCCTTCACTGACTGTCAGCCGGTTATTGATACCAGCGACTCGGAGATCGACGCACCATCCACCGGACAAGCTGACGTAGAAAATATTAAAACGAAAGAAAAAGTCGGCAAACCAAAGGAGACTGGTAAGAATATTTTTAGAATTTTTTTTTTTAAGTCTTCAGTTGAGACAGCGAACCTGTTAAATAATGGCTCTTACAAAGAGTTTTTACACAATTAAGGAATTTTTAAGTTGTAAAAGTTAAGTTAAATTTTTGGTGTTATTTATTTAAATTAAAGTTACATATATTTTATAATTATAAGCACTACTTATTAGAATATATGCTTAGTTAAAAAAAATTAGTCCTACATAATAAGATTGGTTATTACATATTATAGTTTATATTATTTTATTTGTTGTACGTAGTACAATATTTGCATGCCTTTTAAAGGCGAATGTGTGGAACTAAATATTTTGTAACAACTTTTGTACCATATTCTTGGCAAATAATTGTCTAAAAAATAAATAATAAAAAAATAAAACCGACTTCAAAAGAAACTAAAAAGTCGGTTCCGAGCCAAGTTCTTAATGAGGAGTTAAAGAGGCTAGAACTTGGCTTGGAACCGACTCTAAGGCCGCGTTTCCACTGACGCGGAGCTGGGCGGAGAGGAGCGGAGAAGAGCGGTGAAAAGTGGTCAGTGTTTCCACCGAAGCGGAGCTGGGCGGAGAGGAGCGGAGCTGGGCGGAGAGGAGCATACTTTTGGAAGAAGACAACTGACACACTGCACGCGAGTCACGCACCGCCCCGCTCCGTACCGCCCCGCTGTCCTCCGCTCTGCACCCCAATGCTCGCTGTCCTCCGCACTGCACCGCCTCGATGTATGAATATCCGCTCAGCTCTGCTCCACCCCGCTCGTAGTTTCCATTGAAGCGGAGCGGAGATTTCAAGCATAGTCATTGGTCAATTTGTGCACCGCTAAGCTCCTCTCCGCTCAGCTCCGCGTCAGTGGAAACGCGGCCTAAAACGTGAAGTTATTTCAACCTTTTTAGTTTCTTTTGAAGTCGGTTTTGTTTTTTTTTATTAAAATTTCACGATTTTTAGTGGCGCCTAAGATTACTCCCCCCTCTCCATAATATTTAAAATTCATATGAAAAGCCTTTTCAAACGATACCTTAGGCGATATTTTTAAATTTTTAATCTTGGATAGTGATAAGAAACGGGGACCAGAACCACTCCCCCACTCTTCCAAATTGAAATTTCCAAATTGAGATTTGAAATTTCGAGTGATTCTAATGGGATACGGTGGCTCAGCGGTTAGAGCGTCGGCACGGTACGCCGAAGATCGTGGGTTCGAATCCCATCTGTAAAAAGTTGTTTTTCAAAATTTCTTATTAAATAATTTGTTTGTTTCAGGTAAAAAACGCAACATGTTATACGCTATAGTTTCTAAGCTATGGTGCGCGTTACCTGAGAGATATAATACACGGGGCAGAAGGTTGCATGCTCCTCAGAACGCGAGCCAGGCAATAGGCATACTTATGGCAAGAGAGGAGCCTGACAAGTAAGTATATATATATAACTTGCTAGCTTTTGCCCGTGGCTTCACTTTACATTATAAAATTTGAGTTTTAATTTCAAATTTTTAACGCGTAAGATCAAAAAAAAAATACAACCGAACATAGAACCTCCTCTTTTTTGAAGTCGGTTATAAATAACTAACTTTCATCCCCTTTTTTACCTTTTTTTTTTGTAAAGGTTTTTTTAAGGTTTAAAAATTCAGGTTTATTTGTAAAACGCCAGCATTTTTAAAAGGGGTCATTAAACTCAACATTATGAACAACTTTTACTATGGGACCAAAGCTGAAATCGCAAAAAAAAAATCAGCTGTTCCATACATTGACTCAACAAAATGTATGGAACAGCTGATTTTTATTTTACCGTTTTGCTGAAAATCGCGAAAAACTCATTTTTTTTACCTTTGACCTTGAATATTTCTTTTTCCTTACAGGGGAAAGATGGGGAACTTTCAAACTTTGTTTTTAATGATATTTTAAACAATATTACCGATTTTCAGCTTGGTGGGAAATTTATGTAACTTTATTCTTATTTTTGGTCTAATTTGACCGGACTATACAAGACCAAATGACAGATAGTGTTGTCATTAATGCGTGTGAATTTTAATTTGGACAGTGAGTCTTAGTGAAATTTAATTTTGATGGAAGTTTTTGTTAAAAGTGGTACAGCAATTTTATAGTTGACTATACCTGTGCTTTGTCACAAAGTAAAAAAAAAAACTTGAACGGAGATAACAAGATGCGCGTTGTCTGGCAACGTTGCGCGTTGTTGTGTAACGTTGGCAGACATGTTGCGCGTTGTTGTCGCTTGTACGCGCGTGTGTTCAGCCTGCAGATCCCGGCGTTCCCGGTGTACACGCGCTCGGGCGAGGTGCGCGTCAGCGTGGAGCACGTGGCCGGCGCAGACACGCGCATGTCGCCGCGCCGCGCCGCCAAAGTGCGCAGGTACGCACTAGTACACTAGTGTGTACACCTATATGCGACCCTTAGAATAATAACATTATGTTATTAGTTTAAGATGCGACCTTAAACTTGTCAGTCTAACGGTCCAACTATACCTAAAGTCTTAGAGCTGATTTCACCACTGACACTAAACGCGATCAATCGAGTTAAACTCGGTTCAAGCGTTTAACTGAGTTCAAAACTGCAATTTTTGTGTGGCTGAACTTACTGCAATTTTTGTGTGTGCACTCTCTATTCCCTCACTCTCATAGTCCGATGGGACGGCACTCCGACACACAAGGAGAGATATCAGGCGTGCTTTATGAGGCACGGAATAAATGATAAATAATTTATAATACGCACATAACTTACGAAAAGTGTTAGGTGCGCGCCTTGGGCACTTGAAGCACCATCACAAATGTGCCGGCTCGACCTTATAACTAAATTCCTGGCTTCCAAAAAAAATCTTAAAGTCGTGCAAAGTCTTAACATGAGGTCTTAGAGTATATAAGAAAATATAGAGCAACCCTATAGAAGTATGAACTGTGAGCACGGGTATGAACAACGCGGCCGCGACACGAGCTCCGTTTGCGATCATACCTCGATCGACTGCGGTTCAACTAGGCTCCACGAGCGAAAAAGTTACATTTTAGCTTATACCATGGTTAACTGCTGAGTTAAATTTTGAAAAACGTCCAGAAAACATAATTTGAAAAAATGACTTTTTAACATTTGTATGGTGAGACCTGCTTTCGCTCTGCACAAGGCAATGTGGTTGACGTTATCACTCTATATTTTCTTGAATACTCTATGCATGAGGTAATATTTTAATCTGGAACCCGGCTTAGCTTAACACCGACACCAAAATGGAACGTTTTCGTGTTACTACTAGCTTTTTAGTTCTTGAAGTTGGTTTTCTATTCGTTATTATATGTTATTTGTTTTAGATTCATGCGTTTCGTATTCTCTGAAGTGCTGCGCGTGCGCCGCCGCGGCATGAAGTTACATAGCGACGGTAACTACTACAATAACTACTACATAGTGCCTACTGTTAAGAGTAAGTATTACAATCCTACTTAAAATTACAAATGTGATAGAGTAGAATGTATGGATAGACTAGCTTTTGCCCGCGACTTCGTTCGCGTGGACTTCAGGTTCGTCCAAAAATTGTAGCCTATGTGTTATTCTGATGTATAAACTATATTGTGGTGAAGTTTCATTCAAATCCATTCAGTAGTTTTTACGTGAAAGAGTAACAAACATCCATACATCCATACTTACAAACTTTCGCCTTTATAATAGTAGTAGGATTAATGTTTGTTACTCAAAAACTACTGATAGTCCAGTCATTTGGTAGTTTTACCTGGAAAGTTTTAAGGGAGTTTTGAAAATTGGTATCTTTATAGATTTTGATGTGCTCTTTACGAATTTCGACAAACTCGAAACTATTGATCGTAGAAAAATAATGTTAAGGCATAAATTGTAGGAAATTTTGTCAGCTTTAATGTTGTTTAAAGTATTTTTATCGTAAAATGAGTAGGAGATGAGATATTGTCGAAAAACTGCAATTTGGCGCCATTTTTCCAAGATGGCGGCGTATGCGCAAAAGTTACGAGGTGGCAAAGTCGAAATTCGGAAAGAGCACATCAAAATCTATAGAGAGTCCCTAAAAACTTTCCAGGTAAACCCCTTTTTTCGTACCAAATGACTGGGGTATGAGCGGATTTTGATAAAACTTTAAAGAAATCAGTAGCAGGTGGCGTTCTGTAGTTTCTGCCTACCCCAATGGAAAAAAAGCGTGAATTTATACATGTAGTTTACCATAATGTGACTTATATAAAACAATAAAATAGACTACTATACATATAAATATTTAATAAGAAATTTGAAAAAACAACTGATACGGATGGGATTCAAACCCACGATCTTCGGCGTACCGTGCCGACGCTCTAACCGCTGAGCCACCGTATCCCATCAGAATCAGTCGAAATTTCAAATCTCTTTCTACGCCTAGGGCGTGTGGTAATATCTATCGGAATACATTACGTATCCGACTCAGTGTTCCAAACTTTGCAGTTTTTAGAAGGCACCGATGCGATATTACCCATTTAATTTCTTATTAAATATTTATATTTAATAAGCTAACATGTGCTAAAACATGTAAAAATTTCACAAAAATATTAAGACTACTATACAATATTATCAACATACCTCGCGGGTGAAGCCGCAGACCGGTAGTATTGCAATATGAATGGCAACCTGTCTCGCGACAGAAAATTTTTGCCCTATTTTTTGTCTGGTTGTGTCCTGGAGTCAGGGTTTAAACCACCTTTGACATGGCTACGATCCATCGAAAATATCTTAAATGTGCTGGTTTCTTCACAATGTTACGTTGTAATGTTAAGAGAGTCGTGATAGCCTAGTGGTGGTGACCGTTGACTGGCAAGTCAGAGGTCTCGGGTTCAAACCCAAGGCGCGCATCTCTGACTTTTCGTAAGTTATGTGCGTATTATAAATTAATTATCACTCTCCGTGCCTCGGTTAGCACGTTAAGCTGTTGGCCCCGGCTGTCAATTATAGATCTTTGACAGTCGTTACGGGTAGTCAGAAGCCCGAAAGTCTGACAACCAGTCTTACCAAGGGGTATCGTGTAACCCAGTATCTGGGTTGTGGAGGTCTGATAGGCAGTCGCTGCATGTAAAACACTGGTATTCAGCTGCATCCGGTAAGACTGGAAGCCGACCCCAACATAGTTGGGAAAAGGCTAGGCAGATGATGTTACGGTGAGGGAAACTTCGTAAGAAAACCAAAAATGCATGCCTGCTTATCTGACCTCAACACAAAGGGATACGATATTTTAAACTATTTTAAAGTGATCAGATGTCAGGATTTTATGAGGGTACTGACTCCCTATATCGACTGTCAGATCTTCATGACAGTGATAATTATTTTACATAACATTTTTATGGTAAGCATGACCTGAATCGACTAGGATTAGCTCCAGATAAAGGAACTCTTCAACGGTCAACGTGCTACAATTTTTTGCATAATATAATGTTTAGTTTTTACCCGACTACGGCGATTCAAAAAGGAGGGTTATGATTTTGACCTGTATGTATGTATGTATGTTTGTATGTGGGTATGGATGTTCATCTGTTCCCTCATAACTTCTAAACTAGTAATCATAATTGGACAAATGAGGTGTTGTTGGAAGCCTCCTGATTGTTCGCTGGTTATAGGCTACATGACGTCACATTAAACTGACGTCAGCGCCCTCTAGGGGACTTAAAGTAAAGAACTAAAAAAAAAACTTCGCGGAGTCGTGTGAGGTATCAAATGAAAGAGCTTTATTAGCACATTTCAAATATGTAAACATTATTAGAATTCACATATCTCAAAAATAAGTTAAATAAAAATATAGTTTAAAAACTAAAACCCGACTACTTAAAATCAAAAAACAAGCTTCTTAGATTTGAAATAAAATTCTGTAGTCGGAGGCCACCAAATTTACGAAGTATTTACCTATAATACATTAAGACCTCCGACTACAGAATTTTATTTCAAATCTAAGAAGCTTGTTTTTAGATTTTAAGTAGTCGGGTTTTAGTTTTGATATTACTATATAGAAGCTTGGTTAAAAACGGTGTTTTTAGAAAAATCTTTTTAGAGCTGGTTTGACATCTATCTTCAATTCCAGCTACCCTCAAAAACGGTACATCCAAAATCGACGTCGACTGGGCATTCCTGGAACTAATCTACCAGCATACAGAAGATAAAAAACTCTCCGACATAGAGAAGCCCATCTTATGGCAAGAGGAGGAGTCGAAAGGAGATAAAGAGAGAAAGAGAGGGCGGAAGAAGAAGATGCTGAATCCTTTGTTGAAGAGTAACGAGACGTTTGTATTTGATGCTGAGAAATATAGGGAGGCTGTTGTCACTCCTTGGTACAGGAATCAGGATCAACCACAGGTAGGCAAGGCGTGACTCTCCTGATCGAATTTTCGGTCATAACGGCCAATCTCAATGGAGACTAGCCATAGGAGATAATGCAGCGCGTTTGTGTAGACACAGGTGCACTCTCTATTCCCTCACTCTCATAGTCCGATGGGACGGCAATCCGACACACAAGGAGAGAGGTCAGGCGCAGAACCAACGGCTTTACGTTTAATTATTTTAGCGAATCGGCACGGTACGACGAAGATCGTGGGTTCGAATCCCATCCGTATCAATTGTTTATGTATATGTAGGGCAAAGGCCTCTTCTCATACAGAGAAGGATTGAGCATTAATCACCACGCTAGCTCACTGCGTGTTGGCGATTTCAGACTATTAAAGTCCAGGTTTCCTTACGATGTTTTCCTTCACCGTTAGTCAGTCTTAGATTAACTAAGAAAGTACATATGACATTGAAAAAGTCACATTGGTACATGCCTGGTTCGAACCCACACCCACGCGCTTGCAAAGCGGGTCCGTAACTAATGCGCCACCACGACGTCTTGTTTATTCAAATTTCTTATTAAATAATTAACATGACTTTCTTTGATATTTATAGATATATTTTGTCCGCAGTTCTTCCTCGTAGCAGAAATATGTTGGAACTTGACTCCCGACTCCTCATTCCCCTCCACCACTCACCAGAGCTTCCGAGATTACTACAACACCAAGTACGGAGTGACCCTCACCCAGAAGGAACAGCCGCTGTTAGATGTGGACCACACATCAGCCAGACTCAATCTCTTGACGCCTAGGTATGCCTCTGCCTCTTCCAATACCAAAGCTACCTTGTATGAGTAGTCATCTAGGTAATCCACAAATGTAGTGTTCATCTAGGTAATACACAAACGTAGCGTTAATCTAGGTAACACAAAAAACAGCGTTCATCTAGGTAACCCATAAAACAGCGGACATCTAAGTAACCCACAAAAACATCGTTTATATAGGTAACCCACAAAAACAGCGATCGTCTAGGTAATCCACAAAAATAGTGTTCATCCAAGTAACCCACAAAAATAGCGTTCATCTAGGTAAACAGCGTTCATCTAGGTAACCCACAAAAATAGCGTTCATCTAGGTAAACAGCGTTCATCTAGGTAACCCATAAAAATAGCGTTCATCTAGGTAACCCACAAAAACAGCGTTCATCTAGGTAATCCACATACGTTGCGTTCATTTAACTAACCCACAAAAACAGCGTTCATCTATGTAACACACAAACGCAGCGTTCATCTAGGTTACCCATAAAAATAGCGTTCATCTAGGTTACCCATAAAAATAGCGTTCATCTAGGTTACCCATAAAAATAGCGTCCATCTAGATAAACAGCGTTCATCTAGGTTACCCATAAAAATAGCGTTCATCTAGGTTACCCATAAAAATAGCGTTAATCTAGGTAACTCATATAACCAGCGTTCATCTAGGTAACCCACAAAAACAGCGTTCATCTAGGTAACCCACGACCTTAGCCTTCATCTAAGTAATCAACATACGTTGCGTTCATCTAGGTAATCCACAAACGTAGCGTTCACCTAGGTAATCCACAAACGTCGCGTTCATTTAAGTAATCCACATACGTTGCGTTCATCTAGGTAACCCACAAAAACAGCGTTCATCTGGGTAATACACGAACGCGTTAATCTAGGTAACCCATAAAAACAAAGTGTAATGTGTTGTAGATACGTGAACCGCAAGGGCGTAGCGCTGCCGGTGTCTTCTGAGCGCACCAGGCGCGCCAAGCGGGACCGCCTGGACCAGAAGCAGATCCTCATCCCCGAGCTGTGCCGCGTGCATCCCTTCGCCGCGCCGCTCTGGTTCAGCACCGTGGCCCTGCCCTGCGTCCTGTACAGGTATACACACGATGTATGTTCTCATACAAGCGGGACCTGGACCAGAAGTAGATTCTCATCCCCGAGCCATAGGACTGGAGCTCGAGCCATCTAATGAGACTCGAGCCTAAGTTCGAGCTTTGAATATAAGGGTCGAGCCATCTAATGAGACTCGAGCCTTCTTATGAGACTCGAGCCTTTAGTGAGACTCGAGCCTGGTCGGCACGCGCCTCGCTGCACCAACCACCACAATATATTATTTAGAAGAGTTAGGATCACTGAGCGAATTAAACCACAACAATTTGCAACTGTCAATTCCCGTTTATTGCATAATGTAGTACATACAGGTTTATAGGCACTTAAAAACAATTTTAGCTATTTTAATTAAGATTCGTGACCGCCGCGTTTGGGATACCAGAACAAAGAGAGAGAGAAACGGAAGACGTCAATCAAAAACATTGCCATACAAAAAGTGTTGCAAGTTAAGTTTGTATTATAAATATAAAAGTTTTATGTTGTCTGCAACAGAGCCTTCTTATGAGACTCGAGCCTTTAATGAGACTCGAGCCTTTAGTGAGACTCGAGCCTTTAGTGAGACTCGAGCCTTCTAATGAGACTCGAGCCTTCTTATGAGACTCGAGCCTTCTTATGAGACTCGAGCCTTCTTATGAGACTCGAGCCTTATGAAACTCGAGCCTTCTCATGAGACTCAAGCCTTTAGTGAAACTCGAGCCTTCTTATGAGACTCGAGCCTTCTCATGAGACTCGAGCCTTTAGTGAGACTCGAGCCTTCTTATGAGACTCGAGCCTTTAGTGAGACTCGAGCCTTTAATGAGACTCGAGCCTTTAATGAGACTCGAGTCTTCTTATGAGACTCGAGCCTTTTTATGAGACTCGAGCCTTCTCATGAGACTCGAGCCTTTAGTGAGACTCGAGCCTTCTTATGAGACTCGAGTCTTTAATGAGACTCGAGCTTACTAATGACACTCAAGCCTAATTATGAGACTCGAACCTTTTAACGAGACTCAAGTCTACTAATAAGACTCGAGCCTACTAATAAGACTTGAGCCTACTATTGAGACTCCAGCCTTCAGTAAATTTGAAAGCAAGCCTTTTAACAACACTAACTAGGTGTTATCATTGTTCAGGATCAACGCGCTGCTGATCGCGGACGAGATCCGGCGCGCCGTGGCCATCGACGTGGGGCTCGGCATCCCCAAGATCAACGAACACACCATGCCGGGCTTCCAGTGGCCCGCACTCGACTTCGGGTGGAGCTTGGCAGAGGTGTGTAGAAACTTAAACTAATCCTAATCCTAGACATAAGCATATACAACGTTTACTTGACTTGATTTGAAAGGTAAAATAGTTATTTGTGTAACAAGAGAGCAAAGTCGTTTATTGCTGCGAGTGCTGATTTTGAATCCTGAGCAAGCGAAGGATTCAATGATTGAATCACGAGCGTAGCGGTTTAATCCTGAGTGTGGCGAGGGATTCAAAGGCACGAGATGCAAAAAACTTTGCTCTCGTGTAACACACATAATTTTTCACTTCAGCAGCGAGAACACTTTAGAAGATAATAGTAGTTTATGTAACTGTTTCATTAATAGTATAGGTACACGAGTGTTTTAATACCTAGTTATGTGCAGTTTCATACACTACTTTATCTACCAACACATAAAAATAAGTAATAACCTAACCTAACCTAATAATATAAGGTCAATTACCTTGATAAAATTTTCTTCATTTTTGTGTTATTCTTCATTTGTGTTCGACATTTTCGTTGCTGCTAACTAATTGCCAGGAGGAGTTAAATTTTTCTTATTAATACTGACATTTTCAGAACTTTTTAGCCCAGAATAAGTTTTTATATCGATAGTAACACAATAATCAAAAAGTAAACAAACATTATTTAAAACATGACGCCCAAACTCAGTACACCGCGCATGCGCCCTGGCGCGCGCCTCCACAGAAAACGCGGCTTTCTGAAAAAAAAAAATTAAAAAGTTACTTTGTCTCACAAGGGAGCAAAATCGCATTTTGCTCACTGATTTCAAGCAGCAAAACCTACATGTTTGAGCTACTGAAGTGAAAAAAAAATTAAACCACACATGGTGACAAGCTCGAAAAGATGTCCTTATTTACCAATAAATCATGGTAACAACGCAGCAAAACCCGCGTCAGGTGCCGCCGGGCAGCGAGTCACTGACCTCTCTGTTCGATGAGCGCGCCGATTGTCATCAAATGCTAATGTTGTATAAGCAGTGATATGAAGTGGTATGACCGTTGTACTGCCAAAATAAAGGTCGTAAAAAGTTGTTTTAGCAAAAAAAAATTGCCTTCAGGTACTAAGCGCAGATTCAGAGAAGAATGAAAAGAAGAAGGAAGAAGAAGAACAGAAGAGAGAACAGAGGGAGAAAGAGTTGAAGTAAGATTTTAGACGTTTATGTTCTCATTTTTAATTTTAATTTTTTAAGTGCATTGAAAGCCTAGCCGGAGTTTTTGTTTTATTGTTTCAGAGAAAAAGAAGACTTGGAAAAACAGCAGAAGAATGACAAGGAGAAAATAGAAGAAGAATCAGTAAAAGGAGAAGTTAAAGAGAAAACGATCAACGATATATTACAAGAGAAGGAGAACGAAGCTGTGAGTGTCATACAACTAGTTCCCGCGACTCCTTTTTATATTAAATTCCTATTTCCCATAATTTCCAATCCCTTGGAAGATCCCTAGGGAGTGGAAAATAGACCAGGTTAGGTTAGGTTAGAAAGGATTTTTGGAAGATTCCAATAATCCTTTCCTAGCAATCAATCTGTTCTGTAGGTTAGATGTAGTTGTGTTTCTTGCGTTCAGTGAAATCATCGTAAGCCCATTCCCCCTGCCTCCTCCATATCCACTCCTTTCACTGTCCTATTCTCATGCCTTCCCGTCCTCCTCTCGTTCACACGTATCCCCTTCCCCTCTCATTCCCTCATCTTACCTTCCCCCTTCCATTTTCACTTCTACCTTTCCCCTGCCCCCTCCTATTACCTCACCTCCCCTTCGCCCTCTTCTTTCCCCTTTCAGACCGCGCCTGCACTCCATCTATGCACGCAATCACTAACCATCAGTTGACGCCTTCTAGTTTTCCCCCCTAGGCCCATGATTTCATAAAAGGTACATGTTTTTTTACAGGGATTTGAAATTGGGACCTGGAGCAATGACATGGCATCCTCCATCCCTGAGGAGTCGGAGTATGATGAGATGATGGAACCTCTGCCTCCGAACTTGACTTTTTGTACTTCAGCGTCAGGTAATTTATTTTTTAAGCAGTAGTAGAAATTTTAGGCACTTATGAATAGTCATAATTCTAATATTATTATAAGAGTGACTCTAGTTGCCAGTTCCAAGGGCAGCCTACCCCTCATGGAGAAGAATCTGGCAAGAAACTCCATGGTTGCTCTTATAAATAATGAAACCCAGGACCTCGTGCTCAGCAGTTACGCTTGCTACCACTAGACCAAAGAGGCAGTATTACTCTTCATCATCTGCCTAGCCTTGTCCCAACTATGTTGGGGTCGGCTTCCAGTGTTACCGGATGCGGCTGAATACCAGTGTTTTACATGGAGCGACTGCCTATCAGACCTCCACAACCCAGATACTGGGTTACACGATACCCCTTGGTAAGACTGCTTGTCAGACTTTCGGGCTTCTGACTACCCGTAACGACTGTCAAAGATCTACAATTAACAGCTTAACGTGCTATCCGAGGCACGGAGAGTGATAATTAATTTATAAAACGCACATAACTTACGAAAATTCAGAGGTGCGCGCCTTGGGTTCGAACGAGACCTCTGACTTGCCAGTCAACGGTCACCACCAGGCTATCAGGACTCTGGGCAGTATTTAATAAGAGTTATTATTTAATTTGGTAGGTGGCAACAATTGGAGTGACCCGGTGCCAAAACCTAAGTTTAGTCAGTTTAATCCGGCGAAGAACTTCTCCATGGCAGACAGTGACGACTCATTTATGTCAAGGTAAGTTCATCATCATGTCATGTCATGTCAAGTGATGTCGTGGTGGCGCATTGGTTACGGACCCGCTTTGCAAACGCGTGGGTGTGGGTTCGAACTTAGCATGTACCAATGTGACTTTTTCAATGTCATATGTACTTTCTTAGTTTATCTAAAACACCACTGACTAACGGTGAAGGAAAACATCGTAAGGAAACCTGGACTTTAATGGTCTGAAATCGCTAACGCAGTGAGCTAGCGTGGTGATTAATGCTCAATCCTTCTCTGTATGAGAAGAGGCCTTTGCCCTATATTGGGACAGTTACAGGCTGATTTATTATTTATTATAAGTTCATCATCGGGTTCACTGTGTGGTTTCCGTGCTAAAAATAGATCCACCTCTCGTCCCGCGGGTGTCGTAAGAAGCGACAAAGGGAAAGATCCGGAGGATGGGCAGCAGCATCCTTCTAACAGCAATCATCTGCTACTGCGATCGCCAACCCGCTTGCTCAGGCGATTATGGGCAAATACCTCCAATGAGCGCACAATAGTGGCGCGCTGGAGAGGCCTATGTCCAGCAGTGGACTAATACAGGCTGATGATGATGATGAAGTTATAAAATTGATAATAAGTTATTAAAGTATAAATAAGTTACGTAAACAACTCTCACTCTCACTCGAGGGTTCAAATCCCGTTCATAATGGATTTTTTCTTTTTACAAATTTCGAACTTAGTTGGCATAGTATGCATAAATCTATGGCTTGTGTTTAAACGCCACCCAAAAAAGTACCTATTTTACTACCAAAAAAATCTAAACGGTTACCAAAATGGATAAATGGTCCTACTTCTGGGTGGTTTATAAAAAAATAACCACGAAGGGGATGGCGGGGTCTATTCGACCCCGCCATCCCCTTCTAACCTAACCTGTCCGAGTCGGGGTGCCCTAAAGTCCAGATTGCATCCAGTTTCTCCTGTTAACAATAGTTTGCTAGCACCATAAAGTAGTCTGGGATCAAATAATGTATTTTAGTTGACGTCTTACTATTTTGGAGAAAGATTTTTGGTAGTAATATTAATCTTTGAGTTGGATAGAATTTGGTGGCCGTTAATCCATTTTAGGAACCCAAAATAATATTTTTGGTGGCCGTTTAAATTATACCCTAAATCTATACACACAATGGCGTCAGAACTACATATTTGCTTCTCGCTCGCACACTATGTCTTCGATGTATCTCGTTCCTACTCGCACCTACAGGTTATATGAGGAGGAGACGCCATTTTCAATCCCTTCCTATATCCGCATAGGTAGTATATAAAAATGGCGACTGGGAACTTTACCTAGTAGGTCACGGGTTCAAATCCCGCTCGTAATTGTTTTTTTTTCTTTCAACAAATTAAAAAAAAAGTTTTTTTTTAATCGCATAGTACTCATAAATCACTACATAGTATAAAACAAAGCCGCTTTCTCTGTCCCTATATCCCTATGTATGCTTAAATCTTTAAAACTACGCTACGGATTTTGATGCGGTTTTTTTAATAGATAGATTAATTGAAGAGGAAGGTTTATATGTATATTGCACCCGTGCGAAGCCGGCGGGTCGCTAGTACTTTATAAGAATGTCTATGAATTTATAGTATACATATTATGTGTATTTTATTTCCATAGCGACCTGGATTCTGATGACACTGACTTAGATTTCGAAGGCAGTGATGAAGATACTGATATCAGCGGCTTCTCCAGCAGCAAGAATGCTAATGGTCAGTATAGGACTATTTTTTAACCGACTTCAAAAAAAGGATGAGATAATGAAACAACGCAGGATGAGATAATGAGAGACGCTTGTCAACCTCAGTCTGCCTGCGACCACGAGTGCTGCAAAGTACTCGAAACGTCAGGATTGTATTATCAAAATAAAAACGCGAGTTATATCCGTTGAAAAGTTGTTTCATTATGTTGAATATTCGCGAAAGTTTGAGACTATATTAAAAAAGATGAGGTTCGAAGATCGTGTGTTCGAATCCCATCCGTATTAGTTGTTTTTTCAATGTTTCTTATTAAATAATTATAAAAAATATACAAATTTAAATTATAACTTAGAATAACCCCCGCTATCGTATCCCTTTTTGAATTTTTTGTATATTTTCCAAAAAAAATTGAATTTTTGTGTTCGCATAATTTGCATAAAAACTTTAAAAACTTTTTTTTAAATTTTTAGCGACTATGGGGGTCCGAATTGAATACAAAACTGCCCATGAGGCGGAGGCGTTTGATATAGAACGTACTAAGAAAGTGAACCCAGCCCCTCTGCCTGACGATGAAGACGATTTGAACGATAGGGCGGAGCATGACAGACTTATAAGGCAAGGCAGCGCGCCGCAGGAGGTAAGTAAACTACCCAGCAGTTTTGTGTCAAGCGCTTTGCCATGCTTCTGTTGCAGAAAGTCCACTTCGCAAAATGCCTTTATGCTGAAAAGTAGCTTTCGCATAATGTCCTTTTCGCTTTATGTACTTTCGCATAATTTACAGTCACGTGTAATAGTATGAAAGAACGTATTTGGTGTTCTCTTGCTTGTTTCTTGATTGAAATACGTATACAATCATTGTTATGCGATAGAGATTAGCTGATTGTACAATAGGTGATTGTTATTATTGCATAATGCCCTGTTCACTTAATGTCCCTTTCGCATAATGCACATTTCGCATAATGCACGTTTCGCATAATATCCCAAATTTTTGTGTAGTTCCTCGATGGTTTATTTCACAATTGGACCAGACAATCAAATTAAATTAGATTTGTAGTCCAAATTTAACTAGCTACTTTATAATTATTAAAAATCTTTCTTCGATTTTCAGTTTATAGAAAAATTCCGTGCATCCGTCTCGCAACACAAAGAAGACATTATAAACCAATGCCATTTAATACCACACAACAAAGAAATTACAGAAATCCTACCAGACAAAGAGAATTACGAGAAATCTACCAAAAACTACCAAAACTACCACGACGCTGTAACGGAACTATTCCCTTTCGGCGCCCAAGAGCTGATAGTACACAACGGTCAAATCGACGTCGAAAGCATAGAAAAAAATAAAAGGGTAATTTTAGGAGAATTGAAAAAAAAGTTGCCGGATGAAAAAATTAAAAAGTTAAACTGTTTCTCTATGAAAGATATTAATATTGATTCCCCTGAGTATGTTAATGAGAAGGTCGTGAATGTTGGTTTTGACACGAAAGAGGGGTACGAGGATATGTGTAAGGGAGAGAAAACATTTCAGCCTTACTATGTAGACAGTAAAAGTAGCAAGGAATTTGATTTTGATTATCAGCCGAAATTAGAAGGGCATCCGGGGCCAAGCCCTAGTGTTATTTTACAGGTAAGGATTCTAAACTCCGTTTTTTAATCTCATAGACTAAATTGACACATGCAAATGTCAAATTTGCAAATAATGTTGCCAGCTCTTTTGGGCAGTGTTGTACCTACGATACCGGTTTGTTGAATCGTAATTTTGTATCTTTATTAGATTAAATAAATAAAATAAATCAGCCTGTAACTGTCCCAATATAGGGCAAAGGCCTCTTCTCATACAGAGAAGGATTGAGCATTAATCACCACGCTAGCTCACTGCGGGTTGGCGATTTCAGACAATTAAAGTCCAGGTTTCCTTACGATGTTTTCCTTCACCGTTAGTCAGTGGTGTCTTAGATTAACTAAGAAAGTACATATGACATTGAAAAAGTCACATTGGTACATGTCAGGTTCGAACCCACACCCACGCGTTTGCAAAGCGGGTCCGTAACTAATGCGCCACCACGACACTTTATTAGATTAGACGAATTTTATTTTTATTTAATGTTTTATATTTAAAATTCACGTACGTACACGTACGTTTTCGCTGAACCATTTATGATGGACTCTCAGTCTTCAACTTCGTCGCGTAGGCGTAATGAAGAAACTCTATCGCCAAGAAAAAAACGAAAGCTCAAATCATTTAGCCGAACCGAAAAAGGAATGATCATGAACGCTTACAAATATGTATATTCTGAAAAGAAAACCGAATCTCCATTCGAGACGCCGAAAAAAAACGAATGTGTGTTAAAAACTGCCGAAATATTAAACTAAAATAAGTACCAACCATAGAGTATTCAAAAAAATATAGAGTGATAACGTCAACCACATTGCCTTGTGCGGAGCGAAAGCAGGTCTCACCATACAAATGTTAAAATGTCATTTTTTCAAATTATGTTTTCTAGACGTTTTTCAAAATTTAACTCAGCAGTTAACCATGATATAAGCTAAAATGTAACTTTTCCGCTCGTGGAGCCTAGTTGAACCGCAGTCGATCGAGGTATGATCGCAAACGGAGCTCGTGTCGCGGCCGCGTTGTTCATACCCGTGCTCACAGTTCATACTTCTATAGGGTTGCTCTATATTTTCTTATATACTCTAAGGGTGGTTCTATTATTAGACAATTAACATGCATGACTTTATCACTTCACTACATAGTTATAAAACAGTCGCTTCCCGCGTCTGTCTGTCCCTATGTATGCTTAGATCTTTAAAACTACGCAACGGATTTTGATGCGGTTTTTTTTAATACATAGAAGGATTCAAGAGGAAGGTTTATATGTATAATGCATGCATATTAGCGTAACCGTGCGAAGTAGGGGCGGGTCGCTAGTATAATATTTTTTATTTCTACAGGCTCTGACGATGTCGAATGCTAACGATGGCATCAATTTGGAACGTCTAGAAACTATCGGAGACAGTTTCCTGAAGTTCGCCATCACCGCGTACTTGTACTGCGCGCACCCCACCGTGCATGAAGGGAAACTTAGCCATATGAGGAGTAAACAGGTAATCTGAATCTGAATAAACTAAATTTTAATTATTATTTTTAAGCTATTGCATAGATTTTATCGCGGGCTTTGAGCGCGGCGACCGAATCAAAAAATTCACACCCTTTATTGCAGAATAATCTATTTAAAACCTAACTAACAAATAAAAATAACTAACAAAAAACAAATAAATAATATAAATATCTAACAATATTTATTAACTACCAAATAAGGTATATTTTATGTTGACACATTAAAAAACAAAACATTTAGAAATATTATTATTCGAATATAATATCAATATTCGAATTTCGAAAACTAATTATTTGTTTAGATTTTCTGTTTAGGCATTTCGAACTTTAAAAAAAAAATCAGGATCATAATCAGAGTAGGTACCCTTTTTTTTTTTTTTTTTCGGGGGGAAACCTTCAAAAGGCACCCTGCCTCCGGGGAAGAGACAAGATAGTGTGGGATTCTTACCTCACTAAAACCACCCCGGTGATCACAATCAGCGCATGGAGGGAGGTCCCGGGTCCTCTTAAGACACCAGTTACAAAATTTTCGCACTTGTCACAAAAAAATCTTGTATATTCATAATTTTTTTCATTACCCAGGTATCGAACTTGAACCTGTACCGCTTGGGTCGCAACAAGCGCCTCGGTGCTCGTATGATAGCATCTAAGTTCGAGCCTCACGACAATTGGCTGCCACCATGCCACAAACCACCTCCTACTCTACATCCAAGACCTAATGTAAGTAAACATAATGTCCTCCTGACCGAATTTCGGTCACAGCGGCCAATCTCAACGGAGATTAGCCAACTACGCAAGAGATATTGTAGTGCACAAGTGTGTGCGCAAACACAGGTACACTCTCATAGTCCGATGGGAGGCAAACCGTGTGCTGTTTTTGAGCGTTTGTACGTGGAGAGTGAGGTCAATGACTTGCCGCCCGGCGGCACCCGGCGCGGTGTTTGTGCGCGTTTGCGTTGTTCCCATGATTTATTGGTAAATAAGGACAACTTTTGGAGCTCGTCACCACGTCAGTTTTTTTTTGGAGTGTTTCCGCTTTCGGGCCACAAAATTCTAACGTCGTATAAAGATCATTATCATGTAAATCTGTGTCTCTTCCAGGGAGAAGGCCAAGATATTCCACAACAATTGGAGACTCCTCAAGACTCAGCTGGATGCTTCATTCCTTATAACCTGATCACACAGCATAGTATCCCAGGTAAGTTATCACGTTAAGCCATTGGCCCCGGTTGTCATGAAGATCTTTGACAATCGATATAGGGAGTACCCTCGTAAAATCCTGACAACTGATCTAACTTGAGAATATCGTATCCCTTTGTGTTGAGGTCAGATAGGCAGTCGCTCCGTAGAAAACTGATATTCAGCTGCATCTGGTTAGATTAGAAGCCGACCCCAATGAAGTTTGGGAATAATAAAGCTAGGAGGATGATGACGTGTCTATGATACTATGTCAGGCAAGAATGTTGAAACTCATAAATGCATACATAATCAAGAAAGCCCGCAGGCGCTCTGCCATTAAGCTAGTCGTAACCTAGATAGTAGTATCACAGTATAAAAAATTCTTTTCCTACAGTAGTCCAAAGAACACGTTCAAACAGAGCAATCGTGGAATGTGACCGAGGGACGGAGGGGGGGGGGGGTGTCCCAATTTTCCATACACAGTTAGGGACACATCCATTAGGGGGTAGCGCATTATAATTAGAAAAATTTCGAATGTCAATTCAATTTTAAAACTTTAAAATGGTTGTGCTTAAAAGTTGGCGGATGCGACTTTTCGATTTTCGGGAATGTTGATTATGAATATGACGTTTATTTCTAATCCAATGGGGGGTGGTAATTACGAATATGACGTTTATTTTAAGATTCAAGATGGCGGACGTGATTTTTTGAAAAAAAATCAGTATAGGTATCGTTTTCGGGGTTTTTGGGATGCTGATTTTGAATATGACATTTATTTTGTATCTGCTCGTCAGACAAGTCGATCGCGGACTGCGTGGAGGCGCTGATCGGCGCCTACCTGCTGGAGTGCGGGCCGCGCGGCGCGCTGCTGTTCATGTCGTGGCTCGGCATCCGCGTGCTGCCCTGCCACCGCGTGCCACTGCCGCGCCCCCCCCGCGCCGCCCAGCAGGTCCACGCGCAGGTACTGCTGCACTGTGTGTGTGTGTTAGAAAGAGTGTATTTTATGTTACCACAAGTGGTTCAAATGCGTCATTCCCACCATTTCCTTTTTAGAAGTCATCACCACCGTCAACACCAAGGCGTCAGCGCAGCACATCGTCATCATCTTCCTGTTCATCAGACGATGATCAAGAACTACATCAGCAGGAAGTGTTCCCTGAGCACGACTGGTCGTGGCCTGGCAGAGCTGTGGGCTCTTTACAGCCTTACAAGGACCAGCATGGGAATTGGATGCAGGTAGGCAGGTCATAGCTTCGATAGAACTTTAAAAATAAAAAAGTTACAATTGTAATCATTATTTATTTAATAATTATTTACTATAATTGTCAAAATTAAAATTACACAATAACAAATGTCAAAATCATAAATGTCACATTACTAAATAACGGAAACGTAAATATTACGGTAATAAATCACAAAATTATAAAAATCACAATAACAAAATTCAAAATAAAATGACAATATCAAATGTCAAAATCATAAATGTCAAAAATCCAAAGTTCAAAATAAAATGACATAATAACAAATGTAACAATAACAAAAGTCAAAATCATAAATGTCACAGTAACAAAATATGTCAAAAAACTTAATAATCATTATAATCGTCTCCCGCCTTGTAATGTAATAATCAATTTACACCACATCTTGTCCTCAGCCAATATTCGGAGAGTTAAAAGCGCCGCCGTCACCTCTCCTTCGATATATTGAAGATCCAGAAGGAGAGTTAGAACAGATGCTATCAGGTAAAATCTTTGCATATTTCTTGCTGACATACATTTATGTTCACATGACTCAACAAAATGTATGGAACAGCTGTTTTCTTTTGCGATTTCAGGGTTGGTCCCATAGTAAAAGTTGTTCACAATGATGAGTTTAATGACCCCTTTTAAGGATGCTGGTGTTTTACAAATAACCCTGTATATAAAAAAATAAAAATGTACATTTGTAAATATAAAATATAGTAGCTCATCGGTATCGGGAGCAGGGTCCAAGCTACCAGTGGTCAGGGCTCCAGAGAAAGGAACCTCCTGACAACGAGCCGTGTCCAGGAGTACCGCCTTCTGCATCAAGCCCTTGATCCAGCCTAACGAGAGCTTCTTAAGGTGTTTTATTTTTTCATTATTGTTTTAGGTTACGACGCGTTAGAAAGAACTTTGCAATATCGTTTCAAAGATCGCTCGTTGTTATTGCAAGCGTTGACGCATGCCTCACATCACAGCAACCGTCTCACCGACTGCTATCAACGGCTCGAGTTCCTTGGAGATGCTATATTAGGTAAGGTCTTTCATTCATCATAGTATACAACTTAAGCATTTTGTGACCTGAAAGCCGAAATTTAAATTTAATTTGAAAGGTAAAAAAAAACAAAATAAAAAATTATTTAAAACTGATGTAGTGACGATCTTCAATAAATAATGATAACAACGCAAACGCGCACAAACACCGTGTCGGGTGCCGTCGGGCGGCGAGTCATTGACCTCCCTGTTCGGTGCGCGCGCCGATTTTCGTAATAAAAATGAGTGTCCAACTTGAATAACTTTTACCATTTTTGGGACAAAAATATAACAAATAAAAATCATTGCAATCAATTCTAGGATTCTATAACTAGGCTCCACGAGCGAAAAAGTTACATTTTAGCTTATATCATGGTTCTCTGCTATGTTAATTATTTCCAAAAATGACTAGAAAACATGATTTAAAAAATGATATTTTAACATTTCAGTGGTGAGGCCAAAGACCACACTTGTGCACTATTTAACTCCTGCGTAGTTGACTAATCTCCGTTGAGATTGGCCGCTGTGACCGAAATTTGGTCAAGAAAGGACATTGTTTATTATAACTTTCTATTTATCTGATGTTAATGTCGTGGTGGCGCATTGGTTACGGACCCGCTTTGCAAGCGCGTGGGTGTGGGTTCGAACCTGGCATGTACCAATGTGACTTTTTTAATGTAATATGTACTTTCTTAGTTAATCTAAGACACCACTGACTAACGGTGAAGGAAAACATCGTAAGGAAACCTGGACTTTAATAGTCTGAAATCGCCAACCCGCAGTGAGCTAGCGTGGTGATTAATGCTTAATCCTTCTCTGTATGAGAAGAGGCCTTTGCCCTATATTGGGACAGTTACAGGCTGATTTATTTATTTATTTTATTTATTTATCTGTCAGATTACCTGATAACTCGGCATTTATATGAGGACCCGCGGCGTCACTGTCCCGGAGCGCTCACAGATCTTCGCTCGGCCCTCGTCAATAACACCATATTCGCCACCTTGGCTGCGCGGCATGGGTTCCATAAGTAAGTTTATAGTTACACTAGTAATTTTTTTGTGATTTTTTAAATGCAATTTTTAAGGCAATGCTTAGCTTGTTCAATTTACCCTCCGAATTTATTAACAAGTCCAATGTACCTCAACCATTTTGATAGAAATTACAATAAATCGCCTGATCTATCTAGCTGGGCCCTCCGTTGTATTACGTTCGAAAAATCGAAATACATAAAAATTATGCTGATCGTAACTTCTGCCAATGTACAGTTGGCCAAAAAAGTGGTGTATCACCCTAAGGTTGAATGCCGCTTACAGGTTCATAGGTTATAAAGATTAGTTTCGCTTGCATATCGATGTGACACTTCTATTGCCATCTTTTTAAATAGTTTTTATACTTTTAAATTTAGAAACATTTAAATTTTCTTTGTAGAAATTAATGTCTTATCCACTTATAATAAAGGTTAAAATGTCCTGCACTTATAAGTGACTTATGACGTATGAATACTTTTCAGTGATATCTTTTTAGTAGATAAGAACCTTGTTGTCATTTTCGATGACTAGGATACTAAATCAAAACTGATACACCACTTTCTTGGCCGACCGTACCTCTCGACAAGGATTTTTTAACAGAACCAGAGAAATTCAGCATGAAAACTTTGTGCCCAACTGGGTCTTACGTAATTTGAAATGGTTGAATGTAGAAAATTTTTATTTATTTTAAATTTTGTCCAGCGACAAAGTATTAAGCTTTTTTTTATTGACAGGTACTTCAGACACATGTCGCCGGGTCTGAATGAGGTGCTAACTAAATACGTTAAAATACAAGAGGAGAATGGACATTCTATTAGTGAGGAGGTAAGTTTTTTCATTACTAGCAGCCCCGCGCGACTTTGTACACGTAATTATTCTACCTCTACGCTACGTAGCTAGCGTAGAGGTAGAATAATTACGCTAGCGTAGAGGTAGGGTAGGGGTAGAGTAGGGTAGGGCCTTACTCTACCCCTACCCTACCTCTACGCTACCCCTACGCTACCCCTACTCTACTCTTACCCTACCCTACGCTACCCCTACCCTACTCTAACCCTACCTACCCAACCCCTACTCTACCCCTACCCTACTCTACCCCTTTTTCTCACCTTTTAAACCTTCCCTGGACTTAAACATAGACTAACGAACAGCAGTTCATTTTTATATATACAGGGTTATTTGTAAAACACCAGCATCCTTAAAAGGGGTCATTAAACTCATCATTATGAACAACTTTTACTATGGGACCAACCATGAAATCGCAAAAATAAACAGCTGTTCCTTACATTTATGTTCACATAACTCAACAAAATGTATGGAACAGCTGTTTTTTGTTGTTGTTTGTTTTGTTTTGTTTGTTGTTGTATGTATAATGTTCGTAAGACTAAGAATTAAAGATATTTAATTTTCCAGCATTACTTGATACAAGAAGATGAGATGGAGCAGGCGGAAGATGTGGAGGTACCCAAAGCTCTGGGTGACCTGTTCGAATCTGTGGCTGGCGCTATTTTCTTAGACTCAGGTATGATATTCACATTTTACTAGCTGTCGGTATTTTTTTATAGAACTGATAGCCTAGTGGTATGACCGCCGACTGACAAGTCGGAGGTCTCGAGTTTGATCCCAAGGCGCGCACCTCTGACTTTTCGTAATGTGCGTATTATGAATTAATTCACTTGCTAAAACGGTGAGGGAAAACATCGTGATGAAAACTGCACACCTGAGAGATTTTTCAATGGTGTGTAAAGCCATGTCATAGGCCTACGGGCGGTTTAAACTTTGACAACGGGTTGTTCATCAACCACACGATAAGAAGAAGAAGACTAGCTGTCGGCCACGACTTCGTTCGCGTTAATTTTAGATTCCTATCTTATACAACGTTAAAATTTGTTGACCTGAAAGCCCAAAGTAGTTTGTTCAGAATCAGTAACAGAATTGATTCCAAAAATTATTCAAGTTGGACACCATTTTTATTACGAAAATCGGTGCGCACACCGAACAGGGAGGTCAATGACTCGCCGCCCGGCGGCACGCGGCACGGTGTTTGTGTGCATTTGCGTTGTCATGATTTATTGGTAAATAAGGACAACTTTTGGAGCTCGTCACCACAAGTCCAGCTTTTTTTTTATTTTGTTTTTTTTTTTACCTTTCAAATCAAATCAAGTTGGGGTGTTTCGGTTTTCGGGTCACAAAATTCTAACGTTGTATAATTACAGTACATCAACACTATTTGTCTACAGGAATGTCTCTGGGAGCGGTTTGGAAGTCATACGTGAACCTGATGGGTGCGGAGCTGGAGGCTTTCAGTGCAGCCGCGCCCAAGTCTCCCGTCAGAGAACTGCTGGAAGCTGAACCTGACACCGCCAAGTTTGGGTGAGTTGCACTTGTATAGATAGCCAGGTGCAGGTGTTGCATGCAGGTGTTGCCGGGCGGCGCGTGCAGGTGTTGTATGTATATGTCCCCCGCAGCAAGCCGGAGCGGCTGGCGGACGGGCGGCGCGTGCAGGTGTTGTATGTATATGTCCCCCGCAGCAAGCCGGAGCGGCTGGCGGACGGGCGGCGCGTGCAGGTGTTGTATGTATATGTCCCCCGCAGCAAGCCGGAGCGGCTGGCGGACGGGCGGCGCGTGCAGGTGTTGTATGTATATGTCCCCCGCAGCAAGCCGGAGCGGCTGGCGGACGGGCGGCGCGTGCAGGTGTTGTATGTATATGTCCCCCGCAGCAAGCCGGAGCGGCTGGCGGACGGGCGGCGCGTGCAGGTGTTGTATGTATATGTCCCCCGCAGCAAGCCGGAGCGGCTGGCGGACGGGCGGCGCGTGCAGGTGTTGTATGTATATGTCCCCCGCAGCAAGCCGGAGCGGCTGGCGGACGGGCGGCGCGTGCAGGTGTTGTATGTATATGTCCCCCGCAGCAAGCCGGAGCGGCTGGCGGACGGGCGGCGCGTGCAGGTGTTGTATGTATATGTCCCCCGCAGCAAGCCGGAGCGGCTGGCGGACGGGCGGCGCGTGCAGGTGTTGTATGTATATGTCCCCCGCAGCAAGCCGGAGCGGCTGGCGGACGGGCGGCGCGTGCAGGTGTTGTATGTATATGTCCCCCGCAGCAAGCCGGAGCGGCTGGCGGACGGGCGGCGCGTGCAGGTGTTGTATGTATATGTCCCCCGCAGCAAGCCGGAGCGGCTGGCGGACGGGCGGCGCGTGCAGGTGTTGTATGTATATGTCCCCCGCAGCAAGCCGGAGCGGCTGGCGGACGGGCGGCGCGTGCAGGTGTTGTATGTATATGTCCCCCGCAGCAAGCCGGAGCGGCTGGCGGACGGGCGGCGCGTGCAGGTGTTGTATGTATATGTCCCCCGCAGCAAGCCGGAGCGGCTGGCGGACGGGCGGCGCGTGCAGGTGTTGTATGTATATGTCCCCCGCAGCAAGCCGGAGCGGCTGGCGGACGGGCGGCGCGTGCAGGTGTTGTATGTATATGTCCCCCGCAGCAAGCCGGAGCGGCTGGCGGACGGGCGGCGCGTGCAGGTGTTGTATGTATATGTCCCCCGCAGCAAGCCGGAGCGGCTGGCGGACGGGCGGCGCGTGCAGGTGTTGTATGTATATGTCCCCCGCAGCAAGCCGGAGCGGCTGGCGGACGGGCGGCGCGTGCAGGTGTTGTATGTATATGTCCCCCGCAGCAAGCCGGAGCGGCTGGCGGACGGGCGGCGCGTGCAGGTGTTGTATGTATATGTCCCCCGCAGCAAGCCGGAGCGGCTGGCGGACGGGCGGCGCGTGCAGGTGTTGTATGTATATGTCCCCCGCAGCAAGCCGGAGCGGCTGGCGGACGGGCGGCGCGTGCAGGTGTTGTATGTATATGTCCCCCGCAGCAAGCCGGAGCGGCTGGCGGACGGGCGGCGCGTGCAGGTGTTGTATGTATATGTCCCCCGCAGCAAGCCGGAGCGGCTGGCGGACGGGCGGCGCGTGCAGGTGTTGTATGTATATGTCCCCCGCAGCAAGCCGGAGCGGCTGGCGGACGGGCGGCGCGTGCAGGTGTTGTATGTATATGTCCCCCGCAGCAAGCCGGAGCGGCTGGCGGACGGGCGGCGCGTGCAGGTGTTGTATGTATATGTCCCCCGCAGCAAGCCGGAGCGGCTGGCGGACGGGCGGCGCGTGCAGGTGTTGTATGTATATGTCCCCCGCAGCAAGCCGGAGCGGCTGGCGGACGGGCGGCGCGTGCAGGTGTTGTATGTATATGTCCCCCGCAGCAAGCCGGAGCGGCTGGCGGACGGGCGGCGCGTGCAGGTGTTGTATGTATATGTCCCCCGCAGCAAGCCGGAGCGGCTGGCGGACGGGCGGCGCGTGCAGGTGTTGTATGTATATGTCCCCCGCAGCAAGCCGGAGCGGCTGGCGGACGGGCGGCGCGTGCAGGTGTTGTATGTATATGTCCCCCGCAGCAAGCCGGAGCGGCTGGCGGACGGGCGGCGCGTGCAGGTGTTGTATGTATATGTCCCCCGCAGCAAGCCGGAGCGGCTGGCGGACGGGCGGCGCGTGCAGGTGTTGTATGTATATGTCCCCCGCAGCAAGCCGGAGCGGCTGGCGGACGGGCGGCGCGTGCAGGTGTTGTATGTATATGTCCCCCGCAGCAAGCCGGAGCGGCTGGCGGACGGGCGGCGCGTGCAGGTGTTGTATGTATATGTCCCCCGCAGCAAGCCGGAGCGGCTGGCGGACGGGCGGCGCGTGCAGGTGTTGTATGTATATGTCCCCCGCAGCAAGCCGGAGCGGCTGGCGGACGGGCGGCGCGTGCAGGTGTTGTATGTATATGTCCCCCGCAGCAAGCCGGAGCGGCTGGCGGACGGGCGGCGCGTGCAGGTGTTGTATGTATATGTCCCCCGCAGCAAGCCGGAGCGGCTGGCGGACGGGCGGCGCGTGCAGGTGTTGTATGTATATGTCCCCCGCAGCAAGCCGGAGCGGCTGGCGGACGGGCGGCGCGTGCAGGTGTTGTATGTATATGTCCCCCGCAGCAAGCCGGAGCGGCTGGCGGACGGGCGGCGCGTGCAGGTGTTGTATGTATATGTCCCCCGCAGCAAGCCGGAGCGGCTGGCGGACGGGCGGCGCGTGCAGGTGTTGTATGTATATGTCCCCCGCAGCAAGCCGGAGCGGCTGGCGGACGGGCGGCGCGTGCAGGTGTTGTATGTATATGTCCCCCGCAGCAAGCCGGAGCGGCTGGCGGACGGGCGGCGCGTGCAGGTGTTGTATGTATATGTCCCCCGCAGCAAGCCGGAGCGGCTGGCGGACGGGCGGCGCGTGCAGGTGTTGTATGTATATGTCCCCCGCAGCAAGCCGGAGCGGCTGGCGGACGGGCGGCGCGTGCAGGTGTTGTATGTATATGTCCCCCGCAGCAAGCCGGAGCGGCTGGCGGACGGGCGGCGCGTGCAGGTGTTGTATGTATATGTCCCCCGCAGCAAGCCGGAGCGGCTGGCGGACGGGCGGCGCGTGCAGGTGTTGTATGTATATGTCCCCCGCAGCAAGCCGGAGCGGCTGGCGGACGGGCGGCGCGTGCAGGTGTTGTATGTATATGTCCCCCGCAGCAAGCCGGAGCGGCTGGCGGACGGGCGGCGCGTGCAGGTGTTGTATGTATATGTCCCCCGCAGCAAGCCGGAGCGGCTGGCGGACGGGCGGCGCGTGCAGGTGTTGTATGTATATGTCCCCCGCAGCAAGCCGGAGCGGCTGGCGGACGGGCGGCGCGTGCAGGTGTTGTATGTATATGTCCCCCGCAGCAAGCCGGAGCGGCTGGCGGACGGGCGGCGCGTGCAGGTGTTGTATGTATATGTCCCCCGCAGCAAGCCGGAGCGGCTGGCGGACGGGCGGCGCGTGCAGGTGTTGTATGTATATGTCCCCCGCAGCAAGCCGGAGCGGCTGGCGGACGGGCGGCGCGTGCAGGTGTTGTATGTATATGTCCCCCGCAGCAAGCCGGAGCGGCTGGCGGACGGGCGGCGCGTGCAGGTGTTGTATGTATATGTCCCCCGCAGCAAGCCGGAGCGGCTGGCGGACGGGCGGCGCGTGCAGGTGTTGTATGTATATGTCCCCCGCAGCAAGCCGGAGCGGCTGGCGGACGGGCGGCGCGTGCAGGTGTTGTATGTATATGTCCCCCGCAGCAAGCCGGAGCGGCTGGCGGACGGGCGGCGCGTGCAGGTGTTGTATGTATATGTCCCCCGCAGCAAGCCGGAGCGGCTGGCGGACGGGCGGCGCGTGCAGGTGTTGTATGTATATGTCCCCCGCAGCAAGCCGGAGCGGCTGGCGGACGGGCGGCGCGTGCAGGTGTTGTATGTATATGTCCCCCGCAGCAAGCCG
Source organism: Protodeltote pygarga (assembly GCA_936450705.2). Taxonomy (NCBI): domain Eukaryota; kingdom Metazoa; phylum Arthropoda; class Insecta; order Lepidoptera; family Noctuidae; genus Protodeltote; species Protodeltote pygarga. The sequence continues at coordinate 6,188,408 of OW388278.2, forward strand.
GAGCGGCTGGCGGACGGGCGGCGCGTGCAGGTGTTGTATGTATATGTCCCCCGCAGCAAGCCGGAGCGGCTGGCGGACGGGCGGCGCGTGCAGGTGTTGTATGTATATGTCCCCCGCAGCAAGCCGGAGCGGCTGGCGGACGGGCGGCGCGTGCAGGTGTTGTATGTATATGTCCCCCGCAGCAAGCCGGAGCGGCTGGCGGACGGGCGGCGCGTGCAGGTGTTGTATGTATATGTCCCCCGCAGCAAGCCGGAGCGGCTGGCGGACGGGCGGCGCGTGCAGGTGTTGTATGTATATGTCCCCCGCAGCAAGCCGGAGCGGCTGGCGGACGGGCGGCGCGTGCAGGTGTTGTATGTATATGTCCCCCGCAGCAAGCCGGAGCGGCTGGCGGACGGGCGGCGCGTGCAGGTGTTGTATGTATATGTCCCCCGCAGCAAGCCGGAGCGGCTGGCGGACGGGCGGCGCGTGCAGGTGTTGTATGTATATGTCCCCCGCAGCAAGCCGGAGCGGCTGGCGGACGGGCGGCGCGTGCAGGTGTTGTATGTATATGTCCCCCGCAGCAAGCCGGAGCGGCTGGCGGACGGGCGGCGCGTGCAGGTGTTGTATGTATATGTCCCCCGCAGCAAGCCGGAGCGGCTGGCGGACGGGCGGCGCGTGCAGGTGTTGTATGTATATGTCCCCCGCAGCAAGCCGGAGCGGCTGGCGGACGGGCGGCGCGTGCAGGTGTTGTATGTATATGTCCCCCGCAGCAAGCCGGAGCGGCTGGCGGACGGGCGGCGCGTGCAGGTGTTGTATGTATATGTCCCCCGCAGCAAGCCGGAGCGGCTGGCGGACGGGCGGCGCGTGCAGGTGTTGTATGTATATGTCCCCCGCAGCAAGCCGGAGCGGCTGGCGGACGGGCGGCGCGTGCAGGTGTTGTATGTATATGTCCCCCGCAGCAAGCCGGAGCGGCTGGCGGACGGGCGGCGCGTGCAGGTGTTGTATGTATATGTCCCCCGCAGCAAGCCGGAGCGGCTGGCGGACGGGCGGCGCGTGCAGGTGTTGTATGTATATGTCCCCCGCAGCAAGCCGGAGCGGCTGGCGGACGGGCGGCGCGTGCAGGTGTTGTATGTATATGTCCCCCGCAGCAAGCCGGAGCGGCTGGCGGACGGGCGGCGCGTGCAGGTGTTGTATGTATATGTCCCCCGCAGCAAGCCGGAGCGGCTGGCGGACGGGCGGCGCGTGCGCGTGTGCGTGGAGGTGTTCGGGCGCGGCACGTTCAAGGGCGTCGGACGCAACTACCGCATCGCCAAGGGCACGGCGGCCCGCTGCGCGCTGCGACACCTGCGCTCCGCCTGCGTCTAGCAGCACCAGCACTACCGGCCCTACCAGCACTGCCAGAATCCAAATCACCAAGAAGATTAGTACATTAAGAACCAGGGCGGTAAATACACAATTATACAGGGTTATTTGTAAAACACCAGCATCCTTAAAAGGGGTCATCAAACTCATCATTATGAACAACATATATGTTCGCATGACTCAACAAAATGTATGAACAGCTGATATTTTTATTGCGATTTCAGTGTTGGTCCCATAGTAAAAGTTGTTCATAATGATGAGTTTAATGACCCCTTTTAAGGATGCTGGTGTTTTACAAATAACCCTGTATAATTTTTAATAAACCAATTCTTTCTCTCAATTACTATTGAAGAGACATTCCAAGCCAATGCCGCAAGCGAGGTGTGAAAATTACTAACGTTGGGCTATTATAACTATTTTGCAGTACAAATCCAACTCAATTTATAGTAACGGGCAATTCTTTGAAAAACGTTAACATTTCCTTAATGAATCATTTTTCTCCCAGAGATTTAAAGCACAAAAGTACTTTCGAAAGGTTTTTATACTATCTCAACACCTGACAACAGAGGTGTAGTTTATGTTTTAATAATAATAATAAGCAATATAATTATTTCATTCTTAACTTTCAGTGGAGGATAATGATACGCTTAATTTTTGACTAATTGATTGTAAGAATCACCCTAACGTCGCGAAAAAAAAGCATTTCAGGTCTCAGTTTTGTTATAAATATTTTCTTTACGAAGCTACTATACAAAAATAATATAGTACAGCTACAAAAGTAATATAGTAGGAGAATTCGCGCAGATTCACGACCGTCCCAATCGGTTGCACCTGCGCGGTAGAAACCATTACCCATTAGCCGTTTGGAGACAGGTTTAGCGCTGTGGCATAGCTATTAGCCGTTTGGTGACAGGTTTAGCGCTGTGGCATAGCTATTAGCCGTTTGGTGACAGGTTTAGCGCTGTGGCATAGCTATTAGCCGTTTGGTGGCAGGTTTAACACAGTGGCATAACTATTAGCCGTTTGGTGACAGATTTAGCGCAGTGGCATAGCTATTAGCCGTTTGGTGACAGATTTAGCGCAGTAGCATACTCATTAGCTGTTTGGAGACAGGCTGTTTGAAACATAAGTAGGTTATAACTTAGCATTTTCGTGCGAATTTCTTGAAATTCAATCACGAAAACTGAAAAGATTCAAATAAAAAATATTATTAAAAAATAAAAAACCCGACTGCTAACTAAAAAGATAGAAACAAGTTGGTTATAGATAGATCATACTTTACACAGTGTTCACAAACGCAGTCGGAGGCATTAACTATTCACTCTCTCTCTAAACACAGAAGAGTATTACCTAAAGGTTGCCTCCGACTGCGTTTGTGAACACTGTGTAAAGTATGATCTATCTATAACCATAGAGTCGTGATAGCCTAGTGGTTGTGACGGTTGACTGGCAAGTCAGAGGTATCGGGTTCGAACCCAAGGCGCGCACCTCTGACTTTTCGTAAGTTATGTGCGTTTTATAAATTAATTATCACTTACTCCGTGCCTCGGAAAGCACGTAAAGCCGATGGTCCTGCGCCTGATCTCTGTCCGATCGTGTCGGAAGGCCGTCCCATCGGACCATGAGAGTGAGGGAATAGAGAGTGCACCTGTGTTTGCGCACACACTTGGGCACTATAATATCTCCTGCGTTCTGAATCTCCGTTGAGATTGGCCGCTGTGACCGAAATCGGTCAAGAGGATTTAATCTATAACCAACTTGTTTCTATCTTTTTAGTTAGCAGTCGAGTATTTTGTTTTTTAATAATATTTTTTTTAAACTGTGTAGAGATGGGTCTGTACTGCAACTTTTTAATTAATTAAAAAAAAACGAAACTCTACGCTCTATTTGAATAATTAAACCATTTATTCATTTTCAAATGTTATATGTATGAAAGTGAATGAAGTTTGGTTCAATTTCAATCGCGGTTGAGTTTTCGTTCGGTCTTGTTAGTGACGTCATAATTTTGACACTTTTTTTTGGGTACGTACCTTGGGGGAAACCTTCAAAAGACACCCGGCCTCCAGGGGAAGAGACCGAGGAGTGCGGGTTTCTTACCTCACTAAAACCACCCCGGTGATCACCATCAGCACATAAGGGGAGATCCCGGGTCCTCTTAAGAGACCAGCTCCGGAACCTCCCCTGCGCAACGCTTGTTAGGCACACCCCCGGAGTACGTACCTAAAAAGGTCTCCACGGAATCGTATTATCAATACTCCCGCCCGTCTGTCTGTCCCAGAGCAAAGAATTTATACTATTACTAGCTTTTGCCCGCGACTTCGTTCGCGTGGAATAGTGACTTCGACTCTTGACCAATAGATGGCGCTGTATGTCCGGAGTATTTTTTTTTTTATTTTTTTTTTTGTAATAATTTATTTATTTATTTATTTATTTAACACACACATCTATCCTTACAGGAAGCCCAATGCGATAGATAGTTACATATATTATATTATTATTCATACTCATTTAAGTTATACATATACAAATCATTTAAATAACAGATATCACTTAAGACATTATTACATATGCTGTCCTTGTGAAGTCGTTCAATGAACAGGAAAACAAATCAATTCGCTCAGCTATCGCGTTGAGCGTGCGCAGTGCGCGCATCATTGGTGCAAGCGTCAAGAGGTTAGTGCGTCCTATTGTCACCACCAGTAGCTGCGGCAGCCGCCGCCTCCACACATACCTATCTGGCACGCACAGGCGAAGTTCCTCCAGTATTGCCGCATTATATTTTTTTCCGCGTAGAAGTTGAAATAAATACGTAGCCAACGTCACTTCTCGCCTTACTTCAAGTTTATAATAGCCGATCATACCAAGCAAAAACAATGTTGGGTATAGTAACGGATATCCCGGGTATACTCTATATAATTTAAAGTAAAGAAATCTTACAAATTTGTTCTGAATTTTTTCCAGCATAGTTTTATATTTATCTTCACTTGGACTCCAGATAGCCGCGTTATATTCCATATGACTCTTCACTAATGCCTCATACAAAGCTTTTAAAGCGCTGACATTAGTGAAATCGTTGGCTTGACGTAAAACAAATCCAAGATTACGGTAGGCTTTCTTACAAATGTCAACAATATGTTTCCTAAATGTGAGATCCACCGTAAAGTGAATACCCAAATCTCTGACCTCAGTTTCACGCTGTATGGGTTGCCCCTCCATGTGGTACAAACAGTGACTAGGGGTGCGTACCTTGGTGAAAGATACCACTGAACATTTTTTAACATTAAAATATAACTTGTTCTTTTTACCCCATTCAATAACATTGTTTATGTCCCTCTGTAACAGCCTATGATCTACTGTCTTATCCTTAATCACCATGCTTAGTTTTAGGTCGTCAGCAAAAAGAAGGCACGTGGATTTTTCCACTATTTTTGGTAAATCATTAATCATAAGAATAAAAAGTAACGGCCCCAAATTACTTCCCTGACTTACACCCGATCTTGTGTAGTAAGGCTCGGAATGGTGTCCACTACAGTCGACAAATTGACGTCTCTCGCGCAGATAGCTTGCGAAGAACTTCAGTGTGTGAGGAGTAAAACCCATATCGGCCAGCTTGAAGAGCAAGACGTCATTGTCGACTGTGTCAAACGCTCTCCGGAAGTCCAAGTATGCAACATCCACCTGAAGCCCAACATCGACTGCAGGAATCATAGTCGCCATCTGATGTAATAGATTGCCCGTCGTACCTCTTCCCGGGCGAAAACCATGCTGTGCTTCAGATAAATAGCCGCTCACCTGTGCGTACAAGTTGCTGTGGATAGCCGCCTCAAATAATTTAGCCGGCGCTGAAAGAATAGCCACTGGTCGATAATCACTAGCTTCCTTACATCCTTTCCCTTTTGGTACCGGTACCACTCGCGTCAATTTCCATCGATCGGGAAACTTCGTCTTTGCAATACATGTGTTAAACAAATGTAGCAACGGATCAACTAAAGTAGCTCCACAGTCTTTAAATATAAAAGGAGGGATGCCATCCGGTCCTACCGACCGCTTGGCTGGTAAGCGTGCCAGTGCGCGCCGCACCTCTGACCTCTCGAGTCTGCCGAGGTGCGTCCACGCACCGGCGCCGCACTGACTCCCCGAGGCACTGGCTGCCGCCACATCTAGAGAAGCCGACTCCGTGCTGTACACCGAGTGAAAGAACTGTGCAAACTCATCTGCACATTCATGATCCGACAGTACACATCCATTTTTAACTAATTTATATTGTGTGGTATTACCTTTTTTTGACCTCATGTAGTTCCAAAAAGCTTTTGGGTCCGAAGCCAGGTGCTGCTGTATGCGATCACGATAACCATCATGCGCTGACCTTGTTTCCGCTTTGACTCTCGCCCTGCACCGCGCAAACGCATCGTAGTCTGTTTGTGACTTGCTCTTTTTGTACTTTTTATGTAGATTGTATTTAGCTAAAATATCTTTAATAATATTTGTTGTATACCATACAGGATAAACACGTTTGTTGATCTTTAAGTTCTGCTTTTTAAGAGGTACACATATGTCCAAAGACTGTGTGATTTTATCATAAAAAAAATTTAAGGCTAAATCAGGATCATCAATACTATAGATATCATTCCAATCTATTTTAGACAATAAATAATATAATTGAACAAAATCAGCTTTAGCAAAGTTCCATTGTTTAAATAATACTCGACGTTGCTGAATGTCAGTTGATGAGGACATTGGCTGCATAGACGAGGGGGTCACGGAGACTTCAACGGCTACCACGAGCGGCGGGTGATACGCATCCACTGGTTGCAAGCCTTCCCGCTCTGCACAAACTGTCACGCCTCCGCGCCCACTCAAAACTAAATCTAATTGCCTATTATTACGATTAGGTACCCTGTTACATTGAACCACTTCACAATAGGCCACAAAGTACTCATAATAATTACAAACATTATTATTGCACGAAAACAAGTTAAAATCTCCTAGTATTATTACATTATTATTATATTTATTACATATTGTTTCTAATATTCTAAACATTAACATGTACTCGTCCTCCTTAGTGCGTGGTGGAATATACACTACACAACAAGTAAATAGAAACCTATTTTGCATATAAACAGAAGCACAAACTAATTCAAAATTGTACAGATTAATATTATCTGGTATTGATACCTGTCTCAGTTCAAACCTCGGTGTGGCCACGAGAAGCACGCCGCCTTGCTTGCGTCCATCTGTTCGGTCACAACGCAATATTCGGTATCCTGGTAATATTAGTTCGGCGTCGTAGATGGACTCATTACAACCCGACTCTGTGATCGCAAATAAATCCGACGTAGAAGATTCCAGTAGTGACATAAATTTTGACGTCTTAGTTCTGAGTCCACATACATTTTGGTAGAAAATGTTCAAAGTTCTAGGTGTTTGCTTTTGCTTAGGTTGTGTTTGAGGTTGGGCGTCGAAAAAAGATCCATTCACTGAACTCTGTATTCAGTGGCCACACATCCGAATCACACAGATTATTGAAGTTACTTTCTACTACGCCTATTTTAAATGACGCATAGTCTCTTTCCGTTTTAGGTTTCAGCTTCTCAATAGTTATCTCTGAGGCATCTCCCAGTATTTTCTTAACATACTCCAATAAATTCTCCTCAGTCGTGGTTTTATCTAACCTCCAGACATGCAAGTATTTCTTACGTTCAATTGCTTTTATAGATGCAACCAAACTGTTTCCACCTCTCTTAATCGGATTTTTCCTTTTTACTTCCGTCCAACTATTGTGAGTTTCCGCTCCCGCTGTGTTCCTGGCCACAGTCGCATAAGTAGGTTCTAGCGGCTGCGATTGCAACGGCGTGGGGCGCGCCGAGCGCGCAGGCCGCTCCTCGAGCGCCGCGGCATGGCGCGCCGTGGGTCGTACAGCTGCGCCGGCGTCAGTACATGGCGCGGGCTGTAATGACGGCCGCGCCGCCGCCTGTAATTGGTTCATGCTACCTACGTTTATAATCTTTGGCGTTACTTTTGGTCTACTATGCAACTCTGCGTTAGTACTAACAGTATTAACTTCCTGATGCACAATATTTTTTCCTTCCGACTTAAGTACTTTAATTTCATATTCTAAACTGACACATTTCTGACAGGAACTATTCAGGTCTCGTCTCAATTGACTGTTCTCAAGTTCTAAATTCAATACCGTAGTCTTATATTCCTGAATAAGTTTATTTTCCAAGGCATTTATGCTTGTGGTAATAATATCTTTAACCTTTCCCAGCAAACCTGACATATTTTCTTGAATTGACTTTCCTATAAGTAATGAGATTCCTTCCATGTTGCTACTATTCTCCCTAGAATTAGGTTCTTGATTTTCCATTAAACCTGACCGAGTGCTCGTCCCTCGTACTGGAGTATCATCTGTTACTCGTACACGTTGCGTTATGTTAGAACACGAATCGCATTTGTACTTGCTCTTTAATTGAGACTGCTTCTCCATGTATTGGGCCGAAGAAATATTTAAACAGGAGTAGTGAAATCCAGCTTTACATCCCGTACATTTTAGCAGCTGCCCAAGTTCAATTTTGTTATTGCAAACAAAACAATTCATTATCAAATTCGCTAAATCACTACGCGAACGAGATGGATAGACGCACTCGCGTATGGAGCGAAAGAGAACGATGCGCGTTCGCGGCTTGTGCTCCGCTGACCGTCCCGCGCTTCTGTCACTCAATGATCACTAGCAATTTAATATGTCTAATAACTAAAGAAATCCATTGAATTAACACTGTACTCCATTTGTGTGAGTTCATACACGTTCAATATATACTTTAAACATACTTTTAACACTTTATAGTCCTTTTTATCAAATTATAAACAAATAACCCGGAGCAGGCGTACCGTTCGCCAGTGTTGCCAAACGAAAAAAAAATACTATCCTATGTCCTTTCTCAAGTTCCAAACTATGTCTGTACCAAATTTCACACAAATCGGTTCAGTAGTTTAGGCGTGAAGCAAAGACAGACAGACAGAGTTACTTTCGCATTTATAATATTAGTTTGGATTTGGATTTCGTAAAGAAACGACACTCACCTCTCCCCGCCAATATATTGTCCCCCGCATCGATAAAGTGAAGAAAGGGTGAAGCAGAGCGAGAGCGCTTATGTTATCGCGTTGTCCTTTTCCCGCTCGCTTGTAGGTAAGCTATTATACGAGCACGTTTCTATGTCGTGTTGGGGATGTGCCAAAGGGTCAGTACCTTTTGAACCGTAATAAGTTGACAATTGAAATTTAATTTAAACTTGAAATAAAGTTAATGGTTAAAGGATGTCACGTGACCAACCACTTTGTATGAAGTCTATTTGCGATTTGAGTTTTCCACCTATGTTCCTTGGGGAAAGTTGTTCAGTTTCAAGGACCTTATTTGGAGCCTGTAACTGTAAACCTATAACTATAGGAGCCTGTAACTGTCCCAATGTAGGGCAAAGGCATCTTCTCATACAGATAAGGACTGAGCATTAATCACCACGCTAGCTCACTGCGTTGCGATTTCAGACTATTAAAGTCCAGGTTTCCTTACGATGTTTTCCTTCACAGTTAGTCAGTGGTGTCTTAGATTAACTAAGAAAGTACATATGACATTGAAAAAGTCACAGCGGTACATGCTAAGTTCGAACCCACACCCACGCACTTGCAAAGCGAGTCACAGTTAGATATCTCAGGACAGGACCTTATTACCTCCTAAAATTTGACAGGAATTTAAAAGAATTTTGTTGTTGTTAGCATAGGTATAGTAAATAAGCCTATGTACCTTAGAGTATATAAGAAAATATAGAGCAACCCTATAGAAGTATGAACCGTGAGCACGGGTATGAACAACGCGGCCGCGACACGAGCTCCGTTTGCGATCATACCTCGATCAACTGCGGTTCAACTAGGCTCCACGAGCGAAAAAGTTACATTTTAGCTTATATCATGGTTAACTGCTGAGTTAAATTTTGAATAACATCTAGAAAACATAATTTGAAAAAATGACATTTTAACATTTGTATGGTGAGACCTGCTTTCGCTCCGCACAAGGCAATGTGGTTGACGTTATCACTCTATATTTACTTGAATACTCTACGCTATGTACGCTGTAAAACAACATATAGCCAATTATAGTATATAAGTGAATTGTGTACTTTATATACCACTGCCGTTAAAATTTAAGCTTAATTTTCTATTTAAGACAATAAATTGTCAGTGTACTACGCGATAGATAAGATAATACTAATAATATACAGCTTGGCAAAAAAGAGTCTGGAAAAATTGGGGGCGCCGCTGGCGCACTTTTCACACTACAATTCAAAATTACAAGTTATTTAGAGCTTACATATTTCTATGACGAGTTTTTTGTCCTTAATTATAATCAAATGAATCATTTTTATGTTATTTTAGTACTCACAAACTTAGTTTTTAAGATTTTTATTTTTAGTTCCAGCTGTCACCGCCTCAGACTCTTTTTTGCCAAGCTGTACATAAAGATAGATATTAAAAATCTCTAAGTTATGAAGTTGTAGTTTGGCAAAAAAGAGTCTGCAAAAATTGGGGGCGCCACTGTCGCACTTTTCATACTACAATTGAAGATTACAAGTTAGTTGGTACTTACATATTTCTATCACTTAAAGCTAACAAAAAATTGGTAATATCGCATCGGTGCCTTCTAAAACTGCAAAGTTTGGAGCACTGAGTCGGATACGTAATGTATTCCGATAGATATTACCACACGCCCGGCGTAGAAAGAGATTTGAAATTTCGACTGATTCCGATGGGATACGGTGCCTCAGCGGTTAGAGCGTCGGCACGGTACGCCGTAGATCGTGGGTTCGAATCCCATCCGTATTAGTTGCTTTTTTTTTTCAAATTTGTTAAATAATTTATATTTAATAAGCTAACATGTAAAAAAATGACAAAAATATTAGTTTTTAAGATTTTTATTTTTAGTTCCTCTTTATTGCCACGCTGTACCTACATAATTAAATAAAAATATTTTCTATTCTGTTCTACGCCAGGTGCCAAATGCCGAACAAAATAAGAAATATTATTATTTTTTTATTTATTGTTTATGTAAATTGTTATCGATTCTTAACATTCCTGTGTAGTTTCGCCAACTAATTTGATTGGACCCTGTCTATTAAAACTATTAGTAAACTTCATCCAGCAGCTAATTTCACTGACTTACAAGTCTGTGGTATGTTATGTTATTTCTACAAAGGTATTTGTTATAAACATTGTTTATTGTTAACAATATATAATAAAGTGTTTATATTGGGTATGAAAATAAGCAGGAATTGAGTTTCTCTGAAATTAAAGTTTATTCATTTAGGTACAAATAATACTAAATTATTTAAATATTTACAATACTTGTGAACCCTCTTACCTGAAATTAAAGAAACAACATTTAAAGCTCTTTAAACACAATATTCTTCCTCTCTTAATATTAATTATTATATTTTCATCATTCATGACATCTATCATGTTTTGACATACTTAGACAAAACATAAAGAGAAACGAGCTCGTATAGGGCTATGGTTTTCGTTACAAATATTAAACACAAAAGTGTATTGATTAAAATTACAACGAAGTTTTAAAAAAAGCAATTTAGCTTTATTTGTTTAAGAAGCTTAAAAAATGTTTTGTTTTTTTTTTCAACAACATTTTTGTGGCAAAATGTGCCAGGTTTACACTTTACGCCAATATTTAAATTTATCATCTCCCTACCCTTTTCCCAATTTATTTGGGGTCGGCGCAGTATGTCTTCTTTTTCCATACATCTCTATCACCCGTCATCTCAGTACTTACTTCCTTTCTCGCCATATCATCCTTCACACAATCCATCCATCTCCTTCTAGGTCTGCCTCTTTTCTTGTATCCATCCACATCCAATCCTAATACTCTTCGCACTACATGATTTTCCTCTCTTCTCATCACATGCCCATACCAGGACAGCCGGTTACCTTCCAATTTCTCAATATTTAAATTATGAATGTTATATTAAAGTTCTAAAGCGCTAAAGTGGCCTAACTCAAAATAATTTTTCTTCTTCTTCTCGTATGGTTGATGAACAACCTGGTGTCAGAGTTTAAACCGCTCGTAGGCCTCTGACATGGCTTTACACACCATTGAAAAATCTCAGGTGTGCTGGTTTCATCACGATGTTTTCCCTCACCGTTTTAGCAACTGACAAAATTACGCGTGGTTACTTCCTGGCCAACCACGGTTTACAGTCTTATTCGAGATTATATCACTTTTTTAAACTAACACACCACACCCAATTGGCTGCTTAGTTTTTTTTTTTTTTTTTCTACGTGGTCTCTCTCAGTTATAGCTCTAGGGAGCTCAGACTGATTAACCGGACTTCTAGCGAGACCTAAAGGCCTCCAGCTAAGCAATTAAACTAAACCTAAAGCAACTGCAGCTAAGGGCGCCCCCTAATGGAACTCGGGCCTCGGCTTAGGGCGTTGCTTGGGGACATGCTAGGGACTAGCTGGATCTGATTTTGATTATTTAGGGATATGTTTATGGCTACAGGCTCAGCCCGGGCTGGCATAAGCAAGGGTCGGGGAGGTTGGCTGCTTAGATGAAAGAGCGAGACTTAATAATAGGGTGTCCCGCTCAGGATGCTAGCGGGACGTGTCTTAAGGCGCCTCTTACCGCTAATCCGCTATCTCGCTCGCACATTGGAGATAAAAAATTAATGAATATAGTTATGAAAAATCAAACTACACCATATGAAGGAGAACAACATTACTAACTTTCAGAAAAAAATTCAGCTTGATCAAAACATGTTTTCAATTAAAAAAAATTTTTTTTAATAAAAAATAAAATCGACTTCAAAAGGAACTAAAAAGCTTGAAATAACTTTAAAACGTTTTGGAGTCGATTCCAAGTCAAGTTCTTAATAAGAAAGTTAAAGACAAAAGCCGGGTCTGTCAATTTAGTTGTAGTTGACTAAAGGTAGGCCACTTAGAGTATATAAGAAAAAAATAGAGCAACCCTATAGAAGTATGAACCGTGAGCACGGGTATGAACAACGCGGCCGCGACACGAGCTCCGTCCGCGATCATACCTCGTTCGACTGCGGTTCAACTAGGCTCCACGAGCGAAAAAGTTACATTTTAGCTTATATCATGGTTAACTGCTGAGTTAAATTTTGAAAAACGTCTAGAAAACATAATTTGAAAAAATTACATTTTAACATTTGTATGGCGAGACCTGCTTTCGCTCCGCACAAGGCAATGTGGTTGACGTTATCACTCTAATATTTTCTTGAATACTCTATGGTAGGCCATTTTGTTAGGCCACTTGCGCAGAAGACTTTCTATATTATAGGTTTTATATTTATGTATATACAGTCATATCAACGACAAAATTTAATTAAATTGTACTGTCTTAAATAAAAATAAGATTTTTTATAACTTTGTGTAATATATGTAATATAATATTAATATGGTTTTATTTAAACTTCCTCTCTCCTTCTAAAATCTAGTATTAGGTATCATTTATTCAATTAAATTACATGTAAAATACATTTTTAAATATACTTACATCTGATCTGCCTAGCCTTTTCCCAACTATGTTGGGGTCGGCTTCCAGTCTTACCGGATGCAGCTAAATACCAGTGTTTTACATGGAGCGACTGCCTATCAGAACTCCACAACCCAGAAACTGGGTTACACGATACCCCTTGGTAAGACTGGTTGTCAGACTTTCGGGCTTCTGACTACCCGTAACGACTGTCAAAAATCTACAAATTGACAGCCGGGGCCAACAGCTTAACGTGCTATCCGAGGCACGGAGAGTGATAATTAATTTATAATACGCACATAACTTACGAAAAGTCAGAGGTGGTTTGGTTCGAACCCGAGACCTCTGACTTGCCAGTCAATGAGCTATGCGTATTATATGATAATATAGTTTATATACATCAGAAGAACACATAGGCTACCACCATACCACGCAAGATACCAACACGCACGCAGGATCAGCATACAACGCGGGCGAAGGCAAGTATCAATCACATAAAATTGTAGGTAATTAATATACCTATGACCTTGATTCTACAAACTATTATGTCAATATAGTAAGTTCAATGCTTCGTTTGACAATATTATGTTGACATTCTGTTGATACAGCTGTGTTAATGAAGTCATTAAATCCATTAACGGTTTGCGGTCAATAAGTGAAAGGCAAAACAAATAGATCTATGTAAACTAATGCAAATGCAACAACAAGATTACTGAGGGCCTAGTGAGAGGGCCTAGAGGCCTGTGGGCCCAGGGCTCCGGAATTCCTGCAAGATTACCAACCAATCTTATCGTAAGGTTGATGAACAACCTGGTGTCAGAGTTTAAACCTCCCGTAAACATATGACATGGCTTTACACGCCGTTGCAAAATCTCTCAGGTGTGCTGGTTTCATCACGTTTTCCCTCAAAGCAAGCAAGTAATACATCATTTCTAATACGCACGTAAATCACTAGTCTAGTAGTAGCCAGCGCGACTGCAGAGTAAGAGGTCCTGGGTTCGATCCCTAAGTTGGGCAAAGTGTTATTGAGTTTTTCCATTAGGAAATTCTAAGTAGCAGCACGGAGTTTGGAATTATGCCCGGTTAACGGCAATAAGCTAGCACAACAATTACATAGGGCATATAGCATATCCGGCGAAACGTGGGTGTACTGCATACACCTCTGCCTACCCCATCTGGGGAATACAGGCGTGAGTCTATGTTATAAACGATCTCTTTCAAAGTCATATTTTTGTTAATTAAGATAATTTCTATTATTAAAATAATTTAATCTAAAGCTATGTGGCTCGAAAGGACATGTCTACCGCATGCCTTCTGCGCTGTAGGCCCGCAAATCTCAGAACTGGTATCCTGAGATAGAGAGACGTGGTCGCGACCGACCACGAAGGGTAAATTTCTTTTAAATTGACCTGAATTGAAAATGGAGGGAGGCCTTTGCTCATTATAGGGACAGCGTGGGCTAATAACACACTGATAATAATAATTATCTAAATAAGATAATTTGCCGTGTGGTTTCCGGCGTAAGAACAGAACCACCCCTAATCGTTCTGAGCGTGTCGTAAGAAGCGACAAATGGAAAAGATCCGGAGGATGGGCAGCAGCATCCTTCTGTGTAATAGCAACCATATGCTACTGAGATACTGCCGCTTGCCCAGCGTGGTGATTAAGGGCAAAAACCTTCTAATGAGCGCACAAAATAAGTGCATATGAGAAGAGGCCTATATCCAGCAGTGGACTAACAGGCTGTGTGTGTAAATAATGTAATTTTGTTCTACTATTATTATAATTAAGGTAATTTTTTTTTAGTAAGAAATCCAATTTAGAACTTTTTCCGCGATGTAACCCCTTCAATACTATACCTGGAATCTCAATCCCAACTTTGGGGTTCCACTTAGCTTCAGCATGGCCGGCCTAGACCCCTAAGCTATCACGGCTACTAAGCCCCCGCCCCGACAAGGTGAGAACTCCCTTCTATCTTAACTAAGATATGGTTTTCTATTACTTACCTTAAAAATTAATAAAGAAAAATAAAATCCTTAATCTAAAAGACCGCTACCAGTAGGCAACGTTCCCAAAATGCTGGCTGCATTGCCTCGCTAAATAGCTATAGGTACTCAGCCTTTGGGTCAGGAATAGACCAGCATTTTGGTCAGGAGTTGCCTCGACCAGACGCCCAGATAGGTCTTTTTAAATATTCCGGGCGCCCGGTCCCCACGGTCCCAGCGTCTCGACCCTCATCATCTGCCTAGCCTTTTCCCTAATCATGTTGGGGTCGGCTTTCAGTCTTACCGGATGCAGCTGAATACCAGTGTTTTACACGGAGCGACTGCCTATCAGACCTCCACAACCCAGATACTGGGTTACACGATACCCCTTTCAGACTTTCGGGCTTCTGACTACCCGTAACGACTGTCAAAGATCTACAATTGACAGCCGGGGCCAACACGTGCTATCCGAGGCACGGAGAGTGATAATTAATTTATAAAACGCACATAACTTACGAAGTCAGAGGTGCGCGCCTTGGATTCGAACCCGACACTGACTTGCCAGTCAAACGGTCATACCATTAGACTATCACGACTATCGGAGACTCGGAGTATCCATCAACAATTTAGCATAAAATGCTAGACTAACCGTGTGAATATCATAATTAAACATAACATGGACTTCATAGAATTTTTTACAAAAAAACATCAATAACACTCGAAACACAATAATAACAATAAATAAACAAAAGGTAATAAGTAAATAAACATAAGGTTTTATATCAAAATATATGAACAGTTGTTCTAGCACCTAATGACAATGTATTACATTGTTATAATTTTATATAAAATGCTGAGCTGCCGTGATGGTTGCATAGACTCACCATGAAGGCTTTACCAGTGCTTCTTCTACTGGTGGTAAGAATAATTTAAATAATAATATAATAATTAATAAGAAATTTAAATAATATAAGTGAAAAATTTTGTTTTCGTAAACCGGTTTTGTCATCAAACTAAAGCTGTGTCCCAACTATCACATCAATCTGTCTGGAAGGGGGAGAAATATCGATTACTAAATTTGAACCAAATAATAAACAGGTCAAGCTAAGTAAAACCGTTTAAAATAATCTAGCTTCAGAATCTCGTGTCCCTTTGTGTTGAGGTCAGATAGGCAGTCGCTCTAGAAAACTGATATTCAGCTGCATCTGTTTAGATTAGAAGCCGAACTCAACAAAGTTTGGGAATAATAAGGCTAGGAGGACGATGATTAAGATCACAAAAAGCATAGAGTATTCAAGAAAATATAGAGTGATAACGTCAACCACATTGCCTTGTGCGGAGCTAAAGCAGGTCTCACCATAGAAATGTTAAAATGACATTTTTTCAAATTATGTTTTCTAGACGTTTTTCAAAATTTAACTCAGCAGTTAACCATGATATAAGCTAAAATGTAACTTTTTCGCTCGTGGAGCCTAGTTGAACCGCAGTCGATCGAGGTATGATCGCAAACGGAGCTCGTGTCGCGGCCGCGTTGTTCATACCCGTGCTCACAGTTCATACTTCTATAGGGTTGCTCTATATTTTCTTCGATACTCTAAGACAAAAAGTTTTAAATGCTTTTTTTTTTTGTTTTTTTTCGCAGGTCGTGGTAGCTGTTCAGGCTTTCCCCCACTGTAAGTTTTTTCTTTACACATTTTTATGTCGTGTCAAAAAATTTGTCCTAGAAATATGTGAGAACCAAATGACTTGTAATTTTGAGTTGTATGCGAAATTCGCCAGTGGCGCCCCCAATTTTTGCAGACTCCTTTTTGCTAAACTGTAGGTAAGGTACATACACACATTGCAAGTAAAATATATGCTTTTAAAATTAGAGGAATAGAAAAAGATATAGGATACGAGCTGGATTTGAACCCGTGACTCTAGCCGTACCGTGGCAATAGTCTAATTAACTGAGCTATCGCATTAATTAAAAAAAAGTCCCCATCCTTCTCTGTACGAGAAGAGGCCTTTGCTCTTCGATGGGACCATTTATAAATTTACATTTATTTATTATTTTGTTATTACTTTAAACGCATAAGTAGTAAGTAATAAATGATTGATTGATTGATAGTTACCGCTTGGCAAAAAAGAGTCTGAAGCGGTAAAAAAAGGCGATATTTTATAAAAATTAAAGTCTTAAAAACTAAGTTTGTGATAATGAAACAACTTTTTTACGGATAACTCGCGTAAATTATTTTTTAAAACACACCTAGTCTGCCTGCGACCACGAGTGCTGCAAAGCACTCGAAACGTCAGATGTGTTTTTGAAAAATAAACATTTAGGTACGCGAATTATCCGTTAAAAAGTGGTTTCATTATGTTAAACGTTCGCGAAAGTTTGAGACTATACTATGTTTGCGAATTTACTAAAATAACTTAAAAGTGACTCATCACTACATAGTATAAAACAAAGTCGCTTTCTCTGTCCCTATATCCCTATGTATGCTTAAATCTTTAAAACTACGCAACGGATTTCAATGCGGTTTTTTTTTAATAGATAGAGTGATTGAAGAGGAAGGTTTATTTATGTATATTGCACCCGTGCGAAGCCGGGGCGGGTCGCTAGTTAGATTATAAATATAGATTTGATGACAAAAATTCGTCTTAGAAATATCTAAGTAGCAAATAACTTGTAATTCTGAATTATAGTAGAAATGCGGCAGTGGCGCCCAATTTTTCAACACTTTTTTTTGCCAAATTGTAAATGTTATACGTAAAAGTACAAAAGTGGTGTGGAAATTAGTTATTTAGCTGTTACGCATGTTGTAGTATACTTTGCGGCGCTCATACGCCAAAATTATTGATCGTACAAAAGTGTGAAGACAAAAATTGTAAGAAATTTTCTCAAATTTAATTTTGTAAATAAGTGTTATTATCGAAAAATGCATAGGAAAGGAGTTAATGTCGAAAAACTGTTATTAGGCGCCATTTTACCAATATGGTGGCGTGGCGGCAAAGTTGAAATTCGGAAAGAGCACATCAAAATCTATATTAATACAAAATTTCAAAACTTCCGAAAAATTTTCTAGGTTTTCTTTTCCAACCAAATGACGGTACTAATTAATCTGAAAAATTGGGGAATCATCATTAGGAGTGAAGCAATTTATTTCAAAATTAACTTTTTTTTATTTCTAGCGTGTTCTGGTGGCGGAAGCAAGAGCAAAGCGGAGGCAAAGGCTGAAGCTTCGTCTAAGGCCAGTAGTGAAGGCGGAGGAAAATGCGGAAGCAAGAGCAAAGCGGAGGCAAAGGCTGAAGCTAGTTCTAAGGCCAGTAGTGAAGGCGGAGGAAAATGCGGAAGCAAGAGCAAAGCGGAGGCAAAGGCTGAAGCTAGTTCTAAGGCCAGTAGTGAAGGCGGAGGAAAATGCGGAAGCAAGAGCAAAGCGGAGGCAAAGGCTGAAGCTTCTTCTAAGGCCAGTAGTGAAGGCGGAGGAAAATGCGGAAGCAAGAGCAAAGCGGAGGCAAAGGCTGAAGCTAGTTCTAAGGCCAGTAGTGAAGGCGGAGGAAAATGCGGAAGCAAGAGCAAAGCGGAGGCAAAGGCTGAAGCTTCTTCTAAGGCTAGTAGTGAAGGCGGAGGAAAATGCGGAAGCAAGAGCAAAGCGGAGGCAAAGGCTGAAGCTTCGTCTAAGGCCAGTAGTGAAGGCGGAGGAAAATGCGGAAGCAAGAGCAAAGCGGAGGCAAAGGCTGAAGCTAGTTCTAAGGCCAGTAGTGAAGGCGGAGGAAAAGGCGGAAGCAAAAGCAAAGCGGAGGCAAAGGCTGAAGCTTCTTCTAAGGCTAGTAGTGAAGGCGGAGGAAAATGCGGAAGCAAGAGCAAAGCAGAGGCAAAGGCTGAAGCTTCTTCTAAGGCCAGTAGTGAAGGCGGAGGAAAAGGCGGAAGCAAGAGCAAAGCGGAAGCAATCGCAAAGTCTGAAGCTACTGCTGAGTCCCATGGCAAGGGTGGAGGAAAATGCCATGGCGGAGGACATGGCCACGGGGACGAAGGACATGGCCACGGGGACGAAGGACATGGCCACGGGGACGAAGGACATGGCCACGGGGACGAAGGACATGGCCACGGGGACGAAGGACATGGCCACGGGGACGAAGGACATGGCCACGGGGACGAAGGACATGGCCACGGGGACGAAGGACATGGCCACGGGGACGAAGGACATGGCCACGGTGACAAAGGACATGGGCATTGCCACAAAAAAGGAGATGACCACGGGGATGAACATGGTCACGGCAAAGGACATGGCCATTGCCACAAAAAAGAACATGGCCACGGGGACAAAGAACATGGCCACGGGGACAAAGAACATGGCCACGGGGACAAAGGACATGGCAATTGTCACAAAAAAGAACATGGCCACGGGGACAAAGAACATGGCCACGGGGACAAAGAACATGGCCATTGCCACAAAAAAGAACATGGCCACGGGGACAAAGAACATGGCCACGGGGACAAAGAACATGGCCACGGGGACAAAGGACATGGCCATTGTCACAAAAAAGAACATGGCCACGGGGACAAAGAACATGGCCACGGGGACAAAGGACATGGCCATTGCCACAAAAAAGAACATGGCCACGGGGACAAAGAACATGGCCATTGCCACAAAAAAGAACATGGCCACGGGGACAAAGAACATGGCCACGGGGACAAAGGACATGGCCATTGCCACAAAAAAGAACATGGCCACGGGGACAAAGAACATGGCCACGGGGACAAAGGACATGGCCATTGTCACAAAAAAGAACATGGCCACGGGGACAAAGGACATGGCCATTGCCACAAAAAAGAACATGGCCACGGGGACAAAGAACATGGCCACGGGGACAAAGGACATGGCCACGGGGACAAAGGACATGGCCACGGGGACAAAGGACATGGCCATTGTCACAAAAAAGAACATGGCCACGGGGACAAAGGACATGGCCATTGCCACAAAAAAGGACATGACCACGGGGATGAACATGGTCATGGCGGAGATAAACACGGAAGTGAGAGCGGAGCAGTCGCAAACGCTGAAAGTGTAGCTACAGCAGTCTCCTATAGTGAAGGTAGCTCTGAAAGCACAGCAACCGCCGTAAGTCAAGCTGCTTCACACGCTTATAGTAAAGGACATGGAGAACATGGCCACGGGGACAAAGAACATGGCCACGGGGACAAAGGACATGGCCATTGCCACAAAAAAAGACGTGAGCACGGGGACGAACATGGCGACGATGACGATGATAGCCATGAAGACGAACATGGCCACGGGGACGAACATGGCCACGGGGACGAACATGGCCACGGGGACGAACATGGCCACGGGGACGAACATGGCCACGGGGACGAACATGGCCATGGCAAAGGACATAAGCATTGCCACAAAGGACATGATCACGAACACGGCAAAGGACATAAGCATTGCCACAAAGGACATGATCACGAACACGGCAAAGGACATAAGCATTGCCACAAAGGACATGATCACGACCACGGCAAAGGACATAAGCATTGCCACAAAGGACATGATCACGACCACGGCAAAGGACATGGCCATTGCCACAAAAAAGGACACGGGGGACATGGTCATGGCACAGACGGAGGTGAGAGCGGAGCAGTCGCAAACGCTGAAAGTGTTGCTACAGCAGTCTCCTATAGTGAAGGTAGCTCTGAAAGCACAGCAACTGCCGTGAGTCATGCTGCTTCACACGCTTATAGTAAAGGACATGGCCATTGCCACAAAAAAAGACGTGAGCACGGGGAAGAACATGGTGATGATGACGATGATAGCCATGAAGACGAACATGGCCACGGGGACGAACATGGCCACGGGGACGAACATGGCCATGGCAAAGGACATAAGCATTGCCACAAAAGACATGATCACGACCACGGCAAAGGACATAAGCATTGCCACAAAAGACATGATCACGACCACGGCAAAGGACATAAGCATTGCCACAAAGGACATGATCACGAACACGGCAAAGGACATAAGCATTGCCACAAAGGACATGATCACGACCACGGCAAAGGACATGGCCATTGCCACAAAGGACACGGAGGACATGGCGGAGACAATCACGGAAGTGGAGCAGTCGCAAACGCTGAAAGTGTTGCTACAGCAGTCTCCTATAGTGAAGGTAGCTCTGAAAGCACAGCAACCGCCGTAAGTCAAGCTGCTTCACACGCTTATAGCGAACATCATGGCCATGGCGGAGGTAAATGCAAAGGAAACAAAGGCGGAAGCAAACCAGGCCACAAGAGGAGACGCAGGAGATGCCACAGGAAATGCCCTTACAGTTGCAACAGGTATAGAGACACAGAAACAAGCTCGACCGCTACAGCTGTAAGTAGGTCTAGCAGTACGGTTATCACTGATGATGACACCGACATCGGAAGTGGTGAGGACGACACTGCTGAACCAGAAACTGCGCCCGAAGAAGAACCTGAGCCTGAACCTGAATCTGCGCCTGAACCTGCGCCTGAACCAGAACCTGAGCCAGAACCTGAGCCAGAAGAACCTGAAGTTGAACCATCACCTGAACCAGAACCTACGCCTGAACCAGAACCTGCGCCTGAACCAACACCTGAACCAGAACCTGCGCCCGAAGAAGAACCTGCGCCTGAACCAACACCTGAACCAGAACATGAGCCTGAACCAACACCTGAACCAGAACATGCACCTGAACCAGAACATGAACCTGAACCAACACCTGAACCAGAACCTACGCCTGAAGAAGAACCTGATCATAAGCCGAAACCTAAGCCCAAGCCTAAACCAGATTGTAAGACAGGTTCAGCAACGGGCAGTGCCATTAGCGTTGCGGAATCATCAAGTGAATCATATGCCGCATCTAAAAGTTATGCTAAAAGCACTGTAGTTAGTAAAACCAAAGGCAAGTATAGTGACAAGCCAGACGGCGATGATGATGATGAACCTGAGCATAAGCCGGATTGTAAGCCCAAGCCTAAACCAGGTTGTAAGACTGGATCAGCTGCAGCAGTTGCGACTGCTGGTGCTGCTGCCTCTTCTACCGATGGAGGTGCTTCTTCGGCAGGTGCAACTGCAGGCGCAGCTGCCTCTTCTAACGGCGAAGGTGATTCTACCGCAGTTGCAACTGCTGGTGCTACTGCCACTTCTAACGGCGAAGGTGGTTCTACCGCAGTTTCAAATGCTGGTGCAGCTGCCACTTCTACCAGTGGAGGAAACTGTAAGAATAAGGGCGGGAAAACAACTGATGATGATGATGCTTCAGCAACGGGAAGTACCATTAGCGTTGCGGAAACATCAAGTGAATCATATGCCGCATCTAAAAGTTATGCTAAAAGCACTGTAGTTAGTAAAACCAAAGGCAAGCATTGTGACAAGCCAGATGGCGATGATGATGATGAACCTGAGCATAAGCCGGATTGTAAGCCCAAGCCTAAACCAGGTTGTAAGACTGGATCAGCTGCAGCAGTTGCGACTGCTGGTGCAGCTGCCTCTTCTACCGGTGGAGGTGCTTCTTCGGCAGGTGCAACTGCAGGCGCAGCTGCCTCTTCTAACGGCGAAGGTGATTCTACTGCAGTTGCCACTGCTGCCGCAGCTGCCACTTCTACCAGTGGAGGAAACTGTAAGAATAAGGGCGGGAAATCCGCAGCAGCTGCAACTGCTGGTGCTGCTACCTCTTCTACCGATGGAGGTGCTTCTTCGGCAGGTGCAACTGCAGGCGCAGCTGCCTCTTCTAACGGCGAAGGTGGTTCTACTGCAGTTGCCACTGCTGCCGCAGCTGCCACTTCTACCAGTGGAGGAAACTGTAAGAATAAGGGCGGGAAAACAACTGATGATGATGATGATGCATCAGCAACGGGCAGTACAATTAGCGTTGAGGAAACATCAAGTGAAGCATCTGCCGCATCTAAAAGTTGTTCTAAAAGCACTGTAGTTAGTCAAACCAAAGGCAAGCATTGTGACAAGCCAGGAGGCTCTGGACATGATGACGGTAGTATATTGAGCAGTGAAACCACAGAAACTTCCGCCCAATCATGCCAGAGAAAGGCTGCGAAGAAAACTTCAGTGTCTAAAACAGGAGACCATGAGAGCTATGTTGCTGAGACCGCAGAGTCAGAAGAAAATGCAATGACTCAAAGTGCGTCCAAAAAAGAGAGTTTTAGTAGTAATGCAGGTGGAGTAGAAATTGTCAGCTCTAATGACAGCTCTCTGCAAGAAAGTCATCACGATAAGAAGGCTGCAAGCAGTAGAGTAGAGAAAGATTGTGATGGTAAAGTAACAATCCAAGAAAGCGAGGCACAACAGCAAAGTAACCAATTCTCGGCTAGTAAAAGCGCAAATAAAAAAGTAGTTAATGATTATGGTAGCAGCGAATATTCTGAGTCTGCATCCGAGCAGTTTAGCTCAGCAAGCAGTAGCCAAAAGAGTAGCTACAAAACGTATAGTGAAAATGTTGAACCAGACTTTGAATAATCCATAATAAATAATTAAAATCTGACTTAATGAAACAAATTTTTAACAGATAAGTCGCGTAAAAATATTTTTTTCTGCCTGCGAGCCCACGAGTTGCCAAGCACTCGAAACGTCTTGACAATAATTGACAAATAAATAAATATTTTTACGCGACTAATCGAGCGTTCGCAAAACACAATTTTCAAGTTTGGGACAATATTATCAAAATCTGACTGTTAAGTAATAAAAATAATTTAACTAAAAAAAAATTTTTAGAAATTTGAAAATCAAACATTCCGTTAACGCAAAATTTTCTGCAAAAAAAAATTATTTAGCTTTTGACACATAAAAAAAATCAAAATGGCGCTCAGTCAAAACGAAACGAAATTAGAAATTAAATATATTTTGTAGTAAATAAGTAAAACGACGATTATGTTGTGTAAATATTACACCGCATGGCGAATTATGCTTGTTCATAATGATATGGTAGGTAACTAATTAAATAATAGTCAATACAGGTATAATATATTTTTTTAAAACACTTCAAAACAAAAACGCCGTATTTCTATGGGTAGCAATATCGATAGTAAAAATGGCAGACAATATCATTAAAGCTGCTATATTTCAGTAGGTGATGTCAGAATGAATTTAAAATTCATTAATATGTAAGTAGTTTGTGTGCGCGAAAATAGTAATTAAACTAAAAATTTAAAAATTATTATTTGGATTGAATTGAATTTTAATTTGACGGATTTAAATTTCTAATGTCAGAGTAAAAAATAGTAGCTCTCATTCTATCCTTGTTAAAAAGAAGCTTTTAATATTATTTGTATAACTCACCTCACTTTATCAGATTTAAATAAAAATTTATTCCACAAAAAAAGGATCACTGAGAAAAAATAATTCTTCCTAATTTAAATTTCGAGTTCTTATTGTTATTATGACACAAAAGGCAGGCAAAGGTTTGAACCATACAGCCTTGTCTTATTTTTATTTTCTTTCGTCATGATGATGATTGATGAAATGATGATGATGAATGATGATTCATGTCAAAGTAGCCCTATAGGATAACTTGACATAATGTTGGCACCCCACCAATTATTAAAAAACATGAACATTAATAATTAAAAACTGTTTTTTTTTAAAAAGAAAACTGAATAATTGGTTATTATCTTTATAAATTGGCAATACTGAATAGTAGATATTTTAAATCGCTGTAAAATACTAAAACTGTTAGAGTCATGACAGTTTGATTCCCATAGTATAACTGCTGTATCGTTTTTAGTTGTTTTTATCATAATTTATCGTTGTCATCCATGACTGTTTGTTATTTTAGGATTCTGTACCGTTTAACTTCTTACTTAGTCAAATATTTAAATTCATATTCTTTATTTGCAACTTCTTTATTTAAATTTATGTCAACGTTATGTCAAAAGTTGCCAGTAATTGGGTTGTTTACCCAAAGTAATCGTCAAATTATTCTGTAATGGTGAATAATATTTACAATATTTAATATATACAAACTTATTAAACTACTTTACATACCTAATTATGAAAAATAAAATATAAACTCAAGGAAAAAACAACTTAAAAAATTACCGCGTCAAGAAACTCCAATATTATTTTTGAAAAATGACAGCTCAAACGTCATATTACTGACCAAATGTCATATTAATGTTCAAATTCAAATTCTACATTCGAAACCATTCATTTGTCTGTCTGTGTAGGTACAGTGAAATGCATAAAATACCTATCTAGAAAAGATTTTATCATCAATACCTTTTTTATATCTAGCCAATGGTGCTAATTCTCTTGCGCACGCTCTAAACTAATTTAGACTCGCCATCTCTCGTTCTAACAGAGATCATTAGAAAAGGATAGAAGATTTTTAGAGCTGTCAAACTAATCGATTTGCGTGATATCAACGAGAATTTAGTCGGCATGTCATAGAGGTCTCGTCTAATTTCACGTCAATTGCAAGGACGTAAACTAATTTGACAGCTCTAATTATTTGCTGTCCTTTTTCGAAGGTGTTTATTAGAAAGAGATATAGATAGACTAAAATTAGTAATCAGTATATACAAGAGAATCAGCACCAATGTCATTATGAACAAACCATAAGAAATTAGCAAACGACAACTTGACTCTCCGACACGACTTTTTTTTATATAATTGAAATTTTATTGTTTGGACATTGTTTTTTTTTTCCTTTTTTTTTGTAAAATTGTATGTTTCGATATAACCTAGTTAATAAATTTACGAACATTATAAATTTTCTTGTTTTATTTGTGATCATGGTACTGCGATGACTGGGTCTTCAAGAGGTCTCAGATCACCTTCTTTTTTGAAAGAAGCGATTAATTAGTAAGCGCTACCTTTCACTACATAGTATAAAACAAAGTCGCTTTCTCTGTCCCTATATCCCTATGTATGCTTAAATCTTTAAAACTACGCAACGGATTTCGATGCGGCTTTTTTTATTAGATAGAGTGATTGAAGAGAAAGGTTTATAATATGTATATTGCACCTTTGCAGCTTTACGTGCTATCCGAGGCACGGAGAGTGATAATTAATTTATAAAACGCACATAACTTACGAAAGTCAGAGGTTCCTTGGGTTCGAACGCGAGACCTCTGACTTGCCAGTCAACGGTCACCACTAGGCTATCACGACTCTCTTCCGGTTAAAAACAATAAATAGCCTATATAGAAATTTAGAGATTTGTATTGTAATAAAGATACTATCGTTTTATTAGTTTATTATTTGTGCGTTTTATAATTAATTATCACTCTCCATGCCTCGGATAGCACGTTAAGCTGTTGGGCCCGGATGTCAATTGTAGATCTTTGACAGTCGTTACGAGTAGTCAGAAGCCCGAAATCTGACAACCAGTCTTACCAAGGGGTATCGTGTAACCCAGTATCTGGGTTGTGGAGGTCTGATAGGCAGTCGCTCCATGTAAAACACTGATATTCAGCTGCATCCGGTAAGACTGGAAGCTGACCCCAACATAGTTGGGAAAAGGCTAGGCAGATGTATTGTAATATAGATAGATTCACGCCAGAGAAGGTGTCCTCCGGCAAACAAAAAATAACGCATTCAATTGAGAACTTTCTTCTATTTTGGAAGTCGGTTTAAAGTATCTTATTGATTAATTAATCAGAGCCGCGGGCATCAGCTAGTAGATTATAAAAAAATAATGTCTGAAAGTTTTTACCCCGCTGCGTCGCGGTGACCGGATTTTTAAGTGGTGTAAAAAGCATCTGAGGGCATCTGTAGGTTCCTCTATCTGTTTTCGCTAATCGATACAACATCAAAGCCATTGGATCTTAATTTGTGTATAATTTAAAACAAATTACCTACATGTACCGTGCACCTATTTCTGTCTGTAGGTTCTCCATGAAATCGGAAAAAGTAGGAAAGTTACTAAAATAAATTAGAAAACTACGGAAAGTTGAAATAACATAACATAACATAACTCACGCCTGTATTCCCCAGAGGGGGTAGGCAGAGGTGTGCAGTACACCCATGTTTCGCCGGCTTTGTTATAAGTCCTATGCATATGTAATACCCACCGATTGTGATGAAAATTTACATGGAGATAGCCTGGGACTTGGACTTATTGAAGCTACTTTTTAACAGCCTTAAAAA
This sequence comes from Protodeltote pygarga, assembly GCA_936450705.2. NCBI lineage: Eukaryota > Metazoa > Arthropoda > Insecta > Lepidoptera > Noctuidae > Protodeltote > Protodeltote pygarga. The sequence continues at coordinate 6,215,401 of OW388278.2, forward strand.
AAGAGGGTTATGAACTTATGATTTTAGAAGTATCGCGATTACTGACATCCATACGGGCAGAGCCGCAGGCAAAAGCTAGTGCTTTATAAAAATAAATAAATCTTTTATTATTAAAATTTCTCTTTTCCTTATTAAATGAAATTATAAGAAACTTGCAAAAACATTTTGGAACATGGGACCGGCAGTACTCCGGTAGATGTCGCCACACGCCTTTAAGGCGAAAGAGATTCGTTATTTCAACTGAGGCGGGCAGGACTCGGTAGCTTAATTGGTAAAGCGATGACACGGCACGCCAAGGATTGCGGGTTCAAGTCCCGCCCAAGTCAAATGCTTTTGCGAGTTTCCTATTAAATACTGCAGGGCAAAGGCCTCTTCTCATACAGAGAAGGATCGACCACATTGGCGATTTCAGACTATTAAGTCCAGGTTTCCTCACGATGTTTTCCTTCACCGTTAGTCAGTGGAGTATTATATTATATAAGAAAGTACATTTGAAAATGAAAAAATCACATTGGTACATGCCAGGTTCGAACCTGTACTATACCCATGTTTTATTTAGGTATACAAATAAATAATTTTCGTCTTTTGTCTTTGTCTTTCGAACTCACACCCACGTGCTTGCAAAGCGGGTGCGTAACCAATGAGCCACCACGACTATATCTCTAAGACTGTCCCAAATATTTTTGTGAATTTTTTACATGATAGCTTATTAAATAATTATGTCCCAAATATTTCAATGGACATGGTCGCACGATGCGCACGCGTTGCTCCGGCCACATGGCCCGGACGGATACGAAGTAAACTGTACACTTAAATATACACTGCCTAAAACACCTTCCAGAGTAATTTGGTACTTTGGACTGAGGTTAAGCAACGCAGCGCGGTTAGGAAGTGGATGGGTCTTATTTTCGTAACTATGGTACTTATCACACTAATATTATAATTGTTAATAAATGAGGATGGATGGATAAATTTTTGTTACTCTTTCACGCAAAAACTACTGAACGAATTTTGATGAAACTTTAATGTAATATAGCTTATACTTTAGAATAGCACATAGGCTGCCATTTATGAAAATAACACGCGAGCCAAGTCGCGGGCAAAAGCTAGTTGTTTCATATTTTTATTTTTACCCGACTACAAAAAAAAGGAGGGTTATGATTTTAGCAGTCTATGTATGTATGTATGTATGTATGTATGTATGTAAGTTTGTTCATCTGTTCCCTCGTAGCTCCTAAACTATTTGTTGTAATTCAATAAATAAGGTGTCTATCGATGCGTCTTAATGATCTGCGGGTTATAGGATTTATGAAATTTCGTAAAATCAAATAAGGTGGATTTTAAAAATAAATTAGTCTGGTCGAAAAAAATAAAGTTAAGGTAAATTTATCGTGTTTGATATCAAATGGAAGGTCTTGATGAGCACATTCAGAATAATTATGTATATATTATCTATATAGGTATTCTGGACCACTTCTTAGAAGGCTTCTAACTACCCGTTACGACTATCATAAATATATGTGATTATAACACTGCATACAATGTGAAAACGTGATAACAATAAATATTTACTAATTAAATTAAAGTTTCTACACATCACTGCCTATTAAATTATGATTATATTTTAAAATAATGTTAATTAAATTGAGATTTCTTTTTCGTAACTAGATGGCGTTGGTTTGCGGTTTTGTGGAAGTAAGTAACATAGAGTTAAAAATACCTCCTCAAAAATCCCGGAATCGTAAACATAACAATTAAATCCCGGGATTTTATTAATATGGACTGGATTTTGACCTATAGTTTTAATTAGAATTAATTTTGTATGTAAAATAAAACTCATTAATTTAACAGTTTTAGTACCGAACTACTTAAGTATTACATTATCTGTTACCGATGTCTAAAAACATAATAAAGACTTTTTATTATAATAATTTAGTTCATATGTATTTAAAACGTTAAATTAATATTTTGGAGAATTTATTACATGTTTTAACACATGTTTGCTTATTAAATATAATAAATTATTAAATAAGAAATTTGAAAACCAACTGATACGGAAGGGATTCGAACCCACGATCTCCGACGTACCGTGCCGACGCTCTAACCACTGAGCCACCGTATCCCATCAAAATCAGTCAAAATTTCAAATCTCTTTCTACGCCTAGGGCGTGTGGTAATATCTATCGGTGCCTTCTAAAAACTGCAAAGTTTAGAACACTGAGTCGGATAATTAATGTATTCCGTTCGATATTACCACACGCCTAAGGCGTAGAAAGAGATTTGAAATTTCGACTGATTCTGATGGGATACGGTAGCTTAGCGGTTAGAGCGTCGGCACGGTACACCGGAGATCGTGGATTCGAATCCCATCCGTATCAGTTGTTTTTTCAAATTTCTTATTAAATAATTATACGTAAAATTAATTTCTTATTTCCCGGAAATTAATTGTAATGTTTATGATTTCGGGATTTTAGAGCAGGTATTATCAACTCCATGTTACTTACTTCCTCAAACTTTAGGTAAATGTACTCTATCTATGATGATATCCCACAAAAAAGGTTTCATGTGTACTTATACAGCTTGGCAAAAAAGAGTCTGAGGCGGTGACAGCTGGAACTAAAAATAAAAATCTTAAATAACTACGTTTGTGAGTACTAAAATAACATAAAAATGATTCATTTGATTATAATTAATGACAAAAAACTCGTCATAGAAATATGTAAGCACTTAATAACTTGTAATTTGAATTGTAGTGTGAAAAGTGCGACAGCGGCGCCCCCAATTTTTCCAGACTCTTTTTTGCCAAGCTGTACTGCTTACTACTTTTCATGTATACTTCTAAGAAATATATGAGGCCATGTTTTAATAGCTCGAAGTCGCGGACGACACCTTTGAAATAAATTTAATTTAAAAAATACATGACATTGACTAAAGGTTTGAACCGAAGTTGACAGTTAAAGAAATCTACCTATTTAAGAACTACCACATTCTAAAAAATTGTGATTAAAATGAATTTTATTGGTTTCTTTACCACTAAAAATCATTGAAAAAAAAAATAGTATAAAAACTAAAACCCGACTACTTAAAATCTAAAAACAAGCTTCTTAGATTTGAAATAAAATTCTGTAGTCGGAGGCCTTAATGTATTATAGGTAAATAGGTACTAGATAATCTTCCAAGGGTAAATACTTTGTAATTTGGTGGCCTCCGACTACAGAATTTTATTTCAAATCTAAGAAGCCTGTTTTTAGATTTTAAGTAGTCGGGTTTTAGTTTTTATACTATTTTTTTTTAATAGTACCTATATACGAGAGTTTTAATACCTAGTTATGTGTAGTATCATACACTACTTTATCTCATCATCTGCCTAGCCTTTTCCCAACTATGTTGGGGTCGGCTTCCAGTCTTACCGGATGCAGCTGAATACCAGTGTTTTACAAGGAGCGACTGCCTATCAGACCTCCACAACCCAGATACTGGGTTACACGATACCCCTTGGTAAGACTGGTTGTCAGACTTTCGGGCTTCTGACTACCCGTAACGACTGTCAAAGATCTACAATTGACAGCCGGGGCCAACAGCTTAACATGCTATCCGAGGCACGGAGAGTGATAATTAATTTATAAAACGCACATAACTTACGAAAAGTCAGAGATCGCGGCTTGGGTTCGAACCCGAGACCTCTGACTTATGCCAGTCAACGGTCACCACCACTAGGCTATCACGAATCTTATCTCATACACTACTTTATCTACACTCATGCAAATAGGTAATAACATAGGTAAGGTCATTTACCTTAGTAAAATTTTCTTGTTTTTGTGGTATAAAAGATGTTCGACATTTTCGTTGCTGCTAACGAATTGCCAGGAGGAGTTAATTTTTTCTTATTATTACTGACATTTTCAGAGCTTTTTAGCCCAGAATAGGTTTTAATACAGACAGTAACACAATAATCAAGAAGTAAACAAATATTTTAGAAAACATGGCGCCCAAACTCAGTTCGCGCAAGCGCCCTGACGCGCGCCACCACAGATAACATGCAGCCGCTATAAAAATTGCATTTAAAACTCCTTGGTCAATCCGAAGTGTTTATTTATGGCAACTGAGTCTTAGTACCGTTGACCTTCCATTATGCTTGTTAGTTTGAACCGGATGATTCTGCCAATGTCGGAGGTGTTACCTACTATATAAAAAAAGTGAATAGACAGCATTATTTTGTTTGGGAACCTAGAATAACTTTTTAAATTTGTTAGAGAGGCATAAATATGTGAATAAAGTCTGTCATTATGATACTATTTTTTATTTCATAATTAAAACTTTACTTTTGTGGTAATGTACTTTACATTACGATATGAGTGTACTTACTTGAAATACATTCAATTATAATAACAACGTGTGCAAGGTATAATATAATTCATCATAGTTTTCGCTTTTATTTGTACTGCAGGAGCAGGTGATAATTAATTTTTGATACAAACGTAGGTATCTTCCGAAAGTCAGAGATTCGGCTTGGGTTCGAACCTGAGCCCTCTGATTTGATAGTCAACGATCATAACACTAGATTACCACCGCACACTCACACACACAAACTCAGGTACTTACATGTTTAATATTTAAAAAAAAAACAAGTTTTAAATATAATATTTACACAGATGTTTATTTGGTTCTAGTCTTTGGTACAGTTCGTCATATAATATATTAAGTACATCAACTTAACTTAATTAACATAATATAATTATAATACTATTAACAATTATGCAAATACAATAATATTATGCAGTTATTTCAACGTTAGTGGCAGATTGGGTGCAACTGAACGAAACCACAGTATAAAAATATCTACATTTAAACTGTGCTTCCATTCTCTTTTTTTATTCAATATGACACTAACACTTTTTTTTTTCTTTTTTAAATTTAAAACGATAAGCTTTTAATCTCTTTTTTTCAATACGGCAATAACATAATTTTAATTCTATAATTTCTTTTTAAATTTAAAATAATAATGCTTTTATTTTCTTTTTTTTCAATATTGCACTATTACTTTTTTATTTTCTTTTTAAATTTAAAACTGCTGCTTCTATTTTCTTTTTTTTTCAATACGGCAATAAGACTTTTTATTTCTTTATTTTCTTTTTAAATTTAAAAACCTAGGCTTCTACTCTATGGGTCTTAGGTCTGTATGTTTTGTTCACTCTTCAGCTCCAGCGCCCAAACGTGTTGCGGCCAGCCAGTACGACCCTTACTTCTCTTCTCAGCCGTCGATATTTGCTGTAACAATTAGAAATATTATAATCAAAATATTATTTTTATAGACTCGAGCCTGTATTCCTTAAAAAGAGTAGGCATAGGTGTATGTAGTACACCCACGTTTCGCCGGCTATGTTATATGTCCCATGTAATAATAGCGAGCCTATTGCCATTAACCGGGCACAATTCCAGACTCCGTGCTGCTACTGAGAATTTCGTAATGGAAAAACCCAATAACACTTTGCCAGACCGAAAGCGAAGAATCGAGATCGAAGCCAGGACCTCGTGCTCAGCAGTCACGCTTGCTACCACTAGATCAACGAGACAATCAAAATAGTGTTATTAGAAAGATTACCTGGACCATAGACTTTACCCCGATTAAACGAAACACGAAATTCCTTTCTCAAAAAACAAAAATTTAAATATCTTGGTATTTCTTCCGGCATACACCAAAGATAAAGGCCCACATTTTTTCTATAAACCAACCAATTTTAAGAACAAATTCTGTATTATTTGAAACAGTCGGCACGTGTTCCGAATCACGCGCTCGTTTAGTAAATTTTACGCATCGTAAAAACAATTATGAAAAAAACATGGATGCAAATGCAACACGGTAGCCCCTTTTTTTGGATACTTGAAATGTTGTAAATAGTTTTGCTGTTTCAGTAAAAAATGTAACGGTGAACTTGTGGAACCCAGTGTTGTTTCACAGGGTTTTTTTTTAAGTTTTAAATTTCGAACTTGGCTAGGAAAACATGATGTTTCGAACCAACTTCAAAATGGCGGAGGTTCTGAATTCAACTACATGTCTTGTTCCTTTTTTTATGTAGATAATATAACTATTCTGCCATAATTTTTCCAATACATAGGTTGGACCGATTTAGATGTCTTTTTGATCGACTCAAAAAAGAAGGTGTTTATCAATTCAACTGTATTTTTTTTATTAAATATTTATTATTTTTTTATTAAATTAATTAACAATTAACAATTTAATCTGTGATTCAAGTCAGAAAAAAAACAGGCAATCTGGCTGCTTTATCAACGTGTGTGTACGGGAAAATTTAATTTAACGCGGACAAAGTCGCGGGGAACAGCTAGTTTTATATAAATTAGGTTAAGATGAACCGGTAATCATGTCTGGTACTGTATTATTTTCATCATCCGGTCGGCTTGTAAACATGGGAAGCTGTTACATTTAAGATAAACATATAAAATGCCCCGTGCTACACGAACCAGACACAGGTGACGAGGGGAAGTGTTTTTTATAATATTACTTTTAAACTAAAGTTTCGAGAGTCGTGATAGCCTAATGGTATGACCGTTTGACTGGCAAGTTTGACCGTTTGATCTCGGGTTCGAACCCAAGGCGCGAACCTCTGACTTTTCGTAAGTTATGTGCGTTTTATAAATTAATTATCACTCTCCGTGCCTCGGATAGCACGTTAAGCTGTTGGCCCCGGCTGTCAATTGAAGATCTTTGACAATCGTTACGGGTAGTCAGAAGCCCGAAAGGCTGACAACCAGTCTTACCAAGGGGTATCGTGTAACCCAGTATCTGGGTTGTGGAGGTCTGATAGGCAGTCGCTCCATGTAAAACATGGTATTCAGCTGCATCCGGTAAGATTGGAAGTTGACCCCAACATAGTTGGGAAAAGGCTAGGCAGATGATGACCTACTATATGCCCTGTAATAGACAGACAGACGGCCGGGTACGAAAAATAATATTATTATACAGTCCTTTAGCGAGAAATGAGTCTATAAAACAGATTGTTCTGTGATCATGGATGTAGTAAAATATTTGATAGCGGTGGCCATGTGGTACAGCGTAATCCAATTAGAAAAGCGGGCCAAGATATAAGCGAAAAGCGGGAATGTTCGAGAACGTTCCGCTTTTTAACGCGACTTGAAGAAAGGAGGAGGTTCTCAATTCTAGGCATTTTTTTAAATGTTTGTCATCATCATCATCATCAGCCTGTATCCACTGCTGAACATAGGCCTTTTCCAATGCGCGCCACTATTATGCGCTCATTGGAGGTATTTGCCACGCTACGCTGGGTAAGCGGGTTAGCGATCGCAGTAGCAGATGATTGCTGTTACACAGAAGGATGCTGCTGTCCATCCTCCGGACCTTTCCCTTTGTCGCTTACGACACCCGCGGGACGAGTAGGGGTGGTTCTATTCTTAGGCCGGAAACCACACGGCACAAATGTAAGGATTTGAAATCGAGTATTCCAAATTGCAAAGTGCGTTCCAATTTAAGCAGACGTAGTTTTCTTGTTGATTAAAAACTTTTTGTAAAAAAAAGAATTGTAAATTTCCAGGTTTTCCAGGTACAGACTAATAACTAAATTGAAAACAGAATTCCTACAAAACAACTCTGTATCTGTTTATCTTTGCTATAAATTATTTGATTGCAGCGGAATGGAGGGCCATGTGGCGAAATGTAATTTTATCAGAGAGCTGGTCCGAGTCACGAGATGAAACGAAATAGATTTTATGATATCGGTTTTTATTTTACTGGAGCTGAAATAGGATACATGAAGCTAATTACAGGTTTTCACGGCAAGCAAATATATCTATATATATAAAAATAAAACCCGTTTTCCGTTGTCACGACATAGCATGAAAACGGCTTGACCGATTTGGCTGATTTTGGTCTTGAATTATTTGTGGAGATCCAGGGAAGGTTTAAAGGTGAGAAAAAGGAGTAGAGTAGGGTAGGGTAGCGGTATAGTAGGGTAGGGGTAGAGTAGGGTAGGGTAGGGGTAGTGTAGGGTAGGGTAGGGGTAGTGTAGGGTAGAGTAGGGGTAGTGAAGGGTAGGGTAGGGGTAGATTAGGGTAGGTTAGGGACAGGGTAGTGGGTAAAGTAGGGTAGGGGTAGAGTAGGTTAGGGGTAGAGTAGCTTAGGGGTAGAGTAGGGTAGGGATAGAGTAGGTTAGGGGTAGAGTAGGATAGGGGTAGAGTAGGTTAGGGGTAGAATAGGGTAGTGGGTAGAGTAGGGTAGGGGTAGAATAGGCCTTGAAGTAGGATAATCACGCGTACGAAGTCGCGCGGGGCAGCTAGTAAAAAGATGTTTTAAGAATCACAAGACAGCACAAAGTGATTATTAATACTAATAGTATTAAGCTAATAGTCATTACGCCTAATAACGTTATGTGAATGCCAAATGCGAATTAAAATTATGCCAAAAAATTAACATTTAAGATAGTTATGGCAAAATAAACCGTAAGTATGTCAAAAACAATTATGGTATAATATTAATTATACTTACCATAAAAATATGCCGAAAGAGGGATAATACGAGTGTATTTTATTGCACCATCTTATTTTCTGGGGTGGGGGACCAGAAAATAACTGCAGAAAAAAAACCAAGGCAAGTGCAAGTCAGACACGGCCACGTAGGGTTTTGTATGATATTTTATTAGAATAGAAAAGAATCCCGCCTATTCGTCCCGCGGGTGTCGTAAGAGGCGACAAAGGGAATGATCCTGAGGTGGGCAGCAGCATCCTTCTGTGTAACAGCAATCATCTGCTACTGCGATCGCCTAGCTGCAGCGTGGCGATTAATGCTCGATCCTTCTCTGTTTGAGCTGTTGCCTTAAAGTGGGACAGTTACAGGCTGATTTATCTATTATTATTATAATCATAAACTGTCACTAGGCTATCAGCACTGATAGCCTAGTGGTATGACCGTCGACTGATAAGTCAGTGGTCTCGAGTTCGATCCCAAGGCGCGCACCTCTCACTTTTCGTAAGTTATGTGCGTATTATAAATTAATTATCAGTTGCTAAAACGGTGAAGGAAAACATCGTGATGAAACCAGCACACCTGAGAGATTTTTCAATGGTGTATAAAGCCATGTCAGAGGCCTACGGGCGGTTTAAACTCTGACACCAGGTTGTTAATCAACCATACGATAAGAAGAAGATAATCATAAAATCGCTACTGCTTATGTTAGACGCCACTCACCGCCACGCGCAGAACATTATGGAATGAGACTAAACTAAAAACATTATCTGTCGTACCTGGTATTTGTCTGTGACGTAGATATTCAGTATATATAATATGCTTCTAAATTATCTGCCACGGTTGCAATGGGAGAAAGTATTGGGTATATAGATTACAATAGTGAAGAAATTTCGTACCCCGGAACAGTAAAAAAAAAATTGGAGCATAGAGCAGAATTAGACCTACGCAATAAAACGCAGGCAAAAGAAAAAAAAATATGACGTTAGATAAAAAAAAATACTTCACTATTGTAATAAAAATAACCAATATTATCTCCCATTGCAGCCGTGGCAGATAATTTAGAAGCAACTTATATACCAGAACATCGGTGATCTCACTAAACTAAAATAATTAAAAAATGTAAAGTTCAGATTCCGTGCTGCTACTGACGATTTCCTAATGGAAAAACCCAATAACACTTTGCCCGACCCGGGGATTGAAACCAGGACCTTGTGCTCAGCAGTCGCGCTTGCTACCACTAGACTAAGGAGGCAGTTGTACAGATTTAATTTATTTAAATCGATTACTATGTTTCAGGTCTCTGCGATCAGCGGTTTAGGCTGTGCGTTGATCCGTCAGTCAGTCAGTCAGTCATTCAGGACAAAGCATTTTATAAGTATAGATGTTAGATAGGACTAGTATTTTTAAACGGTTTTACTCAGCTTGACCTGTTTATTATTTGGTTCAAATTAGCAATCGATATTTCACCCCCTTTCTGTTGACAGATTGATCTGATATTTGGTACACAGCTTTAGTTTTGATGACAAAACCGTTTTACGTAAAAATAAATTTTTACGTATTTATGTTTAGATGTAGTTTCGATTATTTAAAAATAAAATACGTTACGCATCCACTTGAACGCATTCACTTGGGAATCTGTGTTATCAACGCATGCGCAGTGCGCATATGGCCGATAGCTCGAGTGATTGGCTGCACTTACTGGCGCCGTGCGCCGGAGCATGTCTCATGACGAAATCATGTTTTAGGAGATAATTAATCCACACATGAATTAGGTTTCGAATTTTGCGATTTTAAACCTAAGACTTGATTAATAATCTTCTTCTTTATCGTATGGTTGATGAACAACCTGGTGTCAAAGTTTAAACCGCGCTTAGGCCTCTGACATAGCTTTACACGCTGTTGAAAAATCTCTCAGGTCTGCTGGTTTCCTCTCGATATTTTCCTTCACCGTTTTAGCAAGTGATAATTAATTTCTAAAACGCACATGAATTCGAAAAGTCAGTGCGTGCCTAGGTTTCGAACTTAGACCTTTGACTTGGCAGTCCGACATCGAAGGGGATAAAGAAATAAATAAAAAATAATTAATCAGCGCTGTAGATTAGTAGATTGTATTGCAATTCGCATATCATTGTGCATGCCGTGTGGTTTCCGGCCTAAGAATAGAACCACCCCTACTCGTCCCGCGGGTGTCGTAAGAAGCGACAAAGGGAAAGATCCGGAGGTAGGCAGCAGCATCCTTCTGTGTAACAGCAATCATCTGCTACTGCGATCGCCAACCCGCTTGCACTGGCAAATATGAGCAAATACCTCCAATGCGCGCTCAAAAGTGACGCGCATTGGGAGAGGCCTATGTTCAGCAGTGGACTAATACAGGCTGATGATGATGATGGTGGTAGGGCAGTAGCTAATTATGCTGGCGTCAGTACTTTTGTGGCCATACATGCAAAGTTCGAACCCACATCCCACGAAGACATCATCATCTGCCTAGCCTTTTCCCAACTATGTTGGGGTCGGCTTCCAGTGTTACCGGATGCAGCTGAATACCAGTGTTTTACATGGAGCGACTGCCTATCAGACCTCCACAACCCAGATAATGGGTTACACGATACCTCTTGGTAAGACTGGTTGTCAGACTTTCGGGCTTCTGACTACCCGTAATGACTGTCAAAGATCTACAATTGACAGCCGGGGCCAACAGCTTAACGTGCTATCCGAGGCACGGAGAGTGATAATTAATTTATAAAACGCACATAACTTACGAAAAGTCAGAGGTGCCTTGGGTTCGAGCCCGAGACCTCTGACTTGCCAGTCAACGGTCACCACCACTAGGCTATCACGACTCTAGAACCCACATCCCTCGAAGACTATAAAAAAAAATTGCTTTTACCTGACTGGCTTCTATAGTCCGTCTTCTTGGCGGCGTATGATGCAGGTCAGCTCGGAACCCCCCAGCAGGCTCTCCATCAGTCTCCAGCACCTTCAGCAGGTACGAGATGTACGATGTCGCGAGCCGCAGGGTTTTGATCTACCAGGAAAAGAAATGTTAATGTCCGATTAAAATTTGGGAATGGTTTTGTGACCTATGGGGATGATGAAGTTCATTTTGGCAGAGTTGAGGTTTTTGCGGCATATATACTATACTAAGCTTAAGGTACCTATGCCTCAGAATATAAAACAAACTAGAAGCGTCATGTCGCAAAAAGTGAAGCACTTCAAATTACGTCTAAGTATGTAGTGTAATTTGACGTTTCAACAATTAATTCGCGCGCATCAAGTAAAGGTTTGACACGCTGTAAAAGAGTTGGTCTGAACTGGTTTTTTATTCGACTAAAATTCTAACCAGCATGTGTTAAATATATTTGGATAGAGGCTCTTAAAACTAGATAGTATTTTGACATAAAATATTTAATTTTATATCCCTCCAATTTTGAGAAAATCACTTTCAATTTAACGTAAGTACATTTCTGGAGAGACTGCGAACAAGCCCTTCTAATTAAGTAAATGGAGGGGTATAAAATAATTTTTTCAGCGGTTCCAGGTTACATATTTTTGTGACTTTCGGCATCAGGTAGTTTCATGCTGGTTAGAATTTTCTCAGAATAAAAAACCAACGTCCATGCAAAAAGCGGACAAGTCCTTCTTTCAATTTAAAAGATTTGTTTTTCTCCCCTTGCCTAACTACTGCCCAAACAAGTTAGTTTTTCTCTTCTAATACTTGAGTAGGAAGTGCTGTGTTACTTTATATGAAGCATCTTCATGAATTTATTTTAATCCACCCAGCGCTGTGCAAGCTGAATTATACTTTATTGCGTCGTAGAAAAAGTCGCTATTTATTTAACTGTTTTTGCGAAATCTTTCTTTATCGAACGGTTGATGGACAGCCTGATGTCAGAGTTTAAACTGCTCGTAGGCTTCTGACATGGCTTTGCATAAATATTGCAGTGTGCTAGTTACCTTACGATGTTTTCCCTCACCGTTTTAGCAAGTGATAATTAATTTCTAAAATGCACATGAATTCGAAGACTCAGAGGTGTGTCTCGAACCTACGACCTTTTACTTAGCAGTTCAACGACCATAACACTAGACTCTACGTTACTATAAACTAACAAAATGTTTGCGAAGTGTCTTCTATACTATAACATGAAGTGATCCTTCTATACTTTTACTATAGTGTATTCTGTGGACCAATCCTTCTATACTTTTTAACTATTCTGTGGTTTAACTGCCAAAATGAACTAGGAATCAAACCCACAGGTCGTACTAACCTTCGTCATCTTAGTGTCTGGAAGTACATTGGGTATGTGCTGCCTCAAACTTGAGAAAGCACTGTTGATACTCTGCGATCTCTTTCGCACCATCTGATGATGTTAACAACAAGCGTCATACTCGTGAACGGGTGCCGTCAGTTGGGACTGGTCAGCTCATAGCTGTTACGGTAATTTTATCTAAAGCATAAATATATTTAAGGTGTACTTGTGTTTAGTCGACTGACATTGTTCTCACATAAGACCTCAGAACAATGAAACCTAAAATATTGTAAGCCATTATATTTAAAAGATCAACCATGGAGTTTCTTGCCAGATTCTTCTCCATGGCAGTTCCCAGGGCAGCCTACCCTGGCTGCCCTAGGAACTGGCAACTAGAGTCACTCTTATAATGAACAATATTAGAATTATGACTATTCATAAGTGCCTAATGGTCTACATGAATAAAAATATTTTGATTTTAAACAACATCTTACAACTAACAACCTTTTAAACAGAAACAATCATGTTATTGAATACTAGGTTTCGGCTTCGCTCGCGTTACTTTAATATTATATAGATAAAATTTTATTTTTTGTGATTTTTTTTTACATGATAGCTTATTAAATATAATTATTTAATAAGAAAATTTATTAAATTTAAATTTAAAAAAAAATATATTTAAGAAAATTGGTAATATCGCATCGGTGTCTAATAAAATTGCAAAGTTTATGTTCACATGACTCAACAAAATGTATGGAACAGCTGATTTTTTTTTTGCGATTTCAGTGTTGGTCCCATATTAAAAGTTGTTCATAATGATGAGTTTAATGACCCCTTTGTAGGATGCTGGTGTTTTACAAATAACCCTGTATAATTTGGAGTTTATTATAATTGTAAGTAAATTAACTTTGCTGTACCCAAACCGGATCCATAATGATATCTACTACACACATTGTGGAATTGCAAATAAAGAATCATCATCATTTGCCTAGCCTTTTCCTAACTAAGTTGGGGTCGGCTTCCAGTCTTACCGGATGCAGCTGAATACCAGTGTTTTACATGGAGCGACTGCCTATCAGACCTCCACAACCCAGATACTGGGTTACACGATACCCCTTGGTAAGCAAAGTAATTGCAAATAAAGAGAATACCTTACCTTTGAAAGTTTCGTATCAGGCGGCACGTTAGGTATACAATCTCTCAAGTCGGAGAATGCTGTGTTAATACTCTGGGTTCTTCTTCTCTCTTTCTTATTGGCTGTAGTCCTTCTCTTGGCGACTCTTACGAAGGAGGGAGGGGCGGGCCGGTCGTAGCGAAGTGGAATGCTTTGCAGATCACACTCGAGACCTGGAAGAATTGACTTCTCAATATCGGATGTGAGTCGGATATGTAATGTATTCCGATCTTAGAGTATATATAAGAAAATATAGAGCAACCCTATAGAAATATGAACCGTGAGCACAGGTATGAACAACGCGGCCGCGACACGAGCTCCGTTTGCGATCATACCTCGATCGACTGCGGTTTAACTAGGCTCCACGAGCGAAAAAGTTACATTTTAGCTTATATCATGGTTAACTGCTGAGTACAATTTTGAAAAACGTCTAGAAAACTTAATTTGAAAAAATGACATTTTAACATTTGTATGGCGAGACCTGCTTTCGCTCCGCACAAGGCAATGTGGTTGACGTTATTACTCTATATTTTCTTGAATACTCTATGATTCCGATAGATATTAACACGCCCTAGGCGTAGAAAGAGATTTGAAATTTCGACTGATTCTGGGATACGGTGGTTCAGCGGTTAGAGCGTCGGCACGGTACGCCGAAGGTGGGTTTGAATACCATCCGTATCAGCTGTTTTTTCAAATTTCTTATTAATTATTTATATTTAAAAACATGTAAAAATTTCACAAAAATCTCAATATCTTCAACTATAAATATCTATACATAGGCATAATAAAATCGTAACGATGTAAAAAATTGTACATTAAATATTTATGGAAAAAGTAAGTAGGTGCTTCATGATATTATTTAATAAGAAACTAAAAATAACTGACTCGGGTGAGACTTGAACCCGCGATCCCATGCGTGCCGTGCCATCGCTTTTCCAGCTAAGCTACCGAGTCCAGCTTCAGTTGAAATTACGAATCTCTTTCTTAACGCCATCCATAAGGCGTGTGGTGACATAATAGGTTCAAAGAAGCATGTTCGGGGAACAATAATACTGAAGCCGAATATACGTAGTATAGTTTTTAGAAACTTTGTATGTCAGTTTGTCTGTCATAGATTGGCGCGAAAACTACAGGACAGATTAAGTTGAAATTCGGCAAAAATATTTGTTAAATACCAAGTCAGGTTTTAGGGTACAAATTATCCCAGTAATTATGGAGGATGAGCAGTATTTGCAATTAGTAGGGTTACCGAAATCCACGCGGATAAAATTGTGGGCGGAAGCTAGTAGGTATATTTATAATAAATTTAAAGCTGAAGTAAAACCCCAGAATTTTTTAATGTTATATCTACGACATGTTAGTCATGGGTAGTCAGAAGCCCGAAATCTGACAACCAGTCTTACCAAGGGGTATCGAGTAACCCAGTATCTGGGTTGTGGAGGTCTGATAGGCAGTCGCTCCATGTAAAACACTGGTATTCAGCTGCATCCGGTAAGACTGGAAGCCGACCCCAACATAGCTAGGAAAAGGCTAGGCAGATGATATCTACAACACGTGTACTTTCTTAGTCAATCTAACACCACTGACTAACGGTGAAGAAAAACATCGTAAGGAAACCTGGACTTAATAGTCTGAAATCGCAAACGCAGTGAGCTAGCGTGGTGATTAATGCTCAATTCTTCTCTGTATAAGAGGCCTTTGCCCTTTTTCTTTTTTTTTTTTGTCGTGTGTAAAACTCTTTATGAGTACCCCACCGCTAAGGGCTGGCGATGGGGTTATGTCCGACTCGCACGGACTAAAAACCACACGGTGTTCTCCATGAACCTCTGGGCGGAAATACGGCTTTCGCTTGCGCATTCACCGTACCCCCGCCAGGTTTCGACTCACCCGCCCAGGCGATTCCCATCGTCGACGGCCTAGCGACCGCCGAGCTCTTCATGAGAGGCGCGCGCGAAATACGGCGCGCCACCTACTCGGGCCTGTTGCTGATCGGGCGACGGACTGAGAGGCCTTTGCCCTGCTGTGGGACAGTTACTTGATTTATTTATATCTTACCGAGCTAGCTTATTTACCTGGGTTATTCTGTGCGTAACTATGTGTCATGTTTTGATGGTAAGTGTCGTAAGGCTCGTTGCCACCGATCTGCATTTCCTCATACCCTACAACAACAAATTCTTAATTCTTTATTGTACACAAATAAACAGATTGGAACAAAAGGGAAACAAAAAAGACAATGCACAAAGGCGAACTTAACTCAGTGCTGAGTTTTCTTCCAGCAAACCTTAAGTCGTGGTGGCGCATTGGTTACGGACCCGCTTTGCAAGCGCGTGGTTGTGGGTTCGAACCTGGCATGTACCAATGTGACTTTTTCAATGTCATATATGTACTTTCTTAGTTAATCTAAGACACCACTGACTAACGGTGAAGGAAAACATCGTAAGGAAACCTGGACTTTAACAGTCTGAAATCGCCAACACGCAGTGAGCTAGCGTGGTGATTTAATGCTCAATCCTTCTCCGTATGAGAAGAGGCCTTTGCCCTATATTGGGACAGTTACAGGCTGATTTATTTATTTATTTATAAACCTTAAGGTGAATAGGAACAAAACTGAAGGAAGGCAGTGTCTGTACAATACACGTCATTGTAATAATGATAATATAACTCCAAAAATACATATAAATAATACATACCTAAATATAAACTGTATATAAATCATACATATAATAATATGAGTCTACATACAATACACTAAATAATAATATCTATATATAAATTATTATAATATAAATTCATTCAAAAAAGTGTGCTGATGCCACTAAAGCAGTGATAGCATAGTGGTATGATTGTAGACTGGCATGTCAGAGGTCTCAGATTCGAACCCTAGGCGCACGGTACATCTCTGACTTTTCGTAAGTGATGTGCGTTTTATAAATGATCACCTGTTCCGTGCCTCGGAAATTAAGCCGTTGGCCCCGGTTGTCATGAAGATCTTTGACAGTCGTAAATGGGAGTCAGTACCCTCATAAAATCCTGACAACTGATTTAACTTTAGAATATCGTATCCCTTTGTGTTGAGGTCAGATAGGCAGTCGCTCCGTAGAGAACTGATATTCAGCTACATCTGGTTAGATTTTAAGCCAACCCAGTCTTACTGGATGCAGCTGTATTTTACATGGAGCGACGACTGGACTGACGTACTGGGTTACACGATACCCCTTGGTAAGACTGATTGTCAGACTTTCGGGCTTCTGACTACCCGTAACGACTGTCAAAGATCTACAATTGACAGCCGGGGCCAACAACTTAACGTGCTATCCGAGGCACGGAGAGTGATAGTTAATTTTTAATACGCACATAACTTACGAAAAGTCAGAGGTGCCTTGGGTTCGAACCCGAGACCTCTGACTTGCAAACGGTCGTACCGCTAGCTATCACGACTATTCACGGCTATTCTATGTAACTCCGAGCTTGAGCTTCCAAACATACCATAGCCTCTTCCTATGTAGTGGGTAGTATCATGATACACTTCCTGAGCATCGAACTCATGTCCCTCGGTCGTCGCCGGCCAGTACACTCCGCCGTCCATTGGACTACCTGGGAAATGGAAACGAAAATTATGAAATTGTAAGTACCTACGTGTTTTTTAACCGACTTCAAAAAAGGAGGATTTTTTAAACATAAATCTAGGTTTTTTATTTTATATAAAATTATAATAAGCTAACATGTGCTATAACATGTAAAAAAATCACAAATATATTAAGAAAATTGGTAATATCGCATCGGTGCCTTCTAAAACTGCAAAGTTTGGAGCACTGAGTCGGATACGTAATGTATTCCGATAGATATTAGCATACGCACTAGGCATAGAAAGAGATTTGAAATTTCGACTGATTCTGATGGGCTCAGCAGTTAGAGCGTCGGCACGGTATGCCGAAGATCGTGGGTTCGAATCCCATCCGTATCAGTTGTTTTTTCAAATTACTTATTAAATAATTAAACTTACCTTGTATTGAAGGCTGACAGTAATATGGTGGCTCGTATCGGTCAAATCCTTCGTCAGAAGGAGACATACTGCCATAGCTTGACATTGAGCTGCCCCTGCGCATGATATAAATAAAATAAATAAACTTCGCTGTGTACAATCGGCAAAGGAGATAGGTTGGCTCTTGGCAGGGCCGTTAGATTTTTGTAGAATTCGAAATTTGATCAACATTTGGTGCGCGCCTTGGGATCGAACTCGAGACCTCTGACTTGTGAGTCGATGGTCATACCACTAGGCTATGAGTGCTATCACTACATAGTATAAAACAAAGTCGCTTTCTCTGGCCCTATATTCCTATGTATGCTTAAATCTTTAAAACTACGTAACGGATTTTGATGCGGTTTTTTTATAGATAGCTAGAGTGATTGAAGAGGAAGCTTTATATGTATATTGCACCCGTGCGAAGCCGGGGCGGGTCGCTAGTATACTTACAAAGTGTAAGATAGAGTGCAGTACACTATGGAACAGACATACCTTATGCTTCTCAAGTGGTAGCTACTTGAAATTTCTTCAGATAAATGCCACCGTTGAGATTATCGTCCATATGTTACGAGTATTTTGTTTCAAGCGCTGTCTAAGTATAGTTTACAGAACTTTTATTCTAAGTAACAACCTGTTTGAAATATTATTAAAATTTTACAAATAATACTCAGAAAAAAAAAAGTAAAAGGAAATTCGCGATTGATAGTTAAATATGCGTGTGATAAGGTTGTGTGTGAGAGGAATAAAAAGTTCAAAATAACTTGTAGGCACCTAACTCCCATTTAATCACTTTGAATGACAAAATACAAATTCCTACAGAACAATGTGGGTTAATTTCCACCTAGCGCGCCTCTGTAGGGGGGTACGGCAGCGGCACAACTGAGGTTCGCTGTGCAGTGCAATCTAATATAAAAAAAAACATGCAATCATATGTGAACCTCCTCCTTTTTTGAAGTCGGTTAAAAACTAATGTTCCCACAAAATATTTCTACCACAACATAGGCGAAAACAACAAAAAATTAATACTTAAAAAAATAAAAGATCATCATCCTCGTAGCCTTATTATTCCCAAACTTTGTTGTGGTCGGCTTCTAATCTAACCAGATGCAGCTGAATATCAGTTTTCTACGGAGCGACTGCCAATCTGACCTCAACACAAAGGGATACGATATTCTAAAGTTAGATCAGTTGTCAGTTGTCAGGATTTTATGAGGGTACTGCCTCTTTATAACGACTGTCAAAGATCTTTACAACAGCCGGAGCCAACGGCTTAACGTGCTTTCCGAGGCACGGAGTATGTGATAATTAATGTATTACGCACATAACTTACGAAAAGTCAGAGGTGCGCGCCTTGGGTTTGAACCCGAGACCTCTGACTTACCAGTCAACGGTCACCACCACCAGGCTATCACGACTCTTATAAAAATCACGAAATTTATAAAACGGAAGTATTTGAACAATATTATGATATTAAGGTCAAGACAGTATCGGTTAAAGACAAAATATAAATTGTTTATGTTATACGCGCCTGCGCGACACATGTCTAACTTCAATATCTTTATGGTCGAATTAAATACACGAGAGACGATAATTTTGGAAGTTATTATGACTCGGTTCCACGATCGGATGTAATATTTTTTTTTTAGATTAACGATTTGTATAGATTACAAAAGTTTATGATGAATTGGTTTACCTAACTACGATACTTTTTAAACGCTTTTATCTAACTTGCAATGTAGGTACTTATATTTGTTTGGGTGGTATCTTGCAAGCTGAATTAGAACCTCTTCCTCTTATTTTACGGAGTAGATTTTTTGCATGTTAGTTCAATTCCGATGACAATGCATTTTTTGGTAAGCATGACCTGAATCGACTTCCAGGATTAGCTCCAGATAAAGGAACTCTTCAACGGTCAACAGCACAGATACAATTTTTTTGCATATACTTTTAGTTTTGATATTCCCATACAAAAGCTATAAAAGCTTGGTTATAAACGTTGTTTTTAAAAAAACTTATTTGTCAATAGGCTTGTTGATTAATTTTAAAAATTGGTTAATAGTTATACATTTATATCTACTTTATCCATAGAATGCTCTTTTTTAAACGGTTTTAGGTAGGTACTTAGCTTGACCTGTTATTATTATTTGGTTCAAATTTAGTAATCGATATTTCACCCCCTTCCTGTTGACAGATTGATCTGATATTTGGAACCTACACAGTTTTAGTTTTGATGACAAAACCGTTTTACGTAAAAAATAATTTTTACTTATATTATTAAGTATTTTCAATAAAAATGACATAGCATTTTTATTTTTAAAACTAATTTAAAGGCGTTTTAAAACTAATACCTACTGAAAATAAAATTTATTTATTTATTTATTTATTTATTTTGTATAATACACCAACAGCATACACATTTTACATTATTAAATAATAGAAATTACAGGTAATAGTTCTAATGTATACACAGATTATAGGCGTACATAGCTTATGCTAGTAGAGACAGGACAAAAATCAAATCAAATTAACTATTTTAAATTTAAAACAATTAATTAAAATTTAAATCTTAAAATACTTAGGTAATGTAAAGGACTGATGTGTTTAGTGTTACTTAAAACTAGATAATATCTTTTTATGAATACTACTCAAGGTGTCGTGAAATATATCTATATTTGAAAGTTTATTATTTAGAAAGTTATAATTATTCAAAATGGTTGTAAGAGGACCGTGTACACCAATATTAGAATTATAGAATGGAGGGCAAAAGGTTTTAGTAAGAGGTTTTCTGGGTAACTTACGCGGAACTGTTAAAGGAATTTCTGCAAGGAGGTGGCTATTGTTTGTTTTACCATTAACTATTTTGTGCAAAAATATTATGCCGTGCTTGATGCGACGGTTATGTAAAGATGTCATCTTAAAGAATGAGAGTCGTTGGTCGTAAGGACATCTGTGAGAGATGCCTTGGGCGTTGAAAGCCAAAGTTCTAGTAAAACAACGCTGAATTTGTTCAATTCTTTGAGAGTGACAATTGTATGAAGGATTCCATACCGTACAAGCATATTCTAAAATACTCCTCACTAATGTTTTGTACAGTAGTAATTTTGTATGGGGTCGCTTAAAGTATAGAGAATTTCGTTTGAGAAAACCGAGCATTTGAGCAGACTTCTTAACTATTGCATCTATGTGAGATATAAATTGCAATTTACTATCAAAAATAACTCCCAGATCTTTAATGTCACTAACTGTGTCTAAAACAGTACCATTGATTTTATATTTAGAGTTTAATGGTTTTCTTTTCCGAGTGAATCTTATGTGATAGCATTTTTTTATATTCAATATCATTTTATTTTTACTACACCATCTATTAATACTATCTAAGTCATGTTGGATTAGAGCTACGTCATCACTTGTGTTAATTGTTCTGTAAATTTTTAGGTCGTCAGCGTAAAGAGAGTGCTTACAGTGCAGGATTTTAGATGTTAAATCATTTATGAATATGAGGAAAAGAACGGGGCCAAGGTGAGAGCCTTGAGGAACCCCAGACTCAGCGTAATATGACCTGGATTCAAATCCACCCACTGCAACTAATTGGGACCTTTTAGATAAATAGGATGTTATCCAACGTAATAATGGGCCACCTACACCAATAAAATCTAGTTTTTTAATAAGTAATGAATGGTTCACCTTATCGAAGGCACTACTAAAATCAGTGTAAATGGCGTCTACTTGTCGTCCAACATCAAGCTCTGAAGATAAGTCGTTAAGATAAGTTACTAAGTTTGTTTCAGTAGAGCGACCAGACATAAATCCGTGTTGATGTGGTGAAATATACGAGCTTGCATGGTGTGTAATAGCAGGACAAATAAGAGACTCAAATAATTTCGGGAAGCAGGAAAGAATTGAAATTGGACGATAATTTTTAGCGTCTGAATTATCTCCTTTTTTAAATACCGGGACAATTCTGGCTTTCTTCCATTCATCGGGAAAGTTACCAGTTTTTAGAGAGTGATTAAATAAAATACATAATGGCAATGATAAGACGTCCCCACAACGTTTAACAAATATTGGAGGTATATTATCAGGACCAGCACTTTTAAACATGTCAAGTTTTTTAATTTTAAATAATATTTGCCTTTCATTAAATTGAAGTTTAGATAAGTATGAGTTGGGGTTATTCATTGAAGTATCAACAAGTATCGATGGACTATCTGGGATGTTATCGGAAAAGACGGATGAAAAATGTGTAGCAAAAGTATCGGCAATTTGTTTACCCGTAGTTGCAATAAAATTATTGAGATGAATTGAGGAAGGAATACTTGAATGGCCTTTACGTTTGTCTTTGATAAACCGCCAAAATTGTTTAGGATTCTTAGCAATGTTTGATTCTAATTTTTCTTTGTAGTCCCTAAGATTTTTCTGTAGTAGTTGATGACAGCGGTCTCTTAATAACTCAAATTCGTATTTATCTCGAGGGTTTTTAAATCTTTTGTAACGTTTTCTACATTTGTTTTTCTCTGAGAGTAGTTTTATAAGTGTGAAGCTAAACCAAGGGGGGTATTTGGATTTTTTTAATGTGTGCTTAGGAACAAATTTAGATATTATATTATTAATTATGTCATAAAATTTTGTTATCATTAAGTTTATATCATGTGTGTTTGAAAATATGTGAGGCCAGTCAATATCTTTAAGTTCTGTAATAATACTATCGTAGTCTGCTTTAAAGAAGTTAAAATCATTTCTACACTTAGAACGAAGGTAATTAATATTAACGAAGGGTACATTCAAAAGTAAAGGAGGATGTCTCGGGTCAGGCTTGCTTAAATTTAAAGGAGCATTATCTACATTACAATCTGTAATATTACTTAAAATTAAATCTAGTATCTTGCTTTCCACATTAAGGACACTGTTTAACTGGGAAAGATTGTTTAATGCCATAAAATCGATTAAAGAATATCCTAAATCATTGTGATAATTTGCAGGAGTTGTTGTAGAATCATAATAATATAAAGTCATTTCATTATTCATTGCAAAATCTCTAAAAAAAAACGTGTGGCACTCGGGGACTGCCGCGGTAAAGCTATTGCATAGCATTTTTTTTTAACTTACGCAATTATAATAATATTTTTTTATTTTCTATTTATGCAGTCAATAGCTTAAAAACTTAATACAAAATCACGTCTTGAAAAATCTATTAGTTTTCGAAATTCGGATGTTTATAAATTTCTAAATGGTTTTTTTTTAATGTGTCAACATAAAATATACCTTATTTGTTAGTTAATAAGGTTTTAAACACTTCTGCAATGTATGGTGCTAGGTTTTTATTTTCGTTACGGAATTTCTTGATTCGGTCGCCGCGCTTAAAACCCGCGATAAAATCTATGCAATAGCTTAAAAACAAATGAAAATTAGAACGAAATGTAAACTAACCTCAAAAGACTGTCATTTAAATAAAAAAACACATAAATTTTTTACACACAGCACTATTCTTTTAAAAAAACCACATCAATAAATTGTACTAAACTTTTTACACGATTTTAATTCAAATCACTAAAATAAACATTAAAAATCATTACACAATTTCTTTTTTATTATTTAAAAACAATAACAGTTAACTACACTCGATATTTTTATTAAAAACTTTAATAAATTCATCAACGATTAACAAAAAGTTTGACAGGAGTGACAAGCCATTTCGCGCGTTTTCGGAGACTGGATTCTTTTCGGGTCAACTCCTCTCGTACGGGATTCGTTGTGGGTGGAGCTTATAAAAGGGGCGATTCTGTTCAAGACTAAAAAGACTTAAGACGCAGTAGTTACAATTCAAATCTATTGGAGAGGGTGACATGACCGTTGAATGGAAAGTCAGAGGTCTCAGTTTCGAAGCCAAGGCTTTTCGTAAGTTATGTGCGTATTATAAATTAATTATCACTTACTCCGTGCCTCGAAAAGCACGTAAAGCCGTGGGCTCTGCGCCTGATCTCTCTCTGGTCGTGTCTCTGACTACGAGAGTGAGGGAATAGAGAGTGAACCTGTGTTTGCGCACACACTTGTGCACTGTAATATCTTCTGCGTAATTTACTAATCTTCGTTGAGATTGGCCACAGTCTGAAGTGTGACCGAAATTCAGAGGAATCCTCCTGACTGAATTTCGGTCACACTTCAGATGGAGATCCTTATCAGATGGAAAGTATGCCAAATTTTTTTCTTTTGTGTTTTACCCGTCGACAAATAAATTGATGTCTAGTTTCACCCAATTACCTCCTCCTTATTATTCCCAAACTTTGTTGGGGTCGGCTTCTAATCTAACCAGATGAAGCTGAATATCAGTTTTCTACGGAGCGACTGCCTATCTGATCAACACAAAGGGATACGATATTCTAAAATTAGATCAGTTGTCAGGATTTTATGAGGGTACTGACTCTTTTTAACGACCTTTTTAACCTTTAGATAAAACATAGACTCATGCCTGTATTCCCTAGAAGGGGTAGGCAGAGGTGTGCAGTACATCCACGTTTCGCCGGATATGTTATAAGTCGCTTGTAATAGGGGGCGAGCGAAGAATTCCAGACTCCGTGCTCTTAGAATGACTTAGAATTTCCTAATGGTAATAAAACCCAATAAAACCTTGCCCGACCCGGATATCGAACCCAGGACCTCGTGCTCAGCAGTCGCGTTTACTATTACGCGATCAAATATTTGTCAGAACAATATCTGAGACTTACTATCTTTTTTTACTGCAACGCTATGCAGATACAACGGACCAATTGCTGGTTTCCATGGATACCAGAATAGGACGCTATACCACGCCCACAAAAATGTAGCTAAGAGAACGCTGTTTGTCTCTTTCTAACACGAAGTTTTCTGATACAGCTGTCCTTTTTTCTCATATAATTTTCCTGAGAGCCAGTATTGCGGTACTAATTCTGTTTTATTGTGTAGTCTGTTTTATTTCAATTAGATTTAATATGAATTAAGAAGCAAAGTTAAGGGAAATATATTTGGATTTCTGTTTAAAAAACTAACAATTACATTACAACACGATTGGCGCATAATGATTCGCTTTCTGCATTTGTTTTCGAGGTATCGTTAGTCAATTCCCGCCCGGAACAAATAGGTAGGTAATTTATGGGATCTATATGGATATTAGTGACAGTCTTGGTCTTAAATTAATAATTATAGGTTGTCGATCGCAGTAGCAGATGATTGCTGTTACACAGAAGGATGCTGCTGCCCATCCTTCGGATCTTTCCCTTTGTCGCTTCTTACGACACCCGCGGGACGAGTAGGGGTGGTTCTATTCTTAGGCCGGAAACCACTCAACACGTCAAACAACACGTCTTTAAAAAAAAATCGTGTGGCACTCGGGGAATGCCGCGGTAAAGCTATTGCATAGCATTTTTTTATCAACTTAAGCAATTATAATTATTTATTTATTTTTTATTTATGCAGTCAATAGCTTAAAAACCTAATACAAAATCACGTCTTGAAAAATCTACGCAAATAATTTCGAAATTCGAATGTTTGGTTTGTCGAAGTTCTTGATTCGGTCGCCGCGCTCAAAGCCCGCGATAAAATCTATGCAATAGCTTAAAATAACAACAATTCACACAACTCTATGAAAGGCGTAAAAGTATTTAGAAAATGACCATAATAAGTATCTAAATTTAATCAAAATCGATTATAATCACCTCATAATCGAGTTAGTTTCCCCTCAATCGGCAGTCGCCACCCTATCTTAATAATTATATTATTATCTATGGTACACGATATTGCTATCAGTTTAATGATCTGTGGTTGCTGATAGTAGAGATAATTATTTTTTATGTCAATATTTTGACAGGCCCACCCCTAATTTGATTATTTTAGCTTATTTATTCCCTATGTCGTGTGTGTGTGGCACATAAGATTAGCAAAACGCCTAGACTCGGTCTCGACTTAAAATGGAAGGTTATTAGAATTAGACGAGGTTATGTATGACAAATCTGCTTTTGCTCGCAACTTTAGAATTAATTTAGAATTAAATCATGATTTGAAAGACACGTTGCGACAATTATCATAAGAAAGTTAATAATATTGTTGTTTTCCTCGGGAATAGTATTTTTTTCGGAGTGAAATATAGGTAGGTAAGTACCCTATGTCCATTTCTGTATAACTGACAACGTCCCTCTTCGATCTCACTGCGGGTACTTTCGGGCATACCTACCTACCTAAAATCAATCCGTGAGTAAAAATGTAAAATTTAAGGAGAAAGACAGAGGTATAAATTTTACAATTTCACGGAAACAATTAAAATAAACATTATTATCAGTAAAAAAACTGTCATTCTCGCCTCAACACCCTCGGGTGCGATCAGTGTACACGCCCATGCCTTGTTAATTATGAAAAAAAAAAAAAACTTGACGCGGCTCGTGTCGAATGACAGTTCAGCTGTCAGTTTTGCCGCGTTTTTTTTTTAAGATAGTGTTGCACTGGGATTGTTTTGTCGCGGTCAACGTAATTAGCTAATTTATGATTAGGTACCCCACATCTTGACACTTACTTAAGTTCTTCAACACTAGATATATTCTGAGCCTATTATTTAATATTCCAGTACCTAAGTATCGCGGCTCCTTATTTTCACCAGTTGAAAACTGATATTTGGCTGCATATAAAGTTGGCAATACGATAAATGAGGCATAATAATAAAATAATTTTGACTAACGGTGAAGGAAAACATCGTGAGGAAACCTGGACTATAGAGTCTGAAATCACCAACACGCAGTGAGCTAGCGTGGTGATTAATGCTCGATCCTTCTCTGTTTATGAAGAGGCTTGTGCCCTGCAGTGGGACAGTTACAAACTGCTATATTTTTTTAATTGCTATGCCCGCTAGGATGGGTCTAGGAGGTATGGTACAGTCAACCGCATGATAGTGGTACCACCTGCACTACGAAAAGCACCTTTACTTCTTCGCAATAAGGGTGCTGTCAATGTTAAATTGTTACCACTGATGTGCAGTTGACTGTACGTACATGTATGTGTAGGTATAATGGATGGGTATAGTACTTTAAATACCTACAGTAATTAGATCAGTTAAAACTCAAAAGAAATGCAATTAAGTATCGAGTATCTAAACAAATTATTATTAGAATTTAATATCTTAAAATAAAAATGTACCCTGTGTATCTGAAACCTTATGAATAAACTTGACACTCCTTATGTCAAAGTTCCCGCGCGCGCCATTTTTTACCATAGACAATTAATTTCAAGTAATCCGTGTAACTGACTCATAATGATGTGTAAAATTTTCTAAAAATAACAGGACTAATATATGGCAAATATATTTTGCTGTGTGGTTTCCGGCCCAAGAATAGAACCACCTCTACTCGTCCCGCGGGTGTCGTAAGAAGCGACAAAGGGAAAGATCCGGGGGATGGGCAGCAGCATCCTTCTGTGTAACAGCAATCATCTGCTACTGCGATCGCCAACCCGCTTGCCCAGCGTGGCGATTACGGGCCTACCTCCAATGAGTGTATAATAGTCGTGTGAATTGGAAGAGGGTTTGTATTTTGTATTCCCTCACTATCATAGTTTTATGGGACGGCAATCCGACACGACCGGAGAGAGATCAGGTGCAGGGCCAATGGCTTAACGTGCTTTCCGAGGCACAGAGTAAGTGATATTTTATTTTAAAACACATATATAAGTAGATTCTTCAATAATATTTATTTGTATAGATTAAGTAAAATATGATACATTTTTCAGCTATGTTCAGTTCAGTGGCGCGCCTAACACCTAATTACCAGCAAGCCCGACAATCCTTTTAAAGCAACGCTTAGTAATATAATGTAAGGACGGTAGTCACGCCACTGGTTCAGATGTATGTTCCATTTAGTTTTTTTACAGCATGCTGTTGATCCATTGTACATGTGGATAGACTTTTGTGTACAACGATGGTAGACCTGCCTGGCACCCATTGGGCGATGGGCCGATGATGATACCGACCTGGAATTGAATAGAATTGTTAGGTGTGTTTAATGGACGCTATTAGGTGAAAATTGCAATTGATGGACTCAATTAGGTGCAATTGATGGACTCAATTAGGTGCAATTGATGGATGCTGTTAGGTGCAATTGATGGAAGTTGTTAGGTGCAATTGATGGATGCTGTTAGGTGCAATTGATGGATGCTGTTAGGTGCAATTGATGGACTCAATTCAGTGCTATTGATGGCGTCAATTAAGAAGTAGAAGACATTTTGCGCCGGCCCCAAGTATTATGGGACCAGGGCAGGCGAAAGAAGAAAGAAAAGATGGACTCAATTAAGTGCCATTGATGGACTCAATTAAGTGCCATTGATGGACTCAATTAAGTGCTATTGATGGACTCTCAATTAGGTGCAATTGGACGTAGTTTAGCAAAAAGGGTGTGGAAATGGTCGCTTTTGACATTGGTTTTATACAATTTTTCAATTTTAAAGCAGCTATTAAAATTTTAGCGTGTATTTAACTGTTATGTAGATGTGGTGGCGTATTGGTTACAGGCCCCGCTATGCAAGCACGTAGGTGTGGGTTCGAATTCGAACCTGGCATATACCAATGTGACTTATTCAATGTACTATGTACTAGTTAATCTAAGACACCACTGACTAACGGTGAAGGAAAACATCGTAAGGAAACCTGGACTTAATAGTCTGAAATCGCAACGCAGTGAGCTAGCGTGGTGATTAACGCTCGATCCTTCTCTGTATGAGAAGAGGCTTTTGCCTTGCAATGGGACAGTTAGACTGATTTATTTATCTAAATATCTAGTACTTACCAGAGTCTGATTGGTGTCAGAGTTATACACGAGGGGTCCGCCAGCATCCCCCCCACACACCCCCCATCCATTGTTGCCACTGGTACAAAGGATACCATCAGTCACTATGGTGGGATAGGTCTTCGCGCACTGCAAGTTGGATAGAACGGGTAGGGTGACAGCACTCTGCCCTTGGTCGCTGGCGATGGCTGACCCTGAAAATAATAATTAACAAATATAAATAAAAGTCTTTTCTAAAGTTTTCTGGAACTTTATTTTTTTATAGACTCACGCCTGTATTCATTAGGCAGAGGTGTGCAGTAGTACCCACGTTTCGCCGGGTATATTATAAGTCCCATGTATAGGGGGCGAGCCTATTGCCATTAATCGGGCACAATTTCAGACTCCGTGCTGCTACTGAGAATTTCCTAATGGAAAAACCCAATAACACTTTGCCCGGCCAGGGGATCGAACCCAGGACCTCGTGCTAAGTAGTCGCGCTTGCTACTACTAGACCAACGAGGCAGGCGTTTTCTGGAACTTGCTTCTTTGAAATCAATAATAAAATTTAGATTTAAATATAATATTATACTAGCTGTCCGGTGCGACTTTGTGCGCGTGATTAACCTTCCTCTACGTCTATTCTACCTTACCCTACTCTACCCTACCCTACTCTACCCCTACCCTACCCTTTCCTGCCATACCCTTACCATATTACAAAAAAGAGCTATCCGAGCAATTTACAACTTAGGCCCAAGGGATTCACTTCGTGAATTTTTTAAGAAGATAAATATACTTACATTCCCATCCTTGTATATATTTCAAAACATCTTATACACTCGCAAAAATATAACTTCCTTCCAAAAAAAGAGTGATATTCACAAACATAACACTCGTCATAAGGACAATCTTGTGGTGCCTGGTTATAGACTTTCTAAAACTAAAAACTCATTCATGGGTAACTGCATTAAGTTTTACAACAAAATACCCTCTATAATTAAGGATCTACCGGATGCTAGGTTTAAAACAGTTATTAAAGGTATCCTAATATCAAAGGCTTACTATAAGTTGAAGGATTACATTGAAGATAAAGATGTGTGGCATACTACTCCCTCCTGCACACTGCGACCCACTAGCGCTGATTGAACTTTACTAATATTCAAAATCAATTTTATTGTGCTTTGACATCATATTGAATACTTATTATAGAATAGGTACTTAATATTTTTGAATACTCCGACATGTATTTGTATTGCTTACTATGTAAGTATGTTTGTAATTATGTGAGCACCATGTAGTCCTTCCAACTTAGTTTTTATTAACGTGATGATTGCTGTACGGCTTGGGTATGTCATGCTCACAGAAATGTTCTGATAGCGGTGGCGTTGTGTGTCGGGTCGTTTGATTCCCTACAATATGGTTGAGTTAGGCGATGGCTGATGCATGCGTCATACTCGTGAACGGGTGCCGTCTGTTGGGACTGGTCAGCTCATAGCTGTTACGGTAATTCTATCAAAAGCATAAATATATTTAAGATGTACTTGTGTTTAGTCGACTGACATTGTTCTCACATAAGACCTCAGAACAATGTAACCTAAAATATTATAAGCCATTTATTTAAAAGAGCAACCATGGAGTTTCTTGCCAGGTTCTTCTCCATGAAGGGTAGGCTGCCCTAGGAACTGGCAACTAGAGTCACTCTTATAACAAACAATATTAGAATTATGACTATTCATAAGTGCCTAATGGTCTACATCAGTGATTCCCAAAGTGGTCCAGGTGGACCCCCAGGGGTCCACGGGAGACTTGCTGGGGGTCTACGTAGGCGTGAACAAAAAATTGGGGTCCATAAGATGTTAATTGGGGTCCACGAAAATTTATCTGCTTTTGATAGTAAAGAGCAAAAATGTAAGCATAGTTTTTACAAGGGCCTACTACCTACATTTTCACGAGAGAAGCACTGCCTCTCTAAAAAGGCCGAATAAGCAATATTGCAGAGCAATTAATTTGTAATTTTTCTTGCAAATAACTACTAATTTTTTAAAACAGTAATTTCACAATCATTTTAAATTGATTCAATTCAATCAAAACTATTCCTTTTCGGAAAGAGCGGGGCTTGAGCTTCGATGCCAGTTTGCCAGAAACACCAATGAGGAGCTGAAGGTGAAATTTAGAAAAGGCTACCAAACATTTTGGCTGCAAGCAGAAATACCCGAAAAATATCCTGGACGGTGGAAAATCGCAAGGAAATTTTTAATAGCTTTTCCCTCGTCATACCTTGTCGAAAGGAGTTTTAGTGCCGTTACAAAAAAGAAGCAAATTAAACATCACAGAGCGGGGATTTGCGGTTATTGCTCACAAAAATAAAGTCAAACATTGATCGTTTGCTGACACTCCATCAAATAAATCCTTCCCATTAACTAAAATTATGACCTGAACCTATATTACCTTATTAATTTTTTCTTGTAATTCTATTCTTTTAATAAAGAAAGTGTTATAAAATGTACCATTTTTCGTTTTTATTTTACCTATCGGAATAAAGGAAAAGGACAGAAAAGAAAAGGACACAATTTTTATTTTTTGGTGACTTTAAGAATGTGGTAGAAATGTTAGCAGCAGGGGGGGGGGGTCCACCGAAACCAGTAAAATTTTGAAAGTGGTCCACGAGAAAAATAAGTTTGGGAACTACTGGTCTACATGAATAAAAATATTTTGATTTTGATTTTGATTTTGACCCCTACCACAGAATAACCGTTATTTACCACAGAATAACACGGAATAACGGTTATTCTGTGCCCCTATTCTACCTACTAGGGTAGGGTAAGGGTAGAGCTAATTTTGAAATGTAGAAATGATTTATTAATATAATTATTGTAAGTTTATAAACAAGGGAAATAATAAAATTATTTTTACATTTTACTTAGTTGACAAAATCCTTCAGATATAATATACCCGTGCGGATAAAGAATGGTATTGAAAATGGCGTTTACTCCTCATATAACCTCAAAGATACATCAAAGACAGTGTGTGAGCGAGACCAATCCTGAAATCATGTGCTGAAATCGCAAAAAAAATCAGCTGTTCATACATTTATGTTCACATGACTCAACAAAATGTATGGAACAGCTGATTTTTTTTGCGATTTCAGGGCTGGTCCCATAGTAAAAGTTGTTCATAATGATTAGTTTAATGACCCCTTCTAAGGATGCTGGTGTTTTACAAATAACCCTGTGTAATATATATATATAAAACTTACATTCTCCTGTCCTTCCGTAGCCGACAGCAGTTAAGAACAGTCCGGAGTACGAGTTATTATCACTTGGCAATCGCACAGCAGCGACGTTATCTGAAATAAATAAAATTAACAAAATAAATCAGCCTGTATATTGTTTTATTAGATACTATAAAAGACGTTGTCATGTCAAAATTTTTATAAATAAGTAAAAAGGCACATATTTCAACCTTCTTTCTATCTACCCCAAGTTCCGTAGTCCTGACAAGGATTCCCACGTACCCCAGTACACCCACGTTTCACCGGCTTTGTTATAAGTCCCATGTAATAGGGAGCGACTGGCGAGAATATTGCCATTAACCGGGCACATTTTCAGACTCCGCGCTGCTACTGAGAACCTAATAACACTTTGCCCGACCCGGGGCTCGGACCCAGGACTAGCTCAGCCGCTCCTGATCAGAAGGTCTAAGTAGCAAAATGTCCAACATCGCGAAACGTCTAATGAGTAATAAGTCTAATTAGCAAAATGTCTATGTAGCAAAACGCAAAACGGCCAACTATGAGATGGTCTGTATAGTAGAACGTCTATTTAGCAAATCGACATTTTTTAAATGTGTACAATCGTGTTATAAACTAAAAGTCATTTGTAAATTACATTTTTTGATGAAGTGCTATTTAATTGATTAAACTTTGTAACGACTCTCTGACATTACGGTATTCTAATGAAACAACTTTTTAACGGATATAATTCGCGTTTTTATTTTGATTAATACAATCCTGACGTTTCGAGTACTTTGCAGCACTCGTGGTCGCAGGCAGACTGAGGTTGACAAGCGTCTGAACAGTTATTTAAAATTATTTTTGATCTACCGTCAACTTTATTTAGTTTTTGCCCATAGATATTATGTGAATTTTTAATTTTATTGAATTTTTTTTGAAAATTTTGGATTTGGATTGTATTAATCAAAATAAAAACGCGAATTATATCCGTTAAAAAGTTGTTTCATTATGTTGAGTGTTCGCGAAAGTTTGAGACTATATTACGGTATTCTGTTGCAGCTGTTGGACGCGCTTGCTATCACTAGACCAACGAGAGCAATATAAATATAATACATAAAAAATACTCACTGTTCAATACTACAGTAGGGATTGACAGGATAGCAAGGTCATTGACATGCCTATTGGGTCTAAACTCAGGGTGTACGAACACTCCATTCGCTATAGGCCTGGTGCCACCGGTGTACAGCCTGTTGGTGCCCACAGCTACCTGGAGGATAAAAACAATCAGATATTTTAGTTATTTGCTCAGACAGCCATAGATTTTATCGCGGGCTTTGAGCGCGGCGACCGAATCAAGAAATTCCGTATCGAAAATAAAAACCTAACACCCTTTATTGCAGAATAATCTATTTAAAACCTTATTAATAGGTATATTTTATGTTGACACATTAAAAAACAAAACATTTAGAAATATAAACATTCGAATTTTGAAAACTAATTATTTGCTTAGATTTTTCAAGACGAGATTTTGTATTAAGTTTTTAAGCTAATGACTGCATAAATAAAAAAAATAATAATTATTATGATTGCATAAGTTGATAAAAAATGCTATGCAATAGCTTTACCGCGGCAGGCCCCGAGTGCCACACGTTTTTTTGTTTTGTTTTGTGCTATTTGCCGTGTGGTTTCCGGCCTAAGAATAGAACCACCCCTACTCATCGCGGTGTCGTAAGAAGCGACAAAGGGAAAGATCCGGAGGATCGGCAGCAGCATCCTTCTGTGTAACAGCAATCATCTGCTACTGCGATCGACAACCCGCTGGCCTATCGCGATTATGGGCAAATACCTCCAATGAGCGCACAATAGTGGGGTGCATTGGGAGAGGCTTATGTTCAGCCGTGGACTAGTAGACTGATAATGATGATCGAGATAGCCGGCATAAAGGTGCTAATAAACTTAATAAACTTACGGTAATAGCTCTGCCCTGGAAGTAGCCGTCGAACCAGCATGTCCCGGCTGTCAGCACTCTTCTGTTACTCAGCAGAACTCCTCCACACACAGAGGCCTGTCCTGTAGTCAACGTAATCAAAAGACCTACCTGTGGAAGGAGATTTAAGTAAGTTATGATGCTTTAGAGCCTGAAGGTTCATGAATCAAAATCAAAATAGAATTGTAGACCATTTTAGGCACTTATGAATAGTCATAATTCTAATATTATAAGAGTGACTCTAGTTGCCAGTTCCAAGGGCAGCCTACCCCTCATGGAGAGGATTCTGGCAAGAAACTCCATGGTTGCTCTTTTAAATAATGACTTGCGATCAGAATACCATTGAACAGGACGTAACCCAGTATCTGGGTTGTGGAGGTCTGATAGGCAGTCGCTCCATGTAAAACACTGGTATTCAGCTGCATCCGGTAAAACTGGAAGCCGACCCCAACGTTGGAAAAGGCTAGGCAGATGATGAATAG
Organism: Protodeltote pygarga; assembly: GCA_936450705.2. Taxonomy (NCBI): domain Eukaryota; kingdom Metazoa; phylum Arthropoda; class Insecta; order Lepidoptera; family Noctuidae; genus Protodeltote; species Protodeltote pygarga. The sequence continues at coordinate 6,249,819 of OW388278.2, forward strand.
GACGTACAAAAATTTCAATTAAGTAAATCTTAAATACAAGAAGTAAGATTTATAATCTACTAGCGAGCGACCCGCCCCGGCTTCGCACGGTTACGCTAATATGCATGTATTATACATATAAACCTTCCTCTTGAATCACTCTATCTATTAAAAAAAACCGCATCAAAATCCGTCGCGTAGTTTTAAAGATCTAAGCATACATAGGGACAGACAGACGCGGGAAGCGACTTTGTTTTATACTATGTAGTGATAATGTTTAATTATAGCTTAGTGGTATGACTTTATGACTAGCTTGGAGGTCTCAGGTACGAACCCAAGGCCTCTGACTTTCGTAAGTGCTCCGTGGCCTCGGAAAGCACGTTAAGCCGTTGGCCCCGGTTGTCTTGAAGACCTTTGACATAAAATCTTGACAACTGATCTAACTTTAGAATATCGTATCCCTTTGTGTTAAGGTCAGATAGGCAGTCGCTCCGTAGACAACTGATATTCAGCTGCATCTGGTTAGATTAGAAGCCGACCTAGACAAAGTTTAGTACCGTAAAATGGGGCTATTTAAAAAACGAGGGTCTATTTGAGAAAAAATAAAAATAAGATTGCATCCTTAATTTCTTCGTGAATCGGAACGCGACCGTTGTGAGTTTACGGCATTTTGACGCGAGCGCTAGTGTCAATTTTTAAGAAACCAATCAGAAACGTTTATTCGTTAGATGTCAAATAAAAAACGGATTTTTGTAAAAGGAGGTAGGTAATAATAAAGCTAGAGGATGATTTTAGAAAACGTTAAAAGAAAAAATAAAAACCTTTTTAAAATCGTTCAGTACTCACAAAGTAAGGGTATACTCCAAGTGACACGGCGATTCCTCCGACAATTCTTGACGCCTCAGCTGTGGTTTCAGCCTGCTTAATCCTCGCAGCTTCAGGGATCCCGATAGGGCCGTGGTACCCTTTCATCAGGTCTGCAGAGACCAGGGTCAGAACACAGGCTACCAGCAGGACTTTCATGTTGAACATCTTGAAGTGTATCTTGAAATGTCTGCTGGTGGTAAGAATAACTATCCTTTTATATAAATTGGGTGTTTTACAATTGATACGACCACAGCAATATAAAAAGATAGGTACGAATTATTTTACAACTATTTAGATAAAGAATGATAGTGTTATTTTATGATTTTAGTTGATAAGGGGATCTTTTTGGGAAAGGTTAAGGTTTTGTTTCACAGTCTAGGTTAACAACAGGGGGCTTAGCCAAGTTGACTATCTACAATCGCTAACGCTATAGAAAACGAAAGAAATGTATAGGATGACATTACCTTTATCGATATGTCACGTGACATATCGATCGAAGGTAATGTCATCCTCAAAGATATTGGAAAGAAGGTCCTATCCTATACATTTCTTTCGTTTTCTATTCGTTAGCGATTGTAGATAGTCAACTTGGCAACCCCCCAGGTGTAGAATTTTACTTTACTGTAACTGTATTTCTTCATCGTATAGTAAACTAGCGACCTAGCTAGCTAGCTAGCCCCAGCTTCGCGCGGGTGCAATATATATATATATAAACCTTCCTCTTCAATCACTCTATCTATTTAAAAAAATCGCATTAAAATCCGTTGCGTAGTTTTAAAGATTAAGGCATACATAGGGATATCTAACTTTTCGTAAGTTATGTGCGTATTATAAATTAGTTATCACCTGCTCCGTGCCTCAGAAAGCACGTTAAGTCATTGGCCCCGGCTGTCATGAAGATCTTCAAATGATATAAAATCCTGACAACTGATCTAATTTTAGAATATCCTCTGCTGCTCCTTGCTCCTCCAGCAGTCCGAAGAGATGTAGCAACCGCTATTGAAAGAACAAGAGGGTCAACTTCTGACCCTCGCTATCCCATGCATAATTTTACATCAGTGTCCCAGAGGCTCAAAAGCCGGTCAAGCTTCCTCAGAAACGTAACCCCAGCTAACACCGATGCTGCTGACGCAAGACGCAATCTCTGGCGTCAATCATTTGATGTGCCCAGCAGTTTTACCCCACTGTCCGAGAACCTTCCACCTGGGAAAGAGTTATGGTAACTCTAACTTGGAAATCCCTGAACAGATTTCGGACCCAAGTCGGCCGCACCAAAGACAACCTCTCCAGATGGGGGTTCTGGGACAGTGCCGATCTTCGGTGTGAGTGCGGCGTCTCCCCGCAGACAATGGCCCACCTTTTGTCCTGCGTTGCATGCCCTGCCACCTGCACGTTAGATGATCTAATGACTGCATCTGGGGACGCGGTCCGCGTAGCAGAGTTTTGTAGTGGAAAAATTTAAAAACAATAAAAAATGCCATCGATTCGCAAAGAAGAAGAATATCATATCCCTTTGGGTTGCGGGGGTCAGATAGGCAGTCGCTCCGTAGAAAGCTGATATTGAATATGATAAGATATAAGTATTTAAAAATTCTGCTGCAGCATTTTGCTGAGATAGGGCCTTTTTTGGCCTCGTAATGTATTCCCTAGTTATTGTTATTCATGTGTTTTACCTACTTGTCCGATTCCAGAATATTTTTCTTTCTGTGATCAGTTGTGAGGATTGTAATAATTATGAGGGTACTGACTCCCTATATTGACTGTCAAAGATCTTCATGACAACCGGGGCCAACGGCTTTACATGCTTTCCGAGGCTCGGAGTAAGTGATAATTAATTTATAATACATAACTTACGAAAAGTCAGAGGTACCTCTGTCTTTTCTGACTTCTGACCTTGGGTTCGAACCTGAGACTTCTGACTTGCCAGTCAACGGTCATTTCACTAGGCTTATCACTCACTTTTTATTATTATCTATTAACAATTTACATTTAAATAATAATAAAAAAATGATATCACTCCTATTTATAACTTCCGCGTTAGACAAAGCAGGCTAGTGATTCCCCGTTATCAAGCAATCTGCTGCCGATAATCAAATCAATATACAATAATAATTTACAATACAACTCTAATCCGTTTCTTGAAACTATAGATAAATCTAAAACTATTAATATTATTTTATTACTTTACTAGCGACCCGCCCTGGCTTCTCACGGGTGCACTATGTGTGTGATACTAATTAGAAAATTCAAAAACAACAGTATTTCTCCACTATTTAATGGATGTTATTATACATATAAACCTTCCTCTTCAATCACTCTATCTATTAAAAAAAACCGCATCAAAATCCGTTGCGTAGTTTTAAAGATTTAAGCATACATAGGGATATAGGGACAGAGAAAGCGACTTTGTTTTATACTATGTAGTGATAATCAGTTGCTAAAACGGTGAAAGAAAACATCGTGATGAAACCAGCACACCTGAGAGATTTTTCAATGGTTCGTAAAGCCATGTCAGAGGCCTACGGACGATTTAAACTCTGACACCAGGTTGTTCATCAACCATACGATAAGAAGAAGTCGGAGAATAAAAAGGTTCGACACCTTAATCAGTAACTATTTAGTAATCTTTGCTATTGTGCGCTCATTGGAGGTATTTGCCCATAATCGCCACGCTGGGCTAACGGGTTGGCGATTGCAGTAGCAGATGATTGAACACAGAAGGATGCTGCTGCCCATGCTCCGGATCTTTCCGGGGGACGAGTAGAGGTGGTTCTATTCTATACATCTATTTAGCTAGATAGTTAGATATTGGTTTCGGACCCGCTTTGCAAGCGCGTGGGTGTGAGTTCGAACCTGGCATGTACCAATGTGACTTTTTTAATGTCATATGTAAAGTAAAGAAAGTACTTTCTTTACTTTACTTTTAATCTAAGACACCACTGACTAACGGTGAAGGAAAACATCGTGAGGAAACCTAGACTTTAATAGTATGAAATCGCCAACCCGCAGTGAGCTAGCGTGGTGATTAATGCTCAATCCTTCCCTGTATGAGAAGAGGCCTTTGCATACATAGGGACAGACAGACGAGAGAAGCGACTTTGTTTTATACTGTAGTGAATAATATTAAAGAAATCAGTGATTAAAATTGCATAAAACCTTTATTTTTTAAGCTTGTTTTTTTTTAAATCTTCAAGTAACTTCCATATCTTGGTTCGTTTTATTTTGATGTTCATGTTTTGACAGCTCACGCAAGATGGCCGCCAACACCGCAGAGGTTAAGTCAGTTTACAAGAAACTTTGGATCCAGCTCAAATGTGAAGTGACTCTGGTATACAGGGATGGTTGACCTGACTGGCAGCCGCTGGGCCCTGGGCCTAGGATAACACCGATCTGCAATGAATAGGATAATTAGAGGTTTGGAGACCGAGGATACAATTGATGATACAATAATAAGTTCTCCTGAACGAATTTCAACAGAAATTCAGGATATATTATTACGGTGCACAAGTGTGTGCGCAAACACAGGTGTGCACTATAATATATCTTGTGAAGTTGGCTAATCTCCGTTGAGATTGGCCGCTGTGACCGAAATTCGGTCAGGATGACTTTCATCTCATATCGTCAGGTGCTGATTCTCTTGTACATCCCGCTAAACTAATTTTACTCTAACTATATCTCTTTCTAATAAACACCATCGAAAAAGGACAGCAAATTGAACTATCAAATTAGAGCTGTCAAATTAGTCTACGTCTTTGCAATTGACGTGAAATTAGACGAGAGCTACGACATGCTGACTAAATTCTCGTTGATATCACGCAAATGGACTAGTTTGACAGCTCAAAAAATCTGCTATCCTTTTCTAATGATCCCTGTTGGAAAGAGAGATGGCGAGTCTAAATTAGTATAGAGCGTGTGCAAGAGAATTAGCACCACTGTGGGAGCGAGATAGCGAGAAAGCGGTTTAAGATGATAAGAATACTCACCAGCGCTTGAGTGCCATTGACGTCTGAGGTCACCACGAGGGGTCCGCCAGCATCCCCCCCACACACCCCCCATCCATTGTTGCCGCTGGTACAGAGGATACCATCAGTCACTATGGTAGGGTAACTCTTCTTGCATACCTCGTTGGTGATGACGGGGAGAGCGACTGCGCTCTGGGCTTGGTCGGTTGAGATGGCTGACCCTAATAATATAAATAAAATATGAAATATACAGGGTTATTTGTAAAACACCACCATCCTTAAGGCGCCTCTTACCGTTATCCGCTATCTCGCTCGCACATTGATGACATAAAATCAATGAATATAGTTATGAATAATCGAACTACACCATATGAAGGAGAACAACATTACTAAGTTTCAGAAAAAAATTCAGCTTGATCAAAACATGTTTTCAATAAAAAAAATTGCTTTAAGTGAATTTTTATTTTATTCCATTTCTATGCATGAAAACATGTTTCGATCAAGCTGAATTTTTTGCTGAAACTAAGTAATGTTGTTCTCCTTCATGTGTAGTTCGATTTTTCATAACTAACTATATTCATTGATTTTATATCGTCAATCAACTTCAATGTGTGAGCGAGATAGCAAATTATCGGTAAGAGGCGCCTTAAAAGGGATCATAAACTCATTATTACTTAAACAACTTTTATTATGAGGCCAATCCTGAAATCGCAAAAAAAATCAGCTGTTCCATACATTTATGTTCACATGACTCAGCAGCGAGCTCGCATAACTACTACTACAAGCGAGCGGGAAAAGGACAACGCGATAACATAAGCGCTCTCGCTCTGTTTCACCCTTTCTTCACACTTTCGATGCAGGCAGGGCAGATGCGGACAATAAATTGGCGGGGGAGGCGAGTGTCGCTTCTTTACGAAGTATTAGTGTATTCTTTGGTATGAGAAAAGGCCTTTGCCCTGCAGTGGGAGAGTTACCGGCTGGTTTATGTATTTACTAGCTTTTGCCCGCGACTTCGTTCACGTGGAATAGTGACTTCGACTCTTGACCAATAGATGGCGCTGTGTGTCCAGAATAAATTTTATTTTTTATTTTATGTTTTGTAATAAAAACTATCCTATGTCCTTTCTCAAGTTCCAAACTATGTCTGTACCAAATTTCACACAAATCGGTTCAGTAGTTTAGGCGTGAAGCAAAGACAGACAGACAGAGTTACTTTCGCATTTATAATATTAGTTTGGATTGGATTATTTAAGAACTTACAGTCCCCGGTTTTTCCATAGCCGATAGCATGAGCGAACGCAGAAGCATAGTTACTACTACCAGCAGGGGGCAATCGTACTGCAGCAACGTTATCTGAAATTAAAAATGAACATTAAAATGACGTCACATTTCACGACTTTTTGACAGGAATTCGTAAAGACATGTAGTCTTAGAGTATATAAGAAAAAAATAGAGCAACCCTATAGAAGTATGAACCGTGAGCACGGGTATGAACAACGCGGCCGCGACACGAGCTCCGTTTGCGATCATACCTCGATCGACTGCGGTTCAACTAGGCTCCACGAGCGAAAAAGTTACATTTTAGCTTATATCATGGTTAACTGCTGAGTAAAATTTTGAAAAACGTCTAGAAAACTTAATTTGAAAAAATGACATCATAACATTTGTATGGCGAGACCTGCTTTCGCTCCGCACAAGGCAATGTGGTTGACGTTATTACTCTATATTTTCTTGAATACTCTATGCATGTAGTGCTATCGATTTTTATTCGCGAAAATATGTTATTTCGATCTAAATTTAGATAATTTCGATGGAATTTTATCAGATTTAGTTTGACTAAAGTGCATTTGTTTTAGTGAATATTCGTTTTTTAAATTATGTTTTCTAGTAATTTTTGTAAAATTTAACACAGCAGTTAACCGTGTTATTTGCTAAAATGTAACTTATTCGCTCGTGGGGCCTAGTTGAACCGCAGTCGATCGAGGTATGATCGCGGACGGAGCTCGTGTCGCGGCCGCGTTGTTCATACCCGTGCTCACGGTTCATACTTCTGTAGGGTTGCTCTATATTTTCTTACTCTAAGATTCAATATCACTGCAAGCTGTTTTAATGAAATGAATAAATAATTAAATACTCACTGTTCAATGTGACGCCAGGAATGACTAAAATCGCGATATCATTCACATGTTTGAGAGCGTTATATTCTTGATGAACAAATACTCCTGACGCTGTTAACCTGGTACCAGTTGTACCATATATCCTGTTTGTTCCGAGTACTACCTAAAAAGGATTAAAAAAAAATAGTCAGTCTTCCTTCCTTGGCCTCCTTATTAAAGAACTTAAGTCTTCTTTTGATTGAGGTGAGAAAATATACCTTCAACTTCTTGGAGAATCAATAATGTATTTCACTGTGCAAACAATCATCTTGCAAAACATCATCTACATAAAGCGTAGCAAATCTGCACATAAGACTGTGTGGCAGAGAAAAAATGGCAACCGCTAAACTAAATGACGGAATATTCGACTAGAATTATCTCTGGCTAATTAGTAAGCGAACGTGTTTATGCCTCATTTAGTTCAGTGATCGCCTTTTGATTTACGAGCGTTAGCTAGCACTATTTGCCGATACATGCATTCAATACCACGTAGTTAAATCTACGAACTGTCACAAACTGTGACCTAGCTTATGCGGCTACTAGCTACTATACAAGTAACTAATACTAGTATTTTATACACATAGGACTCGAGCCACACCACAGCCCTCAGTTATTATAACACAGGCCCTGTAAACCAGGTTGTAAAGTGATGACATTAGTCAGGTTTGATTTTTTCTTAATATTTTTAGACAAATAGCAATGATTACTACAAAAAAATATAAATTAATTATCACTCTCCGTGCCTCGGATAGCACGTTAAGCTGTTGGCCCCGGCTCTCAATTGTAGATCTTTGACAGTCGTTACGGGTAGTCAGAAGCCCGAAAGTCTGACAACCAGTCTTACCAAGGGGTATCGTGTAACCCAGTATCTGGGTTGTAGAGGTCTGATAGGCAGTCGCTCCACGTAAAACACTGGTATTCAGCTGCATCCGGTAAGACTGGAAGTCGATCCCAACATAGTTGGGAAAAAGCTAAGCAGATGAGCAATGATTACTACAGAACTTGTAAGTCATGGTAAATAAAAAATACTTGTACTTACAGTGATTGCTCTTCCCTGGAAAAAGCCATCAAACCAGCATGTCGCGGCTGTCAGCACTCTTCTGGCACTCAGCAGAGTACCTCCACACACTGAAGTTTGTCCTGTAGTTAGCGTGACCAGCAGACCTGCCTGGAGAAGGAAATTCAAGTAAGTTATGGTGCTGTACCTGATTTCATGAGATCAAAATGTCTTCAAGGCACTATGGCAGTCTAGATCTTATATCACCAACATGGCAATTAGCACTTTATTTTCTCTATCTGATTACGGATCCTAAATGAAGCGATCAAATCGGGTATATGGTTATGAGTACAGCGCGGAATCCAATAAATTGTAGAGAGATTTTTGTTTCTTACATTTCTTTTATAGTTAGGTTTAGTTTTGTGCGCCAAAACGCTGGCACAGGATAGTTATCCTCAACATCATCATATTTATAGATCGAGTAGAGCTTAGAGCAGCGTGCAGTGATTATTGTAAATTGTAAGACGAGAAGAATATTCACCAGTAAATTAAGCTTATTAACAACAATAGACTTTTCAGTCATTTATGATAGATCAGTCTTGGTTCAAAATGGTACGATTATTCTCGAGAACTGGGTTGGGCGCATGACTGAGGTACTGTAAAGTTTCATCAAAATCCATTTTATGTGTTTTTTAAATGTTTTGCTTATAAAAAAAAAAAAAAAACATTTAATAAGAAATTCGCAAAAACAACTGACTCAGGCGGGATCCCTTCCCTAGGTAGGACTCGGTAGCTTAGTTGGTAAAGTGGCATGCCAGGGATCGCGGGTTCAAGTTCCGCTCAAGTCAGCTGTTTTTGCAAGTTCCATAATAAATGTTTTCATTCATCAAAATCCGTTCAGTAGTTTTTGCGTGAAATATCCATCTTCACAAACTTTCACATTTATAATTTTAGTAAGATTTTCTACAATACTCACAAAGTAAGGATGAACTCCAATCGGCACGGCGAGTCCACCGACTATTCTGGACGTCTCTTCCTGCTTCATTCTCTCTGCTGTTGGGATCCCAATGGGTCCATGGTACCCCTGCATCAGGTTCGCAGAGGCCAGGGTCACAACACACGCTAACAGCAGTACCTTCATGTTGAACATCTTGAAGATTGTATAAAACAATGCCTGCTAGAGGTTCAACACTCTTTATATACTGATTAAGTTTAGAAGATTTTATTATAGATTCCGGAAAAGTAATTAGAAGATTAAGAATATATTTTTCAACTGTTTTGATAATGTGATAAATAATTTTCATTGTGATTGCAATTAAGATGTTTTATGTTGATAACAAACTGAATAAAAAGGAGGTTATTAATTCATACGTATTTATTGTTAGCTGTTATCTGCTGCTAAAGAATTAAGAACTCTATTTTATGTATGTTTTTTTTTTAACATGTTTATGCACATGATTTGCTTATTAAATGAAATCTTATCTTCTCTTCTTTCTTCTCTTCTTTTCTTTAATCTTATTAAATAATTTCAATTAAGAACTCTTTTGTCGCTATGCCACGAAGCTATTCGTAACCGCCCTATTAAAAATTCTCTTCTACATTCAACTGTCTCAGATGGTAGTTACATCAAACCCTTTTTACTGATTTTTTAAAAGAATGATCCAAAAACTAACCTCAAATTTTAGCGAAAGAAAAATTGTGTTCGAGGAATGGGTTCTTTTTTAAAATATAGTCTCAAATTGCGAACGTTTAACATAATGAAACAACTTTTAACAAATAACTCGCGTAAATGTTTATTTTTCAATAAACCTTCCTTTTTAATTTCCACGATCACTCAAATATAATTACTGTTATCTAGTAGCTTGTATACATTGATTGTAAATATCTTAAACCTATTAGATTGGCTATCTTTGTTAAATCTGTTGAATTAGTAAAATATTAAATAATTTAGAGTGATACCGTAGATACTCATCGACAAAGAATTATATTTGTTTTTTACGTAATATCGAAGCTGAGATAATCGAATTTGAATGTGCATTTACAACTACATCGTCTAGATAAAATTATCATTGATAAAAATTTAATAATTTTCGACGTACCTATTATACGTCAAAAGTTACTTTATTTGTTCTTTAACTAGTAGATTCGGTTAAAGCAGATATAAACTCGTAACACCTCAGTCTTCCAAACGATTATCAAAGTTAAGTAGTCATCAAAATACACAATCAACGATGATAGAGCAGAAGTATAAAACTTGCCAAAACACTTTAAACACATCCGTTATTTGTAGAATGTAGAGATTCTTTTATTGATAAGTAATGTAATGGAGAATTCACGTGTATTTAATAATAGCTTTATCAGATTAACAGTGCACGTTTTGAAAAGGTTAAGCAGGCTACAGGACGGTCATTAAATGGATGAATGATTCATAATCTGCCTAGCCTTTTCCCAACTATGTTGGGGTCGGCTTCCAGTCTTACTGGATGCAGCTGAATACCAGTGTTTCACATGGAGCGACTGCGTAACGATTGTCAAAGATCTACAATTGACAGCCGGGGCCAACAGCTTAACATGCTATCCGAGGCACGGAGAGTGATAATTACTTTATAAAACGCACATAACTTACGAAAAGTCATAAGCGCGCGCCTTGGGTTCGAACCCGAGACCTCTGACTTGCCAGTCAGAGGTCACCACCACTAGGCTATCACGACTCTTGGATGAATGATTATTTATGTTTATTACAATCTGGAACCCACAGACCGACTCTGAAGCACATATTTGTGTAATTTCTGTCTATTTTTTTATTTTGAAGTCGGTGTAATTTTTTGGTCAAGAATATTCTTGTATTTTCTTTATGTTCAGTACCAGTGGTATCTAATCAACTTCTTAAATATAGTTCGCATCAATACCTTGGTTTTTTTAGAAAATAGACGCGTTTAGTTTGATTGATGTATTGTTTTATTTTCAAAATCAAAATATCTTTATTTGTATTACGTATATTGTAAGTAATATCTTCTCGGTGCCTTTACAAACTGTATAGTTATATCAATTAGTTGGAAATTTGTAAGTTGCTATTAAATATTTGCCAGGCGCTTCTTTTAACCCTTAACTTGACATCGTAACACCGGTAATACTTCACAATTAAAAAAATATTGCTGCTCCTTAAAACCTTATATCGATTTTTTTATACATGGATCGCAAGCAACGTTTTATTAAGCAACAGATAAAATTATAAACCGCAGTTCAAAACGTCACTCGTGTCACTTGTTACCAAAATGGCATCACGACAACACGTGCAATTTCGACAACAGAAGAGTTTTTATTTACATTTTAAAGTATTTTTGTATGTTTCTGGCAATATTTGTGTGTATTCACTAAATAAAGCATTAATCATTATGTTATCACTCTATTTTATCGTAAAAAGTTTTTTTTTTGTGTTTTATTGACCAGTAATCTACAATGTATCATATGTAATACATTGCCAAGTCATCAACAGTTTGAGACCTAATTGTTATGTAACAAATATGATACATTGCCTACTTTGAATACATGTTTATTCACGTTATAGTGTACTATTTTTTTCTAATATGGTGAAGGATGTTGCTCTTGTATAATAAAATGGGTGTAGTTTAGCTTTTTGCTTATTATATGTTTTGTTTGCTCTTGATAAATCATCGCTCTTCATAACAAGATACTTGCACTTACTCCTCACTCACTCCTAAGAATCTGACCAGACAGACATAGAAAAGCAAGTATTTAACAGTGACGAAGAACCAATTAGTCAGTTCATCCATTGAAAATTTCCATTTGCTCTTTATATAGTCCCTTCATATAATTCACTTTGTACGATCGAAAAAAGAAAATTGTTTTGATGAGTACCACCACAAAGTTTAATGTTTTTTTATTACTTTATATTTCTTAAGCCTTTATTTTATAATAACTGTTATTTTATTCTAAAATACTACTGATTTTGAACGATTTGGAATATATTCTTATATAAATAATCGTTTTTTTTTATTTGTGATAGTTTGGCATTGTCACATATCTGATACATGTTCATATCACAGGCTGATGGGCAATGTATCCTATATGATACATGCCTTACCCTTAAAAGTAGGGGGTAAGAATTTTTATTTTTATTTTTCTAGTCTTATTTAACCAATTACAAAGCCAATTATATGAAAATAATAAAAGAAATCAAATTTTTTTCCTCTTGCCAAGTTAAGGGTTAAGACGACGTAGAAAGAGAACTTAGAAATTTGATAGATGCGGGCAACGATACGATAGCTGAGTTGGATAGAGCATTGCCACGGTACGGCAAGTGCACGCTCGTATCTTTCTGTTTTTCAATTCTTTTATTGTCTATGTAACATATTCATCTGCCTAGCCTTTTCCCAACTATGTTGGGGTCGGCTTCCAGTCTTACCGGATGCAGCTGAATACCAGTGTTTTACATGGAGCGACTGCCTATCAGACCTCCACAACCCAGATACTGGGTTATACGATACCTCTTGTTAAGACTGGTTGTCAGACTTTCGGGCTTCTGACTACCCGTAACGACTGTCAAAGATCTACAATTGATAGCCGGGGCCAAAAGCTTAACGTGCTATCCGAGGCACGGAGAGTGATAATTAATTTTATAATTTATAATACGCACATAACTAACAAAAAGTCAGAGGTTCGCGCCTTGGGTTTGAACCCGAGACCTTTGACTTGTCAGTCGACGGTCATACCACTAGATGTGAAATTGTGTTAAATAGTCTTTTAGGGACTCAGCAGACAGAAATCAACTCCTCTCCATTTTCTACCGTGGTCATGTTGACACCAATTCGCGGTAAACGTGATCGGGCAGCCAATAAAGAGCCAGGAGAAGTATCCTTCATCTGTTGAGAGTTATAGTTATATAGCACATACTTGAGTAAGTTAATTGGAGTGGCAGATTATTCTCAACACAGACCTGTGATTTCTTATTTATTATATATTTTGTGTATGTGTAAGTAATTTATATAGTTAGAAGGTATTTGTGTAGTTTAAGCTAGTAAATTATTTAAAATAGTTTTCCAGTTCTGTAGTTTATTAGTGCATCTACCATGTTTTTATCTCTGCATCACCCTAAGGTCATCTGGGAGAAAATGCCTAAGGCATTAAGTCCACCTTGTACATAGTTTTGTACAAAGAATAAATAAATAAATAAATAGTTTCAGAATTCATCATATTTGATCCTTCTCAATGCATCCTCCATTGCATTGTTCTCTAACTGCAAAGATGCTAGACCTCTAGTACTGCGTACAAGGTGGATGTAACTGCCACCTGAGATGGTTGAATGAGGAAGATAATTTAGATAGCATAAGCACGGATAGCTCAGTCGGCGAAGCGGCTGGAGGCTTTAGCTAATAGATTGAAGATACAAATCCTGCTTGTTATCGTCTTTTTCTTATTACAAAAATCTTAAAGGGGTTATAACATTTTTGTTCGGGAGAAAAAAAGAAGAAAGAAAAAAGTTTTATTTTGCAACCTCACAAAAAATACCAAAAAAAAAAAAACGAGATAAAAAAAAGCTGGGAACTGGCATAACTTTAAATATCACGGAAATGTGACACTTTAGGACATCATGTTGCTAACCTTTTTTTTTGTTAAGATGTCCTCTAACTCTATCTATATATACTAGTCTCATTCTGCGCCGCCACTTTAAAAAAAAACAAAATGGCGACGGCCCGCTATGCCACAAAGGTTCAAACCCCTTTAAAGTTGGCTTCACTATTATTTTTTTTGAAGTGTGGCACCAGTTATGACTTTGTGCCAATTTCGGGTAATAAAAGGTAGGGAAATTATATTTTTGATGGAAAATAACGGATAGGAAAGGGAATAGCTTCACATTCGACATTATTATGTGTCAAATGACAAATGACACTTTTACATATTACAAGTGCTCCAGTCAGTGGTCGGAATTCGACCGTGTTTTAAATAAATTTTAACTTTCTGCACTTCTTCTCCATATTAACTTTTACTAACTATGCCAAGTTTCACACTCCTCCGTGCGCGCAATATTCTTATGGAGGAACAGGGTTTTTTTTTTTTTTTTTTTTTTCTACGTGGTCTCTCTCAGTTATAGCTCTAGGGAGCTCAGACTGATTAACCGGACTTCTAGCGAGACCTAAAGGCCTCCAGCTAAGCAATTAAACTAAACCTAAAGCAACTGCAGCTAAGGGCGCCCCCTAATGGGACTCGGGCCTCGGCTTAGGGCGTTGCTTGGGGACATGCTAGGGACTAGCTGGATCTGATTTTGATTATTTAGGGACATGTTTATGGCTACAGGCTCAGCCCGGGCTGGCATAAGCAAGGGTCGGGGAGGAGAGGAACAGGGTGAGGCGTTCCTCCATTTAAAAGGGAGGTTCCTCCGGCCAGGCGGGTGTTCTGCCTGGCGGGCACTTGCCCAATGGTTGTAGTTGGGAAGTTGAATATTAGTTCAGTTGTTGTGCGAACTTTGATTGCGCGATGCTGGCTGTTATTGATGTTTGTCACCGTGGAGTACTAGATGAAAAAGGGATCCACAGTTTTCGCTTCACGTATTAATATAATTTATAGATATATAATAACTGTTGAAGTCCCTCTTTTCTAGGAAGCACTACAATTAAGTGTGTACTTTAATTATACGTATCTTCTTCATATAAAAATAAAAATTAAATGCAGTTCGTTCGCATGAGGCGCGCTAAATACAGCAAAAGTTATTTATAAATATTTAATAAGAAATTTGAAAAAACAAATGATACGGATGAGATGGAGTTGTTTTTTCAAATTTCATGTAAAAAATTCACAAAAAAAAAAAAACAAGATAGTTATTAGGTAATTAGAATATTATACTCCAAGATGGGATGCGGCAAGGATAATAAAGGTTGCGTCGCGTCCCACACCAAAGACCTACCCATCTCCCAAGGCCTGTCTGTTCCCATAGCCTTTCTGTCTTTATACAGCTTGTTAAGAAAACCCTGTCCGACCCGAAAGGGGCACATAGTTCAATAATATAACCAAATATGAATAAACAATTTACATTATTGATTAGGATAACGTTGTAATATTTTTTTTAAATGTGTGATTTTTACACAAATTAACTTAAAATTTGGTAAAATTCCAAAAACTGACAACACTATATGACTTCGCTACGCTACCCGAAAACTGACGAGTGCGCCGACCGTCGCCCGCCTGTGTTGTCATGTAAGTTTCCTCATTTTTTAATTTTTTAATCATTTTTAATTTTTTTTAATTATTTTTCATTTTTTTAGATACAACGAATATTATTACTCCAATATGGGATGTAGCAAGGGTTGAGTTGCGTCCCACACCATAGTTATAGTTCATCATCTGCCTAGCTTTTTCCCAACTATGTTGGGGTCGGCTTCCAGTCTTACCGGATGCAGCTGAATACCAGTGTTTTACATGGAGCGACTGCCTATCAGACCTCCACAACCCAGATACTGGATTACACAATACCTCTTGGTAAGACTAGTTGTCAGACTTTCGAGCTTCTGACTACCCGTAACGACTGTCAAAGATCTACAATAATTATTGACAGACGGGGCCAACAGCTTAACGTGCTATCGGCACATATTTATTTATTAATATTTTATTTTGTTACGTAGTATCCTATACGCACTTTGTCTACATTTCTTATTTTCAAACTCTCCTCTCGCAGGTCTGCTGGTAATAAGCAGTACCTTTGTACTTTTTTTCCCTATGTTTCTTCCTTCTTCTGTCATTGTTTAAGTGTGTAAGTACATAAATTATAAAATAAATAAATAAAATAAAACAAAGACCTATCTATCTCCCAAGGCAGTAGTGACCATAGAGTATTCAAGAAAATATGGAGTGATAACGTCAACCACATTGCTTTGTGCGGAGCGAAAGCAGGTCTCGCCATAGACCCCCCCCGAATGTGGGTTCTCGCCTTGTCGTGGCGGGGGGGCTTAGTAGCCGTGGTTGGGCACACGGCGAAGCTAAGAGGAACCCCAAGGAGGCGCCGCTCCTGCGGGCTTTGAGCCGGAAGCCCGCGTTGGAGCGGCCCTGGCGGGTTGCGGTGCTGCATGGATGGAGCACCCGGCAGCACCGCAACTAAGGCGGGCCGCGGTGTTGTAGGAACAACATCGCGGCTGAGGAGTGCGGGGCCGCGGCGGGAGAGGAGTGCCGGTATTACGGTGCGCCGCTCTCCCTACCTTCCGCGGCCTCGGCGGGGCCGCAACCGCTGGATTGCGGACACGGTGGGGCCGCAGGGGAAGAGGAGTGTCGGTATTACGATGCGCCGCTCTCCCTATCCTCTGCGGCGAGGTGAGGACCATGGGCGTCAGATTCGGGGTCGTCTGGCGCTCATTGCACATGGTCCTCTAAGTGGTCACGGTGGGTGGGTGTGGCAATCACCCCACCCCAAGGAGGGTCCGGTGACGGACGTCCGCGGCGGGTTCGCGGATGTAGTACACTAGGGATACCGCGTTCCCGCCACTATGCGGAAAGGAGGTGACACAGAAGGGGTTTTAGTCGGTATGCTGGCCGCCTACCATCTCTAGGCCGGAGAGCCCGACATAACCGTCTCGCATCCCCGAGCGAGACGGTATGCATAAGGCGCATTTCCCCTTCTGCAAAAAAAAAAAAAAAAAAAAAAAAAAAAAAAAAAAAAAAAAAAAAAAAAAGGTCTCGCCATAGAAATGTTAAAATGTCATTTTTTCAAATTAAGTTTTCTAGACGTTTTTTCAAAATTTTACTCAGCAGTTAACCATGATATAAGCTAAAATGTAACTTTTTCGCTCGTGGAGCCTAGTTGAACCGCAGTCGATCGAGGTATGATCGCAAACGGAGCTCGTGTCGCGGCCGCGTTTGTTCATACCCGTGCTCACGGTTCATACTTCTATAGGGTTGCTTTATTTTTTTCTTATATACTCTAAGGTAGTGACATACGATTTGGTCTGTTCCCATCGCCTTTCTTTCTTTATATTTACATCGGTGAGAAGGAAAGAGATGCGAATACGCATATTGCGCGAACAATTCGAGAACCTAAAGAGCCTAGAAAACATAATTTAAAAAATGATGTAATTATTTAAATAAGAAACTCGCAAAAACAAATGACTGACTACTGTAAGATGACAGCTACTCTTTTACATTTTATCCAGAACAAAATAGCAATACGAAAGCAAAGCCGCGGCAAAAAGCTAGTATAATATTAAAGATTCTTGTTATCATTATGACGTATTGGTAGTTTTCGAGTACTTACTTACTATTTTACAGTATGATCACAAAAACTAGTTGATTAAGCGATCGCAAGAATAACTGCTGATCACGGTATCCTGGATATCCTGTAAACGGTTTTACTTAGCTTGACCTGTTAATTATTTGGTTCAAATTTAGAAATCGATATTTCACCCCCTTCCTGCCTCGTTGGTCTAGTGGTAGCAAGCGCGACTGCTGAGCACGAGGTCCTGGGTTCGATCCCCGGGTCGGGCAAAGTGTTATTGGGTTTTTCCATTAGGAAATTCGCAGTAGCAGCACGGAGTCTGGAATTGTGCCCGGTTAATGACAATAGGCTCGCCCCCTATTACATGGGACTTATAACATAGCCGGCGAAACGTGGGTGTACTGCACTTCTGCCTACCCCCTCTGGGGAATACAGGCGTGAGTAGGGTTACCATATCTCAGGATTTGTCCTGAGATCTCAGGATTTTTGGACTCTGCTCAGGATTGCGGCCGGATTTTGCAAATATCTGGAAATCTCAGGATTTTTAAATTTTCAATAAAATACAATATAATTTAAAAAATCTTTCTAATAAAAAGTTAAACAAAAAATAATCTTTCTAACTTTGGTGATAATTGCACAATTGAAATCAATACTTATTTATCCAAGTAGTGAGGTACTTAATCAGTTTGATCATATTTATTTTGCGAAGATACCTTTTTAAGAAAGGTTTTTTCTTTAATAATTGTTTTATAAGGGGTGTGCACTGTCACCCCTGCTATGAGCGCGATGTGCAGCGCGTGAGCGATATCCTCCGAGACGCAGTGTGTAAAAACGATAATAATAATATATGACTTTTTTAAATTGTTAAGTACGTTTGAGAGAAAATTCTCAAAGTGCAACAAAATCTCAGGATTTTTAAATGGAAATCAGGCCTTATCTCCGGACTTTTGATTTTTCCATCTGGTAACCCTAGGCGTGAGTCTATAAATAAATATTCCTGTTGACAGATTGATCTGATCAGTTTGATCCGATATTTGGTACACAGCTTTAGTTTTGATGACAAAACCCTTTTACGTAAAAAAAATGTTACTTATATTATTTAGTATTTAACCAACTTCCAAAAAGGCGGTCTACTTGTACACTGACCTTGTGGCATTTCCGGTCGTTTTTGTTCTCCGTAGACGCTTATTACTTTGAAGCGGGTGATGAGAAATTGGCGGGGGGCGGTAAATGTCGCTTTTTGACGAAGTATTTCAATTTTTTAATTTTTGGTGTAGAAGGAATTAATGATTCTAGTATGAAATTAACAGAGTCGTGATTCATGATAGCCTAATTGTATGACCGTTTGACTGGAAAGTTAGAGGTCTCGGGTTCGAACCCAAGGCGCGCACCTCTGACTTTTCGTAAGTTATGTGCGTGTTATAAATTAATTCCACTCTCCGTGCCTCGGATAGCACGTTAAGCTGTTGGCCCCGGCTGTCAATTGTAGATCTTTGACAGTCGTTACGGGTAGTCAGAAGCCCGAAAGTCTGACAACCAGTCTTACCAAGGGGTATCGTGTAACCCAGTATCTGGGTTGTGGAGGTCTGATAGGCAGTCGCTCCATGTAAAACACTGGTATTCAGGTGCATCCGGTAAGACTGGAAGCCGACCCCAACATAGTTGAGAAAAGGCTAGGCAGATGATGATGAAATTCACAACCTGTATTATTCCGTACTCTAACTGAAGTACCTATTAGTTCACTAATTCACAATAAATAAACAAGTTGAAGTATCTATATCGTATAACAGTTAGGTGTGGTGATATTTTAGAGTCGCAATAAGTATCGGATCAGGAATATATTTTATGCTCAGTTAGATACTAAATCAGCTAC
Organism: Protodeltote pygarga; assembly: GCA_936450705.2. NCBI lineage: Eukaryota > Metazoa > Arthropoda > Insecta > Lepidoptera > Noctuidae > Protodeltote > Protodeltote pygarga. Next base: position 6,268,870 of record OW388278.2, read on the forward strand.
TACACAACTACTACTACGTCTACAACTAAATCGTGATAGCCTAGTGGTGACCGTTGACTGGTAAGTCAGAGGTCTCAGGTTCGAACCCAAGGCGCGCACCTCTGACTTTTCGTAAGTTATGTGCGTTTTATAAATTAATTATCACTTACTCCGTGCCTCGGAAAGCACGTAAAGCCGTTGGTCCTGCACCTGATCTCTCTCCGGTCGTGTCGGATTGCCGTCCCATCGAACTATGAGAGTGAGGGATTTGAGAGTGCACCTGTATTTGCGCACACCCTTGTGCACTATAATATCTCCCGCGTCGATGGCTAATCTCCGTTGAGATTGACCGCTGTGACCGAAATTCGGTCAGGAGGACATTGTTATTTATATTTTATTATTACTACTACTACAACTAAAAGGGCAGGAAGATGATGAGTTCAATACTAAATCTACTAACTAATACTAACTTTAATATTATAAATGCGAAAGTGGGGTTGTTTTACCTTTTCACGCCTAAACCACTGAACCATCTTGAAATTTTGCATATACGTTATCAAGTATACAGAAAAAAGTTTCATCTCACCTTTCACCTTTCATCCCGAAAACTGTTTCCGAGGAAAACAACCATAACATTCTTATAATACTAGATGGCGCCACACAAAAGCTAGTGATAAATACGAGGTTCTCAATCTTAAAACGACGATGAAAGATACCCATTCTTAGGCCACTCTTACCTAGTGGCCACGAAAACGGTCTAACCTAGTGGCCACGACAACGGTCTAAGGCGGCGGCGACGGGCTAGGTCTGCGAGCGGCGCGATGGCCATGCCACGTATTTAGATGTATTTAGACGTATTTAGGCATATAGTTTCTAATGATATTTTAAATTCGACGGATGGAGTGTACGAAATCAATATAAATCATTTTAAGTATGGAGAATGGAAAAACCGCCGCCGCCGCGGCGCCGCCGCTGAGAGCGGCGAGTCGTGGCGTCGTTGAACATTTAAGTACATTTGTTCTTACCGCTCGCCGCGCCGCGCTAAGGCGCCCGCGCCGCTGCGAGCGGCGAGTTCGTGGCCAGGCCGTTAGACCGCAAATTCGGAGCAGCGGTGTATAAAACGCCACGCAGCACGTCTCCAAACACCGCTGCTTCGAATTAGCGGCCTTAAATAAGACTACACCTTTCCATGACACTTTAAAAAACACTATTTATATAAAGAATGACTAAGAATTAGATTTCATTCACTTCAAACAGTTCATTCTATTAATTCATTTTTTAAATCCTTTTTTCTTAAATATAAATAAAAAACAACCTTTTTTTCTTAAATCAAAATGAAATTCTTGTCTTTGGTAGGCCTGCTTGGGAGTTTAGTTACAGAGAGCTTGTCTTTGGGCTACCATGAAGATATTGGTATCCCCGCAGCTACCAGGATCAGGCAGAATGAGTTAGCGGCTGTAAGCTCACGAATTATTGGAGGAATGCCATCGGAGACTGGGGAGAACCCTCACTTGGTATGTCATTTTTAACCGATTTACAAAAAGGAGGAGGTTCTCAATTCGATGTGTATATTATTTTTGTGTTTGTACACAGATTACTCCGTGATTAGTGTACCGATGTAACCGTTGTGAGTAATCGTTTTTAAACGGTTAGCTTGACCTGTTTATTATTTGGTTCAAATTTAGTAATCGATATTTCGCCCCCTTCCTGTTGACAGATTGATCTGTTATTTGGTACACAGCTTTAGTTTTGATGACAAAACCGTTTTACGTAAAAAAGATTTTTTTCTTATATTATTTTCAAGCTTTTATTTAACTTGCAATGTATGTTTGTTCGGGTGGAATCTTGCAAACTGAATTAGAACCACTTCCTCTTATCCTACGGAGTTGAATATTTGCATGTTAGTTCAGTTCTGATGACAATGCATTTTTATGGTAAGCATGACCTGAATCGACAGGATTAGCTCCAGATAAAGGAACTCTTCAGCGGTCAACAGCACAGATACAAATTTTTGCATTTACCTACATTTAGTTTTGACATTCCAATATAAAAGTTTAGTTAAAAACGTTTTTTTTCTTTATTTTTTTTTATTTAGGCTGGTCTCCGGATCACTTTGACAAACGGACAAATGTCTGTATGCGGGGGCACTCTGCTGAGTCGTACCAAAGTGCTGACTGCAGGACAATGTTGGTACGACGGCTACCGACAGGGAAGGAATATAAAGGTCAGATAGATATATTTATGTTATTTAAAAAAAAACTCATCATCTTCCTAGCTTTATTATTCCCAAACTTTGTTGGGGTCGGCTTCTAATCTAACCAGATGCAGCTGAATATCAGTTTTCTAGAGCGACTGCCTATCTGATCTCAACACAAAGGGATACGATATTCTAAAGTTAGATCAGTTGTCAGGATTTTATGAGGGTACTGACTCCCTATATCGACTGTTAAAGATCTTCATGACAACCGGGGCCAACGGCTTAACGTGCTTTCCGAGGCACTGAGCGGGTGATAATTAATTTATAATACACACATAACAGACGAAAAGTCAGAGGTGCGCGCCTTGGAATGTTAACTTGGCTGTCCAACGGTCATACCAATAGGCTATTAAAAAAAAACTAACTTACGTATCATGACAGCGAGCCGCCACGGCTTCGCACGGTTACGCTAATATGCATGTATTATACTATAAACCTCCCTCTTGAATCACTATCTATTAAAAAAAACCGCACCAAAATCCGTTGCGTAGTTTTAAAGATCTAAGCTTACATAGGGACAGACAGACGCGGGAAGCGATTTTGTTTTATACTATGTAGTGATGATGATGATGATATTATGTTTTTTAATCATTTTTTTTTGTAGAACTTCTAATAAAACAAGACTCTCTACAGTTGTCTTGTTTTATTGTAAAAACAAATGATTTCTCCATTTTTTTTTTACTTTTCTAGGTAGTGTTGGGTGCCACAAGGCTTTTTGTGAATTATAACACCCACGATGTGTCGGGGATATCCATTCACCCTGGCTTCAATCCTCGAACCCCGGCCAATGACCTCGCGATGCTGACTCTCCGTTACCCCGCGAATCTCTATTATAGTAAGTTATGTTTATGGTCTTTGACGAATGTCGAATAATATCTACAAAACTAATGTCCTTCGACCGACTTTCGGTCACAGCGGCCAATGTTAACGGAGATTAGCTACGCAGGAGATTATAGACTATAATAATTGAAAATACCGATATTGATGAAATTAAAACCGGGATTTGAAAGTCCTTCAAGTGATCCGATATACCGGAATTTTCGAGATCCGAGATCTCGGTTTGCGACCCCTAATTATAGTGCATATGTGTGTTAGTTCAACAAGCCCAACGGCTTAGATAAATACTTATTTTAAGATTTTTATTTATTTACATCAATATCTATTTCTATTTCAGGTAACGTCCAGCCAGCACTTCTTCCGTCTTCCGATTTAGTTGACGAACTGTTTGTCGGTGTTTCCGCTAAGGTTTCTGGCTTCGGGAAGACCAGTGATGGTAAGTTATCCCTAGAGTATACTTAAATAAGAAAAAAAAACCGACTTCAAAAGGAACTAAAAAACTTGAAATAGGTAACTTTAAAACGTTTTGGAGTCGGTTCCAAGTCAAGTTCTTAATGAGAAGGTTAAAGAGGCTAGAACTTGACTTGGAACCGACTCCAAAACGTTCCATTTCTCCATCATATCCATTTTTAGTGGTGCCTAAAATTAATCCCCCTCCCCGACTTTTGTGAGGCTAATACATATTTGAAATCCTTATGAAAATCCCATTCAAACGATACCTCACACGATATTTTTTATCTTGGATGATTATAGAAAGGGGGGGGGGTGACCACGTATCCCCCCTCTTCCTCTTTAATCGCGACGCTGGGTAAGCGGGTTGGCGATTGCAGTAGCAGATGATTGCTGTTACACAGAAGGATGCTGCTGCCCATCCTCCGGATCTTTCCCTTTCTCGCTTCTTACGACACCCGCGGGACGAGTAGGGGTGGTTCTATTCTTAAGCCGGAAACCAGACGGCACATTTAATATGTTAATCAAATTCCAGGGTCATCGATTGGTCCTAAATCTCAGCAGCAAGCGGTCACCGTTCCCGTCATCTCTGTCTACGAATGCTATGCAAGTTTGAACATATACAGCAATGACGTCATATGTACAAGCGGTGACAATGGGTGGGGGGCGTGTGGGGGTGATCTAGGGGGTCCGCTGGTGTTGACAGACTTTTACGACGGCAATTCCAACGGCACGTTGGGAAACCTACTGGTATGTATGAACATGGAGATAGATCTATTTAATGTAGGTACCGTGGGACATAAATAGCATGACTAGAATTGTTTTCTTTTGTTTGTTTTTGTTTTTATTATTGTTTTGTTTGTATCTTTGAGTGCTGTGTCTAAAAATAAACAAAAAATTATTCATATATTGACGGCTATGTAGATGATACCTTAGAAAAAAATTAGACAAAATTTAAAAAGATATAAGTACGTCCCTTTTGGTTTCCGGCCTAAGAACTACCCTTACTCATCCCGCGAAGGGAAAAATCTGTAGGATGGGCAGCAGCACTCTTCGTGAGAGAGAGTCGTGATAGCCTTGTGGTGGTGACCGTTGACTGGCAAGTCAGAGGTCTCGGGTTCGTACCCAAGGCGCGCACCTTTGACTTTTCGTAAGTTATGTGCGTATTATAAATTAAAATTAATTATCACTCTCCGTGCCTCGGATAGCACGTTAAGCGGTTGGCCCCGGCTGTCAATTGTATCTTTGACAGTCGTTACGGGTAGTCAGAAGCCCGAAAGTCTGACAACCAGTCTTACCAAGGGGTATCGTGTAACCCAGTATCTGGGTTGTGGAGGTCTGATAGGCAGTCGCTCCATGTAAAACACTGGTATTCAGCTGCATCCGGTAAGACTGGAAGCCGACCCCAACCTAGTTGGGAAAAGGCTAGGCAGATGATACAAGTGCTATAAAATCTTGGGTTAAAACGTTGTTTTTCGAAAAAGTTATCGTCTTTTGTAGCCAACCTTTTGAACGGAAGAAATGTACGTCTTTCTGTATCATAATATTCCCGTTTCAGATTGGAGTGACATCAATCATTTCATCACTTGGCTGCCAGAACGGGTTCCCGACTGGCTACATGAGAGTTACAGCTTACTTGCCCTGGATCAATAGTAACTTGTGATCATTGAAGATGAAATCAAATAGTCTTTGACGACGAAACATGGACCTCTAATGCGTGATATCATGATATGTTTCTCTAAAATATAACAAATAAATGCCTGAATATTTTAGCGAGTTCTAATTTATTTTTATAACTAATGATATCCCTGTGCCGTGTGGTTTCCGGCCTAAGAATAGAACCACCCCTACTCGTCCCGCGGGTGTTGTAAGAAGCAACAAAGGGAAAGATCCGGAGGATGGGCAGCAGCATCCTTCTGTGTAACAGCAATCATTTGTCACTGCGGTCGCCAATCCTCGCCATTGGAGGTATTTTGCCCATAATCGCCACGCTGGGCAAGCGGTTTGGCGATCGCAGTAGCAGATGATTGCTGTTACACAGAAGGATGCTGCTGCCCATCCTCCGGATCTTTCCCTTTGTCGCTTCTTACGACACCCGCGGGACGAGTAGGGGTGGTTCTATTCTTATGCCGGAAACCACACGGCAATCGCGACTCATATGCACCGCTGTGTATGACGTAAAAATACAATATTAGGAGCACGTCCCAAAAAAATACATTTTGTTTATTGTTTAATTAAAAAACTAGCTTAGATTGTCTGTTTCAGATAAATTAAAACAATAAACAAATTAATATCTGGTACAAGAATCTGGTATGATAACCCGTATTCACATAATTGCACCCATAGAGTATTCAAGAAAATATAGAGTGATAACGTCAACCACATTGCCTTGTGCGGAGCGAAAGCAGGTCTCGCCATAGAAATTTTAAAATGTCATTTTTTCAAATTAAGTTTTCTAGACGTTTTTCAAAAATTTACTCAGCAGTTAACCATGATAGTTATAAGCTAAAATGTAACTTTTTCGCTCTTGGAGCCTAGTTGAACCGCAGTCGATCGAGGTATGATCGTAAACGGAGCTCGTGTCGCGACCGCGTTGTTCATACCCGTGCTCACGGTTCATACTTCTATAGGGTTGCTCTATTTTTTTCTTATATACTCTAAGATTGCACTCTTTGTCAAAAATCTACATAGACTCACGCCTATATTCCTCAGAGGGGGTAGGCAGTGTATACTGCACCCACACCCACACACCCACGTTTCGCCGGCTATGTTAGTAATCCCATGTATAGCATTACCATTAAGCCTATTACCATTAAGCGGGCACAATTTCAGACTCCGTGCTGCCACTGAAAATTTCGTAATGGAAAAACCCAATAACACTTTGCCCGACACGGGGAGCGAACCCAGGACCTTGTGCTCAGCAGTCGCGCTTGCTACCACTAGACCAACGAGGCAGTCAATAATCTTTACGAGTCGTCCGTAGGCCTCTGACATGGCTTTACTTTACACACCATTGAAAAATCTCTCAGGTGTGCTGGTTTCATCACGATGTTTTCCCTCACCGTTTTAGCAACTGATAATTAATTTTTAATACGCACATAACTTAATAAAAGTCAGAGGTGTGCGCCTTTGGATCGAATTCGAGACCTCTGACTTGTCAGTCGACAGTCACACCCACGAAGCAAATACTAATTGCTTCGTGGTCACACCCTTAGAGTATATAAGAAAATATAGAGCAACCCTATAGAAGTATGAACTGTGAGCACGGGTATGAACAACGCGGCCGCGACACGAGCTCCGTTTGCGATCATACCTCGATCGACTGCGGTTCAACTAAGCTTCACGAGCGAAAAAGTTACATTTTAGCTGATATCAAGGTTAACTGCTGAGTTAAATTTTGAAAAACGTCTAGAAAACATAATTTGAAAATATGATATTTTAACATTTCTATGGTGAGACTTGCTTTCGCTCCGCACAAGGCAATGTGGTTGACGTTATCACTCTATATTTTCTTGAATACTCTATGGTCACACCACTAGGCTATCAGTGCTATTTCTTATCTCCGTTGAGATTGGCCGCTGTGACCGAAATTTAGTCAAGAGGATAATAACTATAAAAAGTCCCTTATCAATTATTATCATTGTTATCGCAATGAATAATGCACTATTATGTTATCAAAACTGTTCCAAAATTATCTTCCTATCCTTTAATTACTCATTTGACATCAATTAATATTATCCAAGTACTATAAAAGGAGTGTAACACTTACCACCAGCAAACATTTCAAGATACACTTCAAGATGTTCAACGTTAAAGTCCTGCTGTTAGCGTGTGTTCTGACCCTGGGTTCTGCGGACCTGATGCAGGGGTACCACGGTCCTGTCGGGATCCCTGAAGCTGCGAGGATAAAGCAGGCTGAAACCACAGCTGAGGCGTCCAGAATTGTCGGTGGAATCGCCGTGCCACTTGGAGTATACCCTTACTTTGTGAGTACTGGATATTTTTTTTAATAGAATATTTACAGAAGACTGCCTCGTTGGTCTAGTGGTAGCAAGCGCGACTGCTGAGCACGAGGTCCTGGGTACGATCCCCGGGACGGACAAAGTGTTATTGGGTTTTTCCATTAGGAAATTCTCGATCGAAAAGCACGTTAAGCCGTTGGCTTCGGCTGTCTTGAAAAAACTTATTATTATTAATATACTAACGTCGACCTAAAAGATCTATTGTGATTAGCATATATTTGAGAAACTTAGGCATTTGATCTGATATATTACGGAGTCAGTACCCTCATAAAACCCTGACAACTGATCTAACTTTAGAATATCGTATCCCTTTGTGTTGAGGTCAGATAGGCAGTCGCTGCGTAGAAAACTGATATTCAGCTGCATCTGGTTAGATTAGAAGCCGACCCCAACAAAGTTTGGGAATAATAAGGCTACGAGGATGATGACCTAATTACTTGAATTTCCTTCTCCAGGCAGGTCTGCTGGTCACGTTGACTACAGGTCAAACTTCAGTGTGTGGAGGTACTCTGTTGAGTGCCAGAAGAGTGCTGACAGCTGGAACGTGCTGGTTTGATGGCTTCTTTCAGGGAAGAGCTATTACTGTAAGTTTACATTTTTTAACCCACTTTAAAAAGGAGGAGGTTCTATATTCGGCTCTGGAAGTCGGAGAGTTTTGAACTATATGACGTCCTTCCTCTTGTTAGACGTAGTCACCTATCACTATCCAATATTAAAAATATCGCTTGAGGTACCTATAATTTGAAAAGGATTTTCATAAGGATTTCAAATATTAGCATCACAAAAGTCTGGGGCACCACTAAATATCGTGATTTTTTTTTTTAATAAAAAATAAAATAGACGTCGGAAGCTTGAAACTTTAAGACATTTTGGAGTCGATAAGTAGGAGTCGTGATAGCCTTGTGGTGGTGACCGTTGACTGGCAAGTCAGAGGTCTCGGGTTCAAACCTAAGGCACGCACCTCTGACTTTTCGTTAATTATGTGCGTATTATAAATTAATTATCACTCTCCGCGCATCGGATAGCACGCTAAGCTATTGGCCCGGGCTGTCAATTATTGTAGATCTTTGACAGTCGTTACGGGTAGTCAGGAGCCCGAAAGTCTGACAACAGTCTTACCAAGGGGTATCGTGTAACCCAGTATCTGGGTTGTGGAGGTCTGATAGGCAGTCGCTCCATGTACAACACTGGTATTCAGCTGCATCCGGTAAGACTGGAAGCCGAACCCAACATAGTTGGGAAAAGGCTAGGCAGATGATTGCAGTTAAAAAGGTTTTTTTTTATCCTTTACAGGTAGTTCTCGGTACAAACAGGCTGTACACTGGTGGTTCTAGAGTGACAGCGACAGGCGTCTTCATTCACCCAGAGTTTCAGCCCGCCAGGCATATCAACGACATCGCAATCCTGACAGTACCTGCAGTCGCGTTGAGTAGTAAGTACCTTATCTTCTTCTTATCGTGTGGTTGATGAACAACCTGGTATCAGAGCTTAACCCTTAATTTGGCAGAGATTCGAATTACCTTATTTATTGAAAAAAGATATATATCTGAAATCCTAGTGTAATAATATATACAGAAAAAATAGAAAAAAAATTATTGCTTTTACAGGTTTTCAGGAAATCAATGTATCTCACAGTGAACACTGCTAAATTCGTAGAGAACAAAAGTTATTTTTTCATGTTCATTGCGGTGAACACTGCCAAATTAGTGTTGTTTAAAAGGTAAAATAAAAAAAACAATAATTATCGTTTCTTTTAGTTATTTATTGAAAAAATGTTAAAAAACGATAATACTACTGCCTGTATATTACGTAGTTGTATTTTTATGGCGAAATTTGCATCGACCCGTCTTCGTTTGTGCTAGGATAATGTCTTGTATTATCGTAGCTTATTGGGCTAGTAGGCCTGGCTGATTTTAGGTTTACATCTTTACCTATCTATAGCTATGAGAAGGAATTTATGGAAGTCGCAAAAGATAAAACAAGGCTTGGAGAATGTGGCAGTAGTTCATTGTCACTGTTAGTATCGGATTTGTGACTAGTGTCGGAAGGTACGTGCTCGACAGGAATAAGTGCTGATATTCTATCCATGTGACCTTGTAATTTATGCTATAAATAGGCAGAAAACAATACATAAGCCAAATAAAAACCCACCACATGCAAGCATACTATCTACATGTATAAATACATAAAAATGATTTGCTGTTCGTTTGTCTCGCTAAAGCTCGAGAATGGCTGGACTGATTTGGCTTATTTTGCTTTTGAAATATTTGTGGAAGTTCCGGGGAGGTTTAAATGGTGAGAAACATTAATACAAAACAAAAACAACTATTTAATTTTCCAATAAAATTGTAGGGTAGGGTAGGGGTAGAGGTAGAATAGTGTAGGGTACGGTAGGTTAGGGCAGGGTAGAATAGGAGTAGGGTAGTGTAAGGCTAGAGGTATTGTAGGGTAGGGTACGGTAGGATAGCGTAGGGTTGGGTAGGGGTAGAGTAGGGTAGGGTAGGGGTAAAGTAGGGTGAGGTAGAATAGGCTAGAGGTAAGATAATCACGCGTACCAAGTCCCGTCGGGCAGCTAGTTTGTTAATAAACGTTATACCTAATTTGGCAAGGTTTATCATAATGAACATATGAAATTGAGAATACTTGTTCAAGTATTTGGCAATGTTTACTGTGATGAACAAACAAGTTTGCCGATAAAAAGAAGTAACTAAAAAGTCATAATAATGCGCAAAACACACACAAAAGCAAATTAGGAACATTGTTTAGTAAATTAAAAGAATGAATAAGTTAGGATAGTTATGTAAAGTATGTAAAATATAATATTTACTTTTCGAAGAATTGTGCGCCCGCGTCGTGCCTATGCCTCGTCTCGATAATGACAGGTAAATAGTGTTTCCAGTAGTAGCAATATTTTTTATAATATAGAATATACTTTAATCTTGCTTTACGTAAAATAAAATCGGATGAGAAGTAGAAAACTTTTGCTTAATATTTTTTTAATTTTAATGTTTATCACAGTGAACATTATCAAATTAAGGGTTAAACCGCCCATAGGCCTCTGACATTGCTTTACACACCATTGAAAAATCTCTCAGGTGTGCTGGTTTCATCACGATGTTTTCCCTCACCGTTTTAGCAACTGATAATTAATTTACACACATAACTTACGAAAAGTCAGAGGTGCGCGCCTTGGGATCGAGTACCTTATTACCTATATAATTACATTCACGTCTCTGATGCAGTTTGTGACATCTCTGATTGCGACAGTACGTGTCATCTCTGAGTGCGAGAGTCTGAGACATCTCTGAGTGCAACACTATGTGACATCTCTGGAGCAACAGTATGTGGCATCTCTGAGAATGACAGTATGTGGCATCTCTGAGAATGACAGTATGTGACATCTCTGAGTGCGACAGTATGTGATGTCTCTGATTGCGACAATATGTGATGTCTCTGAGTGCGGCAGTATGTGACATCTCTGATTGCGGCAGTTTGTGACATCTCTGAGTGCGACAGTTTGTGGCATCTCTGAGTGCGACAGTTTGTGACATCTCTGAGTGCGACAGTTTGTGACATCTCTGAGGGCGACAGTTTGTGACATCTCTGAGTGCGACAGTTTGTGGCATCTCTGAGTGCGACAGTTTGTGACATCTCTGAGTGCGACAGTTTGTGACATCTCTGAGTGCGACAGTTTGTGGCATCTCTGAGTGCGACAGTTTGTGACATCTCTGAGTGCGACAGTCTGAGACATCTCTGAGTGCAACACTATATGACATCTCTGGAGCAACAGTATGTGGCATCTCTGAGAATGACAGTATGTGACATCTCTGAGTGCGACAGTTTGTGGCATCTCTGAGTGCGACAGTTTGTGGCATCTCTGAGTGCGACAGTTTGTGGCATCTCTGAGTGCGACAGTATGTGATGTCTCTGAGTGAGGCAGAATGTTCCTTCTCTAAATGCGCTACTACCTATATAATGTCTCTGAGTGCGACATTATCTGATATGACAATATTTTAATGTTAATTATATCTTTCAGATAACGTGGCTATAGTACGATTGCCGACAAATAATGATTCGTTCGTCGGTGTTTACGCTCATGCTGTCGGCTACGGAAAAACAAGCGATTGTAAGTTTTAGAAATTAATCTGCTTATGTCATGAACTAAGGTCAAGCAGCGCATAAAGATATTAAATCCTTGGATGGGTCATTGCTATCAATAGATAGGTAATGCTGACAATTTTTTTTTAAATTACTAGCTTCCCGGCGCGACTTCGTACGCGTGATTATCCTACTTCAACGCCTATTCTACCCTACCCTACCCCTTTTTCTTTCCTTTTAAACCTTCCTTGGACTTTCACACACATTTCAAAACCAAAATTATCCAAATCGGTCACGCGGTTCTCGAGTTTTAGCGAGACTAACGAACAACAATTCATTAATATATATATAGATAATTATATAGATTACCTAAATCTTCCCAAAATAAGTATTTAAAAAAAATTAAAAGTCCTCGATATAAAAAAACTTATTTTTTTTCTAAAACTAAATCAAAATTAGTTCAACAGATTGTTTTTAATGTGTCTCACAGACATCTTTGGGAACCATAGACTTATGTTTTTTTCATGATTTCCAGGGTCAGCCATTTCCAACGACCAATCCCAGAACGCAGTCACTCTGCCCGTCATCAGCAACGAGCAATGCGCGCGCAGCTTCGCTTCCGGTGTAGTGACTGATGGCATTATTTGTACCAGCGGCAACAATGGGTGGGGGGTGTGTGGGGGGGATGCTGGCGGACCTCTTGTGTTGAGGTCCGATATTAATGGAACTCTGGCGCTGGTAAATATTTTGCTTCTACGTTTAAATCGCAGTCTTCTTCTTCTTCATGGTTGATGAACAACCTGGTGTCAGAGTTACCACCCGTAGGCCTCTGACATGGCTTTACACAACGTTGAAAAATCTCTCTGGTGTGCTGGTTTCATCACGATGTTTCCCCTTAACGTTTTAACAAGTGATAAATAATTTATATTACGCACATAACTTACGAAAAGTGCGCGCCTTGGGTTCGAACACGAGACCTCCGACTTGTCAGTCAACGGTCACCACTAGGCTATCACGACTCTGATATTCATTTTCTCAGGTTCATTATGCAAGTTATACCTAATTAATTTTTTTTTCAGATTGGTGTGATCATTGGACCAGCTCCCAGCAGCTGTCAGGCAGGTCTTCCATCATTGTATACCAGGGTAACTTCACATTTACCATGGATCAACAGTTTCTTGTAAATTTTAGTACTATGGCGCATAACGCGCTTAACAGCTATCTCGCTCGTCCTCCGCCGCGTCTGTTTGTCTGTACGCGATAAACTCAAAAACTACAGCACCGATTTTCATGCTGTTGTTACTAATGGATAGAGTGGTTTTCGGGGAAGGTTTTAGTATTATTGAGAATTTTATATCGTCAATGTGCGAGCGAGATAGCCGTTTAGAGCGAATGGAACCGCATCACTGTATTATAATTTATTATAAAGCATTTAATCATAGAAAATTGACATCTTGTAGGTACTTACCTACTTAATTTTTAAGAATAAATTTACCTATCATATATTATGATTAAAATATTTTTTTTGTATACCTATGTCTTTCTTTTACTTGAAAATAACATAGACTCACGCTTGTATTGGGGGTAGGCAGAGGTGTGCAGTGCACCCACGTTTTACCGGCTATGTTATAAGTCCCATGTAATAGGGGGCCAGCCTATTGCCATTAACCGGGCACAATGCCGGACTCCGTGCTGCTACTGGGAAATTATGTGTTTTTATTTTTATATATTACTAGCTGTTCCCCGCGACTTTGTCCGCGTTAAATTAAAGTTTCCCATAAACACGTTTATAAAGCAGCCAGAGTGCCTGTTTTTTTTTCTTACTTGAATAACAGATATTGTTATTTTTTACTGAAAACTAAACTTTTTTTTTTCGGAATAAAAAATAGCCTATAGCACTCAAGAATAAAGTAGGTAGCTTCCTATTGGTGAAAGAATTTTTAGGATCGGATCGGTAGTTCCAGAGATTACCCCTAACATACATACATTATACCTACATACAAACTTTACCTCTTTATAATATTAGTATAGAGTATAGATTATTTAAAAATATAAATTGTATATTATGAATAAATGAAATAACAATTTGACAATACAATTCATGTTTATTAAATAAATACTAATTTACTAATACAAAATGCTAACTTAACACTGACTGCCAGACAGCAGACACAATGCAAATTCTATTGTTTGTCGGACACCATGTGTTCCGTCATGGCGTTTAATGAATTAACTAAATACTAACTAAAAAATGAAATAAAATTCATATAAATTATACTCCAGGTCAATCGTTAGCTGTCGTATTAACTTCATTTAATTCACTATTTAAACTAGCTTCTATATTTGAATCATTATGTACTTCATTCAAATTATTGAATTCTTTATTTAAATCTTTCAATTCATTATTCGAATCCCTGTCTTCTTTATTCAAATAATCTGGCTCTTTATTAGAATCTGTCTGTTCAGTATTTAAATCGCCGTGTTCTTTATTCAAATCTTTTTTATTCCTTTTTTTCTTTTTCTTCTTCTTTTTAGAAGGATCTTTTTGTTTATTAATATCATTGTATTTTAATAACTTTTTGTACATTTTTAATAAGAACTTGGCATCTTTTTTCAGGTCTTTAGAAACTTCTTTAACAGGAGCTACGTATTTTGTGGACCCTTCTAAGGTATTGTAATGTTCTATAGAACCTTCTAGAACTTCAGTTTCTTTTGTATTTTCTTCTGTTACCTCTTCTTTCTCTTCTGCAACCTCAATTTTAGATTCTGCCAACTTCTTTTTCAGATCTTTATTTTTCTTTCGCAAAGCGTTTAAAATATTAGCAGTGTTTAGTACTGTTTTTACTTTTTTGCTGTCCAAATATCGGTCTTTCCAGGATATGTTTTTAATTTCCTCAGAATCCTCTTCTCTATTCTCATACTGTCTTATTTCTTCTTCTGTGATAACTTCAACTCTGTCTATTTCATCTATTTTGGCGGATAGAGCCTCAATTTCTAAGGTTGTAGGCTCTTTAGACAGTAAAGTGCATTCTATTTCAGAATCACTGGAAAGTTCAAATATTTCAAATACCTCTGCAATGTCGTTATCAGAAGAATCACATTTTGTATTAGTTGAGCTTTTTGTTTCATTATCTGTCCGTTCGACATTTGAAATTGGAATTTCGTCATTCGTTTTAGTGATGTCTAAGACTGTTAAGTCCACTTTGTTTATGGTTTCTGTGTTATCTATAGTTTTGGTTAGTTCTGTTTCTAAATGTGGCTTTTCAGAAACTTTTTCTGTCATTGCTTCTTGAGAATCACTTATTTTGTAGAAGTTTTGATCGGCGCTTTCACGAAAATCCGCCTTTTTAGACTTCTTCTCCTTTTTAGATTTCTTATCTCTTTTCGCTTTCTTTTCCTTCTTCTTCCTCTTACTTTTAGTTCCTTCGTCATCAGATATGCAAACTACTTCAGGTTTTAAATCTACAGCTTCAACTTCTGAGCTTTCTCTATCTGATAGTTCTCCATCTGACAGTTGTTTTTCAGTCTCTTTTGTGTCTACAACTCTATTCGTTTGATCTTCTTCTCCTATCGTACTCATGTCTATTTTATTTGCAGTAGTTTCTGATGTTTTAGTTTCAATAGTTATGGGTTTTTCATTACTATCGTTTTTGGAATTACTTTCTTTAGGTTTTTCAGTAATAGTGATATCTGTTTGAGATGAACCTTCAATACTAGAATCATTTTTGTCTTGATTCTGTTCTTTGTTGTCAGTATTTTCAATTTTTTGAGTAGAATCCTCAGTATCTTTTGAAGTTTTTGGCTCTTCAGTTATATTAGTATCAGATTTCGCTATTTGGGATTCTTTTCCACTTTCTGTGCAAACTTCACTACCATCCTTGCTTTCAGCCGTGATCTCTTCATCTTTTAAACTATTTTCTTTTACTTTGTCATCTCGAGAAGAGTCAGAATCGCTACTAGATTCCGAACTAGTATCAGAACTAACGTTATCAAAAGTCTTCCTATCCAGATCTTCTAAAAGATCCATTTTCTCTGTATCAGAGAGCTGGAGAGTTATTTCATCATTATCATCATCGTCTTTTCTGACTACTTTGCTAACTTTTTTCTTTCTTTTTGGTTTATCTTTTTTATTTTTATTTTCACTACGATCTTTGACTTCTTCCACAGTTGTTTTTTCAGTTTCAGCTTTATCTTTGTCTATAGTAACAGTAGCAGGGACCGATTTTTCTACTGTAGGCACAGGTGTAGTTTTAGGGCGATTTAGTTTAATCTTTTGTGGGGTTTTCTGGGGAACTGTTATAACTAAGTCATTTATTCTTTTGGTGACTGTAGTCGGCTGTGGTTCTGCATCTTTCTCTTGTGTTATTTCTGTAAATAATAAATTACAATCAATTTTAACAATCTAGATATTCAAGTTGTAAACTATATGCCCACAAAAAGATGTGTGGGCTGGAATTTTGAAAATAATGGTCTTTGTGGCAATTGAATTGAGATTAGAGGCTGACTGTGGTATCAGGAAAGAAAAAGACCAAACCCTCTCCCTCTGCGTGTCGTAACAGTCGACTAATGATGGGACAAAGAAACAGTGATCAACACCCAAGCTGCTTCTAGAGGAAGGCTTTGGCTCAACTTTATCCGTTCCAGCATGATGTTCAGTGAAACCTGTCTTGGGGACAGGTCTGAACGACACCATCCAACCATCCACCTGCTTTAAAGGCAGGTGTATTCCATCGTATACCACAACACCACACCATCAGGTGACTTTGTAACCAATAAAAACGTATATTTCAGGTCATTACAGCCCACTTACTCTTTTCCAACTCTTCAACCTTGGGCTTTTCTTCATCACTGCTGATCTCCACGACTTCAGCCGGTTCCTCCTTGATCTCCACCTCGTTGTCCGAGGAGTGGACGGGCTCAACTGCTGTTGAATCTAATGGTGGTTCTGGTAGAAACATAGGATTTGATTAGACTAGATCTAACTGGACCTAGAATTATTTTTTCTAGCTCTACGACAACTTAGTGCAAAACGCCCTAATAATAATAGTATCCTCCTGAGCGAATTTCGGTCACAGCGGCCAATCTCAACGGAGATTAGCCAACTACATAGAAGATATTATAGTGCACAAGTGTGTGCGCAAACACATGTGCACTCTCTATTCTCTCACTCTCTTGGTCCGATAAAACGGCCTTTCGACACGATCGGAGAGAGATCAGGCGCCAGGCTAACGGCTTTACGTGCTTGCCGAGGCACGTATTAAGTGATAATTAATTTATAAAACGCACATAACTTACGAAAAGTCAGAACCGCCTTGGATTCGAACGCAAGACCTCTGACTTGCCAGTCAACGGTCACAACCACTAAGCGATCACGACTCATATAACTGACTCAAAACGGCCTATAGTATAAGTTAGGCCATTTCGAACTGAGTCATTGTATCATAAACGTCATTAACAATTTCGGCTGATTTGCCTTACTTGTCTGTTCCTTCTGTAACTGTGCTCTAATGGCTCGAGCTCGAGCTTGGAGTTCCAGCAGCTCAAGCACCGTCAAGCCAGCGCGTGAAGCTTTACTCCTGTCCGCATCACCATCATCGTGGTCCTTAGATTTCTTGCGTTTTGACTTGGATTTTGAATCGCGGCGACGGTGTTTATGCTAGAAAGATTAATAATAAGTTATTTATTTATTTGTTCAGAAAACCAACGGTGATGCTATAAAATAACAAAGTTGTACATTTTCTAAAAATACATTACACGCGATTTCATCAGTTTAAAAAGTTGTTTCATTATGTTAAATATTCGCGAAAGTTTGAGACTATATTAAAGTTGTACATATTACCTATAAAGTAAGGCTAATAATATTTTTTTCTTCATATAAGTTGTGTAACTTAGGTAGTTAATGAATGGACTAAAAAAAAAAGTTATTATAATGATATAGGCAAAATATTTCGTAATTTATACG
Organism: Protodeltote pygarga; assembly: GCA_936450705.2. NCBI lineage: Eukaryota > Metazoa > Arthropoda > Insecta > Lepidoptera > Noctuidae > Protodeltote > Protodeltote pygarga. The sequence continues at coordinate 6,286,475 of OW388278.2, forward strand.
GTCAGTGATGAGAATGTACCAACTGCCAATACCTACGCAAATTGTAAATTTATGACATCACTATTATCTTCACACTACATTACTGTAACATTCGTCCACTCTAATGGCATCATCTGTGGCCTCTCTGAAATCCTCCCTTGTACAGGTGGAAGGGCACAAGGGGCAGGCCAGCAGATGTGACGTAGACTGAACCGACTCTCCACAATCACATTTGGTACCTACAGAATGGGTCTCGCATTCCCTATTTACAGAGATTTAGCCGGCAGTGACCAACTTGAGTCCATAATCTATTAAGGGATCTCCAGATTGGCTATGGGAGACTATGACCTTGGGGATGACGCTTCTATAGGGCTATAAAGTCAGGTGGTGGCTGAGCTATCCCTATAATATAATACCTTTTTCTTCTTACTAGACTGGCTCAATATCTCCTCATCAGAAGATATGCTGTCCAGTGATATGGTTTCCAGCTCTGGTGGAGGAGATGGACTGGAGGACTCCGTGTCTGAAGGAGGCTCGGCACCGTCTAGTATCGCACACAGACGCTTCGAGCTTATACCAAGGAGCTGGAAATATTAATTAACATAATTATTACTTACGACCATATTTCACAAAAAAGTTGAGAGAATTAGATGTAAAGAAATTTAATATCAAACCTCCTCAGTACAGAGCTCCTGTAGATCATCTATAGATATATTTCTAACACACGCCGGCGCCATAGCCTTTAGCTGTTTGTATTTCAACACAGAAAACACTTGGTGCATAAGTTCGACCCTATCGTGAATATAATACGCCAAATCATGGACTTCTTGCTCCCGATTATGTGACGTCGAAGTCTCCGGCATCTCAGTTTTTACTTTATGCGATTTAATTCGCTTCATTTTAGCCAAATTAGTCCAAAATAAAGGTCTCAATCTCAACTTTTTTATCACGGTCTGCAGAAAGAAACACAAAAACAACTGATATTAATCGGATGATTGAGGATGGCCACATTACTCTTTTGGAATCGCAAAAGAGTAAGTCTTTCCAATTTGTACGTATAATAAACGAAATGACGTCAATTTGACAGTAATTGGATGCGTTCACAGGTCCCAATGTTATAGTGCAATGGAATAGGTATACAAACTTATGGAAACAACATTTATTTTTCATAAAAATATATTTAATGCAGCTTTTGTTTTATAATGACATCAGTCTAAATTTTTTTGTTGAATACATGTGTATAAAAATCATAAAAGTAATGTAATTAAAAAAAGTACATCTTATTACAATATCGGTGTCCAAAGGACAAAATGCCACTGGAGGAAATAATTGATATTTACATAGACAGGGCTATTCAAACAGTGTTTAAAACACTCCTGTTGATATTTTGTCCCCGGGTATCGAATTGTATTTCACCTAATAAAAGTTTAAACAACAAATACGCCCTGCAAGTAAATAATCCCTGTTTATTAGAACATAACTTTTACGACCCATATCTTATTTGTTAAAAGTTGATACTGAACGCATTGTATTTCAAAATTCGCGGGGAAAAGTGCAAAATGACAGCAAACATGGCGGTGGAAACATTGTATGAAAGTGATAATTTTTTGATTGTAAACAAACCGTATGACATGTACATTAATTCGGACGATGAAAACGAAAAGGTAAGCCCAATATTAATTTGCTTACATAAAACTATAGATTACGTACATTTATAAGTGATTTATAGGTTATTATTGTTTTCCTGATAAACATTGTTTGGTGCCGGTAGTGTTGAGCTGCGTATCGATGTTTTAATTACTTTAAAGGTATCGATAAGTCAATATTATACAAAATTAGGTACATATATCGAATCAATAACACTTGAATTCTGTTGGTACTTTTTGTTCTATACCATCTGAATAAAATCAAGACTACAAACCCATACATAAAAAAAAATCCTGGAACTTTATTCAAAATTAATCTCTTCTCTCATTTCTTTGTAGTCACTTTTTTGTAGTCCGAAGAGCATGAGGGGTTGCTCAACGGACTACAAAAAGATAAATGATACCCATACTATCATAGAGTACACACGGCTACACATCCAGTGAAAGAAAAAATATAAAGTTTATTTGGGTAAAACGCAAACACTGCAAAAAATATATAAACTTATCAAGTTGCGCAAAAAAAAAGATTAATACATTATTATTGTTTGAAAAGGTAAATAATTAAACTGGTAAAACAAAGGGTTCTGTACAAAAAACGCTGAAAAATCAAGTTTTTGTATGATTTAATTTTTTTTTGTTTTTTTGTTTATTTTATTATTTGTTATTATAGCAGATAAAGTATTCTTAGTATAAAGTTTCTACCTATTAAGATTCAAAAGACACAGCCCTGAGGCAGTCAGACAACTGTCTGACTGCCTCAGGGCTGTGTCTTTCCATCCATCCATCTGGACAGCGGAGGCTTTGTTACAGGCTCCCGTTAGCACCCTTCGGGTTCGGAACCTTGATAAAAATCATTATATTTGAAGCATTGAGACTGAATATAATTATTTTTACTTACAGAACACAGTAACCTATCAAATAGCGTCTCCAGATTCGCATTTATCATCTTCTATTTTTCCACTGCACTTCGTTCAACGGCTTGATTATGCGACGAGTGGAGTTCTGTGCATAGCTAAGAATAAAACCTCCGCTGGTCTGGCTGGAAAGCTGTTTGAGAAGCGTTTGACTCAGAAGTATTATCTGGCGGTTGTAAGAGGACATGTGACATTCGAGGTTGCTGATATAGAGTTTAATGTTGGTGAGTAGTCTCAGAATACAGTTTTTTTTAGGAAATAATCTTAACTGTCTCGTTTTTACTCCTTGAGAAAGACAGAAGCTATCAGTATTCGAAATGTCACTAACTCGTACAAGGCGTACAGCTTGGCAAAAAAGAGTCTGAGGCGGTGACAGCTGGAACTAAAAATAAAAATCTTAAAAACTAAGTTTGTGAGTACTAAAATAACATACAAATTATTCATTTGATTATAATTAATGACAAAAAAACTCGTCATAGAAATATGTAAGCAATAAATAACTTGTAATTTTGAATTGTAGTGTGAAAAGTGCGCCAGCGGCGCCCCCAATTTTTCCAGACTCTTTTTTGCCAAGCTGTACTGATGTGTTGCTATGTTGTATGTGCTCCTAGGTATAGATCCATCAACAGAAGACTCCAGTCATCGCATGTCAGCGTTAACGACGGCTGAAGCCTCGGAAAGATGTCTGCAGTCGCGACATGCACACACGCGCGCGCTTAGACTTGAAACCGGGTTCTATGAACAGCATCCCGTTACTCTTTTATTATTGAAGCCTATAACAGGTAATTTTCCAATGTTTTTTTTTCTTTTTAAGCCATTTAGTCTTTTCGACAACTACTTTGATTCATCCTGTAAAATGACACTTGTGAATATGTACAGCATATTGTAGTAAACTCCTTCATTTTGTTACCTTATTCCTTGTGAAATATTGATACGGCTTTACTCACGCATTGATTTCGGGAATGCCCGACTAGTTTCGAACTCAACTCAAACTAGTCGGGCATTCCCGAAATCAATGCGTGAGTAAAGCCGTATCAATATTTCATATAATTAGTATGACTCACGAAAGTTATTATTCTAAAACATAATTGTGGTTCTAGTTCACCTATTACCATAACTAACTACAATTACAACTAGCTCAGTCATAACTTCAATTGTTTAAAAAATAATAAAAATGTAAAGGTTTTTTTTAATGAACCTTTATGCTAAGCTACAAGCTCAAGCAATAGAATATCGGTATAATCATATTGTTATGTATATTTATAAAATAATTATATGATCTTTCTCAGGTCGGCGTCACCAGCTACGCGTGCACTGTAGCGCTATCGGTCACACTATTCTAGGTGACTACACTTACAGCGGCACTAAGGATAGCATGCCCCACAGAATGTACTTACATGCCACCAGGTAGGAAACAGAATATAATTATACGCCCTTTCATTGCTATTCAATGAATATCATCCACAGATTGTTTTTAACTAATAGTAATTAATAATAGCAGTAAATATACCCGATAAAAAAAAAATTGCTGAGAAACGTTTACTTTTAAAAATAAATAAATCATAATCGGTTAATCCTATAATAATTTTGAAAGAATAAATAAATAAATAAAATAGCAATTTGTAATCAAGGTATTGGACTTCGAACCCATATGATTTTCTTGGCATCAGAAATCAAAATTGTTTTCAACCTTTTTTTTTATTTCAGGCTTGTACTTCCATTACCACAGGATCCGTTAGACATACAGACAGCTGAACCATTCTTTTCAGACCCAAGGTTCATTTCAAAATGGCGATCTGAGAACACGTACTATAAATCCTCGTCTAAAGAAGACTTTATTGGAATTTGCGATATTTTAGATAAATCATACGTCATAGGCGTTCAGTATAAAATGTATAAGATGTAATACGTTTATTTTTATTTAAATATTTAATAAAATTATTTATTTTATCATTATTTTACTGTATCCTTTACCATAGATTTATTATATTATATTAAATTTATGTTTTTCACCCACCCTGCACCCAGTGACATCAATCCCTGATCGGCGCGCGTCGAACTGCGGTGGCGGAACGCAAATACAATGCGCACAAAGTTTTTTTTTTGTCAATGCGGTATTATATTAATACCTTTTACCTATCACTACATTTAGAATCGAGATACTCGTAGGATATAGTTTATGTAGTACTAAAGTTCATATTCGCATGCAACTTGCCAATAACAGCACTTATAGCCTAGTGGTATTATGACCGTCGACTGACAAGTCGGAGGTTTTGAGTTCGATCCCAAGGGGCGTGCACCTTGACTTTTCCTGACCTCGGAAGTACGCACATAGCGTATTATAAATTAATTATCAGTTGCTAAAACGGTGAGGGAAAACATTGTGATGAAACCAGCAGACCTGAGAGATTTTTTAATGATGTGTGTAAAGCTATGTCACGAGGCCTACGGGTGGTTTAAACTCTGACACCAGGTTGTTCATCAACCATACAATAGGAAGAAGAAGACTTGTCCAGGCGTTTCATACAGTATTTACATACAGTATTATCTAACTAACACCGAGATCAGTAGCGCGAGAGGCTACTGATCTCGGTGTTATTTAGATAAAGTCAAGTTAGATAAATAAAAACAATGTTTATTTCAGGAGGTAACATGTAACAGTTTCATTATAGTGTTAGGAATCCCCAGTTACCTAAACAATGTTTATTTCAGTAACATATTACCTATAAATAGTTTAATTACAGTGTTATTTCTATTTGCTTTTAATAGGGGAGAGACCGCTCCCAAGAAAATAACGCGATTGCGAGTATCGAATATTTCGATCGATATCGCGCTTCTATCGACATAAAGTGCATCCCTATTCCTCATTTCTGTCAAATCTATATCTGTATCTATATCTGTTTCATTCATTGTGACATTTTCGGAACGAAAATCGGCGTTTCGCAAATTCGCATTTTTTACGTGTTTTACATAAATATAACGTAAAATAATAACAAATAGCAACATGGAAATAGATACTGATCCTTTAGAAGGCAGTAGCTATGATCTAGGAGTGACTGTGAAGGCGGAAATAAAGGAAGAAGATGAGGAAGACAATTTTAATGCTATGTAAGATATTTAACGAAACTATAAATTCTACGTAATGCGTAAATTTTGTACATACCAATAATAGTCTCAATAAAATCGATTTAAACACCTGAAGCTCTCCCCAACCCTTGCTTATACCAGCCTGAGCTGAGTCTGTAGTCATTTACAGGTCCCAAACAATTTAAAATAATGTCAAGTTGCAGGTTTGAAACACAGGCATGCACTTCTAAGGGTAGCTACACACATAGTCGATTTGGCACATCCGGTTTGGTATTTTCAAAGAAGTTCCAATGAAATTTCTTCTAAATACCGAACCGAATGTGCCGAATCGACTGTGTATAGCTACCCTGACTAATCAGACTCATGTCCGTTTTAGAAATTATTTATCACTTGCTAAAACCACAAGGCACACCTGAGAGATTTTACATGGTGGGTAAAGCCATGTCAGAGGCCTACGAGTGGTTTGAACTCTGACAGCAGGTTGTTCATCAACCGTAATAAAGAATGCATGCAAAGTGTATTCCTTGTTTGATTTTGTTTAATCAATTTAGGTTTTACGTAAATAGATTTCTTCCTCATCCTCATCGACACCCACTCCCGCCTCCAATCGCCTCCGTACCGAACAACTAACAGATAGATAGATTAAAAGTTAAGTTTAACTTCCAGGGCTTTATTAGAACTGGCACAATGCGTCCAAACCAACCAAGAACCGATCGAATTCAACTCAACCGACGCAATGATGGACCCAAAAACCGGACACATGGTCTGCCTTCACTGTCTCGAAGACTTCGACTCCAACCTACTCCCAGACCACATGGTCAACGCTCACAATTACCGCAGAGTTCTGTTCAAATGTCAGAACTGCCAAAACACTTTTCAAGAACGGAAACTCTTGCAGATACATAAATTGGAATGCCAGCCGGAGCAAAAAGTGAGGAAACGTAAAACATTTCAGCAGATCATGAGGGACGTTGAAACGAAGTACTTTATGGACGAGCAAGACTTGTTAGAGCCGGTAGCTTGCCCGATATGTTTACTGGAACTACCGAAGTACTGCCTAAAAGAGCATTTGTTGAATGAACACAGGAAACCGGATGTTATATTGACGTGTGGACGTTGTAATAGGAATTTTAAATCGAAGTTGACGTTGAGAGAGCACGTGAAGCTGGTGCATGAAGCTGTAGAGGACTCCGAAGAGTGCGAGCAGTGCGGACAGAAGTTTAGATCTCAGAAGTATTTGTCTAATCATAAAAGGAATGTTCATCCTACTGGTACGTATAATTACATACTACATTTGTTTCTAGTCATGTAGTCATATGCACCAGTTGAGAAGATCTCACTCTGCGCATAAGGTGTTAGACTCACTGACAGTATGCGCGACGGATATCCAGCGCACGCGTCAGGGCCACTGACACCCTGGGCAAAATATTGTGGTGCCTAGTCAAGGAAATCATTATCGATTGTTAATATTTTGCTGCTCTAATTTCTTAGCTGCTTGGCGCCTCCTTATGCCGAAAAAGGCCTATAGCCCCCCTCCAGCCACCCCACTGTTCCACGCGTTCCCGCGATAAAGGGTCAGACAGACGACAGACATAGTGCTTCTATAAGGGGTCCTTTTTAAACAGTTTTACTTAGCTTGCCCTGTTTATTATTTGGTTTAAATTCAGTAATCGATATTTGACCTTCTTCCTGTAATGACAGATTTAGTTCTGATGACAAAACCATTTATTATAAAAAAAAAATCCCTTTCTTTTCCTTTTACAGTACCCTAAAAACTTGATTGATCTTAATAATTATCGTTCTACCCACAGGCAACAAGATTCACAAATGTTTAGTGTGCGGTAAGGAGTTCAAATCCCGCCTCTGTCTGCACCAGCACAGCAAATATGTACATCCACCGCAGTCAGCTTCAGTACAATGTCCACATTGTCCAAACAAACTGTTCAAATCTAGGATCAATTTGCAGCAGCATTTGAAGGTCTCACATGGATGGAAAAGGAAATAGACCATTGGTAAAATGACAAGCACAATTTAGCCTATTTCTAAAGTGACTAGCCAATTTACAAAATGACTACAGCTTGACAAAAAAAAGTCTGAGGCGGTCAGCTGGAACTAAAAATAAAAATCTTAAATGCTAAATTTTTGAGTACCAAAACAACTTAAAAGAGGATTCGTCATAGAAATACCTTAGTACTAAATAACTTATAATTTTGAATTGTAGCATGAGAAGTGCGCTAGTGGCGCCCCCATTTTTTCCAGACCCTTTTTTGCCAAACTGTAGTATTATCTATCCTGCTCCCTCCCTAAACAACTTACCTATGGTTGTCTCTTTCTCATGCTGTGCTTGACAGCTAGAGTCGGACCACGCAAAGGCCTATTTATTGACTTCAGTACGCTTTTGTTTACGCAAGCGAGCGGTGTGTGTACCATAGACAGTGGAAATAATAAAAAGTTCCCGAAAACGTTGATTAACGTTTGAAGAAAATTAAAAGGAATAATATTTAAGGTGAGTAATTATTATGAATGTTTAGTTTTCACAGATAATTTCTCTTTCGCACGAAAATGTTGTGGTCCCTGAGTCGTGATAGTGGTGTTGACCGTTGACTGGCAAGTCAGAGGTATCAGGTTTGAACCCAAGGGTGCGCCTTGGGTTTTCGTAAGTAATGTGCGTTTTATAAATTAATTATCATTTACTCGGAAAGCAAGTAAAGTCGTTGGTCCTGCGCCTGATCTCTCTCCGGTCGTGTCGGATTGCCGTCCCATCGGACTATGAGAGTGAAGGAATAGAGAGTGCACCTGTGTTTGCGCACACACTTGTCCACTATAATATCTCCTGCGATTCATGTTCATTTTGGGTCCTCAAACAAAATTTATGCTGTTGTGCTACTTCACCTGGCTCCGGTGCAATATGATTGCCTAATATCTTCACTAGTTCATCATAAGATTTAGTTTCCGGTGTACTTGGTGCAGTTATATTCTTTAAAACTTGGTGATGTTTAGGGCCAATGCAATTTAGGAATATTTGTAATTTTGTACTGTCATTTGTAACGCCTTTAAGTGTAATGTAATTTTGTAATCGTTGCAAATAACTTGAAAAAGATTCATTTACCTCGCCGTACGGTTGTAGAGTAATGCCACTAACTGATTTCGTACCTTGCTCCATCAAGGTTTTTTGCAATTTTTTGAAATGTTGTCAATTGGCTAGTCTCCGTTGAGATTAGCCGCTGTGACCGAAATTCGGTCAGGAGAATATTATTATTATTACTATATTTATCTGTTTCTGAATATTTTGCTTTCTGGAGCTGCGACAAAGCTTACTGAAATGGTTTGGTTTTTGACATTTGAGACATTTTCTTCCATACGCTGGACACTGGTTTAAATTATGAGTAGACGCACAGTATGGACAGTTCTTTATTATTTTGGTGGAAACCCTTTTATTTACTACCAGAACTTCATTGTGGTTTATGTTGATCTGTGCTTCAACTTTTTTAACCGACTTCAAAAAGGAGGAGGTTGTATGTTTGGCTGTTTTTTTTTTCTTTTTGTATGTTCACCGATTTCTCAGTCAATTGTGGATTGTGGACTCCTTCTTTTTTTTTTCGTTTGGCGCCCCTGGTGGGATGCCGTTAGCACGTTGTGCGATTGCGCGGTGCGCCGTTGATTCTTGTTTCTACGGCGGCTTCGATGCGGCGCCGGCGTCTGCAATAGCGCCACCATGATGACCGCGTTAGTGACATTTTATGGGCGGAGAATGGTGTTTCATCTTCTATCTTGACCTTGCTGTCCGCTTCTGCACTGTTCTGAGAGACGATGGTAGTTTTGCTAGCTGGTTGACCCATAATTCACCACCTCTCTTTTTTGCCAAGCTTTAGGTCCAGTCACAGGTTCTATAATGTCATAGTCAAGTAATTCTTTAATCAGTTTAGATTCAATCTCTCTAACATTAAAGGGTTGCCTTCTTATTGGCTGTGCCACTAAAGGCACATCCGGATCTATGTGTAATTATAATTGAAAATTTTTCAGTTTCCCTACACCATCAAATAATTGTGGATACTGATCAAATAAATTGTTAGTACTTACTTGGTTAATATTAGGCCCAATTCTTAGCATTTGCATTTTGATAGATGTATCCTTTCCTAGCTAACATGGTCCTAGGCCATCATATACCAGAATGTTTACTTTATTTAATTTTACTTTGGTCATAAGACAATACATATTAGTTGTGAACAAACCTAAACTAGGAATCTCTTTTCCTCCATAAGCATAAAATTTCTGATTATTACTTTGAGACAGTTTACATTCTATGCCACTATTTAAAAATTTTTTATAAAGCTTTTTGTCTATAATATTAATACTTGCCCCTGAGTCTATGATAAATTTATAAGCCACTTTTTCACCAATCATTATTTCACATTTACTTTGTTCGCAGTCTATTTTAAAAACACTGTGAACTTTTACATCTGAACTATTACTTTCTTCACTGTAGTCGCTGTTGCAGCTTGAATCTGAGAACTCGGAGTCTTCTTTTACTACATATCGTACAAGCCTCTTCTTTTTCTTATTCAAATTTTTGTTTTCTATAGATTTTGTTTTGCACGTCTTCGAGAAATGCCCATTTATATTACATTTGTTGCATGTTGCATTCACAGCTGGGCAATTAGGGCTCTTTGCAAAATGTCCTTGCCTGCCCCAGCTAAAACACTTTGTTTTTACTTGGTTAACAAATTCTTCTTTCTCCGTTATATCTTTGAGTGGTACAATTTTCGGTAATTTTCGGTACTAGAGTCGTGATAGCCTAATGAACCCGGGTTCGAAACCAAGGCGCGCACCTCTGAGTTTTCGTAAGTTATGTGCGTACCTATTATAAATTAATTATTACTCTCCGTGCCTCGGATAGCACGTTAAGCTGTTGGCCCCGGCTGTCTATTGTAGATCTTTGACAGTCGTTACGGGTAGTCAGAAGCCCGAAAGTCTGACAACCAGTCTTACCAAGGGGTATCGTGTAACCCAGTATCTGGGTTGTGGAGGTCTGATAGGCAGTCGCTCCATGTAAAACACTGGTATTCAGCTGCATCCGGTAAGACTGGAAGCCGACCCCAACATAGTTGGGAAAAGGCTAGCAGATGATGATCGTTGAGTGGTAGAATTTTATCTTTATTTTCTAAATCATAAATTCTTGCTGTTTCTAACATTTTTGCTTTACCCATAGTGCTGCCTTTCTGTAGCCATTTCCGTTTTAGATCTGGGTAAATACATTTTTCAATCATTTGGTCTTTACTATCTTCAATGTCTTTGAAGCCACAATACTTCCCAAACTTTCTCAACTTGGTGACAAACTGGTCTATAGACTCGTCGTTTTCCATGCTTATGGCTCTAAAGTTCTGCCTCTCATAAGCTGTATTAACCTTTGGCACGAAATATTTTGTTAAATTTGCCACGGCGCGGTCATATTCGTCACATTCCGTTGTCTATATGTTCATTTTCCAAACATTCATAGATTTCCTGAACTTCAGTACCTGTTTGGTGCAATAATCTTGCTACAGCTTGGCAAAAAAGAGTCTAGATAAATTGAGGGCGCCTGTATCGTACATATGGCCACCCCATATACCACGACTTAAAGTGACAAGATACTTGATCATATTTTTAGTCTTCAATATATAATTTATCAAATTAAAAAAGTAAATTGAACATAATTAAAATTAAGAAAGATTTAAACTTTATTTATAATAGTAATGGTCTGGTAGTAGTTATTGTACAAAACAGATATCATCCAAATTATATTTAGGAAGATTGTACATGGGTGGCAATAACTACTTATATGTAAAATAAAGCTTGGTGGCTTACTCTGTGGGAGATCTAAGTAGAATAAGAAAAATCTGACTACGCAATGCATAGTCCCATTATGTAAGTACGTAATCGCTATCATTCAGACTCTTGAGAATGGTCTTCTCAAGAGTTAGAATTATAGCGAGCTGCGAGCCTACCAGTGAGTCATTTATGGATTGTGGATTATGATATTAAATCATCATTATCAACAAGGGAAATTAAATAACATGTTTCATTTTAGATTTTATTAAAATACAAAAAAATCAACGTCATCATCATCAGCCGGAAAACGTCCACTATGCACTGTTGAACAAAGATCTCCCTCATTGAACGCCACAACGAACGGCAACTTGCAACATAAATCAAAATCATCAAGTTCTTTCTTCGTGCGACCTTATCGGTGTTTTCCAGGTGTCGAAAAAATACTCTTACTTTTTTCACCTTACAATTGCTCTGATTGTATTTTCAGATTTACCTGAACTAAACAATAATAACTCTGTATAAATTATATTCATACGTTTCAAGTATCAATTTAAACAGTTTAACTACACGCGATTCGTCGAATTACAAAACATAACCTCAATAATTATTTGTACACAAGACGACAAAAACTAGTGGTACAGCTATCAGAAAGTAAATATAACGACTTAATTACATTCTAGAAGAAAAATTGCATGGACTATACCTGTCATTCGAGCAGTTCTCAGGTAAACATTGTCAATTTCAGACAAAATTTGTCCGGCTTTGCTTTCGGCCAAACATCTCAAGAAAACTTGGTATATAACAGATCTTCCACTACTGCGAACGGTTTTATTCATTACGAATAACTATATCAACTAGTATTATGTAAGAATATCACACGCAAATTACACGATTCTTTTAAATTTTAAAGAAAATTACTCGCAATACGTAAAGATGACAAGGAAGCTACTTGCACTTGACAAATAAAACAGTGTTGTCATTATTATAATTTTTTAGTTCCAACTGTCACCGCCTCAGACTCTTTTTTGCCAAGCTGTAAGCAGTTGGCCCCGGCTGTCAATTGCTGATCTTTGACAGTCGTTACGGGTAGTCAGATGCCTGAAAGTCTGACAACCAGTCTTACCAAGGGGTATCGTATAACCCAGTATCTGGGTTGTGGACGTCTGATAGGCAGTCGCTCCATGTAAAACACTGGTATTCAGCTGCATCCGGTAAGACTGAAAGCCAACCCTAACATTGTTAGGAAAAGGCTAGGCAGATACCGAGTTTATTTTCATTAATGTTTGTGCTCATCATTTCATATGAGTTTTGTATCATGGCCTCTATATGATCTAATCTAGAGTCGGTAGTATTTCTTTTTGGAGAACTGAGTTTGAACTGAGTTTTCTTCCGGTGATGATGATGGAAATCTGGATCGCTTTTTTTCGCTTTCGCTTTATGCGTTTTCTTGGGATATTTCGGCTTTCAGAATTAGACCTTTTTTTTTCTTTACGGGGGAAACCTCCAAAGGCACCCGGCCTCCGGGGGAAGAGACCGGGGAGTGTGGGATTCTTACATCACTTAAACCACCCCGGCGATCATCATCAGCACATGGGGGGAGATCCCGATTCCTCTTAAGAGACCAGCTCCGGAACTTTCCCTGCGCAACGCCTATTAGGCACATCCGCGGAGAATTAGACCTAGAGTAAACTATTAACTCTATTTAAACTCTAAACTCTATTTTGATGTGACTCTACATCCGTTGTCAATGCATCTGAGATCTGTTAGGAATATACAGATGTTCTTATTGTTTCTACAGCCCTTTCGAATATTTCTGCTTGCACAGAAGTTTCACGCAGTTTTACTGCTAAGATAGATATGCAGATATCCTAGTCTAATAGTTTTAACTTCATGTTTTTGTAGGTTTTTTCGCCTATTGCTTTTGCTTCAAGTAAAAGGCTTTAACTAGCTCCACTTACGGGATTGCGAAACGAATTTTATTTAGGATTGTTCGTGAGGAATTTTTGACTGCTTGAGCTTGATTAAAAATGCTGATTTCTTGATGAATATCGAGACTTTACTTTAACTAAAATTGTACTTTAACAAATGCAATGGTCACGATTCGCGTACAATCATATACGTGGTGCTAGTGCGTCGACGCGAGCCCCCCGCCCCCCTCGTCCCGCGCGGCTGCCGCCTGCGCCGCCTCGCGGGAATTTAGGGATGTTCCCGAACAAGGGTTTTAGGGTCTATCTTCCTGCCGAGAAGTTCCTCCTCGGACCAGTCTATAAGTTTCCAGTCACTCCAACCAGTTGGGAGACTCTTCGATGATTAATTCAATTTTAGATAAAAGTTCCTCTTCTTCGTCATCATAACTTCGTTGAACAATTCACCCAGTGTGATGAACTTTTTAGAAATCGCCATCTGTCGATTGGAAAGGAAAAGCGCGCTTAAATAATTGGCGACTATTGTAATATGGTTGCGGTGGTATGCGTGGGATCGGGTCTTAGATCTAGTCGGATCAACAATTGGACCCGGTGGGGTCAGACTCCGGACCCGGTCGGATCAGATTTTCTGCCCGATCGTATCAAATTTTGGAGCCGGTTGGCTCAGCTTTGTATCAGGTCGGGTCACTGATGTTAATTTATACATGACTTGAGACCATAACCGTCTGGGCTTAGACCCGAGATCAGAGTTGAAGGAATATTTGTACTGATGCTTGCTAATCAACCACGCTCTGCTACCATGAAGGAATATTAGCAATAAAGCAAGTATTAACATTCGTTGATTTATTTAGAGAGAAAGTAAAAGGATAAAAAACAATGGAGTTATGACAGCACACGAGAGAAGCGACATCAGTGTTTTAAATCCGAACTAACTATAATAAGGTTGCGTTCCATTTCTAACAGGAGTCTATTTCGAGATTGTTTCTATAAATCTGGTTATAAACTGAGATAGAAACCGGAACTAAAATATTTCCCGTTTACGTATTTACACGCATTTTGAGGCTAACTGTCTGGGTGTGAACCCGAGACCAGTGTCTAATTTGGAATTCGGTATTAAAAGCCGAGATAAATAAAGATCACAATATTCTCGTGCGAGAGAGAGAGAAGAGAATTTATCTGTGAAAACTAAACATTTATACTAATTACTCGCCTCAAATATTATTACTTTTAATTTTCGAACGTAACTCAATGTTTTCGAGAAGTTTTTATTATTTTCACTGTATAAGGTACACACACCCCTCGCTTGTGTATACAAAAGCGTACTGAAGTCAATAAACAGGCCTCTGCGTGGTCCGACTCTAGCCGTCAAGCACAGCATGTGAAAGAGACAGCGATAGGTAAGTGGTTTAGGGAGGGAGTAGGATAGATAATGGTGTACTCATTGATACGTGAGCGTAAAATGGAAGAGGTAATCTCAGAGGCTAGGCCGTAGGCAAGACCCGAAATGACCTTTTTATCATAGTAGTATTTTTGAAATACATAACTTACCATTTTGCATAACAACGAGCTATTTTGTATAATGAATAGCCAGTTTGCAAAGTAACTAGGCACTTTGTATAAATCTTGTGAATGTTCTTATAAATTTAAAACTATCGATTGAGATGTAAAATGTCAATAAGCCACCAGATATAATTATGTCAGTTAAAAATATAATAGAACTTAAATACGGTGTAATTTTCCAGTATTGCACGCCACGACCTCACCGCTCAGACGACCAGTAGAAAAGTTATTTAAACTTTTAGAACATGCTATGAGTTGCCGCGAGGCGGCTCACGACACGCTCTTAAAAAACTTCTGACACATTTATTCTCCGCGGTTGCAGACGAAGTCTCGCGAGTGGTAAGGTCGTAGCCAACTGTTATTTTGATACCTGTGTATTTTGATTACCTATTGTAAATATTAGAAATGTTTAGTTTTAGTTTTTAGACTAGATGTAAGTATTATTATAATATTAATAAAATATAAATATTGATCTCTTTGGTATATCGAAATACTTTTTTCGTCTCCCTCACACCAACCAAAAATGAAATGCTACCTACCTACTAGATGCCTAAATTCCACCTTAAAAAAATATTATAGGTGGTCATACATAGCCCTCTAAGTACTCCGTACAAGGGGTGGATGAAACTTCCATCTTCTTCTTACTGAAACTACCGTTAACACGGGTGGGATTACGAATAGCTTAGCAGAGCAGCTGGGGGCTTTACCTAGTAGGTCGCGGGTTCAAATCCCGCTCATTTTTCTCATAAATTTTCGTAAAATCGGTCCAGCCAGATTGCATCGATGCACGGAGAAACATTTTCAATAAGTACCTACCACCGAACTTCTTTATCTTCTTTGGTTAATGGCCCTCGAGCTTGCTCTTGTCAAAAACTCTGCCATTGTCAAGTGAGGACGGAAGCAACAAGGACTTTCAGCCCGTCGGACTTTCAAATACTTTTTGTGGTACCTAAGTTTGTTAGTAGCTGAAAGGACCAACATAAATTGGGACAAAACAGCAAGGCAACGTAAACTTATAACAATAATTTATACAATACACAATTTATTTCAATTAACAATTATACATTTTAAAAAAAAATTAAGAACTATTTACAAATATATTTAATTTGTACTATTTTTTTTTTACACATAGAATTTTAAATTTATTGCCTAAAAACACAAACATAAAACTATTAAAATACAATTAAAACTAAAACTAAAAACTAATACTAAAACTAACACTAAAACTAAAAGTAAAATAAAAAGAGAAAAACTTAATCTAAAAGACCGCTTTCAGTGGGCAATGTCCCCAAAACGCTGGCTGCATTGCCACGTTGAATGGCAATGCTAAGCCTTTGAGCTAGGTATAGGCCAGCGTTTTGATCCCGAGTAGCTTCGACCAGACGCCCCGATAGTTCTTTAAACATTTTTCGGGCTCCCGGCCCCCACGACCCCAGCGTCTCGACCCCAAAAGGCTCAAATAAGTAGCCGCTATCCAGGGTACTATATTTGCGCCTTTTGAGGGCCTCGGCTGATTCCGCCGTTTGTACTATTTATATATTTGTACCAGAACATGGTAACTCCACATGTTTATTGTCATCATGACATAATATGTCAATGTCATAATAGTTAATATTGTCATGTCTGTCTATTATTTGTCAACGAACGATTGCATTGTGGTTTTTGTTTTCTTTTTATTTAAAGCAAATATTTTATGAAATAATGATTTAACAATCAAATCACACATTTTTTTTATTAATGGAAAGAAAAACGTACTACGGCCCCGGAATGTATCCGGCCGTTAATAATTCCGAAGCGCCGGAGTTAGAATTTTTTTTTAGTTCGTTGACGAAAAATTCAGCACTTAATTATTGTGTTGTGTGCCTAAGAACTGATAAAGAAAGGAGTTTGGCTAGGTGTAAATTCTTCAAGGAATTTTCTAACGTAACGAAAATACAGAATAATTGGCAGGTACTGAATTAATTTCTACAACTTTTTCCGATTTATTCCGAATCAACTTCAGTGCAAAGTGACTACGAGTCTCCTAGCCTTATTTTTAACGCTGATCTGTATCTAAAAGCCTGCAGTTCTGAAGCCTATAAAATTCTTTAGCCTAGTTCTATTCAAGAACAAAACTAAAACATCATTTTGTCATTTTAAAAAGCTCTTTGAAGAAGACTGCTACTAGGTTTCTATGAAGATTTCATTTTTCTTACCTGTCTAATTGTGTAAACAATATTAGCTGAAGCTCTAATATCTAAAGGAGTAGATGAATGCTGGGACTAGTTAAGAGAGTAGATCAATGCTGGGACTAGTTAAAGATAGTAGAAATAGGCTCTGAACTGAAAGTTTAATAGATTTTTTGCATTATAGGTCTTAAAATGTCATAGGCTCTAGTAACATTTATGTGCAGTGGTTTAAACTTACCATGAGGTGGCTGTATGCTTGTTTGTCACCATCATAGTATTAAAAAATATGGCTCAAAGCTCCAAAACAAGACCAAATTTTGAGTGCCTGACCACTAAGTGACAGATGTTTGGTGGTCAATCAAAATGTTTGATAATTTTATTTTCAACTAGCTTTTTCACACAGTCAGGGAGAGGCCTTTGCCCAGCAGTGGGATGATGGCTGGCTGTACAGTAACCGAAACTGAACTCAGTGCTTTTTCTTAGCGTGTCGATGACAATCTAAATTGTGTCAGCTCTGGACTATGAGATTGGCGCCTGCAGTAGTATCCATCAGTTTCTGTAAAGAACAAACTCGGTGCTACAACTATTTCAGTTGTTTTTTATTAAAACAAGTTCATAGGGAAACAAGGCAATTTGTGGTTTTTATTCAAATACTAGCTTTCCGGCGCGACTTCGCACTCGTGGTCGCAGGCAGACTGAGGTGACAAGCGTCTGAACAGTTATTTAAAATTATTTTTGATCTACCGTCAACTTTATTTAGTTTTTTGCCCATATTATGTGAATTTTTAGTTTAATTGAATAAATTTAAAAGCTATTACCGTGCGTGCCACACGACCACGAGACCACGAGTGCTGCAAAGCACTCGAAACGTCAGGGTTATTTTATCAAAATAAAAACGCGAGTTATATCCGTTAAAAAGTTGTTTCATTATGTTAAGTGTTCGTGAAAGTTTGAGACTTTATTAAGTAATATTATGTTTATAATTCTTTACAGAATCACTTGATATGCTTCATCTGCGAACATCAAGCAGCTAGTGCGCTTCGATTCTTCAAGAAAGCAGTGTTCGCTTCGACGGTCAACAAAATTCTGCTCGAATATCTGTACCAGAAGTCGTGCGTACGAAAACAATTGTTTCAACAGAAAGTGTTTAAAGAAATACTTGACAAATTAGGTTTGGTAAGTTAATACTAAGTTAAGTTTAGCCCAGCAGTGGGACATTAATTAGGTTTTTTTTTTGTGAATTTTTTACATGTTATAGCACATGATAGCTTATCTATATATATAAAAATGAAACCCGTTTTCCGTTGTCACGACATAGCATAAAAACGGCTTGACCGATTTGACTGATTTTGGTCTTGAATTATTTGTGGAGATCCGGGAAGGTTTAAAGGTGAGAAAAAGGGGTAGAGTAGGGTAGGGTAGGGGTAGAGTAGGGTAGGGTAGCGGTATAGTAGGGTAGGGTAGCGGTATAGTAGGGTAGGGGTAGTGTAGGGTAGGGTAGGGGTAGTGTAGGGAAGGTTAGGGGTAGGGAAGTGGGTAAAGTAGGGTAGGGGTAGAGTAGGTTAGGGGTAGAGTAAGGTAGGGGTAGAGAAGGTTAGGGGTAGAATAGGGTAGTGGGTAGAGTAGGGTAGGGGTAGAATAGGCCTTGAAGTAGGATAATCACGCGTACGAAGTCGCGCGGGGCAGCTAGTTAAATATAATTTTTTAATAAGAAAATTTGAAAAAATAACTGATACGGATGGGATTCGAACCCACGATCTTCGACGTACCGTGTCGACGCTCTAACCGCTGAGCCACCGTATCCCACCAGCACCAGTCGAAATTTCAAATCTCTTTTACACGCCTAGGGCGTGTGGCGACATCTATCGGAATACATTACGTATCCCGTACATTTTTTTTTCAAATTTTCTTATTAAATAATTATACTAAGTTAAGTTATATGCCCAGCAGTGGGGCATTAATTAGGCTATTAAAAAAAAAAGTTAATACTTATAATGCCGTGCGATCCAGCAAGACGGTGACGTGGCAGACCACGAACGAGATGACAAGATGAATTAGACAGAACCAATAGTGACCGGTCCACACTTGCTCTGGATCGAGACACGTGGAAGTCAGAGGGAGAGGCCTTTGCCCAGCAGTGGGATGATATGGGCTGAACAGTAACTTATAATGCAATGAAAAAATTAAATGGCATATGTAAACATCGCCTAGTCAAATGTCATCTTTATTTCATCATTCATCATCTTCAACCTGTATTAGTCCACTACTGAACACAGGCCTCTCCCAATGCGCGCCACTATTGAGCGCTCATTGGAGGTATTTGCCCATAATCGCCTGAGCAAGCGGGTTGATCGCAGTAGCAGATGATTTACACAGAAGAATGCTGCTGCCCATCCTCCGGATCTTTCCCTTTGTCGCTTCTTACGACACCCGAGGGACGAGTAGAGGTGGTTCTATTCTTAGGTTGGAAACCACACGGCCGCATCTTTCTGTGTAACAGCAATCATCTGCTACTGCGAACGCCAACCTGCTTGCCCATTTTGAGACAGTTTGAATGACAATGCATTTTACGGTGAGCATGACATGAATCGACATCCCGGATTAGCTCCAGATATAGGAACTCTTCAACGGTTAACAGCACAGATACAAAATTTTGCGTAAACATTTATTGTGGAATGCAATAAATGTTTGAGTATTGAGTATTATATTAATATATTCCAATACTAGCTGTCCCGCGCGACGTTGTACGCGTGATTATTCTACCTCTACGCATTTTGTACACTACCCTACACTACTCTACGCTACTCTACCCTATCCTACCCCTACCATACCCAACCTCTACTTTACCCCTATCTTACTCTACACCTACCCTACCCTACCCTATACTATCCTACCCAACTTCTACTATACCCTACTTCACATCTTCCCTACCCTACCTTACTCTACCTCTATCCTACCGCTCTATTCCTACCCTACCCTACTCTACTTCTATCCTATCGCTCTATTCCTACTCTACCATACCCAAAGGGTATAATTCCATTTTATTATTCTTAGATTTTTCTATTATATTATAGGCGGAGACTAATCCAACAAATCATAAACCATGAAAATCGGTCCAGCAGTTCTCGACCTATACCTACTAATTTTCATGACTTCAACTTAAAAAATGGCAGAATTTCATTCAAACTTATCTTCTATATTTTCTCCCCATAGTCATTGAATATCGAGATATACTTGCATTAGTTATGCTACTTTGATGTCTCTTACTAATACCGAATTTTCTACACAAACTTTCACTCCCCCCCCCCTCTTCCCCCCTAATAGGTAGAGTTTTCAAAAAGCTGAAACACGTCTTATTTATTAACCGAAAAGCTAATTATCAAGTTTAATGACGGATTTTCATAACTACAAACTTTAGTCCCCTTTTATATCTCCTATATCTCCTTAGGGGGAAAAAAATCCAAAATTTTTGATGCACGTCTTTCTTATTCTTAGCGCATAAGGTTAATACTTATTTTTATACCTGTAACTTAAAAAATAACGAATTTTCCATACAAACTTTCACCCCCTTTTTTATCTACTCAATAGTAGATTTGAAAAAAATAAACTATGCTCGTTTTTTATCTAACAACCGAAAAGCTGAATACCAAGTTTCGTACATATAACTTTAAAAACGACGGACTTTCATACAAACTCTTATCCCCCTTTTTACCCACTTAGGGGTGGAATTTCCAAAAATCCTTCCTTAGTGCACCCCTAGGGTACTTAAAAAATATTGTCTCAAAATTTCAAGTCTCTAGGTCAACCGGTTTAGGCTGTGCGTTGTCTGTCAGTCAGTCAGTCACGGTACTGTTTTATAAGTATAGATAAAAGCTTGGTTAAAAATGTTGTACCTATATTATTGTTTTTCAGAATAATGGAGAATATACTTCGCCAAGTGAGTATGAGGAAGAATTGTTGTTTGTTAGAGGGACATCACAATTGAATGAAACAAAAACATTGGTGATTGACAATACTAAGGTAAGTTAACCGACTTTCAAAAAGGGAGGATCCACAATTGCACGCGAATTTTTAAAGTGTTTGTCAAAAAATCAAAATTAAAATATTTTTATTCATGAAGATCATTTTAGGCACTTATGAATAGTCATAATTCTAATATATAGATCTATAATATAATCTAATATAATATAATAAAATATAATATAATAAAATATAATCTAATCTATATAATCTAAATAATCTAAATAATATAATCTAAATATAAAAATCTAATAAAATATAATATAATCTAATATTCTAATAGAGATAGAGATAACAAGTCGATTTCTAATATTAATTATAATGTCCTCCTGACCGAATTTCGGTCACAGCGGCCAATCTCAACGGAGATTAGCCAACTACGCAGGAGATATTATAGTGCACAAGTGTGTGCGCAAACACAGGTACACTCTCTATTTCCTCACTCTCATAGTCTGATGGGACGGCAATCCGACAAGACCGGAGAGAGTTCAGGCGCTGGGCCAACGGCTTTACGTGCTTTCCGAGGCACGGAGCAAGTGATAATTAATTTATAATACGCTCATAACTTACGAAATCTTCTTCCGATTAGAACGATAAGATCTTACTTCTTACCTTACCTTGACCTTACCCTTGTCCGACCTTACCTAAGGGTAAAGTCTTTCTTTTTCAGGGTAAAAATAATGACAGTAACTCCTCCTCCTCCACCCGCATCCCAAATCCGTATGGTGAGGTCACAGCTACGGCTGTCAGCTCAGCCAAACTCAGACGGCAGTCAAACACGGCAGAAGAACGGCTTTCACGACCGAAAAAGCCACCGACCCGGTACGGTTGGACCGATGAAACATCTAATAGTACAGGATCGAAATCTGAAAAAACCGGGAATCTGAATAAAACCGGTATATTTAAAAAGGATAATTCTACAAAACCGGAAACGTCTGGAATAAAACCGGATTTGGTGAAGTCAAAACCGGTTCCAAATGATTCTTTCGAGCTGAGGTATGTTGACTATCCATACAAATAATAATAATAAATCAGCCTGTAACTGTCCCAATGTAGGGCAAAGGCCTTTTCTCATACAGAGAAGGATTGAGCATTTCATCACGCTAGCTTACTGCGGGTTGGCGATTTCAGACTATTAAACATACAGGGTTATTTGTAAAACACCAGCATCCTTAAAAGGGGTCATTAAACTCATCATTATGAACAACTTTTACTATGGGACCAACCCTGAAATCGCAAAAAAATAATCAGCTGTTCCATACATTTATGGTCACGTGACTCAACAAAATATATGGAACAGCTGATTTTTTTTTCCTATCCGTATCAGCTGTTTTTATTAAATTTTCTTATTAAGTAATCTTCTTCTTATCGTATGGTTGATGAACAACCTGGTGTCAGAGTTTAAACCGTCCGTAGGCCTCTGACATGGCTTTACACACGATTGAAAAATCTTTCAGGTGTGCTGGTTTCATCGCGATGTTTTCCCTCACCGTTTTAGCAACTGATAATTAGTTAATAATACGCACATAACTTATGAAAAGTCAGAGGTGCGCGCCTTGGGATAGAACTCGAGACTTCTGACTTGTCAGTCGTCGGTCATACCACTAGGCTATCAGTGCCGTAATTAAGTAATTATATATGGTGCTTCTAAATTATCTGCCACGGCTGCAATGGGAGATAATATTGGTTATTTATATTACAATAGTGAAGTAATTTTTTTTTCTAACGTCATATTTTTTTCTTTTGCCTGCGTTTTATTGCGTAGGTCTAATTATGCTCCATGGTATAATTTTTTTTACTGTTCCGGGGTACGGAATTTCTTCACTATTGTAATCTATATACCCAATACTTTCTCCCATTGCAACCGTGGCAGATAATTTAGAAGCACATTATATTTCATTAGCTAATTAACATATTCTGTAACTTGTAAAAAGATGTTAATATTTTTTTCAGTTCTCCACAACCGAAAGTATCGGAAGCGCTAGTAATTCTTGACGATGACGAACCAAACCAACCGTACCCAATCAGGATAGATAAAGTAGTATCCAACGCTATATTCGAGCCCCCAGCCCCCTCTACAGCCCCAAAACTAGTTCCAATAGAAAATCTTTTACAAAAACCAAATGAAATTGCTTTACCTAACCAAAAACCGATGCAAGACAACATTTTCTTACATCCCATAGTGCTATCTGGTGGTGTTTTAACCGTACCGTCTTTGACAGCAAATATAATCAACGGACAACTTGTATACACATCTCTGAATCAACCTCTCCCACAAAACTTAGATTCACAAATAATATTCCAAACTGATATTCAGAATACACCTTCAAATTTAAATAATCCCATAATGACGATCTCTCCGTTAATAGAAAATGTACACACAGTACCGTCAGATAATAAATTACTGAGGGATTTAATACAAAAACCTAATTCTAATATAAATAAAGCATTTCCCATGACTGATAATAAATTTCCTGTCAAAAATTTAAACGCAGTCGTAGCTAGTGCTGATAAAACAAGGGAATTGACACCCAAAAGAGCTGCCAATGATTTGAAACTTGATGGAGAAGAATCTAAAGATTCTGTTAAAAAAGGGCGGAAAGATAGTACTGCTAATAGGATAGATTGGGAAGATAAAATACCTATGGATGTAATTTCGTTTGTGGTAAGTGCATTTTTTATACCATCATCCTCCTAGCCTTATTATTCCCAAACGTTGTTGTGGTCGGCTTCTAATCTAACCAGATGCAGCTGAATATCAGTTTTCTACGGAGCGACTGCCTATCGTATCCCTTTGTGTTGAGGTCATCAAAGGATACGATATTCTTAAGTTAGATCAGTTGTCAGGATTTTATGAGGGTACTGACTCCCTATATCGACTGTCAAAGATCTTCATGACAACCTGGGCCAACGGCTTAACGTGCTTTCCGAGGCACGAAGGTGATAATTGATTTATAATACGCACATAACTTTCGAAAAGTCAGAGGTGCGCGAACCTGAGACCTCTAACTTGTCAGTCAACGGTCAACACCAATAGGCTATCACGACATAAATACACTAAAAATGTAGTGTAGTAGTGTACGTGCCGTGTGGTTTCCGGCCTAAGAATAGAACCACCCCTACTCGTCCCGCGGGTGTCGTAAGAAGCGACAAAGGGAAAGATCCGGAGGATGGGCAGCAGCATCCTTCTGTGTAACAGCAATCATCTGCTACTGCGATCGCCAACCCGCTTGCCTAGGCGATTATGGGCAAATACCTCCAATGAGCGCACAATAGTGGCGCGCGTTGGGAGAGGCCTATGTTCAGCAGTGGACTAATACAGGCTGATGATGATGATGATTTTTTTTTCGTTTAAGCTCGCAGTAGCCAATTCTTTTTAAAATTTCCTAAACACATGATAATTTGTGCATTTGTCTCCATGTTTTTCTTCTTCTACAGGACGCTGTGGACCCAAACCCCACAATTATGCCCGCAAACATAGGACTATCACAAGTACAGATAAACCGACCACAGACTATAGAAACTGGGGCAGATGTTATAGATCTGGGTTAGTTATAGACAACATACTTTTAAGTTTTAAATAAGAATTAATTATTGTTTAAGAATTCGTGAACTAAAGAGTAATTGACTGTTTTCCCTGTCGCGTGAATCACATATGATTCACGCTATTGTATCTGTTATCAGTGCAGTGAGTGAACTTAAGAGAAATGTATCTTTCCCTGTCGCGTGGATCACATATGATTCACGATGTTGTGTATGTTGTCAGTGCAGTGAGTGAACTAAAGAGTAATTGACCCTTTTCCCTGTCTCGTGAATCACATAATTACGATTTACGCTATTGTGCCTGTTATTAGTACAGTGAGCGAACTAGAGTAATTGACTCTTCCCTGTCGCGTGAATCACATATGATTCACGCCATTGTGCCTGAAGAATTATATGAGTCTACCTTACTTAGTCACTCTATACGTGTCTTTTTCGAAGATTGCAGTACTGTTTCTTGTATTTGTATTAAACGCCGCATAAATATGCGATTCCTAAACCGAATTTGAGTGCCTTTCGAGCGAACTATCAAGTGAAATCAACAAGAACTTTCAATTACCTTGTTAAAGTAATAATAAAAGTATTTTTTTTACGTAAAACGGTTTTGTCATTAAAACTAAAGCTGTGTACCAAATATCAGATCAATCTGTCAACAGGAAGGGGGTGAAATATCGATTACTAAATTTGAACCAAATAATAAACAGGTCAAGCTAAGTAAAACAGAATTCATCTATTTGCAATTATTTTACGTTCCGTTATGTTGCAAGCCTGTGCGCTTGTGTTGCCATACTCAATTTATACAATTCTCCTAAAATTGTACATAATAAACCGACGCCTAATTTGACACTGACGCCAACTTATATATTCGGTTGAGAGCGCGCGTCGCTAAATGAGAGTATAATATTGTAATTTTATGTTACTATGGAAATACATTAGTTCCAATTTTGTGCGACTAAATAGGGGTCTAAGAATTTTATTTAAAGTATTTAACATTAATTTGAAACAATAATTGATCAAAATCAAAATCAATCATAATATTTTTATTCATTTAGACCATTAGCCACTTATGAATAGTCATAATTCTAATATTGTTTGTTGTAAGAGTGACTCTAGTGGCCAGTTCCAAGGGCAGCCTACCCTTCACGGAGAAGAATCTGGCAAGAAACTCCATGGTTGCTCTTTTAAATATAGTGGCTTACAATATTTTAGGTTACATTGTTCTGAGGTGTTATGTGAGAACAATGTCAGTCGACTAAACATAAGTACACCTTAAATATATTTATGCTTTTGATAAAATTACCGTAACAGCTATGAACTGACCAGTCCCAACAGACGGCACCCGTTCACGAGTATGAGTATGATGTTTTAAATGTAAAATTATAGGGAAAACAGGCAAACACGACAGGCAACACTGCCAACAATATTTAAATTACTCTATGTAAGCAAGTAATGCCAACCGAAGGAACAAAACATGATAAATATCAGGTAAAATAAATGTGATCGCGCAGTAACGTGTTTCTGTTAAAATACCTGAAAAATAGATAAACAATCACTTGTATTTTGTGGTCCAATTTTAAGTTTGTGTGTGAGCTGTATATATCATAAATTTCAATTCAATTCAATTTTTATTTATGGCAACAGAGTCTCGGTGATTTGAACCGGACGATTATAAATTTCACTTAATGTTAGTTATTTGACAGTTTATTTTTTTCGAAGGTGTTGCCACGCCATTCTAGTAGTATTATTTTTTCACTTGGTAGTTTTTTCGGGTGCATTTTTTGAGATGAGGACTCAATTTTAGTATTAAAACTTTTAAGTAAATCATTATTACCATGTAAATGTTGATCATTATTAGTTTTAGGAACATAAACTTACTTGTGCAAGATTTTTATTTTCATTAGACTTAAAGGTAATAAACTTGTAAGTATTAAATATTCTTGGTTTTATTTCCCCTTTTTTTTAGAAATACTACAATCATAAGCTGAATTAGAACCACTTCCTCTTATCCTACGGAGTTGATTTTTTGCATGTTAGTTCAGTTCCAATGACAATGCATTTTTATGGTAAGCATGACCTGAATCGACACCTAGAATTAGCTCCAGATAAAGGAACTCTTCAACGGTCAACAGCACAGATATAATTTTTTTCATAGGCATACGTTTAGTTTTGATATTCACATACAGAAGCTATAAAAGTTTAGTTAAAAACGTTTTTAGAAAAACTTATATTTTGGCACGCATGCGCAGTTCTTCTCTAATACTATGTCTATACTATATGAGCTATAAATGCGCGCATATTGGTCGCTTTTAATCATTCTAGAACTTTTAATACCGCGTACAGTTAAACCGAATGAGTGTGCTCATGGTATTCGCTCTCTCTCTCTCTCTTCTGTCGCTCTCTCTCTCTCTCTCTTCTGTCGCTCTCTCTCTCTCTTCTGTCCCTCCTTCACTGCTGAGGATCGCGACTTTTTGCAACTATACTTGATGACGTTCCTACACTTCCTCCTAACTTCGGCCTGATAGAGTGCAACGTTTATGGGTATTTCTAGTTGTTTTGACATCTGGTAACACCATCGCACTGGACCCCTTCCTCTAGGCCGTTTGCCCTCGATTTTGCCCGTTACTATAAGCACCGGTATTAAGGGGCGTCTATTAATTACGTGATGAGACGTAAAGGGGTGGGGGGGGGGGGGTTGCATGCCAACTCTCAACGTCAACTCAACTTACTATGGCATTGAAATGTACAATTATTTCGTTTAAATTACGTACGAACGAATTTTTAATGCATTAGTAATAAGTCTGTATGAGAAGAGGCCTTTGCCTAATATTGGGACAGTTACAGGCTGATTTATTTATTTATTTTATTTTAGTAAAAAGTCTACCACGCGTGGTCCACGTTGTTCACCTATTGACTGTCACCGAAAATTCACTCTAACAGCTAATCTCGTTGAGATTGGCCGCTATGACCGAAGTTCGGTCAGGAGAACAGGAGGTTGCCAGTTGAAAAAAAAAACTAAACAGAACAGCAGACAATCATTTATTCTACTTCATATCTTTTCAAAAGCATTGTAATTATGATTGTAAAACACACTACAGTCATCACAGCGAGAGTAACACCATAAATCCAGAATAAATTCCTACCAAAACATGTGTCTTGGCCTATCACGTGATATCTCACGGGGGGTTGGTACTCTGCAGGACTCGGTTTTGGTTTTTGATTGACGTCACCGCAACACCCTAATGCTGAAAAAGACCTGTAAAATAAAATGGTGGATGAAAAAGTTATCTTTTCATCTTAATAGCTCGTAAAAACGGGTATTGGTGCTGATTCTCTTGTACAACCCGCTAAACTAATTTTAGTCTAACTAAGTATATTTCTTTCTAATAAACACTAAAAAAGGACAGCAAATTGAAATATAAAGTTAGAGCTGTCAAATTAGTCTACGTCCTTGCAATTGGCGTAAAAATAGACGAGACCTCTATGACATGCCGACAAAACTCCGTTGATACACGCAAATGGACTAGTTTGACAGCTCTAAAAATCTTCTATCCTTCTCTAATGATGTCTGTTAGAAAGAGAGATAGTGAGTCTAAATTAGTTTACAGCGTGTGCAAGAGAATCAGCGCTGATTCAGCACCATTGAGCTAGATAAGCGGAAGGTAAATCTAAAATACGAGCCTAGAGCGCTAGTTTAAAGAGAAATCCTTAGAGTATTAAGAAAGTATAGAGCAGGGTTGCTCTGGGGTTACAGAAGTATGAGCCTTGAGCACGGGTGATGTCTTCCTGGCCGGTTTCGGCCACAGCGACTGTTTATGCTGCAGGCAGGCAACTTTGGGAGTTAGGGCGTAGCTAGCTGTTCTACCCGTTGGAGCGCCCTCTGGTGGCTCGCATACCCAATCTTGCTAACAAAAGTTCGAGCACACTTTGGGCACGTTAGAACCGCACCAACATAATTGTAAATATAGGCCACTGGTGGTCTGGCTTTAAGCTCATTTCTCTGGTCGAGCTCTTCAAGACGCTCAGTTTCGAAGGTGTCAATATGTTGGTGTATGAGACGTCTCCATTCAGGGCGCTGTGTTGCCTTTACCTCCCAGTGAGACGGCTCTAATTTGCATCTCTTCATATGTCTTTTCAGAACATCCTTGTATCTCAGGTATTGGCCTCCGCGCTTACGCTTACGGTACTGGAGTTCTGAAAAGAAGATGCGCTTCGCCACTCTACTCTCTGACATGCGGGATACATGTCCACACCACCGCAACTGTCGCCTCATTAGATACATCTCAATGCCCCCAACATTTGCACGTCTCAAGACATTTGTGTTCCTGATACGATCCGACCATCTGATGTTCATGATATCACGGAGACACTTGAGATGAAATCTGTCGAGTGTGCGAATATGCTTGCGGTAAGGAACCCATGTCTCAGAAGAGTACAGGAGACTTGGCAGCACTGTAGCCATATAAACACCTACTTTTGTAGGGAGTTTAATATCATGCGAGAGATACGCACATAACTTACGTGCGTACGTACGTAAAGTCAGAGGTGCGCGCCTTGGGTTGTAATTAATTACGCGATTTTGCAGTATCCGCGCCTTATTACAACAAAATCAATAATTTGGAAGTCAAATAACAACAAAGTTAAATTAAAATTAAATTAGTTAGTTAAATTAAAGAACTATCGGGGCAACTGGTCGAAGCTATTCGGGATCAAAACGCTGGCCTATACCTAGCTCAAAGGCTTAGCATTGCCATTCAACGTGGTAATGCAGCCAGCGTTTTGGGGACATTGCCCACTGGAAGCGGTCTTTTAGATTAAGTTTTTCTCTTTTTATTTCAGTTTTAGTGTTAGTATCAGTTCTATATGTATAGTTGGTTATTTTTATTGTGCCTGATCTTGTTGATTCTGTTGATTCTGATTAAATAAAGCAATAAATCCAGAAAAAAAAACAAAGGAAAAGTTTAAATTATTTTATTTGACAGTCTACTCATTACATGACTCCAAAATGTTTTAAAATCAATATCACAAGAAGGACAACACTCAAAATTATGCCAATCACAATAAATGTAAAAAATATCGCTTTCAAATTTTTTCCCAAACATGAGTCCTCGCCGGCCAATCTTCCCCGAATTCTGACGCTTTGCCAAGCGGGCCCCACTGGAGCAGGCCTCGGAGCTTTTGGATTCTCCATATAGTCGCCACAGCTGTTGAAAATCTCACACAACGATCTGTAAACATCATTTTTATTAGGTACAGCTGGAACTAAAAATAAAAATCTTAAAAACTAATTTTGTGAGTACTGAAGTAACTTCATCATTATATCAGCCATAAGACGTCCACTGCTGAACATAGGCCTCCCCCAATGACTTCCATATTGGCCGGTTGGAAGCAACCTGCATCCAGCAGCTTCCTGTGACCTTTATAAAAAACTAAAATAACTTAAAAGTGATTCATTTGATTAAAATATTAGATGACAAAAAGTTAGTCATAGAAACCAAATAATTTGTTGTGGTATGTGAAGTGCGCCAGTGGCGCCCTCAATTTTTGCACTCTTTTTTGCCAAACTGTACCTTTTAAATAGATCGGCTTTGGAGTAACTCTGGCGAGACTAAAAACAATATAAACAAGCGTGCGTGTCTATGCATGTGTGTGGATGATTCTTCAAAAAGTTTTTTTACGAAAATAATACCGACTTCACATCACTATTATAAAAGCTAGAAAAACACAAAAACGTCTTGACTTAAAGGTCCAAGTGACCTGGTCATTAAAAGCCAAAAAAAAAAACACAAAAACGTTCGTTTCGGAGTCGGTGCCAAGCTAAGCGATCCTTTCACCTCATTTTGAACCTTGGCACCAATTCTAAAACTCTTGGGTTCTTGGTCATCATCCGGCCAACGCTCGGAGCGATATACTTACATTTTTCATAGTTTTATTGAGAATTTGTGAACGAATGAAAAATGTTTCTCAATGTCTTTAAATATCGATTTTTAAGCGATTTATAAATGAGCCTATAACTGTCCCTACTGCAAGGCAAAGGCCTCTTCTCATACAGATAAGAGATTTTTAGTGCTTTGAAGTCGATAATACTATTGTGCTGCGGCGTTGGTCTAGTGGTAGCAACTGTACCAAGCGCGACTGCTGAGCACGAGATCCTAGGTTTGATCCCCGGGTCGCTGTTATTGGGTTTTTCCATTAGGAAATTCTCGGTAGCAGCGCGGGATCTGGAATTGTGCCCGGTTATTGGCAATAGGCTCGCCTCCTATTACATGGGACTTATAACATAGCCGGTGAAACGTGGGTGTACTGCACACCTCTGCCTACCCCTCTGGGGAATACAGGCGTGAGTCTATAAATAAATAAATAATTTCAGAAGTTTTTTGTAGGTACCTTTTTCGAAGGCCTTTCTACTGACACAAAGGTTGACTGGTCTGGTAGATAAGGGGGCGTCCATAAATTACGTGAGGTGTTTAAGGGGGGAGGGGGTAGAGTCAAATCTCATCTAATCTTACGTTGGAGAGAGGGGGGGTCTCGGCAAATATCACGCAATTTTTTTTCTGATGAAACAAAAAAAAAAATACTATTTTGGCCCATTTAATAATTGTACATGGTTAAGATTTAATCTTAAGCATAATAATAATACGATTAAGATCATGCACTAATACGTTCGAAAGAAAATAATTTCATTTATACTTCGAAACCATTTCATTAATAACAAACCCACATTTTGAAAAATCTCACGTATGATTAGCGGATGGATGGGTTGAATAAAATCTCACGACAATATCTCATCAGGGGGGGAGGGAAGGACAGAAATATTAAAAAAAAACACCTCACGTAATTAATGGACGCCTAAGGCCTCACGGCATTAAATCCGCCTTACGTACCAGCTTTGCACATGAAGTAAGTACAAATAAATAAATAAATAAATAAGTGTAGGTACCTATTAATAAAAAAATAATCTTTTTTTTACAAATTTATTACACTGTTAACTGATTACATGACTCCATAATGTGTCAAAAGTAAAATTATCATGTAAGTAAGAAACAATAAAAATAAAATCACAAGTAGTGTCACAACGATCACACCGAAATTTCTTCCCAAACAAGTGTCCTCGCCGGCCAGTCTTCCCCGAATTCTGATGCTTTGCCAAGCGGGGCCTACTGGAGCAGGCCGCGGAGCCTTTGGACTCTCCATAAAGTCTCCACTGCAGTTGAAAATCTCACACAACAATCTGCAAACATTGTTTATTTATACGCTAAGCTCTAGCGGACTAAGGGGCGGTCCACTCCGGGGCCCCAAACCTAGAGGGCCTCTATTAAATCCCTCCGCTGACAGTATTAAATTATTTTACAAAATATACTTTACAAAAACGTCAATATTTGACATCAGGGCCCCCATTTACAAAGTTCTGTCACCCCGGGTCTGGCTTAGTATGCCTCTGCTACTATCCTACGATATCCTAATAAACTGTATCTTTATATAGGTAAGTACATTTTTCTTCTTATCGTGTGGTTGATTAACAACCTGGTGTCAGAGTTTAAACCGCCCGTAGGCCTCTGACATGGCTTTACAAGTTTACACACCATTGAAAAATCTCTCAGGCGTGCTGGTTTCATCACGATGTTTTCCTTCACCGTTTTTGCAACTGATAATTCATTTAATACGCACATAACTTACGAAAAGTGAGAGGTGTGCGCGGATCGAACTCGAGACCACTGACTTATCAGTCGACGGTCATACCACTAGGCTATCAGTGCTAACAGTGCAGTATATTGTTATAGGCTGACACAAATAAATATTATTTTTTTTTCACATATTTTGATTGCCTGTATTAGTCCACTGCTGAACATAAGCCTCTCCCAATGCGCGCTTTTGTGCGCTCATTGGAGGTATTTGCCCATAATCGCCACGCTGAACAAGCGGGGCCAACTGCAGCAGGCCTCAGAGCCTTTGGACTCTCCATAAAGTCTCCACTGCAGTTGTGAATCTCACACAACAATCTGCAAACATCGTTTATTTATACGCTAAGCTCTAGCGGAAGTGGGAGCGGAAGAGAAGACGGAGGAATTTGGCGGAAGCGTTTGTGACCTTGCTTACACCAGTGACGGATTAACCCTTAATCATCATCTGCCTTTTCCAACTATGTTGGGGTCGGCTTCCAGTCTTACCGGATGCAGCTGAATACCAGTGTTTTACATGGAGCGACTGCCTATCAGACCTCCACAACCCAGATACTGGGTTACACGATACCCCTTGGTAAGACTGGTTGTCAGACTTTCGGGCTTCTGACTACCCGTAAGATTGTCAAAGATCTACAATTGACAGCTGGGGCTAACAGCTTAACGTGCTATTCGAGGCACGGAGAGTGATAATTAATTTATTTTAATCAAATTAAGCAATTGCCTAGGGCATCACGTCTGTGGGGGCCCCAAAGGCACAAAAAGGTACGTTAACTTCACTAACGTCCACTTCTAAAGTCTCATCATCTTATTTTACAAAAAAATAGTGTTTTAGTCGGTACCTACGGATGAAATTAATTTTTTTTAATTCCTTCTAAAATTGTAGTTTCTTTTCTAGTAAATTTTTTTCGTAGGATGTCGATCAAGTGGGTAAATACATGGCGTGAAATTATGTTCAAAAATTCTACCTACTTAATAAAAACTTTGAATGATATCTCTGAAATATAAGTATTTCGTTGCTCTGTCAACTGTCATTTAAAAAAAGGAAAGAAAAAAAGACTACAATCTAAAAATACAATATAATTTTTCTTAACAATAAACTACACGTTTAAAATTCTATAATGCCATAATGCGTCAAAACTTTTAACGTTATGAAGATAGCAAATAAAACTCCACAAATGACAGCTAATATTGTTGTGATCAGATTGAAATTTCTGCCGAGACATGTGTGCTCTCCGAACAGTCCTCTTCGTTCATTAGACCCTTCCATCTCTTCTCTTGAATCTGTAAAAAACATTAATTTGGATGCGCAAACATTCGACACACACCATCCTCCTAACCTAATTACTCCTAAACTTTGAGGTCGGCTTCT
The DNA here is from genome assembly GCA_936450705.2 of Protodeltote pygarga. Lineage (NCBI taxonomy): Eukaryota > Metazoa > Arthropoda > Insecta > Lepidoptera > Noctuidae > Protodeltote > Protodeltote pygarga. The sequence goes on from OW388278.2 coordinate 6,320,170, forward strand.
AATCTAACCAGATGCAGATGAATATCAGTTTTCTACGCAGCGACTGTTTTCTGACCTCAACACAAAGGGATACGATATTCTAAAGTTAGATCAGTTGTCAGGATTTTATGAGGGTACTGACTCCGTATATCGACTGTCAAAGTTTTCTATGACAACCGGGGCCAACGGCTTTACGTGCTTTCTGAGGCACGGAGAATTATTTATATAGCTAAGGATATAAAATTAAAAATAGGAAATTTATATGTGTGTACGCTATCGCATTAGGTTTAAAAAAAATCCTGTAATGATAGGTATGTAAGTGCGGATAAATAAAAAATAAAATAAATAAATCAGCCTGTAACTATTCCAATGTAGGGCAAAGGTCTCTTCTCATACAGAGAAGGATCGAGCATTAATCACCACGCTAGCTCACTGCGTTGCGATTTCAGACTATTAAGTCAAAGTTTCCTCACGATGTTTTCCTTCACCGTCAGTCAGTGGTGTCTTAGATGAACTAAGAAAGTACATATGACATTGAAAAAGTCAATTTGGTACATGTTAGGTTTGAAACTCACACCCACGCGCTTGCAAAGCGGGTCCATAACCAATGCGACGACATAAAATAAAATAAATAAATAAATTTGAAAGTTGTTGATTTATTTAAAACTTTTCCAGAATAAACATCACTAAATACGTGACTAACAAACCGACAATTATAACAAATATTATTATAATGAACACTGCGAAATATTTGCCCATAAAACAGTTCTGGTCAAATAGTACGTCGCGCAATCGTAAACTTGGAACGCTTTCATTAGCTGGCGATGGACCGGTAGCTGTTGGCCCTGAAGGCTTTTGATTCAGCATAACTCACAACTGTTAAAAAAAAAATATTATTAAAAAAACAAAAAACCCGACTGCTAACTAAAAAGATAGAAACAAGTTGACAGATCGTTACATATTGTTCACAAACGCAGTCGGAGGCAACCTTTAGGTAATACTCTTCTGTGTTTTATAATATTCTCCTGACCGAATTTCGGTCACAACGGCCAATCTCAACGGAGACTAGCCAATTACGCAGGTGCACTCTCTATTCCCTCACTCTTATTGTCCGATGGGACGGCAACCCGACACGACCGGAGAGAGATCAGGCGCAGGGCCAACAGCTATACGTGCTTTCCGAGGCACGGAGTAAGTGATAATTAATTTATAAAACGCACATAGCTTACGAAAAGTCAGAGGTGCGCGCCTTGGGTTCGAACCCGAGACCAGTGACTTGCCAGTCAACGGTCACCACCACTAAGCTATCACGACTCTTTACGACTTGTGTTTAGAGAGAGAGTGAATAGTTAATGCCTCCGACTGCGATTGTGAACACTGTGTAAAGTATGATCTATCTATAACCAACTTGGTTCTATCTTTTTAGTTAGCAGTCGGGTATTTTGTTTTATAATAATATTTTTTTTATAACTATTCTATATTTCCTAAGATAGCTCGAGGTCCGACACGATCATGGCCCTTTTATATGCTTACAAAAACTTTTTAAACGAATTAATTATTGCTAACTATATTAAAACATATAACTTGTATATATTTTTGTGATCCCCTTTTAATTATCTCGATTTTAATCCCCTACTAATTTAATCTATAAATAATTAATTGTAATATGGGTTAAAGTATGAAATTGCCGTTTTATTTTAATAGGTACTTCAAATTGACATAGAACCTTCATGGTTAAAGATTTTTAAGTAAACCTTTTTTCTCGTGGCCTAAAGTTTATCATCTGCCTAGTCTTTTCCCAGCTATGTTATAGCAGATATTACAATAAAGTTGGCCCGCAGAATTTAAAGTATACGTAGGTAATAGGTATAAGAGGGGTTAGGTCTATCTTAGTAATTCGTAATTGGCGCTTTTCTTCAAGTATAAAGGTGGTTAAGAGCGTGGCAGAGCAGAGCCGAGCAGAGAGTGAAATCACGCTGTTTTACACCGCGGAGCAGACCCGCGCAGACCATCGCGTGATTTGTGTCCGTTTTAAAAGTAAATACGTACTCTATTCTTTGAGTAATAAAGTTCAATATTGCATCGCTACACCGATGGCCAGCGCGGGCTCGCGCTTACAAAGTAAATACATACTCTATTCTAAGAGTAATAAAGTTAAATATTGTACTAACAAATATTTCAATTCCCGCCTCGCACATCCACGCGCATCGAGACCTTTTACACCAAAGATGGGCAGGGAGTGAATTGAAATTTTGCCATACAAATTTCACTCTGCTCTGCTCTGCTCTGCCACGCTCGGCCGGTATAAAACCAACTTAACTGTGTAAGTATCAGAGACAGTGTAGTTTCGAAACCCAGGCACCTCTGATTCGGATTTATGTGCGTATTAGAAACTATTTACAACTTACTGAAACTGTGAAAGAAATCATCATGAGGAAACCAGTACGCAACCACAGCAGGAGATTTTTCAACGGTGTGTAAAGCTAGAGGCCTACGGGCGGTTTAAACTCTGACACTAAGTTGTTCATCAACCATACGATAAGAAGAAGAGCTAGAGAATAATGACGGGTCCGGTGTAGGCAGCCATGATTGTAATTTGTAGTGGATGACGGGAGACGACTATAATATCTTTCCCAGCGGTCGCATACTGGCCTGGACATGGAAACTGTGGGCAAGTGTGAGCCTAGGGCTACCGTAGTTCCTGCCATCACCAAGCAATAACCATGACTGATAAAATATAATTATTGTATTTCCGAAAATCAAACGATGATTAGCAATATTAAAACAACTCTAAAGGTGTGTCCAATACAACGCGGCATTCGAGCGTGGATGCCGCGCTTTGATTGGACGACTGCCGTGCGCGGCAGCCGCGACTCCGCGAGCTACTCTTCGTAATTTACGAATAATAAGCAGAGATACAACACACACGGCCGCTTTCATTGTGGTTTGAATACGAAATGAAGAGCGTGGCGTGTCTCGGACATGCCGCGCAGCACTGTCGCGCAGAAGGTCTAAACTAGTCGCGCGGCAGAAATGTGTCCTGCAAACGCCGCGTGTTGCTGCCGCGCTCTTGCCGCTCAATGTTTGGACACACTTTAACGGATTCACGTCTCAATAAAATTAACTTGTCAAATACTTAAGAAAAAAACAAGAAAAAAAAAACTTTGGACTTTGACACCTAGTCTGCCTGCGACCAACAAAAAAAAAACAAAATAAAAAACGCTTGAGTTTGACATTTTCACACATCACCTCAGTCTGCCTATGACCACGAGAGCTGCAAAGCACTCGAAACGTAACTAATAGATAAATTAATAATTAAGACGCGACGGGAATACATTTTTAACTTTAGCGAAAGTTTAAAAAATTGTTAATAATAAAAAAGCCTCTATCATAATATATCATTCATTTTTACTTTTAGTTTTAGTGTTAGTTTTAGTATTAGTTTTTAGTTTTAGTTTTAATTGTATTTTAATTTTATGTTTGTGTTTTTAGGCAATAAATAATGAAATAAATTAATCATAGGAGAAAAAAAATAAAAATAATAATAAACATGCGATCATTCATAGTCAATAGGTATATCATATCTCCCTATCATAGCTTTTGGATTCTGGTCTCAGATTAACTTTCTCTACCTACCAAATCGATTACCTAAAAAAAATTAAACAGACTTTCAACTCATAAAAACCTAGAAATAATAGAAAAACGTTCGTTTTGGAGTAGATCTGGGACATTTGCGTGAAAGACATTTGCGCGAAGGACATTCGCGCAAATGTCCATTGGCGCAAGTGGCCTTCGCGCAAGTGTCTTTCCCTCAACAGTCTTTTCGCGCAAATGTCTTTCGCGCAAAGGTTTTTCGCGCAAATGTCTTTCGCGCAAGTGGATTCGCGCAAGTGTCCGGATACCTTTTGGAGTCGGTGCCAAGCTAAGCGGTTTCCAGATTAAACCATTGCATCCTAAGCCTTATTTTTTATTTTCTAGCTTTTTAATGTTTGAAATCGGTTTTAATTTTTTGTATTTTTTAAAATTCTCAGAGTTACATGTCCAAGAAGGCCCTCAACTTTTTTGAGCGTCGGTTATCAACAGCACATACAAACACTGTCATCCAATGAGGAGTTCTGTTCCACATATTCAAACTTACAAGTATACAACTTGAAACAACAAAAAAAAATCCAAATCGGTCCAGACGTATTCAAGACGGGGAACACAGGTACAGAAAAAAAAATATGGACCTCATTTAAAGTTGGTTAAAAAAAACAAAAGTCACAACAGCACAAAACTATTTATTTTAGATAAACATAGTCATCCTCATCATCATCATCACTATCACGTTTTAAATAAACAATAGTCAAAACAATACTAATTAATATTATAAACCCTCCAACAGCCATCAGAATCCATTTCAAATTTCTGCCAATCCATGTGTCCTCGTTTACGCAACTGTTAATCATATCTGGACTCTTTGGTTACTAAAGAATCAACCATCCAACCTCCTTGCAGTGAGAAAATTCCGCTAACGATCTGTGAAGTTTCAATATAGTTAATAAAAAAATAAAAAATGGTAAGCAATAAGTTATATCTGTACAATTAAAACCTGTTTTTTAAAACTAAATTATGAAATTAGAGTCATATTTATATTGTAAGTAAAGGGGTTCGAACCTTTGTGGCATAGATCAGCTCCCATAAAAAAATGTTCAAACCCCTTTTGTTTTTAATTATCTAAATATACTACTAGACATTTTTCCATCGTGGCAACACTTTGGAAATGACGGATGTGACGTTTACAGCCGCCATTTTAGAGTGGGGCGACGTTCTTTGTTCTTTTTAAGTTAGTTTTATGTAAGTTTAAAGTAATCTATGCTTTGCAGCATTAATTTGATTGAGTCAGTTACAGTTGTCAGCATTGATAGAGTGAATTACTGTGAATAAATAAAGTGTCTCACGCCATTCAAAAGAAGTGAAGTTAAGTGAAGAAAAAGTGTATTTACTCAACTACTACTCTATTCAAGGTTTTTTTCTTTATAATGAAAAGAAAAACCTGTCCAATCCGGCAGTACCGTACCGAAACCGGACCGTATTGAAATTATCAAAAAATGATAAATTTAATAATTTAATAATGAGTGGAGCCCACACAACGTTGACGACGTAGCGGCAGGCTCAGAGGGAGATGGCGGGACGAGCAAGATGGTTATAGGATTGGCCGCAGAAAGCGCATAACCGGGAGGAATTTAAGGAGGGTAGGGAGACCTTTGCCAGTGGGACGAAAATGGCTGAAAATAATAATAAATAATTTTAAAACCCCCGACACAAACTTTTGGTTTTGGTTGGACACTTGCGCTAATCCATTTGCGTCAAAAACTTGCGCGAAAGACTTTTGCGCGAAAAACATTTGCACGAAAAGACATTTGCGCGAATGGACATTTGTGTGAATGAACATTTGCGCGAATGGACATTTGTGTAAATGAACATTTGCGCGAATGGACATTTGTGTGAATCAACATTTGCGCGAATGGACATTTGTGCGAATGGACATTTATCCCTCCGCATCACATGTCCTTTCAAACGATTACTTCTTAACTTTTCAGTCACTGGTGCCACTTTAAACTCCCTCTTCTAAATTCAAGTCAGTCAGTCTAAGGCCTTATTCAGGCTTCCTGTCTACCGGAGCGGAGCTAAGCTGCGAAGTGGAGAAACTCAGGAATATTAACCAATAGGATTGCACGAAATCCCAGAGCGGAGATTTAACCTCTCATTTAATATTTCTCAGTTTCTCCACTCCGCTACCTAGCTCCGCACTAAAGGACCTTGAGTAAAAGTGTCCCCACCCTCCAACAGATTTGAAACATATTTCATTCGAAGCATCATAACATATTGATATTTTTTTATTATGGTGACAATCTTGAAATGAATGGGGTTCATGAGATAATCGCACTTTTGTGTGCCATTTTTTCAAGCTATTTTTAGTTTTTTTATTAGTTCCTCCTAAACGATTTAGCTGGAATTTTTCATACACGTTCAGTTCTGGTAACAATACAATTATATGATTGACATGACCTGATGCTGCACCTAGAATCATCTCCACACATAGGAACTCTTTAACGGTTTATAGCTCGTACACGAAACTTTGCATTATACCTACGTATTTTTAGATGATTAAACATGATATTTACCATGACCTGATATGCAGCTAGAATCGTCTCCACATGTAAAAACTCTTCGACGGTAAGTAGCTATGCGCTTATCTACGTTTATTTAGCTAATTGAACATGATAGTCACTGACCAGATGCTGCAGCTTCAATCGTCTTTACATGTAAGAATTTTCCAATGGTCAAAAGATCGTCCATAAAACTTTGCATTTACGTCATGGTGAATATTATGTTTAATCATCTAAATAAACATAGGAATATTGACTGGCAAGTCAGAGGTCTCGGGTTTGAACCCAAGGCGCGCACAGGTTAGTAAACATATAAGTACTGTGTTTATTGTATTTGCCATTAACCGTTGAAGAGATCCTACGGATGGAGACGATTCTTAGTTCTACATCGGGTCATATGGTGAATATAACGTTTAATTATCAAAATATGCGAAAGCATATGCAAGGTTTCTGTAAGTTATTGACCATTAAGGAGTTTTCTGTGAAAAGAAGATCCTGGTTGCATCATTAGTTTATGATCAATATTATATTAGGTATTATAAATAAACCGTTTATTGCCCGTGGTACTATTACAGAACTTTAATTATTTTGATCGTAGAAGTATGAAAAAATGAACGAAATGAAATGAATAAATGAATTAAAGCCAAAAAAACCAGTGAACGCCGAAAAAACTAGTGAACGCCGAAAAACCAAGTGAACGCCGAAAAAACAAGTAAACACCGAAAAAACTAGTGAACGCCGAAAAATCAAGTGAACACTGAAAAACCAAGTGAACGCCGAAAAAACAAGTGAACGCCGAAAAAACAAGTAAACACCGAAAAATCAAGTGAACACTGAAAAACCAAGTAAACGCCGAAAAAACAAGTGAACGCCGAAAACCAAGTGAACGCCGAAAAAACTAGTGAACGCCGAAAAATCAAGTGAACACTGAAAAACCAAGTGAACGCCGAAAAAATAAGTAAACACCGAAAAAACTAGTGAACGCCGAAAAAACAAGTGAACGCCGAAAACCAAGTGAACGCCGAAAAAACTAGTGAACGCCGAAAAATCAAGTGAACACTGAAAAACCAAGTGAACGCCGAAAAAACAAGTGAACGCCGAAAAAACAAGTAAACACAGAAAAACCAAGTAAACGCCGAAAAAACAAGTGAACACCGAAAAGCCAAGTGAACGCCGAAAAATAAGTGAACGCCGAGAATATAAGTGAACATGGGCAAAAAAAGTGAATATCGGCAGAAACAAGTGGACGCCGTAAAATCTTGTCATCTGCCTAGCCTTTTCCCAATGTTGGGGTCAGCTTCCAGTCTTACCGGATGCAGCTGAATACCAGTGTTTTACATGAAGCGACTGCCTATCAGACCTCCACAACCCAGATACTGGGTTACACGATACCCCTTGGTAAGACTGGTTGTCAGATTTCGGGCTTCTGACTACCCGTAACGACTGTCAAAGATCTACAATTGACATCCGGGGCCAACAGCTTAACGTGTTATCCGAGGCACGGAGAGTGATAATTAATTTATAAAACGCACATAACTTACGAAAAGTCAGAGGTGCGCGCCTTGGGTTCGAACCCGAGACCTCTGACTTGCCAGTCAACGGTCACCACCACTAGGCTATCACGACTCGTCACGCCGTATCACGCCGTAAAATCTTGTAATTTTTTAAAATACTCGTAAACCCGTAAAGTTGCCGTTATTCACTTGATTTTTCGGCGCTCACTTGTTTTTCGGAGTTCACCTAATTTTTCGGCGTTCACTTATTTTTGCAGATGTCCACTTATTTTTGCCGATAATTACTTGATGTTCACTTAATTTTTCGGCGTTCACTTGTTTTTTCGGCGTTTACTTGTGATTTCGGCGTTCACTTGTTTTTGCCTATGTTCATTTATTTTTCCTGCGTTCACTCCTTTTTTCAGCGTTTACTTGGTTTTAAGCGTTCATTTGTGTTTTTCGGCGTTCAATTGTTTTTACCGATATTCAGTTGTTTTTGCCCATGTTCACTTATTTTTTTAGCGTTCACTTGTTTTTTCGGCGTTCACTTGTTTTTTAGGCGTTTACTTATTTCTTCGGCGTTCCCTTATTTATTCGGCTTTCACTTGGTTTTTCGGCGTTTACTTGTTTTTTGGCGTTCACTTGTTTTTTCGGCCTTCACTTGTTTTTTCGGCGTTTACTTATTTCTTCGGCGTTCCCTTATTTATTCGGCCTTCACTTGTTTTTTCGGCGTTTACTTATTTCTTCGGCGTTCCCTTATTTATTCGGCTTTCACTTGGTTTTTCGGCGTTCACTTGTTTTTTCAGCGATTACTTGTTTTTTGGCGTTCACCTGTTTTTTCAGCTTTCACTTGGTTTTTCGGCGTTCTCTTGTTTTTTCGGCGTTCACTTGTTTTTTCGGCCTTCACTTGTTTTTTCGGCATTCACTTGGTTTTGCAGATGTCCACATATTTTTACCGGTAATACATTGGTTTTTACCGATATTCACTTGTTTTTGCCGATGTTCACTTGTTTTTGGCGTTATTCACTTGTTTTTGCCAATATTCATTGTTTCAGATTTTAAATGATCAAAATAATTAAAGTTCTGTAGTAGCACAGGCAATAAGTATTTACCTACAGAGTTTCGTAAATGTGCATATAAGAAATCCTGCGTGTGAAGACAATTCTTGGTGCAGCATCAGGTCATACGATGAATATCATGTTTAAACCTAGGTATACGCAAAGTTTCGTGTACGAGCTACTGACCGTTGAGGAGTTCCCTCGTGAGGAGTCACACAATGGTTTTTGCAGTTTGAAATAAGCTTTCTTACATTACTTTTATCCTATTAGTAATATATTTTTGTATAAAAATGTACATAATAACAGATTTTTTATGAAAAATAATCATAAAAGTAACCAAACGTTTTGTCCTGTAAAAAAAAATCTCCATTGATTTCGCTCTTAAAACAGGTGGCTTGCCTTTCTATGGCTCCTAACAAACATGTTGACATATAGCCCGTGACTGTTGGTGGGTGGGGACGGGGTCCATACAAAATCCCCCATGGTCCTTTAAATATAATTATAGCGTGGTATGAGAGCGTTTACGGAGAAGCGATTTTACGCGCTTTTGTTTGAAATGTAGGCGGATCCCTCAGATGGCATTACCACGCACGCGACGTTTATCGCGGCGCCGCACATAGCGTTGTGGGATATTCCTGCAATTTACCGTTTACGGTAAAACGTAGCAACATCCGCGAAGGAGCTCGCCCCACACAAAGAGTCGCGTCATCCCGCGCCTCTTTGCCATAAGTTTGTTGTCTGTAAACTGACAAAACATCGAAGTCGCTGCGAGACGCCACGCTCCACGCGTGATAGCCTAGTGGTGGTGACCGTTGACTGGCAGGTCAGTAGTCTCGGGTTCGAACCCAAGGCGCGCACCTTTGACTTTTCGTGAGTTACCTATGTGCGTTTTATAAATTAATTATCACATCCGTGAGATTCGTTGAGATTGGCCGCTGTGACCGAAATTTGGTCAGGAGAATATTATTATAATATGTTTTTTTCAGCGCGTCAGGGTAGCCGGGTAGGTACTTAAGTTTGCGCTTATTGTAACGTATTTATTTAGTGTGTGTTGGTACTGCACAAATCATACAATACTTTAATTATTCACCTATATACATACAACGTTAGAAATTGTTGACCCGAAAGTAGTTTGTTCAGAATCAGTAACAGAATCAATTGCAATGGTTTTTTTGTTCCAAAACATGCTAAAAATTATTCAAGTTGGACACCACACCGAACAGAGAGGTCAATGACTTGCCGCTCGGCGGCACCCGACGCGGTGTTTGGGTGCGTTTGCGTTGTTTTTATAATTTATCGGTAAATAAGGACAATTTTGTCACCATTTGTTTTAATTTTTTTTTCATTTTTTACCTATTTTTTTACCTTTTAAATCAAATTCAAGGTAGGGTGTTTCTGATTTAGGGTCACAAAATTCTAACGTTTTATAGGTATAAGGGACATGGTAACGAATTGAACCATGAATTTAGTTCATAATTCTAGACTCATCAGCGTTGAAAATTTTTGTCGGGTATTTGAGCATTTCATGCGGTCTAAAAACACTAGAAAGAGAGAGCTGATTCTAGGTCACTTGAATGCAAGGCGACCGAGAGGTCAGACGCTCACCGACCGAGACGGAGCGACACCGTGAATGTTTTTCTAGTAAGTTTTACTAAATTTAACAGAATTTAACCATGATATAAGCAAATAAAATGTAACTAATAATAAAATGTAACTTTTTCGCTCGTGCAGCCTAGTTGAACTGTAGCAGTCGATCGAGGTATGATCGCGGACGAAGCCCGTGTCGTGGCCGGGTTGTTCATACCCTTGCTCACGGTTCATACTTCTGTACATATACCGTTGCTATATACTTTTTTATGTACTCTAAGAACTAAATGGAGACATATTTGTAGTCGCGATCCTCAGAAGAATTTCGGTATTGCTATTTTTGCACACAAAAGAACCAATACGTGGTTTCTCTAAAGCGGGAGAAATAAAGTCGTGGTGCGAGTGGTGTCAACAGTACGGGGATGATTCTGCGCGTATTTTATTGGCGAAACAGCTGATCAGAAAGAAGTAGGTACTTCTTGATTTAATTTATTTATTTATTCTTCACGTACCATCGCGAACACGAACGGTGTACCACTTTGCGATCAAAATGTTTTGAACGATGCTACGTGCGTAGGGGTGGGGCTAGCGCTACGTTGAGACGCCGGGTGCAAGCGATTCTAACCTTTAGAGTGGTGCACCGGCTTTGTTAATGATAGTACATAAGGCGGATTTGATGCCATAAGGCATTCTCTCCCAGTCTCTTTGCTCCCAGCCAACCTTTGGGTTTTTACATTGCAGTTTCAAGAAAAAATCATTAATTAATTATTTTTTAATCAAAATGGCGTTCCATTAGTGCTTTTTATGAGATTTAGTAAAAAAGATTCAAAACAAAAGGACAAAAAATAAGTCAAGAAAAAAACTAAAAATTTCAACGTCGTCGCCGGGAGACTAGAATCATGTCCCGAATCTATTGTATTACAAATGTTACGAATCAGGGCCAGATTATCTAAGCAAGTGTAGGCAACTGCCTTGCTCACCGAAAAAAATTGAAAATGTATCATCAATTGAACACTATTTGTCTTGTTTTTTTCGGAACCCCAAGAATCCATTGCCTAGGGCCCCCGTCAAGGTTAATCCAGCCCTAGTTACGATGTCCCCTAAACCGTGTACAACTAAAATATTAACTTAAAAAATGGCAATAAACTCACAACACGTGGAGGCATAGAAATTAAGATGATAAATGTAGAGTCAATGGCTAAGAAGACTGTCATAAATTGGGTTAGGTTCTAATGAAAGAAAACGAAACGTTTTCACTCCATAGTGCCAGTTTCTTTTAAAACGACTAACGCCAATAGCACAGTGCCCGTCCCAATTAGTAGAACAATCCCTACAACATATAGCCATCGTAAATTTCTTCCTAGGGATGTTTCCTGTACTCTAGGCGATCCTAAACCTGTGAATGTATTTGGCATATCAATTTGTCACAGGTATTTTAAAATTCAAGTCACTTCACGTCACAAATCCCGGGATCTGCGAACAATAATTTGGAATTTCTTAACATTGGTGCTGATTCTCTTGTACATCCCGCTAAACTAATTTTAGTCTAATCTCTTTCTAATTAACACCATCGAAAAAGGACAGCAAATTGAACTATGAAATTAGAGCTGTCAAATTAGTCTACATCCTTGCAATTGACGTGAAATTATACGAGACCTCTATGACATGCCGACTAATTTCTTGTTGATATCACGCAAATGGACTAGTTTGACAGCTCTAAAAATCTTTTATCTTTTTCGAATGATCTCTGATAGAAAGAGAGATAGTGAGTCTAAATTAGTTTAGAGCATGTGCAAGAGAATTAGCACCTCACTGTTGACTTATTTTATGGCCTGCATTTTTTTTAGTAATATTTTGCTCTCGTCTAAACACTCAGGTTATAATAGAGAACAGAATTCTAACAAGGACGTCCCGAAGTAAATTTTTGTCGCGAGGCGTGAAAAGTATTTCATTCTTAAAATGGCGATATAACTGAATCACATGAGACCTATTAGGTACTGTTTTTGTATTTTCTTATTGCTAACTTAAGACTATACCTACGAGAGGTACATTATAAATTTAAATAATAATTTGAGATTAAAAATACTAATTAATTAAAAAATTACTTACTGTTATGCGAATTTAATTTCAAGCCCACAGCGCACTATTTTAAGTAATACGAAATTGCTTTACTTTACAATAAAATTTGTAGCACTGATAGCCTAGTGGTATGACCATCGACTGACAAGTCAGAGGTCTTGAGCCCCGATTTGAATCCCAAGGCGCGCACCTCTGACTTTTCGTAAGTTATGTGCGTATTATAAATTAATAATATCAGTTGCTAAAACGGTGACGGAAAACATCGTGATGAAACCAGCACACCTGAGAGATTTTTCAATGGTGTGGTTTAAACTCTGACACCTGGTTGTTCATCAACCATGATCAACAATATATTAACAATAAAATTATCACAGAGAATAAAAGTTCTTAATAAAACAATTTTTTATCAGATTCACGTCACATTATATTTTTATTAATAGGTACATACAACACGAAGTAAATACGTTAATAGATGTTTTATTATGTTTAAAGTTCGTGAAAGTTTGAAAAATTATTATAAAAGTTCTTTTTTAAGTTGTCGTATTCAAAGGGCGCCACTGTACGTCTATCTGTCCAACGTTTAAAGGGCTGTATCTATCAATATCAAACCGTAATAAATAATTATCATTATTTCGCAGATACCTAATAGATACTTATTCTATTAAACTCGGTATTATTTATATAAACAGGCAAAGACAACTATTATTATTTTATCTTACGTTTTTAAATCTTTTTTTTTTACAGTAAGTAAGTATCTAGCTATTGACGAGGTTGAAAGAGATAGTTTTTTTTTAATGAATTACGGTCAAATTTCGCACTAGATCACTTAGTAATATTAAAAACATAAAATTTAAAGAACTCCCATGGGCACACGGTGTTATTTTTTATTGTATTTGCTCTATCATAAAAATTGTAATAAAACCTTCAAACTTGAAGATGTATTGCAATAATAATAAAAATTAACCAAGTGTGAGTCAGGCTCGCGCCATTTTGTGGTAGTACGGCACCCGCGGTCTGCAATTCTGACCCTTCTTTGGTCTACTTATAGGTCAATGGACTAGGTATAATACGTATTCTTAGCTAGGTTAAGTCAAATGTACCACTTTTATTATCATTTTATGTATGAAAATAAATTAAAAATGGTTTTTGTTTAACCAACAATATTTCATACTTACAATCTTTCTAGCTACCCATTACGCCTGTCTAAGTATTTGTTTAATAAGCTATAAGATGCTTGACAAACTTTTTGCGCATATCTATCTAATTCTATACTTGAGGTGCAAATCACTAACCACTATTCTGTTTACCAACGAAACATTTTAGTACAGAAATAATTCTCATGTCATTTGCCGCCACGCGGCAGCTGCATGTCGTGCACAAGTTGTCAAACAAAAATTTTTTTTAAGTCTAAATATTTCCGACACTGAAGAAGCAAGGCTTATCGGGCTGCTTATACTATATGACCCAGGTTCCAAGCCACATGAAAAATTGAAAACAAACTATTTTTTCTTCAAAATGTTTAATTCCTAAGTTCCAGCACATTTACATTTTTTTCTCCAGAATTTTTTATAAATACAACTACTAGAACGATTATGGCTATCACTGTGCCAATGACACCGATGCTGCCGATGATATAAAACGCTTGTCTCTTCCCAGCATCAGGATAGTAGCTGAGATAATATTGCGGCTTTCCCATTATTGGAAAAATTGCTGAAAATAAATTGATTTGTTAAATTTTTGCTTTGAAAGGTGATCACAAAAATATTAACAGATTATTTTGATGTAAATAGAGAAAAAGAAATTTAGATTACACTTTCTATTCTCTTGAAAAATAAATAACTTATTTATGCCTAAAAAAACGTCGTGGTGGCGCATTGGTTACGGACCCGCTTTGCAAGCGCCTGGTTGTGGGTTCGAACCTGGCATGTACCAATGGGACTTTTTATATGTCATATGTACTTTCATAGTTAATCTAAGACACCACTGACTAACGGTGAAGGAAAACATCGTAAGGAAACCTGGACTTTAATAGTCTGAAATCGCCAACCCGCAGTGAGCTAGCGTGGTGATCAATGCTCAATCCTTCTCTGTATGAGAAGAGGCCTTAGCCCTATATTGGGACAGTTACAGGCTGATTTATTTATTTATTTATTTATTTATGCCTATTTGAGATAGGTATAAGTATCAATGCCTAAGTCCTAAAACTAAGAAACAAGATATTAAAATGATGAAATCTGTTAACAAAAAAGAAATTGAAGAGTAAAGCTTAGCAGCCACTCAAGTAGTATTCAAAATATATCAATGAAGCGTTCGATACCCTTAAAGAAAGTGTGCAAACCACTTGAAATCCGGCAATTTTCGATGTCCCGAAAAATAAAAAAATATTGATTCGAATTTTTTTTTGACGTCCCATCTAGTTATAGATTTTTTTAAACATCTACTGATAAGGTACGTGCAACTCAACTTTGTGATTATGATTTTACTTATTTTACCCTTGATAGACCTGCCAAATTTTAGGTAACCGTAGAGAACTGATATTCAGCTGCATCTGGTTAGATTGGGAATTAAGGTGTAATTATAAGTGCGTGCCGTGTGGTTTCCGGCCTAAGAACAGAACCACCCCCACTCGTCCCGCGGGTGTCGTAAGAAGCGATAAAGGGAAAGATCCGGAGGATGGGCAGCAGCATCCTTCTGTGTAATAGCAATCATCTGCTACTGCAATCGCCTACCCGCTTGCCCAGCGTGGTGATATTGGGCATATAACTTCAATGAGCGCACAATAGTGGCGCGCATTGGGAGAGGCCTATGTTTAGCAGTCGACTAATACAGGTTGATGTTTATGAAACTGGACGACTCAACCAAGAAACATAGATCGAAATTTGAAAATTCACTTTTCATACAAAGTGACTACACGCACGTGACTCATTTTTGTGTGAGAAGTTAAATTTTCGTTTTTAGATTTCGACATAAGTTCCTTGTAAAAAGTTGTTCAGTTTCATAGACTTGATAAGTCACCTTTCATTAATAAAAAACAAATCAAAATCAGTCCATTCGTTTATGAACTATACTGCCACAGACAAACACACATTCACAGACACGTCAAACTTATAGCATATCTTTTTGTGCCAGGCGTTAAAAATGAAAGAAGAAAAATATGAAATAAAAAACATGAAGCATAGTGTCATGGCGTGTCAGGAAATGACGTTAGTTTTTTTTTTGGCCATTGTTAGTAAAGTCCGATTCCGCGCCAAAATAAAACTAAAGTTTCCTCCGCTGATTTATTTATCTATCAGCGGAGGAAACTTTAGTTTTATTTTTGACTTTGACTCTTAGAAGAAAAATACGACCTAATCACTTTTCGCCTCTGTTCATTTTTTTTACTGACAATTGAAAACAGAACGCTAAATAAGTTGACCATCACAAGATCAATAAACAAGGAAACTAAAAAAAAATACAATAAAAAAAAACTTTAACTCGCGTCAATTTTTATGGCCGCCTTGACTGTTACAAGTATGTTCCCAACGTTCTCTCAAATGAATTAGAAAATTAAACCTCTAAAGTAAAATACAAGAAATACAAATAAATTTAAATAATACTCACAACTGACTTGATTCCTCGCCATTTTTATTTTAATCTAAAAAATAAAAATCACCATCTCATTTTTAGATAGTAACAGTATATGTATATGGTAACACTTAAAAAATAACTTTTTGGCGCCAAATTAAAAAGGGCATTTATTATTATTTTAAGTCTATTTTTTATAAACAAGGGTAAAACGCGGGTTTAAAATGTTTTTTAAATACAAAAAACATATTAATTCAATAAGATTAAAAATAATATCTTTTTTTATCATAATGTCACGCCTGTATTTCCCAAGCTCCCAAGCACCCAAGCACAGAGAGACTTGTGGCCTGGCCATAGACTCGAAATTTTCTTTGAATTTTTTAGGTTTGTTTATCATTTCCATAAAAAGCTAATTTAATGCATAATTTATTAGCAACTTGCCACTGAACATAATAAAACGGGTAGGTCCCATGTGTTAGGCAAGTTTATCGCCATTTTTCGATGTATTTAAGTAGTTAAAAAAAAGTTTTTACTCATTTTAAAATATTAATCTGTTTCTAACATATTTTTTTCCTGTTAGGGAATCGAACCCTTGAGAGATATACACTGAATAATATGAGTTTGACATCAGCTGTATTTATTGATATAGTGTTTAATTATCTCTTCGAGCATTTTAATTTTGTTAATCCCTAAAACTTGGCTTCAAATTCTCTAGATATTAAAAAAAATGCTGTTTTGATGCATTTAGCTCGAAGCCAGTTTAATATAATAGAATATAATATCTACTTACATTCTTGGATCCTTATTTTCAACAGAAGTGCATTCTGTCATTTCATATATAAAAAGAAATTTAGTTATTCGTTATAACATAATAATTTATCACTGAACACGTTTAAACAATAATTTAGATAAAAATTTAAATTGGTATTTTATTTACTCCGAATTTGACATGAATTAAATCGAAACTAAAGTGTCAGATTTGTTTTTTCCTAGAGTTTATAGAAGATCTAAATATTATAGTTTTTGGAAGTAAAGAGTATTTTACGAGAAAATTTTACCATTGACACTGACGCAAAATATTATTTTCATGATACATCATCCATCAATATTCAATATCATGCCGTGTGGTTTCCGACCTTAGAGTAGAACCACCCCTTCTCGACAAAGGGAAAGATCCGGAGGATGGGCAGCAGCATCCTTCTGTGTAACAGCAACCATCATTCTGCTACTGCGATCGCCAACCGACTTGCTCAGCGTGGCGATTATGGGCTTTTTTGCCTTTGTCAATTTTATTAGTATGATGATTCTTCCAAGCTTTTACTGGATTCTGTAGAATAGGCACAGACATATAAGAGTAGCAGACCATACATTAATCACTAGTTATATTTATATAGATGGGTATAATCTTTTTTCCTTTTCTTACAAAAGGACAACTCAATATATGTATCTCGTTCTTTCACCTATTGCAACACTCACACACACATAGACAAAATATGAGGCGTAGTCTATTTTGTGGCGCCGCCATATTAGTTATAATACATAAGCTACATCGATTCGAATTATTATCATCAGGTTTTCGTAAAAAATATTGCTCGGTTGAGAATTAAATGGTAAAATAATAATTTTATAAAATGGTAAAGTGCAGTGCCTATCAGTGTGATAGTGCTAGCTATAACAATACACCTGGATTGACCTTTCATCGGTAAGTTTTATGTTGCTTTGTTAAGATTAAAAGCTATTCGGTTCTCTCTGATGAAGAGTTCAAATAATTAGTTATTGTTTAATAGCTTATTACATAGATTTTTAAATTTGGAGCTTAATCGTATATAATTTTGACCTATAACAACAGAAATAAAAGCATTTATGAGTTAGTTTGTTGTAAAGTTGCAAATATTGACAGCTCAAGTACTTCAATATTATCGAGGGACGGATTTGGGAACAATTCAAATGATTTTTTGTAGATATGGTACCTATACCTAGATTGTTAAATATTTACGACATCATATCCATAATAATGCAGAGCACAGATTGTCAGCTGTTATAATAATAATCTACAAAAAATAGTCGCAGAAGTCTTAATTATTTTCATTAATACCTATGTCGATCATTCACATTTTTGTAATTTCAGGTAATTCAGATCAAAATTAAACAGTATTAATAAACCACACGATAAGAAGAAGAATAAATATATCTATTTTTATTATGTCGTGATTGTCTTATTCACCATGTCCTAAATGCGGCCCTGGCATAAATAGTTGTTCAATGTGTGCGTTTTGCCTACGCTGTTTAAACTTTATATTAGGTCTGCTACTCTTATATGTCTGTGAGAATAGGAACGAAACCATAGCGCCATCTAATTCGACGCCAACGCCATCTAGTTGCACATTGTGTAAACTTAACCCTGCAGCAAGAACTAAATTAAACTTGCATTATGTTACATACTTAGAATATTTATAGAAGTATTTCTTAGAGTATTTCTATATAAATACTCTAAGGTTACATGATTAGATCTTTGGTATCTTCTGGCTGAAATGTTGATGATGACACAAATAAATGAATTTGGATTTGAATTTGATTATTTGGAACTAAAAATATTTTATAGAAAGACGTGCGCCTACGCCGTAAGTAGAAAATCAGTAATGCGCCAGTGGCGCCCCCAATTTTTCCAGACCGTTAAACACTTGGAGGAAAGATTTTTGAATAATTCTTCCAAGGTTATTTCCCATCACTATCCGAAAGAAAATTATTCAAAATCTTCTTAAAAGTCGTCACATTACACAATGATAAACAATCGAACCAACGATTATACTGACCTCTCTCAATCGATTTTTTGATTTTACTTGTAAAGAAAGAGACCTGCCATAAAAAGAAAAAAAAAATCCCTTTGTTTGTCTATGACCGCCGCATCAATGGCGGACGGCGAAGGCGTGTTGTGAATAAAACAAAAAACATAGAATTTCGTGTGAATTTCTTTTGTAAAAGATAGTCATTAGTAATTAAATATAAGAGTTAGGCTATAAACTTGCTTTTAGTTCGTATAATGTGTGTTTTAAGTGTGTAACACAGTGTAAAATAAATGAAGATTAGTGGCTTGGTACGATGACGCAGTTTTTGCCACCGAATCTATTGGCTTTATTTGCGGCAAGGGACCCAATCCCTTACTTGCCGCCTGCCGCAAAGCTTCCTCACGAGAAAAAACAAAAAGGTTACGATGGCGTCTCTGCATTTCTCCATGTTTTTGAGGTTAGTTTTATTTTGCAAAATTATCGAATTACCGTGTGATTTTATCTTATTTCCGATTGAAAATCAATTATTTCGAAGATATTAGCCAGTATAAGGGTCGTTGTAGCAAGCAACAAGAAAATTATCAAAAACAACAAAAAAATTGTGATTGGTAGGTATTTATATTTTTTTTTATTCCAGCATCCATCAGAAACTCCTCCTCCTACGCGAGTGGAGACGAGAGAAGAACGGCTGGAAAGAAGAAGAAGGGAGAGAGCAGAGCAGACAGCTTATAAGCTAGAACAGGAGATAGCATTATGGGATCCTACAACCAATCCAAGAGCTACAATGGACCCCTTCAAGACCCTGTTTGTGGCTAGAATTGTAAGTTTTTTAACATAACAACTCATTCCCTAAAAGGGTGAGGCAGAAGTCTTCAAGAGGCATAGTACAAGTTTTCAAACTACACAAATACCAAGTTACAGGGTTGTGCAGTTCATATAGGCAAAAAGGCACTGCTTAAGATACTATGCAGACGCAGAGAATTAGGATTTGTATGTTCTGCCTACCCTGTCGAAAATGTCTGTGCACACCCTAGCCAAGTTATTAGTTAGATGTGGCTAGCTTAGTTGTATATATTATTTGTTTTATTGATAAAGAACTTGTGCCCACTCCATGATTTATCACCCAGTTTGTAAGAATATAATTCTACTTCTTATAGTGTCCCAAAAGCAGAGGTTGGCAGTCAGCTCTGTTAATTTCTTTCCTCGTGAGGCACTCACGAGACCTTTGAACAGCACTTATGATTCCAGTCCATTCTCAGATGTTTCTTAACCACAATTTCTGTCTGTGGCTGTCATTTCTATAATTCTACTAGATTTATTATATCAATAAGTATTAATCAAATAATTATTTTCCAGAATTATGACACATCAGAATCAAAACTGAGGCGAGAGTTTGAGGGTTATGGAGCAATAAAAAAAGTAAGTTGAATACATTAGTTATCTACTGTTAAAAAAGTATACATATTTGATAACACCAAGGTTCAAAATTATGACTTATAACATAGCCAGTGAAACCTAGGTGTACTGCCTACCCCCTCTGGGGAATACAGGCCTCACGCCTGTATTCTATGTTATGTTTATGTTTTTTAAAAGTAATATTTGTAGTTAGTATTTTGGACGATGATGGACACCGTGTGTCCGTCATGGCGTTTAATGAATTAAGGTCGGATTTATTTTTAACCAACTTCCAAAAAGGAGGAGGTTCTCAATTCGACTGTATGTTTTTTTTTTTTTTTTTTTTGTATGTTTGTTACGCGATTACTCCTTCAGTTGTAAAAGGGTAAAAGGGTATGGAGGTGGTCCCATAGAAATATTATCGAGATCTGATCATGAACTCACGAGATATGAAACGGAACTCCTCGTAGGATTATAGCAGAATTGTCGTAACAAGTAATATTGCTTTGTTTATACGTGCAGTCGATGGCTGACGAGTAAAGAGGAAGAGGGGGGATACGTGGTCAGCCCCCCCCCCTCCTATAATCATCCAAGATAAAAAAATCGTGTGAGGTATTGTTTGAATGGGCTTTTCATAAGGATTTCAAATATTAGCCTCACAAAAGTCTGGGAGGGGGATTAATTTTAGGCACCACTAAAAATCGTGAAAAAAAATTTTTTAATAAAAAATAAAACCGACTTCAAAAGGAACTAAAAAGCTTGAAATAACTTTAAAACGTTTTGGAGTCGGTTCCAAGTCAAGTTCTAGCCTCTTTAACCTTCTCATTAAGAACTTGACTTGGAACCGACTCCAAAACGTTTTAAAGTTATTTCAAGCTTTTTAGTTCCTTTTGAAGTCGGTTTTATTTTTTATTAAAAATTTTGGTGTAAAAATTTCTTTTGGTATTTATTTTATATTGAATCATATTCAGTATTAGTGTAGTCCTTAAATACCTCCTTGAATATGGCCCGGTAACAGATCAACACCTATTTTCAGAAATCTACCATTATAATTACATTTTAAAAATACATTTTCCTCTCCAGATATGCATGATTTTCAACAAGGATAATAATAAGCCGAGGGGATACGCATTTATTGAATACGAACACGAACGGGACATGCACTGTAAGTACTAACACGTTTGATATGTGAAGCAGACTGCCCGCTGGTACTGTTGTTTATGCGATCTATGTTGTTATTATGTGGTGACGCTGAATCGGGTGAACTCGGGTCTGTGACGCTGAATCGGGTAAACTCGGGACTGTGACGCTAGGTCGGGTAAACTCGGGTCTGTGACGCTAGGTCGGGTAAACTCGGGTCTGTGACGCTGAATCGGGTAATCTCGGGTCTGTGATGCTGAATCGTGTAAGCTCGTGTCAAGTTGACGTTTGCTTAAGTGTTAGGTATCTATAACAACTGTTGCCAGGAAACTGAATTGTTATGCTTGTGAGATAGTTTTCTTTTCGTCAAAATAATATTCAAATGAATAAAGACTTAATTTATCTATGAAAGAAGGTCGATTCGCGTCGTCTGTACCGGTAAGGTTAGATCTTTTAAAATACCTAACGGATTTTATAGGAAAGGATATACATATGAGAAAGGTTTATAAATATAATTGGACCTGGTGGTATTTCTACAATCGGGTGCAATTAGAATCATGGGGGCTAAACCGCTAGAAAAAGCTTATAATAAAATAAATAAATAAGTTTATGCGTTTTCTTCTCATTATTGGCAGTGGATAGCCTAGTGGTAATATTGATTGGTAAATCAGAGGTCTCAGAAACCTAAGCGTCTGAGTTTTCGTAAGTTACGTGCGTACCTATTATAAATTAATTATCACCTGCTCCGTGCCTCGGAAATCCCTTCCCCCCGGTTGCCATGAAGATCTTTGACAGTCGATAGAACAAGTCAGTACACTCAAAAAATCCTGACAACTGATCTAACCTTAGAATATCGTATCTCTTTGCGTTGAGGTCAGATAGCCAGTCGTTCCGTAGAAAACTGATATTCAGCTGCATCTGGTTAGATTAAAAGCCGACCCCAACAAAGTTTGGGAATAATAAGGCTAGGAGGGTGATGATGAGATCTTATTTCAGTAAATATCTTGTTATTTTTTTATTTACAAGTATGGATCGCATAAAAAAAAAACTATACCAGCGAGTTTGTCTCTGCATTACTATATTAAAAATATATTATCACCATTTTAATTATTAAACTCAGAAAAAAATACGACAAAAAAAATTTACATTAATTTTTCAATACAATATTGTTTTTGATGGACTTAAAAAAGTACATTAAAATGGTGATATCTCCTAGCGCCATTTATCGGCAGTTGCGCAGGAGTTGAGACATTCTCGGAGGAGATTGTCTCCATGTTTTTTTAAGTATCGCTTTTTTTTTCGTTTTATTAAATTTTTCAGCATTTTATTTTTTTGTATGAAAAATAATATTTATTTATGTTTGACACTTGTTTTAAACTTGCAGATTTTACTTTTTTTTTTATTCAAGGCAATATAACTGCCTGACCAAGCTATTGTTTTTTTAAAAAGTGACACGAAATATCCTCAATTTTTATATGAAAAATTTTCCTCAAAACTTTAGGTACTTATAATTTTTCTATAAGTAATTTCTTCGCTATATCTCCTCCGAGAATGTAACATAAGGGCTCGTCCACACTTGCGGTTTCATACATATTAGTGTACATGATTAACAAGTAATTTTTCTTTCCGGACCAGACATGCCGTAGACCCTACATTCGAGATTACCGCCATAGGTTTGTATGTGGTAAGATGCCAACATACATACAAAAAAAAAATAGGCAACAGTGGCCCATTGTGTACACGCGTGGGCCACTCTGTGGTGTCGGGCGAGAACTAGCATTAACCGCTACGTTCCATTTTTCAAATTATTGCCCAGTTGTAGTTGTCGATGTTTTTAGTTCTGTTTTTATGTTAAAATTGGCCGTCGAAACTAAAATGTAGATTTTTTTTCTTCAAATACCTAAGTGTTTAGTTTATATTGTTTGCGCATCGGATAACGTAAGTAAAAGCGCACCAGGTAATGTGTACAATCTCCAAAATACGGATATTAACCGCGGGGTTTCGTAAGTAAAAAAAAAACTGTGTTTAATTATCAAACGGTAGGTATAAAAATGGTGGGTATGATTTTTTGATTTTATAGAATTTTTTATTAATATTGGTCACTCGGCTTGGTCGGTAGGTATACAAAAAGTAGGTATACAGAACCTTTTTATTATTTTTAATGTTATTTATCACTTTGACCGGAACATTTTGCGAAATGGCTGGTGAAAGTGGGTAAAATTGGACAATCCGGTCTTGTGGACTGGCTATTACGCGGAAATGTGTATACTTTTACAGGTTGTATTATTGAAGTGTCTAAAAAAAGTTGAAAATTAATCAAATTGTAAAATTTTTTTTCTTGAAAATTTTTTTTGTACTAAAAATTCTAATTTATTGAACTTAATTTAGACACCAAAAATAAAATAATGTTTATATGGCATACGGACAATCACATCCCTCAAATAGGTAATAAAATCATAAATATTTTAATAACTGTCCATAAAAACTAATATTTTATACTTTGAGCATATTTTAAATTGTAAAATTTTTTTGAAATGAAAAAAAAAATTTTTTTATAGCAGAATTTTGCTAAAAATTTCTTAATTTTACTTGAAGGTAAATATTAATATTAATAATAATATTTTTAATATGCACAAAAGTAAACAATTTTATGAAGACAGATTGGCGTGGTTTTGTAATTGAAGAAATTATGTTGACACCTTTTTGGTACTTATAAAAATAAATAAAAACCTTTTTGGTATATTTTCTTAAAAAAAAAAACAATATTTTATAAAGTAAAGTATTTAATTTAGACATTCAATAAAAAAAAACAATTACAAGCGGGATTTGAAACTTCGATTTGTTAATACCTAGGTATTGTGTTTAATTTTAAAAAAAAATCTTAGACGTTAAAAATATTAAATCAAAAGTAAAAAAAAATAAAAATAACAGAGAAATTTATTTTATTTTTTTGATTTGCACAAATTCTTTTTCGTATAAAATTATTTCATTCGTTATCATTATTGCTGAACTTTGATATTTTGGTAGTCAAGCCCAGTACCATGATCTCGCGTTTAGGTCTAAATCTCGAATATCACATCGATAAACTTTAAATTCTATGCTATCCTGTCTGAGCGGGCCCTAAGTATAGCACATAATTATGTACCCAGTTAAAAATAACATAACTTTGAATTCTCATCGTCTGAAATGAAAATATTTTAAGGATATGAAACTCGCAAAAACAACTGACTCGGGGTGGATTGGAATCCGCGATCCCTAGCGCACCCGGGATCCCTTATTTGGTAGATATTCCTTCTGCTCGGACCAAACGGTTCGCTACCTTTCTCATGCATGTAGCTAAAGAGTGGGAAAACCCTCCGGCGTCTGTATTCCCGGAACATTATAATATGGGATCTTCAAATCACGAGTGAATAGGCAGCTCAAAGGCATTTGTGCTCCATCGCAGACCACAACGTCACTTAACATCAGGTGGGGCAGTAGTCAAACACATGCCTTAACATAATTAAAAAAAAAGTTTAAATAATCATTCATCGAATAGGTTCTCATTTCTAATGAAAAAGGTTTTGTCTCCAAATTGTGATGCCTGTGGAGTAATGCACGATGTGTACCATATCCTAATGGAGTGTGCCCGAAATGAAGTCGCTAGAATTGATGTGTTTGGTCAAAACAAATTATACGACATTGGTTTATGTAATTCCATCCTCGCCGCGCCATTGTCTGATAAGGCTAAACAATTGTGTAAGTTAGTAATAAGGTAAATTTAATATATTTGTCACTTCTGTATTGGGCGATATAGTCGCTAAGCGACAAAGCTTTGTTAAATAATAAAAAAAAACATAAAAAAAAGTAAATATAAAAACCTTCCATTGTAAAAAACCGGAAAGTTGTCAACTAGCTCAGAGCCACGTGGATCTGTCTGTCAGTACCGCGCTACAGTTAGCCCTCACTTGCAGCCGCGTACAAACATGCCGACGGTAAGAAGATCGACGGTAAACGAGTGCTTGTCGATGTGGAACGAGCTCGCACCGTTAAGGGGTGGCTGCCAAGGAGACTGGGTGAGTTAAAAAATAAAGATTTTTTCTAAAAACACCGTTTTTATACAGGCTTATTTGTAAAACACCAGCATCCTTGAAAAGGGGTCATTGAACTCATCATTATGAACAACTTTTACTAGGGGACCAACCCTGAAATCGCAAAAAAAACAGCTGTTCCATACATTTTGTTGAGTCATGTGAACATTAATGTATGGAATAGCTGATATTTTTTTGCGATTTCAGCGTTGGTCCCATAGTAAAAGTTGTTTATAATGTTGAGTTTAATGACCCCTTTTAAGGATGCTGGTGTTTTTACAAATAACCCTGTGTAGGAATATCGAAACTAAATGTTTATGCAAAAAATTGTATCTGTGCTGTTGACCATTGAAGAGTTCCTTTATCTGGAGCTAATTCTAATAAAAATGCATTTTCATCGGAACTGAACTGACATACAAGAGGAAGTGGTTCTAATTCAGCTTGCAAGATTCCACCCCAACAAACATACATTGCAAGTTAAATAAAAGCTTGTAATAGAAAAACAAGTATTTGTCTCGAAAGGGTCCCGGGACCCAATGCCTTCGTTATCCGACCGTTATAGACAGCACTGATAGCCTAGTGGTATAACCGTCGACTTACAAGTTAGACTCGAGTTCGATCCCAAGCCACCTCTGACTTTTCGTAAGTTATGTGCGTATTATAAATTAATGATCAGTTGCTAAAACGGTGAGGGAAAACATCTTGATGAAACCAGCACACCTGAGAGATTTTTCAATGGTGTGTAAAGCCATGTCAGAGGCCTACGGGTGGTTTAAATTCTGACACCAGGTTGTTCATCAACCATACGAAAGCCCGCAGTTTATAAATAGTTATTTAACATATTTTTCCTTCCAAGGTGGTGGACTTGGTGGCACCCGTCGGGGCGGCGCCGATGTCAACATCAAGCATTCTGGCAGAGAGGACAACGAGAGGGAGAGGGAGAGGTACCGACTCGAGCAGAGAGACCGCGACGATCGCTCCAGGCACGAGCGGCCTAATGACAGACCAGGTTAGTCTGCTACAACAGATTCAAGATGGTGGATGTAATCTATCTATTATATAACCTGTTGCTTTTTATTTATTTATTTTATTTATTTGATTAAAAGAAAAAAAAAACTTAAACAATCATACATTCGAAGATGCAAACATAAACTCATTAAAGTTTTAACGTGCATCCCAATCATCAACCATAATAATAATTATACAATTATGATATGATACAAATTACAAAGAGGGTAAAATCTAAATAATTTAATAAACGGCGCAACCGTTTAATGAGCGAGCGAATATCGGTGACCGAGCCGGCCAAAGTACCATAAAAAAAGTGTTGGAGGAATGTATTGATACAGGTTGTTCCTTTATTTATGTTTTCTAGTTTGATTTAAAGACATGCCAAATTTTAGAAGGTAATGAAGTCCATGAAACTGAACAACTTTCCCTAAGAAGCATTGGTCGAAATCTGAGAATCGAAAATTGACCTTCCATACAGTGACTGGTCACGTGACTCACGTTGTATGAAAAGTAAAGTTTTCGTTTTTTACCTACTAAAATTTGGCTGGTCTTTAAAACAACACGTTGTATAAAAATGATTTGCTGTTCGTTAGTCTCGCTAAAACTCGAGAATGGATTGACCGATTTGGATAATTTTGGTTTTGAAATGTGTTCCAGTGCATATTTACCTTAACTTCGAGGAAGTACGTAACATAGAGTGGATAATACTACCTCTAAAATATAAAATAATAATTTTTAATGCCGTGGTTTAAATATCATGATTTAATTTGATTTTGTAGAAATTATATACCTGTAGTTAGGTACAAATTATGAAAAATATTACTACTTGTTTTAGGGGGTGTAATAAAAATGTTTTATTTTCGTTATTAAAATAAAACATTTTAATTTGACACTATTTTAGTACGGAAATGTGATGATATTTAAATCACACGGTATTAAAAATTATTATTTTATATTTTAGAGGTGGTATTATCCACTCTATGTTACATACTTCATCGCAGTTTAGGTAAATATGCACTGCATGCAAGCCATGCAAACATTAATAACATTCTAATAATGAATAGTGTGTAATGAGTATATTTCCCCCCAGCGGCAGGCGGTCGTCGCCGCAGTCGCTCTCGCTCGCGGCGTCGCTCGGGCTCGCGCTCGCGGCGCCGCGACCGCGACCGCGAGCGTGACCGCGACCGCGAGGCCAGGTCTCGGGACAACGACGACACCGAGCGGTGAGACCACTGGCTTCATTACTTTTGAACACACTTCTGTACTTTCTTAGTTAATCTAAGACACCACTGACTAAGAAATTTGAAATAAGTTGGTATTAGCTTAATTAAAAAACTGGTGTTTTAACAAAATCGTCAAGTTAATAGTGAGATATCATCTTTATTGTATGCAGTTTCCTAGAATGTTGTCTTGATCCACTGGCCAATGCGATCCCGGACAAACTACTGTGCCGATTGTGATGAAAATTTACATGGAGGTAGCCTGAGACTTGGGGACAGGCTACTATTTAACAGACAAAAAAAAAGATCGTTATGATTTTAGAAGTACATATCACGATTACCGACATCCAAAGCTAATCACTACATAGTATAAAACAAAGTCGCTTTCTCTGTCCCTATATCCCTATGTATGCTTAAATCTTTAAAACTACGCAACGGATTTTGATGCGGTTATTTTTAATAGATAGAGTGAAAAGGAGGAAGGTTTATATGTATATTGCAACCGTGCGAAGCCGGGGCGGGTCGCTAGTTTAAAATACTATACAATTTTTACAACACATGTTAAATTGTTTATTCCAGCAACGCCCGTCGTCGCCGCTCGCGCTCTCGCTCTGAACGTCGCCGCGAACGTCGTGATCGCGACAAGGATCGCGAACGTGACCGCGACAAGAAGAGGTCGAGGCGAGACAAGGACAGAAAGGAGCCTAAAGTCAAGCCTGAGGACATTAAGATCAAGGAGGAACCTCTGGATGGTAAGTACTGAGGTTTTATTGGGTATTTTCCACTTAAAAGGGGTATTTGTTACTTTAAGTGTTGTTTCCCATTTTGAAAAGGTATTTCCCGGTTTGAATAAGGTATTTCCTGGTTTGAAGAGGCTATTTCCCGGTTTGATAGGGCATTTCCCGTTTTGAATAGGGTATTTCCCGTTTTGAATAGGGTTTTTCCCATATTGAAAGGGTTTATAAAACTTGCCTGCTGGTATTTCTTATGGTTATTTTTTGTAACAAGTTTAAGTTTCTAATCGGATTGGTTATTTCCCAAATTAAGTAACTCAATTTCGATTCGTTTGACATGTGACTTTCACTATAGATATTTTATTTTATTTTTATTTCACTTGACTAATGAGTTTCTCACTTTTATTTTCCACCGTAACAGGTTTATAACAATTTAGCAAATCATGTTTTGCTTGAACTCTAGATTTCATTTATAATAGACACATTGGAAGTGAATCGCTTATTTTAGTTTTTCTATTAAACACCATCGTTAAGTACAGAAAAACTATCAAATAAGCCTCACTGATGAACAATTTAACGGGATATAAATCATGGCAATTAAATTCTCATTAAAATCACGCAAATGCACTTATTTGACAGGTTATAAATCGTCTATCATTTTGTCATGATCTTTGTTCGTAAGAGTCTAAATTATCTGACCTAGAAATTATTAGTAACATTGTCTATCAAATTGGGATACAAAACAGTCGTGAAAATGAACAAATAATTTAATTCTCAGTGACAATTAGTGAGATTTAATTATTTTTAATTTTTATACGGTCTATCAACTTGGGACACAATACAGTTAGTCAATAGTAAAAATGAGAAATTAATTATTTCTCATTTTGACTATTTTTATTCATGCTTTTTTATTTAAGCTTGTGTTTGTGTTTTTTTATTTATCATTTTTTGGGGGGAGGGGAGACATCAAATTCATGGTTTTTAGACGTATATGTTGGTATTGTTAGCAGGTCTAACTCAAAAACGGCTTACGGAAAGCTGTAAGTTACTATATATATATTAATTATAGGTATTTGTGATAGTTCATCATGTGATTTTATCCCCCGACGAAAAAAGAGGGGTGTTATTTAATTTTACATGTGCATATAATTACTTAATAAGACAAGAAAATTTGAAAAAACAACTGACACGGATGGGATTTGAACCCACGATCTTCGGCATACCGTGCCGACGCTCTAGTTTGGAGTTTGCAAAGTTTGGAGCACTGAGTTGGATACGTAATGTATTCCGATAGATATTACCACACGCCCTAGGCGTAGAAAGAGATTTGAAATTTCGACTGATTCTGATGGGATATGGTGGCGGCGGTCAGAGCGTCGGCACGGTACGCCGAAGATCGTGGGTTCGAATCCCATCTGTATCAGTTGTTTTTTTGATTGAAATTGTATTAAGTAATTATATTTAATTAGCTAACATGAAAAAATTCACAAAAATTTTACGTGTGCATCTGTGTATCTGTGGTATTGTAGCTCCCCCCCAATTGTTTTGCAGTTGTGTAGTTAGCTGTTAGATATGCCGTGTGGTTTCCGGCCTAAGAATAGAACCACCCCTACTCGTCCCGCGGGTGTCGTAAGAAGCGACAAAGGGAAACATCCGGAGGATGGGCAGCAGCATCCTTCTGTAACAGCAATCATCTGCTACTGCGATCGCCAACCCGCTTGCTCAAGCGATTATGGGCAAATACCTCCAATGAGCGCACAATAGTAGCGCGCAGAAGAGGCCTATGTTCAACAGAATAATACAGGCTGATAATGATGATGATGATTGGTTGAATTTCCAAGAAAGCCGGAACCAACCCGTAGCCAATAGCGTAACCAATGGCACAGTCAGTAGGCATTATTGATTGCCATTTTTCAATTGGTAGCCACCACCAGCATCCAAGGAATCGAGTTGTATGGAGACACCGCCACTGCCGTACATTTTTTTTTATTTATCTACCCTCTGGTGTCGTGGTGGCGCATTGGTTACGGACCCGCTTTGCAAGCGCGTGGGTGTGGGTTCGAACCTGGCATGTACCAATGTGACTTTTTCAATGTCATATGTACTTTCTTAGTTAATCTAAGACACCACTGACTAACGGTGAAGGAAAACATCGTGATGAATGGCTGATTTATTTATTATTTATCTACCCTCTGGTACCTTAATTTACCAACCACAACAAAAAGAGTCGACGTTTACGAAGCGTCACAACCTTATCCTCCTAGCTTTATTATTCCCAGACTTTGTTGGGGTCAGCTTCTAATCTAATCAAATGTACAGAAAGCATGGTTTATGCTTTCGTTACCCCTTCATCATCATCATATCAGCCAGAATGAGTCGTGATAGCCTAGTGGTATGACCGTTGACTGGCAAGTCAGAGGTCTCAAGTTCGAACCTAAGGCGCGCACCTCTGACTTTTCGTAAGTTATGTGCGTATTATAAATTATCACTTACTCCGTGATTCGGAAAGCATGTTAAGCATGAAATAAAGAAAGAAAAAAGAATTAAACGGGTGGGGTTACGAATAGCTCAGTGGCTAAGAGAATAGGGGCTTTATCCAATAGGTCGCATGTTCAAATCCCTTTCGTAATCGTTTTTCTTTTTCTACAAAACTTTTAAAATATATATAATTATTTAATAAGAATATTTGAAAAAACAACTGATACGGATGGGATTCGAACCCACGATCTTCGGCGTACCGTGCCGACGCTCTAACCGCTGAGCCACTGTATCCCATCAGAATCAGTCAAAATTTCAAATCTCTACGCCTATTTCTTATTAAATAATTATATTTAATAAGCTAACATGTAAAAAAATCACAAAAATATTTAAAATATACATATATTTAGTTCAATTGATTAACTTTTTTTTGTTAAAACTTTACAGATTATCCAGAATTCTCTATGGCGCCTTTGGACGTTCAAATCAAGCAGGAACCACACGAGGACGAGAATAAATATAACCCAGAAGACACTAATGGTGATGATTATAACTATTAAACTTGTAAGAAGGGTAGGCAGAAACATTTGGAACACGAGTTATTTGAGGGGCTCTACTCCGAAAATCGAACAACGATGTTTCGGATCGGAACGTAATAATGAAGACCATCAGACAATCCTTCCAACAAATTACCACTGTTTAATTGTACTTAGCGCTTTCATCTGTCTTTTAGTTACAAATCCATAATAAAAAACAAGCTATTAGAAGAAATTATTTAATAAGAAATTCGTAAAAACAACTGACTCGGGCGGGACTTGAACCCGCGATCCCTGGCGTACCGTGCCATCGCTTTACTAATTAAGCTACCGAGTCCTGCCCGCTTCAGATTACGTATCTCTTTCGCCTTAAAGGCGTGTGATGTCACTACCGGAGTACTGCCGCACTGCCGGTCCTATGTTCTAAACTTTGTAGCTTACAAAAAATTGAAACGATATCACCAATTTAAGTTGGTAAAGCGATGGCACGGCACGCCAGAGATCGCGGTTTCTTGTACCGCCCGAGTCAGTTGTTTTTGCGAGTTTCTTATTAAATAAGTTCATTTGATAATCAAATCATGTGCATAAACATGTAAAAAAACATACATAAAATATATTAGAAGGTAATTTAACAAACAAACATGCGATCCGACAATCATAGCTACGTTGTCAA
Source organism: Protodeltote pygarga (assembly GCA_936450705.2). Taxonomy (NCBI): domain Eukaryota; kingdom Metazoa; phylum Arthropoda; class Insecta; order Lepidoptera; family Noctuidae; genus Protodeltote; species Protodeltote pygarga. Next base: position 6,352,125 of record OW388278.2, read on the forward strand.
ATATAATTATTTAATAAGAAAATTTGAAAAAAAACAACTGATACAGATGGGATTCGAACTCACGATCTTCGACGTACCGTGTCGACGCTCTAACCGCTGAGCCACCGTATCCCATTAGCATCAGTTGAAATTTCAAATCTCTTTTTCTACGCTATCATGTAAAAAATTCACAAAAATATTTGTTGTTAAAATTTCGGAGTAGGCCCCCTGAAAATTGCTTTTGTTAGATTTTATTCAATTTATAATTGAATATTTTTAACAGTTAATATTACTGCCTACCTACCTCTACAGTAATGTGTGAATGTGTTATCAGAGAGTATTAACAAATGGAGCGTTTGTATCTTTATTTGACTCAAACCGGTATGGTCTAAATGGACGCCGGCGGCTACACAGCAATATCGCGCGAATTCTGTAATGAATACTAGAGAATTTTTTTGAAGGAGTCGTGATAGCCTAGTGGACCGTTGACTGGCAAGTCAGAGGTGTCAGGTTCGACCCCAAGGCGCACCTCTGACTTTACGTAAGTTATGTGCCTATTATAAATTAATTATCACTTACTCCGTGCCTCTGAAAGCACGTAAAGCCGTTGCTGCGCCTGATCTCGCTCCGGTCGGATTGTCGTCCCATCGGACTATGAGAGTGAGGGAATAGAGAGTGCTTGTATTTGCGCATACACTTGTGCTAATTTCCGTGTAGTTGGCTAATCTTTGTTGAGATAGCCGCTGTGACCGAAATTCGGTCAGGAGGACATTATGGCGAGAATTGTGGCTCCATTTGTTGGTACTCCGTGTCTAGTGTCACTTACGTCCATCTCGATTGACTGTCTGACATTAATGTAAGAATAGTATAGTAGTGTCTGCGATGTCACGCGACTAGGTTTTAATTATGAATTAAATTTTAATATAACATACATATTGTGTTTTATTAATTACTAGCTGCCCCGAACGACGTTGTCCTGTCAAAATCTACAACGTTTGTGACCCGAAACACTCCTTATATTTGGTTTGAAAGGTAAAAAAAAGTAATTAAAACGGACGTGGTCTTAATTTACCAATAAATCATAGAAAACAACGCAAACGCGACCAAACACCGTGTCGGGTGCCGCCGGGCGGCGAGTGATTGACTTCTTTGTTCAGTGTGCGCGCCGATTTTTGTAATAAGAAGGTCTAACTTGAATAATTTTTAGCACGTTTTGGGACAAAAATATAACATAGGTTAAAAACTATTGCAATCGATTCTGTTACTGATTCTGAACAAACTAATTTCGGATTTCGGGTCAACAAATTCTAATATTGTATAGATGTTGCGGATTTTCCGAACGCTGCGGACCGCATGTCTGAATGAGTTGATCTATCAGTTATATTTACGGTATTTAACAAAAAAATACAGTCGACGCTCCACCCGACGTGATTGACTGGCAATATTAGGTAGGCACAGAAAAAAAAAGAAAAAATCTTCAATAACAGATTAATATATTATATTTATTATGAACATCACAGGCGAATATTACAGCGACCCCGCACGGCAACAAATTAAAAAACAAATTATAAACTTTTTGACATTAATACATAATTTATGACTTAGTACATTTAAAAATTGCATTGGAAATGGCTGGTGTTGTGGTGCTGGTGGTGTAATTTTTATAAATTAATTATCACTCTCCGTGCCTCGGATAGCACGTTAAGCTGTTGGCCCCGGCTGTCAATTGTAGATCTTTGACAGTCGTTACGGGTAGTCAGAAGCCCGAAATCTGACAACCAGTCTTACCAAGGGGTATCGTGTAACCCAGTATCTGGGTTGTGGAGGTCTGATAGGCAGTCGCTCCATGTAAAACACTGGTATTCAGCTGCATCCGGTAACACTGGAAGCCGACCCCAACATAGTTGGGAAAAGGCTAGGAATAGGAAAATGATGATTGGAAATAGCTGGTGTGAGTAGGAATTACTAGGGCTAGTATTCAAGTTTTCAAGCAATTCGAGTATTTTTTAATTTTCTCTATGTATTGGCCTTCTTGAAGAGAAAGGTTTATATCCATATAGCTATTTTTACTTGTCACCATATAAATTGTTCATAAGAACATTTATTAAAAACATAACATAATTATAACATAGACTCACGACTGTATTCCCCAGAGGGGGTAGGCAGAGGTGTGCAGTACACCCACGTTTCGGCGGCTATGTTATAAGTCCCATGTAATAGAGGGCGAGCCTATTACCATTAACCGAGCACAATTCCAGACTACGTGCTGCTACTGAGAATTTTCTTACAGAAAAACCCAATAAAACTGCCCACCCGATATCGGACCCAGGACCTCGAGCTCACTAGCAGTCGCCTTTGTTACCACTAGATCAACGAGGCAGTCATTTATTGAAACATTTATTATACATTTAATAATAATTATTGTAATTATGTTATGCGGCACCCATCATTCGCTTCGGAACCAGTTTTCTTATTATCCTGTGTTTCAGCTGTCTGAAAAAAATATATGAAAACATTATAATATTGGTATAAATTTTTAATAAGAAATTCGAAAAATCAACTGATACGGATGTGATTCGAACCCACGATCTTCGGCGTACCGTGCCGACGCTCTAACCGCTGAGCCACCGTATCTAGAAACAGTCGAAATTTCAAATCTCTTTATACGCCTAGGGCGTGTGGTAATATCTATCGGAATACATTACGTATCCGACTCAGTGTTCCAAACTTTGCAGTTTTAGAAGGCACCATGTGCTAAAACAGCAACAACACATAGCAGTAGCTTCTCACAGAATCATCCTCCTAGCTTTATTATTCCCAAACTTTGTTGTGGTCGGCTTCTAATCTAACCAGATGCAGCTGAATATCAGTTTTCTACGGAGCGACTGCCTATCTGACCTCAACACAAAGGGATACGATATTCTAAAGTTAGATCATTTGTCAGAATTTAATTAAGGTACAGACTTCCTACATCGACTGTCAAAGATCGAGGCCAACTGCTTAACGTGCTATCCGAGGCACAGAGCAGATGATATATATTTTTTAAATATTTTAAAAGCCAGAGATTCGAACTCTAGACAGAGCGGAAAATAATTAAAATATTTAATAAGAAACTTTTAACTGATGCGAGTGGGATTCGGTGGCTTAGTTGGTAAAGAGCACGGTTCGCCAGAGATCGGGCGGTCTCCGGCGAACCGTGCCATCGGTTCAATTGTTTATGCGGGATACTTATTAAATATTTTTACGTTATAATATTAGTTTAAATACATACTATGCTGGAGTCCTTGGTATCTAGGTACGGTATAGAAGGCTGTCGTGTGAATAACTTTTTAAATCCGAAGCGAGGAGTCGCTCGACTTGTTTGTGGAGCTGCGGGTGAGGAGGCGGGAGGCTGGCGAAGAAAATTATGACGCATGAGATTTTTGTATAAAGAGTAGTATTTGAACTTGTGACCTTTCCTCGACTCGCCTAAGGAGAATTAAGCGGAACAATTTTTCATACATAAAAATTGCAACCTTGGACCACACTGGCTCTGGATCGAAAGACGTGGAAATCAGAGGGAGAGGCCTTTGCCCAGCAATGGGATGATATGGGCTGACAGTAACAGTAAAAACATAATGTTCACATGTCTCAACAAAATGTATGGAACAGCTGATTTTTTTTTGCGATTTCAGGGTTGGTCCCATAGTAAAAGTTGTTCTTAATGATGAGTTTAATGACCCCTTTTAAGGATGCTGGTGTTTTACAAATAACCCTGTATAAATAAAATACAATAATGGCGGGTATTATATCACCTATTACCGCCCGCTTTTCCTACATGTAATAGCATAGTTTACGAGCAAGTATGATAAAAGTATTTACTTACTTGCTGTGTAACTTCTTCCGGTTTCTCCTCCCTTCCATTGGTTCGTGTACACAAGCAGCCGTTGACGGCGCTCGAGTTACTTTGGACGGTACACCCACAAGGATTAAACGTCACTTGTGGTTGCGCTGTGGAATTTAAAAAAACATTCTCTATACGTGATTGGGTTAGCGATTAAGGGATTCGCTGGTATTTGGTGTGGGTTCGATTCCCGCACGGGACAAATTTGTGTAATCTACAGATGTGCAGTGTAGTGTCTGTAACTGCATCCAGATTTATACCGTAATATCGTTGTGGCGCAGTCAGAGGTCTCGAGTTCGATCCCAAGGCACCTCTAACTTTCGTAAGTTATGTGCGTATTATAAAGTAATTATCAGTTGCTAAAACGGTGAAGGAAAATATCGTGATGAAACCAGCACACCTGAGAGATTTTTCAATGGTGTGTTAAGCCAAGTCAGAGGCCTACGGGCGGTTTAAACTCTGACACAAGGTTCTTCATCAACCATACGATAAGAAGAAAAAGAAGGCGCATTGGTTACGGACCCGCTTTGCAAGCACGTGACATAATGATCTCAAAATGGCGGCGCTTCCCCCTCCACCTAACTTAGCGTAATGAATTCTTTGATCCTTTAGGTTAAGCGCAGAGTAAAGACAACAGTCTGCCTCGTTGGTCTAGTGGTAGCTAGCGCGATTGCTGAGCACGAAGTCCTGGGTTCGATCACCGGGTCGGGCAAGTGTTATTGGGTTTTTCCATCAGGCAATTCTCAGTAGCAGCACGGATTCAGACTTCTGCCCGGTTAATGGCAATAGGCTCGCCCCCTATTACATGGGACTTATAACATAGCCGGCGAAACGTGGGTGTACTGCACACCTCTGCCTAACCCCTCTGGGGAATACAGGCGTGAGTCTATAGAAAAAAGGTTAATTGACTCATCTTCACCTACCTGTATAGGCACAACTGTTTCCAGCCACATTAATACAGGATGTTGCTAATACACTGTTACTGCTATTGTCGCCGGGGGTATTTCGAGACATTTTCCCAGTTTTTAAATAAACTTTTAATTCTTCCGCCCGTTCCATGTACCTGCAAAATATTAAATGATAAATTTAATAGAGATACTAGCGGGGTTGAACCAGCGACACTTGTCGTAAAACGCACAAAACTTATGAAAAGTCCAAGGTGCGTGTCTTAGGTTTGAACCTGAGACCTCTGACTTGCTTATCAAAGGTCATACCTAATGGTGTACCTTTAATATACCTAGTGGTATAAAGAAAGAAAGAAAAAAAAAATGTTTATTGACATAAACCGCGCACAATTTTATACTTAGGTACACAATAACACTAATAACAATTTTTAAGTCTAAAGTATAACTCATACCTAGTGGTTTGTTCGAATCGTGATAGCCTAGTGGCTAATAACACTGATAACCTAGTAATAATACTAATAGCACTGATAGCCTAGTGGTATTGACCCTCGACTGACAAGTCGGAGGTCTCGAGTTCTTTCCCAAGGCGCGCCTCTGACTTTTCGTAAGTTATGTGCGTATTAAAATAATTATCAGTTGCTAAAACGGTGATGCAAAACATCATGATGAAACCAGCATACCTAGGAAATTTTTCAGTGGTGTGTAAAGCCATGTCAAGAGTCTACGGGCGGTTTAAACTCTGACACCAGGTTGATCATCAACCATACGATAAGAAGAAGTATCACGATTGGGTATCACGATTCGAATATCAACAAGCCCTAGAGAAAATTGAACCCTGACCTGCCAAGCTTGCCAGCCAGCGCCGCTCGCCTCAACGAATCAGTCTCACAGCTCACACAAGGCACTAAGTACAACAAGCTGTCCTTATATAAATTAAATGCCTCTTGCAGTTGACCAGCTGAGTCCAGCTCGATAGCTCGTTTTATTAATGTCACTGCCTGCAATATAAATAATAATTAATTCGTAATTAATTAACATAACATCAATAAATAACAACATAACAATAAATAATATAAATATTAATTTACAGCTTGGTAAAAAAGAGTCTAAGGCGGTGACAGCTGGAACTAAAAATAAAAATCTTAAAAACCAAGTTTGTGAGTACTAAAATAACCTTCACGTGATTCATTTGATTATAATTAATGACAGAAAACTCGTCATAGAAATATGTAAGCACCAAATAACTAGTAATTTTGAATTGTAGTATGAAAAGTGCGCCAGTGGCGCCCCCAATTTTTCCAGACTCTTTTTTGCCAAGCTATAAATGCTAATAAACTTGCTATAGTGCTGAAAATAGTTAATAAGAAACACGCAAAACACGTGATCATCCATAAACAGTTGACTCGGGCGGGGCTTGAACCTGCGATCTCTGGCATACCGTGTCATCAAAGACACGGTATGCCAGAGTTAAAATTTAAGCTCAACATATGCATAAATTAAAACATACATACATTATATTATTAACAATGATTGTTGATATAACCATCCCGCATAACGGGAACCTCGTAAAGGCCGAGAAAGATAAACAGATAAAATATCTAGACTTGGTCTGCGAGGTAGCCGGCAGTTTGTAAGGATGTATGGATGGATTTTGTTACTCTTTCACGGAAAAACTACTGAACGGATTTTGATGAAACTCTACAGTAATATAGCTTATACCTACATAATACACTAGCTGTTCCCCGCGACTTCGTCCGCGTTAAATTAAATTTTCCCGTAAACACACGTTGATAAAGCAGCCAGATTGCCTGTTTTTTTCTGACTTGAATCACAGATATTGTTATTATTTACTAAAAACTCACCTTTTTCAAAATAAAAAATAGCCTATAGCACTCAGGGATAAAGTAGCTTCCTATTGGTGAAAGAATTTTTAGGACGGATGGGAAGTTTCAGAGATTACCCCTGACATACATACCTACATACTTTACCTCTTTATAATATTAGTATAGAGTATACATATACAAGGTTATTTGTAAAACACCAGCATCCTTAAAAGGGGTCATTAAACTCATCATTATGAACAACTTTTACTATGGGACCAACCCTAAAATCGCGGAAAAAAAATCAGCTGTTCCATACATTAATGTTCACATGACTCAACAAAATGTATGGAACAGCTGATTTTTTTGCGATTTCAGGGTTGGTCCCATAGTAAAAGTTATTCATAATGATGAGTTAAATGACCCCTTTTAAGGATGCTGGTGTTTTACAAATAACCCTTTATAGGCTTACCATAGTTAACACTGGAACACTATGTAATAGGACTAGGATTCTTACCTTTTCATAGTTTTCTTTCGATGGCATATGTTCTAAATCTAGGTACTCGTGTTGGAAGAAATCTTCGTAAGAGATCCTATTGTTGGGGTCATGCTGCAACAACCTCATGAGAAGGTCCTGACAGCCTGCAGATATGCTGGAGTTGGGGGGGAGCTGGAAAGACGTATCTGCTGAGTGAATGAAGCAAAGTTCGTGTCATCTCTCACTTTTCAGATTCATGTGCGAATTAGAAATGGATCACTTGCTAAATCGGCGAAGGGAAACTTCTTGCGAAAACCAGCACACCTGAGAGATATTTCAATGGTGTGTAAAGCCATGTCAGAGGTCTGAGAGGCCTACGGGCGGTTTAAACTCTGACACCAGGTTGTTCATCAACCACACGATAAGAAGAAGACTTACTTCTATGGGAGCTTGTCGCTGTATCTTGTCCACGAGCTCCTTGAAGGTGCTGGAGGAGTACGGCGCCTTGCCAAATAAACATTCATACATTATAACACCTGCACAAACAAATAACAAACATCAGAGTACATCCTGAACTTGGGACTCGCAGTAGGGGAAAGGAAGGCAAAACGGACCCTGTGGGCAAAACGGTTCACCTTGATAATTTTGAAACGTGTAACGCCATTTATGAATTTGTTACGTCAAAATGTTGGCCGCCATGTTCCCGCTCTCGGTCAGTGTTCACTACTCTATCGACCGCACGTGCACTGATTTAGCAAGGTAAGTGACTTTTTTTAGATTTTGATGTAAAATTTGCATTTTTCAATGACAATGGAATTAGGCGCTGCGCTAACATAGACACTTTGCCAGGAAATTCCCCTCTTTGCATAAAATTTTAAGGTATTAGTAACGTTTTCGCATAACTTATTAGCATAGTAATACTCTCGCATAATGAACAGGTACAGCAAAACCATCAATTTGTTAGCATAGTAATACTTTGACATAATAATATTCTACAATAATGTACAGTTTAGCATAATGTTTCGACAATTATGCCAAAAACAGTTCCATACAAATATTTAATAAGAAATTTAAAAAGAGATTTTAAATTTCGACTGATTCTGATGGGATACGGTGGCTCAGCGGTTAGAGCGTCGGCACGGTACGCCGAAGATCGTGGGTTTCACAAAATTTCACAAAAACAGTTTCATACATTTTTGTTTCGTAGTGGATAGTACTCACCCACGCTCCAGAGATCAACTCTAGCATCATATTCTCCGCACAGCATCTCCGGTGCCATGTAGAGTGGCGACCCTCGGACAGATCGGGCGCCTTCCGCTGTCATGTGTTGAGCGAAACTGAAATAATATACAAGGCTGCAAGGGCGGTACGTATGTTATTACCATTGAAGGGATTTTCGAAGCCCGAGTCACATGCGAGAAATTATTCTTTATCGTATGGTTGATGCACAACCTGGTGTCAGAGTTAAAACCGCCCTTAGGCCTCTGACATGGCTTTACACACCGTAGGAAAATCTCTCTGTCGTAAGAAGCGACAAAGGGAAAGATCCGGAGGATGGGCAGCAGCATCCTTCTGTGTAACAGCAATCATCTGCTACTGCGATCGCCAACCCGCTTGCGCAGCGAGTTATGGGCAAATACTTCTAATGAGCGCAGGAGAGGCCTATGTTCAGCAGTGGACTAATACAGGCTGATGATGAAGATGATGATGATATGTGTTCAGCTACTCACCCAAAGTCAGCCACCTTCAGCATGTATTTCCCTTCTGAACCTTTGTGCAGCAGCAGATTGTGTGGCTTTAAATCCATGTGTACTACGCCTAAGAAACAATACAAACTTCTATACTACATATTTTTTAAAGTAGTAGAGTCGTGGTGGCTCATTGGTATGTACCAATGTAACTTTTTCAATGTCATACCTATGTACTTTTTCAGTTAATCTAAGTCACCACTGACTAACGGTGAAGGAAAACATCGTAAGGAAACCTGGACTTAATAGTCTGAAATCGCAAACGCAGTGAGCTAGCGAGGTGATTAATGCTCGATCCTTCTCTGTATGAGAAGAGGCCTTAGCCCTATAGTGGGACAGTTACAGGCTGATTTATTAATATACCCTTTTCCCTTAAAAACTTGAGTGCAGACGCCAGTTGTTGGAGGAAATACAATACCTGAAAGTAAAAGAAAATAATATGGCTTAAACCTTACACCTTAAACCTTAGGTCGGAAACCACGCGGTACAAGGCACGGCACAATAGAAAGATTTAAAAGACACTGATATAATAGTGGCGTTAATAATAGTAAATAAGTAGCTTTAATAATAATAAATAAGAGGCGTTAATAAAGATAAATAAGTGACGTTAGCGTTAATGATAGTAAATAAGTGGCATTAATAATAGTACTTAAGTGGTGTTAATAATACTAAATAAGTAGCTTTAATAATAATAAATTAGAGGCGTTTATAAAAATAAATAAGTGGCGTTTATAAAAATAAATAAGTGGCGTTAATAATAGTAAAAAGTGGCATTAATAAGTAACTAATTAGTAAATATTTACCCGTTTCTCTGGCACTCGTCCGTACCTCTGTATGTATTTTGATAGATCACCGCCGCAGCAGTATTCCATTATAATGTAGATGTTTCTGGAATTAATAACATAATTATTAAAATGATTTCCTTAAAATATTGAATGTTGGTTTTCCCGTGATTGGCTAGTGTGTAGGCCTAGACTTTTATTAACTAGTACAAAGAATAATACTTTTGTGAATTTTTTACAAGTTTTAGCACATGTTTGCTTATTAAATATAAATATTTAATAACAAATTTGAAAAATCAACTGATACGGATTCGAACCCACGATCTTCGGCGAACCGTGCCGAAGATCACGGTACGCCGAAGATCGTGGGTTCGAATCCCATCCGTATCAGTTGTTTTTTTAAATTTCTTATTAAATATTTATACAAAGAATAATGTCATCCTGACGGATTTTCGGTCACAGCAGCCAATGTCAAGCACTCACATAGCTTGCATTTTATTTTTTTCCTTCAACAAATTGAAGTCTTAGTCATAGAGGTTATAATAAGGTTTGCTAACCGATGAAGAGTTCCGGTCTGTACCTCCAAAGTTTATCATCAGATCCTAACAATATTTAAATAGGACCAGTCCGAAAGTATCACTCTTTCAAACAAAAAATAATTACTCAAATCGGCTTACTAATCACATAGTAATTCGCAGACAAATATTTAAAAAAGCCACAATAAATTGAGAACCTCCATTTTGGAAGTTGGTTAAAAAGACTGATAATTTAGCTCTAGGGTATGTAATAAGTTGTCATACTTGTCATCCCAAGTGAAGTTCTTCATGTGAACAATATGAGGGTGCGTCAAAGTCTTCAACAACCTAATCTCGGTGATCAGATTGTCTACTGCTGCGCCGGAGTTCTTTACGCGGGACTTGTCCACGCATTTTATGGCCACTATCGATCGGGCGCCCACCTGTAATTAATAGTATAAATGGAATAATAGCTTTCGTGAGACCTACTAATATATTTTAAATACTATATCGGGAATGCCCGACTAGATTGTTTAATGTGAGGTCCGCGACGCCGCCACGACTACACTTGCTCTTGAAAATGGACTCAGTTTCAGTCCGAAACTAGTCGGGCATTCCCGAAATCAATAGTATATCCGTTAGTATTTAATCATCTTCATCATCAGGCAAAAGAAAATAGGCCTCTCCCAATAAGCGCCACTTTTGTGCGCTCATTGGAGGTATTTGCCCATAATCACCACACTGGGCAAGCGGGTTGGTAATCGCAGTAGCAGATGATTACTGTTACACAGAAGCATGATGCTGCTGCCCATCCTCCGGCTCTTTCCCTTTGTCGTTTCTTATGACACCCGCGGGACGAGTGGGGATGGTTCTATTCTTAGGCCGGAAACCACACCGCAAAGTATTCAATATAATAGTATATGTACGTAAATGTACCATACATTTGTAAATAAGGCTGCCAAACTTTACCCATACAAAATAGCTACACACTTAGTTGATTCAGCACATTCGGATCAGTATTTTCGAAGAAATCCCAATGAAATTTCGGTTGGAGTGTACGAAACGGGGCACTGAGGAAAAAACACTTAGAAAAATTTAGACGAAAATATTTTTTTTTTAAATATCGCGTTTTTTCGATTCTATCGTATAGAACACCTAAATTTAAGACTAAAAGCGTCTGGGTGATTTTTGTCTCCAACCATCGGTTCGCCGTAAAACTGATGAAGAAAGGATTTCATTTACTAAGGCGTAAGGCGACCAAAAAGCCGAAACTGCGGAGTCGAGCGTCATAATATGGATAACACCCCGACTCAGAGTACCCCGACTCGGATAGGTTAGGTTAGAAGGGGATGGCGGGGTCGAATAGACCCCGCCATCCCCTTCGTGGTTATTTTTTTATAAACCACCTAGAAGTAGGAGCCCCGCGAAGCGGGGCTCCGTCGACCAAGCCCACCCTCGACCATGCATAGAATAAAAATAAGTCTTTTTTCATAGTGCCCCGTTTCGTATCCTCTGACCGAAATTTCTTCTAAAATACTGAATGCTATGTGAATGCTGAATGCCTAATGTGATGAATCGACTATGTGTGTAACTACCCTCAGATAGGCAGTCGCTCTGTAGAAAGTAGTCAAGTAATAAATAAATAATATAACAGTTTAAGTAAACTTTTATTTAGGTATTTCTTGTGACTAAATATTTGAAAATCAAAATACAAAAAGTTACACTATTTTTGTTTATTTATGAAAAATGCAAGGTGATTGACCAAGCACCCACCTCATGGTACGCGCATTATATGTATATAACAAACATTCAACAACCTATTTATCTTGATAATTATTACTTACAGAACCCTGACTCTTTCTAAATTAATTGTCACAATGCACATTCAATTGCAACTCCTAAATACATAAGCATCCTATTTGATCTGTAATCAAGTATTTGCTGAATAAATAAATCACAATTATTTACGAACTTAAAATCAAACAAAAGGATAATATAATATTTACTTTGTACCTTTGTATAAGCCTTGTAGACAGTGGAATAACTTCCAGAGCCTAGTTTTTCAGTCACCACATAACCGTCTATTTTTGGAAATGCCATTTTGATTATTATTAAGTTATATTACCGATTTATTTCAGTCATTATTTTAAAATAAATAGCTTCGCGAGATTTTAATGCACTGATACTGTGAATTATTGTGATAGTATGACAGTGACAACTGAATAGCTGTCATTTGACAATGACATGACATTGGCTGTCAATATTGACAAACATGGGTTGCCATATCAAACAAAATTGGACTGAGCACTTCTATAAAACAATATACACTTAAAGGCACAATTAACCGCCCACCTAAGTTTAGTGTTACCACGTTTGTTTTTGTTAAGTAATGCATGTCAAAATGTTTTTTTTAAAGTGGGTACCTACTTTATCAATAAATTAAACATTTAACACACCCTCGTTCCTTTTTTAATTTGTGTTTCTGCAGCGTTTTTGTGATTTAGGCAAATATTGACATTTGTAGCAATTTTACTATTGTAACTTTATTTCCCGTTTTCTTCATTTCTGGCCATTTAAAGTTGTTTATTTAGTGTAATCGGCTATATTTTATTTATTATTCACCCAAAAATGCCAATAGACGGTACTGGGGCAGCTAGGGATGTGGCTTTAGCTGATGCTGGGTACAGGCATCGTAGGATCACTCGCACACCAAGTGTGCCTCAAACCACTGTCCGGGATGCCGACAGGAGATTTTGGGAGACTGGATCTTCTAAATGGAGGCCAGGTCAAGGCCAAAACCGTTGTACTTTAGCTCGAGATGACCGGTTTGTTGTCAATCACGTGTTAAAAAATCACTTTTTTACGGTTCTTGAAGCTCGTAGTCGTCTATTCGAGGTGAAAAATGTAAGTTTAGTAAACGTAAGATAAGAAGAAGATTGGCAGAAAGAAACCTTAAAGAATTTCACCAAGCTCGGGCCCCTAAACATCTCCCACAGCACCGTAGAGCTAGACTACATTTTGCTTGAAAATATGCTGACTGGACTACTGAGCAGTGGAAGAATGTACTGTCCTTAGACGAAAGCAGAGTAGCTTTAAGACGTACAGACGGTCGTCAGCGAATGTGTAGACGACCAAACGAAAGGTTCATTCCATGCGCCATAGTGGAAACGGTGGATTATCAGGGAGGTCAATAATGATATGGAGAGGTATCACTTATGAAGCTTGTACCGATTTTGTTGACTACAATAGAGGCAGTGTGAATGCTCAGAGAGACTTGGAAGAAGTTCTTGAAGATCACGTAATACCGTTCGCGCCATTTATTGGAGATAATTTTATCTTAATACACGATAATGCAAGTTGCCATGTCGCTAGACCCATCACTCAATATCTTGACGAGGTCGCAATTCAAAAATTACCATGGCCGGCACTTAGTCCTTATCTCAAGCTCATAGAGCACATATGGGGCAGTCTTAAATGACGGGTCTGGGCAAGAATACCAGCACCAACATCTATTGGAGAGCTCAAGACAGCTCATTTAGAGGAATGGCACAGTGTTCCTCAAACAGATATTCAAACTTTCATGTGTGGACTTTCAAACAGGCTTCAAAAAGTCATTAGAGTCCGGGGAAGTAACACACATTAATAAAAAAAAACAACATTATTAAATATCGAGAAAAAAAGAAAATGTTATTTTTCATCAAGTAAAATAAAAACGTTTTTCGGTTGTTAAAATAAATTAATCCAAGTAAAAAGATTTTTTTTTAAACTTTTGACATTTGTTTTTATTGCTGAAATGTTGCTTAAAATAAACCTTTTATCAAATTTTCCCAATATCCTAAAATATCTCCAAAAATCAAGAAAAACCGGGTGGGCGGTTAATTGTGCCGGTGAGTGTATTTTGTGCCAAATGTGTGTAACGAAATGTTTCTTTTTAATAGGTTAGCCAAACATTTTTGTCAAAGATTTGGTTGGTTGGAGAGTTGGTTTTGCGAGTGTTATGTATCCTATTGTATGGATGTGCCTTCCGCTAGGAGTCAGTAAGACTGTTTAGAATAGATACTTCAGGCTACTTCGTAATGGGCTTTCTAAAACGACACATAATTGACATATTTCGTAGCTATTGGGGGACCTCATTTAATTTTATTTTACTTCATAAATTCTACATTCACTGCTTTTGCATTTACTAATTACGTCATATGTAACTAGATGGCGTTGGCATCGAATTAGATAACGATATTATGGTTTCGTAATTCGTTTTCAAACTCTAATCTAATTTATTTTTTTAACATTATAATAAATTGATATATTTAAAAATGAAAGTTTGTCTTTACACAGTCTCGTAACTAATCGTTAACTGACGATTCTTAAATACATATTTTTATAAAGTATTTATGCTGATTTATGCATGGTCTGCGAACACTAAAAATATAGCGGATGTAAGTAAACCGCGTCGTCCAGACCCATCACCTATCCCCTCGATAGGTTTCACTTCGCGTCGCGGTTGGCGGAATACGACTACGTCGCTTGCTGCAAGGCTTTGTCCGGTGATAACCAGCCACGGCCGAAGCAGAACACCAGAAGAAGCTTGCGTGTTGATCGCTGCTAGTTTTTAGCTTAGCCCATCATTAGTTGACTTTTTTTTCTTTTTTTTTTATGGAGAAAGTGAGGTAAGAAACAAAATGGAGCATACTTAAAAGGTTTCACACGTATGCCTACTTATTGTACTTAAAATAACACACATAAAAATGTCTATACCCTTTTCCCCGGCTTTAAAAACAATCTTTATTCGCAAAAATCCCCAAGATGGCCGCTGTCAATCTACGGCTCCACACAAATATCCGAAGCCCTTCCTCGACATTAAAAAACGCACTTTATTTGAAGTAAAACCTCAAGATGGCCGCTCAAGATGTAGAATGACGCATTACCGGATTTATTTCTAAAAAATTGCATCGCATTTACGACACCAATCTCTTTGTGTGCGTGCGTAGTGATGTATTATTTATAACAATGCTTTTCTTTTGTTTTACGCGTCCTTTATTTTGGACGATTTGGTATAAGTAGGTATCGTCGTCTCCCGACGATAACCGACTTTTCAAAACAAAAAAAAAAGTTAAGTAGATTTTTTTTTATACAAAATTAATATAGACTTTAAACTGTAAGCATTTTATGTATGTTTTACATACTTTTGTGAAATTTTTACATGTTTTAGCACATGTTAGCTTATTAAATATAAATATTTAATAAGAAATTTGAAAACACAACTGATACGGATGGGATTTGAACCCACGATCTTTGGCGTACCGTGCCGACGCTCTAACCGCTGAGCCACCGTATCCCATCAGAATCAGTCGAAATTTCAAATCTCCTAATACGCCGAGGGCGTGTGGTAATATCTATCGGAATACATTACGTATCCGACTCAGTGCTCCAAACTTTGCAGTTTTAGAAGGCACCGGTGCGATATAACCAATTTTCTTACTATTTGTGTTTTTTTTTTTCAAATTTCTTATTAAATATTTATATATGTTTTACATGTTTATGCACATGTTTTGCTTATTAAATTCAATTATTTAATAAGAATCTCGCAAATGGCACGGCACACCCAGGGGCATGCAGTTCATATAGGCAAAAAGGCACTGCCTACCCTACCTACCCTTACCATGAGGAATAATGAAACTAAGTAGGATTTGTATGTACTAATTACCCTGTCGAAAATGTCTGTGCATGCCACTGGGTACGTCAGGGATCGCGGGTTCAAGTCCTGCCCGAGTTAGTTATTTTTGCGAGTTGCTTTTTAAATAATTTCATTTAAACTATAGTTTTTGAAACAACACAAAAACTATAGTTTTTTAGTCGGTGCCAAGATAAGCAAGTTACAGATAGAAGCATCTCATCATAAGCCTTGGCACCCACTCCAAAACTAACGTTTTTGTATTATTTCTAGCTTTTTAAAGTTGGTATCATTGTTAAAAAAATACTTAAAGGTCGTTTAAAAAGTAAACTTTTGATATAAATACACAAAGGCCAAGGCCCAAGGTTATTGTGCCTCAATAAAAAGGCCTTTTAGTATTTCGCCGATCCAATTTAAGTACTAATAAGTACATTATGAGTTATGACTTCATCAAAATCACAGAATATAGAATTAACAGAGTCTTATTATTAAATAAGAAAAAGAAATGGCAAATTCATATATACAGGGTTATTTTTGTAAAACACCAGCATCCTTAAAAGGGGTTATTAAACTCATCAATATGAACAACTTTTACTATGGGACCAACCCTGAAATCGCAAAAAAAATCAGCTGTTCCATACATTTATGCTCACGTGACTCAACAAAATGTTGAGTCATGTGAACATAAATGTATGGAACAGCTGATTTTTTTTTCCGATTTCAGGGTTGGTTCATAACCTTTAAGGATGCTGATGTTTTACAAATAACCCTGTATAAAAGTTAAAAAAAAAATAATAAAAGGTTTTTTTTACGTAAAACGGTTTTGACATCAGAACTAAGCTGTGTACCAAATATCAGATCAATCTGTCAACAGGAAGGGGGTGAAATGTCGATTACTAAATTTGAACCAAATAATAAACAGGGCAAGGTAAGTAAAACCGTTTAAAAATAAATTTAGGAGCTCTGGTATAAGCTGACAGTAACATTGCTTTTATTCCGACGCAGTAGAGACTAAAATTGCATCGCTACCAAACGTGCGGTCCAACAATTGCCCGTTTTGATAGAATGCCGTTTCATGTCGTTTTAATATGCTATAAAACCTGAGATGTTAAAGAAACAGGAAAGCAGAGGGAAATGAGAGAGACACGAGACATTTGTTATAGGACACAAAGACATTTAAAGCGTCAAGTGAATTACCAATATTTACAATTAACAGTGCCACGAGCGACTCAAAAGCGGCTCAAGGCCCAAATATACCCTGGCTAGCGGCTACTTATTTGAGACTTTTAGGGTCGAGACGCTGGGGTCGTGGGGGCCGGGAGCCCGAAATTTTTTTAAAGAACTATCGGGCCGTCTGGTCGAAGCTACTTGGGATCAAAGCGATGGCCTGTATGTAGCTCAAAGGCTTGCCATTCAACGTGGCAATGCAGCCAGCGTTTTGGGGACATTGCCCACTGGAAGCGGTCTTTTAGATTAAGTTTTTTTTTCTTTTTTTTTTTTTAGTTTTAGTGTTAGTTTTTAGTTTTAGTTCTATGTAGTAGGTTGTATATAGAAATTACTTAACACAGTTATTAGTGAGAGAGTGGTACGTACGTAAATACCCGTTTATCAAAGTTAGGTAGGATCACGCCTTCTATTAGCTCTATACTCTATGATTTTAAGTGTCAAACTCTAAAGTACCCCGATTAAGTTTAACTATTAGCCCTTAACGGGTCGTTCGGAAACTGCTCCAAACTTTCACTACGGTCAGTGAATTGTATAGATTTCGGCTATAAGCGCTTAAGTTTCCGAGTTTCCGGCTAAGATGTATAATAATCTATTGTTTTACTATTGTAAGTATCTACCCTACACAGCTTGTATCAGTCCACGTCCTTGATACTGTGAGTACCGCGACGTTCGCTTAGGAGTCTCTTACGCAATATTACGCATGTTTGTGTGAGTGTGCCGTTTCGAGCGCTTGTATGTAGTTACCATACTGTATGATTATTATACTGTTATAAAGGCCTCTTCTCATACGCTTCATTTATTTTGTGTGGTCATTAGAGGTTGGCAAGCGGGTTGGCGATCGCAGTAACAGATGGTTGCTGTTACACAGAAGGATGCTGCTGCCTACCTCCGGATCTTTCCCTTTGTCGCTTCTTACGACACCCGCGGGACGAGAGGGGTAAACTACACTGCAATAAGTACCTAAGCGGTTTAGGAAATTCGCCTTCGACATACGTATGGTTGATGAACAATCTGGTGATAGAGTTTAAACCGCTATTAAACTTCTGACATGGCTTTACACACCGTTGAAAAATCTCTCAGATGAGCTGGTTTTCTCACGATATTTTTTTTACCGATTTAGCAAGTGATAATCACTAGATAGTATAACAATGTCGCTTTCTCTGTCCCTATATCTATGCGTAAATCTATAAAACTACTTTTATTAGGTAGGTACTACTTTTAATAGATAGAGTGATTGAAGAGGAAGTTTTATATTATGTACTAGCGACCCGCCCCGGCTTCGCACGGTTACGCTAATATGCATGTATTATACATAATTATAAACCTTCCTCTTGAATCACTCTATCTATTAAAAATAAAACCGCATCAAAATCCGTTGCGTAGACAGACAGACGCGGGAAGCGACTTTGTTTTATACTATGTAGTGATATTGCACCTGTGCGAAGCCGGGGCGGGTCGCTAGTTAATTTCTAAAACACAAGAATCCGAAAAGTCTCTGGGTTTCGAATCTACCATAGGCTATCACTGCTTATTAGAAATTCGCCTGCTTGATGGCATGGGACATGAGTCGGTATGATTTTTGTTAAAAAAAACTATTTATGTCCAGCCAAATACATTGTCCTTAACATTTTGAGTTGTCATTAACGCAAAATCACATCTACCACCTCATTCTAAAGTCCAAAATTGTGCGTAGAAAATTATTCTGAATTTACAAACTGTGTTCTGTATTCTGCGGTAAGGGAAACGGAAAATCGTCCTTATGTCATTGGATTAAAGTCTCCGTTTTTTAAAAAGGTGATAAAGTAATATTGTTCTGTATTCAGGATGCTGCATTGTTGAACATACGATACCAGTATGTATAGTGAAAGCATAGCGGTTAGTCGTGAACGCGGGAAAACATCGCTTTAATTTATCTGTGCGTAAAGTTTCGTAGAATCTGTGCGGTATTTATTATCTGTGGTTAGATTGACAGCCCGCCTTTTTTGACATAATTTTTTTTATGAATTCTTTTTCTTTTTTTTCGGCTTTTTTGTTTCTTATTTCGAATTTGACAAATAAAAAAATTAAATTGTTTTTTTTTTAGATTAAAAAGCAACGCATTGGATTTGTATTTTATTTTTAATTTGTTATTTACATTTTAATATCTGTGTTAGTTTGAAAAATAATTGGATTTGACAACAAGATTGGTGTAGTGATTAAGCGATTCATCTTCTGCGCTCGGTGTCGTATTTGATTCTCGGGAGAAATATATTTGTGTGACTTTGGGTGTTTTTGCGTTGTGAAATTTTAAATTTAAGTAAACTGCAATTACAAGTCAAGAGAAAATCCTATTAGCTACTTATAATTTAAAAAATAAATTACTACGTAAGTACCTACCTACGTAATTAATATATGTACCTAATTATAATAAAAATAATAAATCAGCCTGTAACTGTCCCACTGCAGGGCAAAGGCCTCTTCTCATACAGAGAAGGATCGAGCATTAATCACCACGCTAGCTCACTGCGTGTTGGCGATTTCAGACTAGGTATTTTCTCACGATGTTTTCCTCTTCACCATTAATCAGTGGTGTCTTAGACTATCTAAGAAAGTGCATATGACATTGAAAAAGTCACATTAGTACTATGTTCGAACCCACACTCACGTAATTGTAAAGCGGGTCCGTAACCAATGCGCCACTACGACGAAATAATAAATAAGTAATGAATTAGACTTGTAATTGTTACGCTAATTACCCGTTAACTATTAATTTCTCCCATTTTTAAACGGTTTTACTTAGCTTGACCTGTTTATTATTTGATTCAAATTTAGTAATCGATATTTCACCCCCTTCCTGTTGACATATTGATCTGATATTTGGTACACAGCTTTAGTTTTGATGACAAAATCGTTTTACGTAAAAAAAACTTATATTATCCAGTATAACCTACTGCAAAGGCTAGATAGCGTTTTTTTGTATAAAATTCAACATTTTTCACTGACCACAGCGCCAACATAGTTCGGGAATAACTAGACAATTTTGTAAAAGCGAGTCTGTTTACGTATAGGACCTTTTTCCCACATATTTACCTTGAAAATACTTTTAGAATCCTTTAGAAAAGAGCCTTTAATTTAAAGATAGGAAACTCTATCTTTACATAACATTGACTCACGCCTGTATTCCCCAGAGGGGGTAGGCAGAGATGTGCAGTACACTCACGTTTCGCCGGCTATGTTATAAGTGCCATGTAATGCCATCCTCCCAGACTTTTGTGAGGCTAATATTTGAAATCCATATGAAAAGCCCATTCAAACGATACCTCACACGATACTCTTTATTTTGGATGATTATAAGAGGGGGAGGAGGGCGACCACGTATCCCCCCTCTTCTTCATTACCTACTCATCAGCGACCGACTGCACGTATTATAAACAAAGCAATATTACTTGTTACGGCAATTCTGCTATTATCCTACGAGGAGTTCCGTTCCATATCTCGTAAGTCTATGATCAGATCATGACAATATTTCTATGGGACCAACTTGGGAATATGTTCTTTCAAATGAAAAAATAATATTCAAAATCGGTCCACAATTGACTGAGAAATCGGTGAACATACAAAAAAAATACATACAGCCGAACATAGAACCTCCTTTTTGAAGTCGGTTAAAAAGGGCATTAAAGGCTTGACTCGCCTGGGGTTCCTAGATAGATAGGCCGGCTCTGCGGTTCGGTAATCCAATCATGTCGTTGATTTGACCAAACAACACGAAAGTTTCTTAAAAGATA
Source organism: Protodeltote pygarga (assembly GCA_936450705.2). Taxonomy (NCBI): domain Eukaryota; kingdom Metazoa; phylum Arthropoda; class Insecta; order Lepidoptera; family Noctuidae; genus Protodeltote; species Protodeltote pygarga. Next base: position 6,372,900 of record OW388278.2, read on the forward strand.
ATCCTTTTTATAACTTTTTAATATTCAAACACCGTTCTTTTAGCAAAGACCACACTTTATATAATACTTTTAAAGTTTAACTTGAAAACTTTTTGGTTAATATTCAAAAGTCGCTCTTATGCGAACAGATATAGAGCGTGTTTTGAATTTTAAGTGCAATTGTTACTTTAAAAAATAAAGATTCGTTCGCTGGTAACTAGTTTTGATACTTGAATTAAAAGTTTTTAGAATTGCGCGCTCGGTCGTAATCGACTTTCTTTGTCTTATATATTATATAGCATACGTAGCTTTAGGATTTTCGTTGTAACATGGTTGCAGTTACAGACAGAATTTTCAATAATCCTTCCTTAGTGTCATAGAGCAGTAATGGGAGCTAGTGGTATAACCGTTGGACTCCCAAGTCAAAGCTCGTAGGTTCAAAACCCAGGCACGCACCTCTGACTTTTCGGATTCATGTGCGTATTAGAATTAATTATCAATTGCTAAAACGTTGAAGGAAAATCGTGAGGAAACTAGAACACTTGAGAGATTTTTCAACGGTGTGTAAAACCATGTCAGGGGCTTTAGGGTGGTTTAAATTCTGACATCAGATTGTCCATTACCCAAACGGTAAAGAAAGAAAAGAAAAGCTGCAAAAGTGCATATTATAATAAAAAAATAGATAAATAAATTTAGCCTGTAACAGTCTCATTGCAGAGCAAAGGCCTCTTCTCAAACAAAGTTCGAGCATTAATCACCACGCTAGCTCACTGCGTTTGCGAGTTCAAACTATTATGTTCAGGTTTCCTCACGATGTTTTCCTTCACCGTTAGTCAGTGGTGTCTTTGATTAACTAAGAAAGAACATATGACATAGAAAATGTCATATTAGTAGGTGCACGAACAGACAAGCAAGCAGATGTAACAGGTAAAATTAAATACCTGTTAAACCTATTCCAGTGATTAAGATATAATAGTTTTTCTTTCTTAATTTTTTACGGAAATTAAGGAAGAGATAGATCAGCTATGACTGCGGCTTCAATGGTCAACAACCCTCTTACCAAAGAATTGTATGCATTTATCTTTTTTTTCTTAATTTTTTTTTGGCAGCTGATATGCGTGTAAATATAACGATTTCTTTTTAAATATGTCAGAGTTTTACATTATTAATAAAATTATAAAAAAAAATATAAGTACAAGTGCTGTGTAATAATATATTGTGTTAAGTACCTGATTAATCGACAATAATTAAATATTAAGTGAAAATAAGTGAAAAAACTTGTCAACAATGTACGGTGTTGTGGCTGGTCAGAAAGAAAACAGCAATAGAATGAGACAGCATCGCGAACAGGTGAGTTATTTAATATCATTACCTACTAGCCTTTTGCCGCGGCTTCCGGCTTCAAATCCCGCTTGTATTCGATTTTTTCTTTGTACAAAAATTTCTTAAATTTAGTGTTCTCATGAAATGTACAAATTCATAAAAATGTTTATGTATTATTATGATATGATATAACATCAAAATCGATGTAGCCGATTTGAAGTTAAGCTCAAAAATATTTTTGGCAATTGATTTTTATTTATTATAATCATTCTTAATTCATTCATTGGGGGAGGCCTATGTTCAGCAGTGGACGTCTTATGGCTGAAATGATGATGATGATGATGATTCTTAATTCAAGTCCAATATACTAAAAACGTAATGTTTAAGGGCACCGTGGACTATCTATTTATATTTCTTCCATATTCTGGTCCATCGAATAGTTGTCTGGAAGAAATCGCTTTTAGCGATAAGACCGCCAATTGAACCTACCTTTTAAGAACTTTTATTTTCTTATGTAATTTCCTTACGGTGTACAATAAAGAATAGGTACTCTAATACTCTACTTTAATGTAATTTCACCTAGAATCCCACACTTAATAAACAAAGTATCAAGATTACGAACTCGCAGTATGACGCGTGTAGAACGGCTTAACAACGGTGTGGACAGCGCACAAAAATAAAACTTAAAAAAAAAGTAGTTTTATGAATACTGGCAACTCTTGTGTAAGGTAGCTTAATATAAGGAGATTAAATCGTAACCCACAATTAAAATATTTTTTAGCAAAAATAATACCGAGTGACGACATCTCCTACTTTTTTGGAAGTCGGTTATTAACAACACATACTTATCATCTGCCTTGCCTTTTCCTATGTCGGGGTCGGCTTCCAGTGTTACCGGATGCAGCTGAATACCATTTATGTTCACATGACTCAACAAAATGTATGGAACAGCTGTTTTTTTTTGCGATTTCAGTGTTGGTCCCATAGTAAAAGCTGTTCATAATGATGAGTTTAATGACCCCTTTTAAGAATGCTGGTGTTTTACAAATAACCCTGTATAGGAGAGAAAAGCCGAGAGGGCCGAGTTGCTAGTATAAATCTAGCCTATACACTCGCTAGTACAGCATATTAGCTAGTAAATAAGCTTATATATTCATTGTATCGTGCTACACAAGCTGTGAAGCTAAGCCGTTTGTAATAAATAATGGGATAGTTATAGCTTGTAGCAAATTACGAGCAAGATTGCAAACAGCTCGGTTAGTAGACCGGGTACTTTTAACTAGTAGGTCGTAGGTTCCAATCTTACTCGTCAACTTTTACAAGTAAGTATTTTTAACCGACGAAAAAACGCGAAACGGAGGAGGTTATCAATTCGACATGTATGTTTTTTTTTGTATGATCACGCATAACTTTTTACAGGAGGGTCCGATTTTGATGATTTTTCTTTGTTTGATAAAAAATCATTGTCGACTCCAAAAAAATCAGATTTTTGTAAATATTTAAAACCTAAATGATTATTTTTTTACTTTTTAGTTGCCTTTTTTGTCGGTTATTTTTTTTGTTAAAAAGTTTTTTTTTTATTTAAGAGGCAATGTTCGGTATGATATCAAAGGTTTAAATAAGATCCTTTATAGATATCCTGAAAACCTTAGTTTCGTACACACCCTGTATCAGTCCACAGCTGACCTCTTCTCGCATCACTTATTTTGTGCGTTCATTGGAAGGTAATGTCCTTAATCATCACGCTGGGCAAGCGGGTTTGCGATCGCAGTAGCAGATGATTGCTATCACACAGAAGGATGCTGCTGCCCATCCGCCAGATCTTTCCCTTTGTCGCTTCTTACGACACCCGCGGAACGAGTAGGGGTGGTTCTATTCTTAGACCGGAAACCACACGGCACTACTTCAGTTCCAACTCTTTAAAAAAAACCACGTGCATTATTAACTACAAAAATAATTTTTAAACGGTTTTACTTAGCTTGACCTGTTTATTATTTGGTTCAAATTTAGTAATCGATATTTCACCCCCTTCCTGTTGACAGATTGATCTGATATTTGGTACACAGCTTTAGTTTTGATGACAAAACCGTTTTACGTAAAATAAATTTTAACTTATATTATTTTATATCAACAAACTAAACAACCTCTTACCGATGTGTTCACCGTTTGTAATGGATTTTGCAGAAACCTAAATTATACCTAAAGCATTGGTCTAAATTTTCTAACTTTTTAAACGAAGCTTTAAATACACGTAACTAATCTCCTGTGCAAAACAAAATGACTTTAATGAAATTATAAGATAGAATCTTACTTCTACTGGGCTAAACCCTCCTTTTAGATATTCGGTTCTAGGAGCTAATTCTCCTATTGCCAGATTTTGTAAGGTCATAAATAGTTGCAGTGATCAAATTGATCTACATCACGATTCTATTAATAAAATAAAATCCATCATAATAAACTGTTTGCCCGATTAGCAAGCTTGTTTCCCCCTCGATTTTTATGTTTGTAGTCATCACAAGTATCAAGTATCAAATTACTGCATGTTAGCTTTTTAAGACTATATAATAATTTGTCAAGTAGTGTTTGCCTTTAAGTGATTGTTACACTGTTGCTTTTGTTAATCCATGTTTTTATTACTGTACGAGTATGTTGTGTAAATAATCGTTGGTGAACCAAATTAAATAAATAAAAAAAATAAAATAAAAAATAATAAACCCTGTGTACGAAGCAGCGGGCGGAAGCTTATGTATATTAAGTATATCTCAGTTGTCTAAGATTGTAGTAAATTTTGGTAGCTAGTTAGAGTTTAGGAACATTGCCTAGATATATTTTCTCATTCGTATTCAGACAGCACATTTAACGCATTATGTATCCTTTCAGCGCACTACAGCTTACATACGCATTTATTTATTTATTAAGAATCTTCAACAAAGAATACACTACACATTCATCATTGCCTAGCCTTTTCCCAACTATGTTGGGGTCGGCTTCCAGTGTTACCGGATGCAGCTGAATACCAGTGTTTTACATGGAGCGACTGCCTATCAGACCTCCACAACCCAGATACTGGGTTACACGATACCCCTTGGTAAGACTGGTTGTCAGACTTTCGGGCTTCTGACTACCCGTAACGACTGTCAAAGATTTACAATTGACAGCCGGGGCCAACAGCTAAACCTATAGCCTAGTGGTGGTGACCGCTGACTGGCAAGTCAGAGGTCTCGGGTTCGAACCCAAGGCGCGCACCTCTGACTTTTCGTAAGTTATGTGCGTTTTATAAATTAATTATCACTCTCCGTGCCTCGGATAGCACGTTAAGCTGTTTGCCCCGGCTGTCAATTGTAGATCTTTGACAGTCGTTACTGGTAGTCAGAAGTCCGAAAGTCTGACAACCAGTCTTACCAAGGGGTATCGTGTAACCCAGTATCTGGGTTGTGGAAGTCTGACAGGCAGTCGCTCCATGTAAAACACTGGTATTCAGCTGCATCCGGTAAGACTGGAAGCCGACCCCAACATAGTTGGGAAAAGGCTAGGCAGATGATGAACGTCAACCACATTGCCTTGTGCGGAGCGAAAGCAGGTCTCACCATATAAATGTTAAAATGTAATTTTTTCAAATTATGTTTTGTAGGCGTTTTTCAAAATTTAACTCAGCAGTTGACCATGATATAAGCTAAAATGTAACTTTTTCGCTCGTGGAGCCTAGTTGAACCGCAGTCGATCGAGGTATGATCGCAAACGGAGCTCGTGTCGCGGCCGCGTTGTTCATACCCGTGCTCACAGTTCATACTTCTATAGGGTTGCTCTATATTTTCTTATATACTCTAAAGATGAGACGTATTTACGCTACCAGGTTTTAAAACCAGGTTTTCACTTAGAAGTACGGTGAGCGGCGCCCTCGTACGGACAAAATATACTTGCAAGTATGAAAGTATGTGCTGAAGTCGGTTGCTCGAAGAAATTGAACACCACACCTGAAAATAACTTGCATAGGAAAATAATCCATAATCCCTATAGAAATAAAACTCATACTCGTATTTGTGAATAAGAAATACTTTGAAATTTTTTAGTATTTTTTTATTTACACGATTTTGCTCCTTATTTTTACTAGGACAATATGGAATAAAGATCTAATTCCTATGCAAGTATTTTCGAATTTTGCACCGCGGTTAGGCACGTGACTCACGTCCGCGTCGCAAGCAGTAGGTACGTAGGTAAAAATAACAAATGACAAATATTTTCAAGTATTTTAAAACCTGGATTTCGACCCCGGGTTTTTTTTCATACTTGTACTTACAAGCCCTGGTTGGTATTCAATTTTGCAAATCTAATATATAAAATTCTCGTGTCACAGTTTTCGTTGCCATACTCCTCCGAAACGGCTCGACCGATTTTGATGAAATTTTTTGTGCTTATCCGGTATCTATGAGAATCGGCCAACATCTATTTTTCATCCCCTTAAATGTTAGGGGTAGTCCACCCCTAAATTACGGAAATTATTTATATGGCAAAAAGGTTCAAAAGGTGAGAAAAAGGGGTAGAGTAGGGTAGGGTAGCGGTATAGTAGGGTAGGGGTAGTGTAGTGTAGGGTAGGGGTAGAGTAGGGTAGGGTAGGGGTAGTGTAGGGTAGGAGTGTAGGGTAGGGTAGGGGTAGATTAAGAAAATTTTTAAATTACTGCCCAACGAAGTGGGCACGGGTTAGCTAGTAACTAATAAGTCTCATCGACATCGCTAAACAACCTTCAACAATTACGTTGAGGTTGCTTTATAAAAATAATAATTATCAACGTTATGCTCATTTTACTTTAATTCATTTTTCTATATTGTACCTATATATTTTCTCATTATTTATTTGCCTAGTGATTTCCTTGTAACCAAACGATAGCGCGATCTAATTCGACGCCAACGCCATCTAGTTACACATTGTGTAGTCGACTGACATTTTTCTCACATAAGACCTCAGAACAATGTAACCTAAAATATTGTCAGCCATTATATAGGTGGCCCATTTATAGTGGTCCAAAATTTTTTTTACATCAAGGACATCCCAATGATTAATCTAAACGCAACATATGTTCCGCGAAAATCAGTAGTTTAGAAGTTATGATTTTTTTAATTTAATTTCTTAAAATCTACTTTAGTCATGTAAACCTCTTTAGATTGAAAGTAATTGCACTGAATCGAATCAAATTTGGTGTGTAAGTACTATAGACATGTAGCAAGCAAGCAATGAGCGATTTTTAAGGTTTACCTTAAATCGTAACATGGTTTTAGACCTTTCGGTGAATTATTTGTAATTTTCGAATGATTAAGCACATTTTTCAAAAAAAATCTCAAGGCAAAAAAATGTACTACAAGAATTTTGCTTATGGTTGTAAAAACTACCTTGAAGTGTGAGGATAACATAATTTAAAAAATACTGCGGTGTAACTACAGTAAGTTCTGAGAAATGAACATTGTATGCTTAAAAGGATTTTATATAAATTATACATACATACAATTATACATACTTTCTTTCATAATATTTTATTTTGCGGTACGACAAAATAACGTCGGGTCATTATAGCCGTCACTTTCAGCCCTTTGAATCATTATCATCAGTGTGTATTAGTCCACTGCTGAACATAGGGTCCTCCCAACGCGCGCTACTAACTATTATGCGCTCATTGGAGGTAATTGCTCATAATCACCACGCTGGGCAAGCGGGTTGTCGATCGCAGTAGCAGATGATTGCTGTTACAGAAGGATGCTGCTGCCCATCCTGCGGATCTTTCCCTTTGTCGCTTCTTACGACACCCGCGGGACGAGTAGGGGTGGTTTTTTCCTCGATTTATACCATTCATTATATGACACAAAGTACCAGGTAAACATGAAATGGTAGAATCTTTTTCTAATATATATTTTTTTTCTACGTTTAATCAACGAACTCGTACGAACTTAGCTCCCAGGAGAGAAGTAAAAACAACTGCTGCGATACTGCAGTGTTTTATTAAAACACCTGAATACTGTGTAGGTTTGGCAGAGACAGAGGGATAGTACTGAGACACGGATGCCGCGACGCTATTATAGTGTAGGTGAAATGATAGACTTGTTGTGTTGAAGTACAAATACTCATCTGCCTAGCCTTTTCCCAACTATGTTGGGGTCGGCTTCCAGTGTTACCGGATGCAGCTGAATACCAGTGTTTTACATGGAGCGACTGCCTATCAGACCTCCACAACCCAGATACTGGGTTACACGATACCCCTTGGTAAGACTGGTTGTCAGACTTTCGGGCTTCTGACTACCCGTAACGACTGTCAAAGATCTACAATTGACAGCCGGGGCCAACAGCTTAACGTGCTATCCGAGGCACGGAGAGTGATAATTAATTTTAGGGAGTCAGTACCCTTATAAAATCCTGACAACTGATCTAACTTTAGAATATCGTATCCTTTTGTGTTGAGGTCAGATAGGCAGTCGCTCCGTAGAGAACTGATATTCAGCTGCATCTGGTTAGATAAGAAGCCGACCACAACAAAGTTTGGGAATAATAAGGCTAGGTTATACGGTTATTATTATACAACGTTACAATTTGTTGACCCCGAAAGCCGAAAGTAGTTTGTTCAGAATCAGTAACGGAATCGATTGCAATGGTTTTTAACCTATGTTATATTTTTGTCCCAAAACATGCCAAAAATTATTCGAGTTGGAGACCATTTTTATTACGAAACTCGGCGCGCATACCGAACAGGGAGGTCTATCATTCCCCGCAAGGCCTTTTTACCCGACTACAAAAAAGGAGGGTTATGATTTTAGCAGTCTATGTATGTATTTAAGTTTGTTAATCTGTTCCCTCGTAGCTCCTAAACTATTTATTGTATTTATTACATAGATTTACGCCTGTATGCCCCAGAGGGGGTAGGCAGGGTACATTTCGCCGGTTATGTTATAAGATCCACGTAATAGGGGGTCAGCCTATTGCACTTAACCGGGCACAATTCCAGGCTCCGTGCTGTTATTGAAAATTTCCTAATCGAAAAACCCAACAACACTTTATCCCACCCGGGATCGAACCCAGACCGTGTTCAGCAGTCGCGTTTGCTACCACTAGACCATCGAGGCAGTTTATTATTATTATTATTGTTGTTAATATAAAGGCCTTTAGTATTTTATAGGCAACTAGAGTCACTCTTACAACAAACAATATTAGAATTATGCCTATTCATAAGTGCCTAATGGTCTACATGAATAAAAATATTTTGATTTTGATTTTAGGCCTTTTTATTATTGTTGTTAATTAAAAGGCCTCTACCATATATCATAGTGATAGGGCCTCATTATGCTAAAGTTAAAGATAGCCTTTAGTATGTCACTCGCCTTGTGTTCTGAAATCCATTAGTATCGATAACTCTGCCTCTCCCGTCTGGGAAGGGGCGTGATGTTATCAATATGTGATGCGATCCTATAATGTATGCAAATTTCCATAGATATTATCTATAATATGGGTTGTGGGAGTTGAACCATAAATTTAAGATGGATTATCAAACTTAATGGCTGTTTTGTATGCCTATTGGTCGTGATAGCCTGGTGGTATGACCATTGACAGAATTAGCAAGTCAGTAGTCTCAGGTTCAAAACCAAGGCGAAAGACTTTTCGTAAGTTATGTGCGTATTATAAATTAATTATCACTTACATTTATGTTCACATGACCCAACAAAATGTATGGAACAGCTGATTTATTTTTTGCGATTTCAGGGTTAGTCCCATAGTAAAATATGATGAGCTTAATGACCCCTTTTAAGAAAAAAAAAACATACAGTCGAATTGAGAATCTCCTCCTTTTTTGAAGTCGGTTAAAAATGTCTTTCGAATCAAATCGAAACAGCTGTTTTCAGCATTGAGATGCAGTGTTCATATAATATGTATAGAGACGCACTTTGGAAGGATACATTATTAATAAGAGTCACCCTCAAACATTAGTTATTTAAAGGAATCCTTTGATATGTTAAACCAAGTTCCGAATCCCGCGGAATTAGCTATATAGATTTTCAACCGATTTTTTAAGAACGGATTAGTATTTCCAAAGATTACCCCTGACATACAAACATATAAACTTTACCTCTTTATAATATTAGTATAGATAACTCACATACATTTAAATTCATCCCAAAGGAAGTATAGCGAGAATTGCCATAATTATTGCCAGCGATGGCAGTTTGCCAGAAAGTTGGCAAACTGCGACTAATGGTCAGTTAAATCGTAAGCTATTCTGTTCACGCCGCAGTGAAATATGGTGCGAACGAGGAAAGAGAGTTTAATTTTTTTTTTCCCGAATATTGAAGTTTAATCTGTGGAAAAATCTAGAAGTTCGTAGGCGTTATACTTTCGTAGGCGTATAGTACCTTCGTAGGCGTTATACTTTTGTAGGCGCGTAGCACTTTTGTAGGCGCGTAGTACTTTCGTAGGCGCGTAGTACTTTCGTAGGCTCGTAGTACATTCGTAGGCGCGTAGTATTTTGTAGGCGTGTAGCACTTTCGTAGGCGCGTGGTACTTTCGTAGGCTCGTAGTAAATTTGTAGGCGCGTAGTATTTTGTAGGCGCGTAGCACTTTCGTAGGCGCGTAGTACTTTCATAGGCGTGTAGCACTTTCGTAGGCGCGTAGTACTTTCATAGACGTGTAGCACTTTCGTAGTCGCGTAGTAGTTATGGTAACTCGTAGCAATAGCGTAGTTAATAGATTATTTGTGATAATTGCTTGCACAACCGACACACAAGCCATGACAAAAGCCTTCGGGAGGTTTAAACTCTGACTTTAATGGTTTATGAAACATTTGCTACCTTGTTATACCCATTGAAATGGTAATTGACTTCATACCATAAAATTTTGCTAGTCCAATCAGCGTGGGCCATTGACGTGGGCCAGTTACGTGGGCCATTGAATGGGCCATTACATACGTATCGTTGATCGAGGCTATAAACTGCAGGCTTTAGATTTGTGGGTAGCTCGATATTTATTGTTATAATACAATGATTTGTTTCAATGGTTATTTTTAAACGAGTTTATTGTACGTACAGTCGCGAGAAGAACTATGTTATCCTGTAGATTTAAAAAAAACCAATACTATTGATATAGATGGCGCGAGCAGAAATATGATATAGATGGCAAGGGCTCTAAAGTTCGATATCTATAATATAAATAAATCAGCCTGTAACTGTCCCAATATAGGGCAAAGGCCTCTTCTCATACAGAGAAGGATTGAGCATTAATCACCACGCTAGCTCACTGCGGGTTGGCGATTTCAGTCTATTAAAGTCCAGGTTTCCTCACGATGTTTTCCTTCACCGTTAGTCAGTGGTGTCTTAGATTAACTAAGAAAGTACATATGACATTGAAAAAGTCACATTGGTACATGCTAGGTTCGAACCCACACCCACGCGCTTGCAAAGCGGGTCCGTAACCAATGCGCCACCACGACATATCGATACCTATCCATCACGATATCTATAAGAAAGAAAAAAATCGATTTCGAGCAGGATTTGAACTCGATAACTTCTTGTCACTAAGTTATTCGTGACTTTGCTTGTGTTCTCCAAATTCTCTTTTACATTTAACCAGTTCAGCAAAGCATCGTGATGAAACCAGCACACCTGAGAGATATTTCAAAGGTGTATGAAGCCATGTGAGAGGCCTACAGGCGGTTTAAACTCTGACACCAGGGGGCTTAGCTAAGTTGACTATCTACAATCGCTAACGCTATAGAAAACGAAAGAAATTTATAGGATGACACTACCTTCGATCGATATGTCACGTGACATAACATTTCTTTCGTTTTCTATAGCGTTAGCGATTGTAGATAGTCAACTTGGCTAAGCCCCCAGGTTGTTCATCAACCATCACCATCAGTAACAGCAATCTGCTACTGCGATCGCCAACCCGCTTGCTCAGGCGATTATGGGCAAACACCTCCAATGAGCGCACAATAGTGGCGCGTTGAGAGAGGCCTTTGTTCAGCAGTGGACTAATACAGGAAGGGGAATCCCAAGTAAATGGGACTAGGTCTAGCAGGAAGAAGAAGTATTAAATGGCTATAAAAAAAAAACATCTAATTAAGAGCTTTCTCCTTTTTGGAAGTCGGTAAAAAAATGAGTTTATTTTTTTATTTAATGCTATTTGACATTTATTTTAAATTGCTGGCGTTGTGCCAATGTACGGCCGGTTTTATTTGTTAAAAACATTATATTGAACTGCAGTGGTATTTTAATGATATAAATCACAGACTATACTGATAGTAGCTGTACACAAAAGCCACAAAAATATTGTTATATAATGTGATTCTAAATTATCTGCCACGGTTGCAATGGGAGAAAGTATTGGGTATATAGATTACAATAGTGAAGAAATTTCGTACCCTGGAACAGTAAAAAAAATTGCAGCATGGAGCAGAATTAGACCTACGCAACAAAACGCAGGCAAAAGAAAAAAAATGATGACGTTAGATAAAAAAAATTACTTCACTATTGTAATATAAATAACCAATATTATCTCCCATTGCAGCCGTGGCAGATAATTTAGAAGCACCTTATACATTATCTCGGAATACAAAACAAATACCAGAGCTCGCGTTCAATAGAATTGTGCAGAGCACATGACTGACATCCCATCCCATCGAATTGCCGTCCCATCGGACTATGAGAGTGAGGGAATACAGAGTGCACCTGTGTTTGCGCACACACTAGTGCACTAAATGTCTCCTGCGTAGTTGACTAATCTCCGTTGAGATTGGCCGCTGTGACCGAAATTTGGTCAGGAGGACATTATTATATTTAAATAAATACCTACACAGAGTAATTTGTGATAGCCTAGTTAGTGGTGGTGACCGTTGACTGGCAAGTCAGAGGTCTCGGGTTCGAACCCAAGGCGCGCACCTCTGACTTTTCGTAAGTTATGTGCGTTTTTTAAATTAATTATCACTCCCTGTGCCTCGGATAGCACGTTAGCTGTTAGCCCCGGCTATGTAGATCTTTGACAGTCGTTACGGGTAGTCAGAAGCCCGAAAGTCTGACAACCAGTCTTACCAAGGGGTATCGTGTAACCCAGTATCCGGGGTGTGGAGGTCTGATAGGCAGTCGCGCCATGTAAAACACTGGTATTCAGCTGCATCCGGTAAGACTGGAAGCCGACCCTAACATAGTTGGGAAAAGGCTAGGCAGATGATGACTACACAGAGTAATTCATCCACACAACTTACCCTATCTCATTCCCAACCTTAATAACCTCATTAGAACTATAACGTCACCCGTACAGCTAAATGAGACTGTTAATATTAAATTGAGTCGCTGCCACCTGTACAGCGACATCTATCATTTGTCCCGGGAACTACGTGATTACTTTAGGGAGATAGTTTGTCATAAAATTATGATTATGTCAAGTTTAATGGTGATTAGTTTGATTACGGCTTGGGTATGTTGTAATAGTAATATCCTTCTGGCCTAATTTCTAAGGCACCTGTGGCCTGTGTGCCGTGTGGTTTCTGGCCTAAGAATAGAACCACCCTACTCGTCCCGCGGGTGCCGTAAGAAGCGACAAAGGGAAAGATCTGGAGGATGGGTAGCATGCGAGCATTAATCACCACGCTAGCTCACTGCGTGTTGGCGTTTTCACACTATTACGTCCAGGTTTCCTCACGATGTTTTCCTTCACCGTTAGTCAGTGGTGTCTTAGATTATCTAAGAAAGTACATATGACATAAAAAAGTCACATTGGTACATGCCAGATTCGAACTCACACCGTGCTTGAAAAGCGGGTCCGTAACCAATGCGCTACCACGACTTATAATAGCAGAATAATTATTAAATACTTTTTTTTTTTAATCATTTATTTAATAAGGCTTATGCTAGAAGTAACTAGACAAGACAGCCTCGTAAGGTAATACAGATGCTAACAGTCCTGCCAGTGTAAAGGATAGTAATCCCTGACACTTACAGGACCGCTAGTGTAAAAAATAAACAAACAAATACAAAATACACATCAAAATCCTATAACCTTAAAAACACTTGTTTAAAAAATTTATAAATTTGGAGCGAATTCTTTGACAAAGGATTACCTAAAATTATATTTAAACCACCGTTAAATACCAACTTACCAATAACATTAAATAATAAAATTCTTAGATCTGAAAAATTAACACATTCTAACAAAATGTGATATAGATCGTCTACCTTGGTAGGACAAAAGGTACATCGAGGGGAAGAGTTCACCCCCACTAGGTGTAAAAATTTATTACAAGGAATGTGACCAGACCTTATCCTAAATGCCAAAACAAGAAGTTCCCTTGGAAGATTGGCATTATCAAACCAGGGAATTCGAGGTCAATCTTTATTCAAAGTTCTATACCACAAACCTTTACTCGCGGTAACAATTTCAAAATGCTCTTTCCACAAAGATTGACAAAACTCCTTCATAATCGGAAAAAGCTCTGTGAAATAAGGAATACATGAATAGAAAATGCCATCAGAAATTGCTTCAGTGGCAAGCTTGTCAGCAATCTCAATACCGAGAACACCTACATGGGAAGTGATCCGTTGTAATTTAATATTCACAAATTTAAGTTGTAATAGATGTATTATCTTAAGTGCCTCATAGGCGATTGGCATACCCCGAGTTCCCGATACACAACTAGCCAAATGCTGCAGAGCACTCTTTGAATCCGACAAAATTACCACGTTTTTGTACGGCAGAGATAAAATATAAAGATAAAGCCTCTGTAATAGCTGTCAGCTCCGCTCTCATAATGCAGGCGTCGCTGCACAATTTAAATTTCTATTAAATACTTATGCTAAACCATGCAAATTTTTTAACTATAGGTAATTGTTTTGTTACAGAATGAAAGAGAAGAGAAAGATGTCAAAAAGAGAGGCATTACGGAGAAGTTGATGGAGTATGTCAAAAGAAGACTGAACCCACAACAAGGTAAGTGCGAATGTTACAAACTAGTTTGAACATCACCTTTTTGGATTACCTTTTTGGATTTCTATTTTGTATTCTAAATTCAAAAAGTAATGACAAGTGTAAAAAACACTAGTGGTTGATACGGGTTCACCCGGATGTTAAGAGTTTTTGAAATTGTATCTTGAAAATAAACTGTGGTTACCGTTTCCAGCGCCTTATTTCTAGTTAGTTACACGCCGTAAGTAACAGCGAATATTTAATGTAATGTGACTTTAACTAAAATTTGGCCCTAGATAGTGTAGTATCCCACTCAGAAGTGGATGGATTTAGTAAGTTTTAATCGAATTCTTCACTTCACTTCTTTTGAATGGCGAGTGAAAGCCTTAGGCCCACAATTACGCCAATGACAAGTGTTATAATCGGAACGAAAAACTATGTGACAGAAATTCAAGGAGGATAAATACAGATACCACAAACAAAATAAGGGAAAAGAAAAAAAGGGTTTAACATTTTATTTTATAAAAATAATAGATAAATAATTATAACTTTATAAACTGCATATTCAATAAATCATAATGAGAAACAATAAGTTAAATATTTAAGAATCTATGTATAAAAATAAAAAGTCAAATTTGACACAATTAGTTCAAACCTGACGTTTAAATTTGATAAATGTTTTGTGAGGTATAATTTTATAATTCAAAAGATTTTCTCAATAGTCAATGCTAGGAAATTTATACTGTAAATATTGTGTAGGAGCCTTTCCAACCTCAAGACTATTAACGCCATCTTTTCATAAACAAGAAATCTCTTAAACGTTGATTACAGCGCCATCTATTATCCATTCCCAACAACAGTTGCGTACAATGTCTGTCGTGAATCGTGATAGTTATAATATTGCTACTAGATGGCGTTGTATTTTTTGAACCATGGAGACTTTCTGTATGACCTAGATGTCGCT
The DNA here is from genome assembly GCA_936450705.2 of Protodeltote pygarga. Classification (NCBI taxonomy): domain Eukaryota; kingdom Metazoa; phylum Arthropoda; class Insecta; order Lepidoptera; family Noctuidae; genus Protodeltote; species Protodeltote pygarga. The sequence continues at coordinate 6,388,094 of OW388278.2, forward strand.
AGCAAGACTGTTTGAAAGACTGATGTGTAATTTTATTTAAGTCGTGATAACCTAGTGGTATAACCGTCGACTGGCAAGTCAGAGGTTTCAGGTTCGAACCCAAGGCGCGCACTTCTGACTTTTCGTAAGTTATGTTTGTATTATAAATTAATTATCACTTACTTCGTGCCTCGGACAGCACGTAAAGCCGTTGGCCCTGCGCCTAATCTCTCTCCGGTCGTGTCGGATTGCCGTCCCATCGGACTATGAGAGTGAAGGGATAGAGAGTGCACCTGTGTTTACGCACACACTTGTGCACTATAATATCTCCCGCGTCGATGGCTAATCTTCGTTGAGATTGGCCGCTGTGTGTGACCAGTATTCGGAGGATAATTCTTTTATTCATTCTTAAACATATAAAATACATTTTTAAATATATATAAAAAATAAAAATATACATTTAAAAATATAAAATAGTAGCCCACCAGTATCGGGCTATTATAATTATTATTGTAAGCAATACATTTCATTTACACTTTGCTCGACCCAGGGATCGAACCCAGGACCTCGTGCTCAGTAGTCGCGCTTGGTGCCACTAGACAACGAGGTAGTCCACGAGTTTTCAGCTTCTTCTTTATCTTCTTCTTATATTTAAGAGCTAGGCTCTTGTCGGTGGAGCAATCGCCATCTCTCTCTATCCTCCACTTGTCTTTGACTTCCTGACGTCACGACTCCTAATTTCTCCTTCACTTTATTTATTTATTTTATTTATTTACTCACAAAATCCACAGCTCTTAGGTATTACAAATTTGCTTACAGAGTAGTCTTACAGCCAATTACGGATTTACTATTTGCTTTTTATACATTTTAAGCAACAGAAGCAGAATAAATTAAGACTTGTGTGTGTGTATGGAGTAAGTGTTTATGTATATACATGTAACTTCACTGTCACTTGATGAAAAAAAAGTAGTTCTTCAATATAAGTAGGTATAATAATTTTTAAAACACGTACGTGTAAGCCGAGCCAAGTTTTAGAACTTTTGAATAAATAAACATGTTGTTTTTGTTTCAACTTTAACTTTGTCGGTTTCACGTAAAAGTTTCGAGATTTAAAATTCATAATACCTATCTAGTTAGTTCAAGTTTAAGTAAGTAAGGCGCTTCGCTGGTGGCGCTGTTGTCGGGGATTTTTAACAAGTCGATGTAACTGTGTAACTAAAATGTACTTCTATACTAATATTATAAAGAAGTAAAGTTTGTATGTATGTATGTTAGGGGTAATCTCCGGAACTACCAGTCCGATCCTAAAAATTCTTTCATTAATAGGAAGCTACATTATTCCTAAGTGCTTTATGTTATTTTTTAAAAGTTTTTTTTAGGGTGGTTCACGCGGACGAAGTCGGGGGCAACAGCTAGTAATATACTAAATATTAACACCATAATGTCTTCCTGACCGAATTTTGGTCACAGCGGCCAATCTTAACGTTTAGCCAATTACGCAGGAGATATTATAGTGCACAAGTGTGTGCGTAAACGCAGGTGCACTCTCTATTCTCTCACTCTCATAGTCCGATGGGACGGCAATCCGACACGACCGGAGAGAGATCAAGCGCAGCAACGCCTTTACGTGCTTTCCGAGGCACGGAGTAAGTGATAATCACTACATAGTATAAAATAAAGTCGCTTTCTCTGTCCCTATATCCCTATGTATGCTTAAATCTTTAAATCTACGCAACGGATTTTGATGCGGTTTTTTAATCGATAGAGTGATTGAAGAGGAAGGTTTATAATATGTATAATAACATCCATTAAATAGTGGAGAAATACTGTTATTTTTGAGATTTCTAATTAGGTTTCTAATGCTGATAAGCATTGCACTCGTAAGAAGCCGGGGCGAGTCGTTAGTTAGTTTATAATTCCTACCTATCTGGGCGTCTGGTCGAGGCAACTCGTGACCAAAATGCTGGTCTGTACCTGGCCCAAAGGTTGAGTATAGCTTTTCAGCGAGGCAATGCAGCCAGCATTTTGGGAACGTTGCCTACTCGTAGCGGTCTTTTAGGTTAAGGGTTATATCTTTATTTATTTTTAAGGTTTTGGTTTTAGGTTTGTATATATAGATAGTTTTAATTAGTCTAAATTAGTTTTTGAATAAACAAGTAATTCCCACATAACTTACTAAAAGTCAGAGATGCGAGGGTTCGAACTCCTTTTTTTGAGACCTCCGACTTGCCATTCGACGTTCACCACTAGGCTATCACAACTCAAACGACATGTCATATTACGGTTTTAAATAATAAATAAAATAAAATGTTTTTCACAAACAAATATGCAAACAGTTTATTTTGGCAATAAAAATGAAAGATACATGTGTTTCGGTAATTCCCAGTGACGATAAAATGCTAATGTTATACACGATGTCACGGGGACGTGTGGTCAAGTTTAGGGGTCGCAACCGCTTTTAAATAACGTCCTCCTGACCGAATTTCGGTCACACCTAGAAATCTCAACGGAGATTAGCCATCGACGCCGGAGATATTGGTGCTAATCCTCTTGCACACGCTCTAAACTAATTTAGACTCGCCATATCTCTTTCTAACAGGGATCATTAGAATAGGATAGCAGATTTTTAGAGCTGTCAAACTAGTCCATATGCGTGATATCAACGAGAATTTAGTCGGCATGTCGTAGCTCTCGTCTAATTTTTCGTCAATTGCAAGAAGGTTGACTAATTTGACAGCTCTAATTTGTTAGTCCAATTTGCTGTCCTTTTTCGATGGTGTTTATTAGAAAGAGATATAGTTAGACTAAAATTAGTTTAGTGGAATGTACAAGAGAATCAGTACCATTGTAGTGTACAATTGTGTGCGCGAACACAGGTGCACTCTCTATTCCCTCACTCTCATAGTCCGATGGGACGGCAATCCGACATCTGTGCTTTGCGAGGCGGCACGGAACAAGTGATAATTGCATGTAATTTCTTAATGTTGTGATTTTTGTGTTTAACAATTAATGTTTTTTTTCTTTCTTTTCTGAGGAGGTTAATCTGCTCATAAAATTGAACAATTTATAGAACATCAACAAAAAGAAAAATCTATGTCACGAATATCTGTCCGCGCATCACTCAAAGCGACTAGACCTATTTTGATGTAATTGTTTGTGTATGTTGAATGGGTCTATAGATGATTACATTCACAATTGAATCCAGAAGATGGGACTGCCTTGCAAAATACTGAATTAACCTCTGAAATATTTTCACAAATATGCTACTTTTAACAGAACCTAAAATATTTTTCCCAGCTATTTATAATCTGTAAATTTCCTTATCAGATTATTTACCATCATTACGACTCTAAAATATGACCACACATTACATTACTGTCACACCCTGTATACACGTGTGTATGTTAGTGATAAGGATGGAACATAGAGATGATGAAACCACCCTGTAGATACCACAGTCTAGAGAGAACAGCTAGATTACTAGGAATAAAGTTAGAGGAATAGATATACTTACTATTAATAAGTGTCGATAATTAATAGACATAATCATCATCTGCCTAGCCTTTTCCCAACTATGTTGGGGTCGGCTTCCAGTCTTACCGGATGCAGCTGAATACCAGACCAGTGTTTTACATGGAGCGACTGCCTATCAGATCTCCACAACCACAGATACTGGGTTACACGATACCCCTTGGTAAGACTGGTTGTCAGACTTTCGAGCTTCTGACTACCCGTAACGACTGTCAAAGGTCTACAATTGACAGCCAGGGCCAACAGCTTAACGTGCTATCCGAGGCACGGAAAGTGATAATTTATTAATTAATTAATAGACATAATACATTAAAAAAATTACAATAATTCGCTTCTACGCCACGTGGAAAGTGCCGAACAAAATAAAAATATATTTTTTTAATATAATATTTTTTTATTTTGTAACTTTTTTCTTATTATTGTTTATGTAATCTATTATCGACACCTAACATGCCTGTAAAGTTTCGCTCACTAATTTGATTTAACTTTATAGGAAAAACCCCAAGGCTACGTTAAAAAAAAACAATCATAACCTATTGAATAAAACTTGAACGCAAGTAGCTATCGCACATCACCACGTCACGTCCCAGTCGATTGAATCTGAGTGGACTAGCTGTTCTCAACCAGCTGTGTAATCCCCACACATTACACTTTATCACCGCGCGGTCGACGTAATATTTCGTTTATGCGAACCCATACGTTTCTTTTAAACATAAATTATTAATTAAAACACCCTGTTGGTTTAATGGTGGTAAGCGTGGCTGGGGAACGAAGTTGGATTCGATTCTTAGTCAAGGAAGGTTTTAAAAAAAGAAGCACAATTTTTTTAAAAATATTGTTTGTCTAATGAAGAATTATTTACAATTGAAAATAAAAATAAAACAAGACGGATCAAAGCTGTAATCATTATTTATTTTCATTTAAAAAAAAAAATTACCTACCGTATGGTTTCCGGCCTAAGAATAGAACCACCCCTACTCGTCCCGCGGGTATCGTAAGAAGCGACAAAGGGAAAGATGCGGAGGATGGGCAGCAGCATCCTTCTGTGTAACAGCAATCATCTGCTACTGCGATCGCCAACCCGCTTGCCGCACTGAGCGCACAAAAGTGGCACTTGGAGAGGCCTATGTTCATGTGGACTAATACAGGCTGATGATGATGATGATGAAATAAACTATATTAATGTTAATTAACCATACTTATTATAATTAATCACTACATAGTATAAAACAAAGTCGCTTCCCGCGTCTGTCTGTCCCTATGTATGCTTAGATCTTTAAAACTACGCAACGGATTTTGATGAGGTTTTTTTTAATAGATATCGTGATTCAAGAGGAAGGTTTATATGTATAATACATGCATATTAGCGTAACCGTGCGAAGCCGGGGCGGGTCGCTAGTTATATATAATTAACAACCTGAAGTCAAAGTCCTGTCCGCCCGTAGGCCTCTGACATGGCTTTACACACCCTTGAAAAATCTCTCAGGTGTGCTGGTTTCCTCATAATGTTTTTCGTCATTATTAGACATTGGCATTCCGTCTTTATACGATATTTTTGCTTGTTGGAAGATTTCAGAGTAGGGCTCTTGTTTTGATTTTCAAAACATAAGTTCTCATTCGCCCTTGGTTAGGTGTTAACCTTCATATAATGTTTTCAAACTTGGCTTCACACTGCCCGCACCTCGTCCCAAAACGATTAATATTAGTTAAACTTTCGCTCGCAGTTCTAACTAATGGAGTTTCTATGTTTTGTATTGACATACAATGTATTATCATCACATCAATATATGGGCAAATGAAAAATTGCCTTGTACCGTAAATATAATATTATAACATTCGCGATTCGCCTACTACATTTTGTAAACTACACACTGGTGCTGATTCTCTAGTACATCCCGCTAAACTAATTTTAGTCTAACTATATCTCTTTCTAACAAACGCCATCGATAAAGGATAGCAAATTGAACTATCAAATTAGAGCTGTCAAATTAGTCTACGTCCTTGCAATTGACGTAAAATTAGACGAGACCTCTATGACATGCCGACTAAATTCTCGTTGATATCACGCAAATGGACTAGTTTGACAGCTCTAAAAATCTTCTACCCTTTTCTAATGATCTCTGTTAGAACTAGAGATGGCGAGTCTAAATTAGTTTAGAGCGTGTGCTAGAGAATTAGCAACAATGTGTAACTAGATGGCGTTGGCGTCGAATTAGATCGCGATATCGTTTGATTACAACGAAATCACTAGGTAAAGTTGTATACACTTTTTCTACTGTACCCTACACTACCTTACGCTACTCTACCCTACCCTACCCTACCCTAACCTTCTCTACCCCGATCTTACCCAACCCCTACTCTACCCCTCTATTCTTACCTTACCCTACTTATCTGATTCTGTACAAGGGTACTCTAGGGTATGGTAGGGTATGGGTAGGGTAGGGTAAGGACCCTACCCTACCCAAACCCTACCATACCCTAGGGGTGCAACTCCCTTAAAAAAAAAAGCCTATAGCACGCAGAGATAATGTAGCTTCCTATTAATGAAAACATTTTAAGGATCGGCTCAGTAGTTCCAGAGATTACCCCTGACATACATACAAACTTTACCTCTTTATAATTATTAGTATAGATTAGTTTCCTGAAGCTGTCGCCTCTTTAGGTTCTCATGATTCCTTTCTCTTAGTACTTCTACCATTCATTTGAAGGAACCCCAATCGAATACCCGGGTACGGAACCATAAAAAGATTAGATTTTATTTCTGAAGGCGGCGTAACACAAAAGAAACGTAAGCTTAAGTTAGAGTTTAGTTATATGTAAGTAATGAGCGGTCGTTAAGTAAACGTGCCGTGAAGTTGGCGGCGTGTTGCGGACAGACAGACAAATTGATTCTCGGACTAACTGTTGTTTTCGCTTAGTTTGTACTTGTAGTTAAGATACCACTAGCTAGCAATAAAAAAATAAATAAATCAGCCTGTAACTGTCCCACTGCAGGGCAAAGGTTAAGAATCGCTTTTATCGAAATATGCGTTATAGAATCTCATAAAACTTGTAGGAGAAATATTTTGGGTTAAAAGTAGTTGTAAAATTATCATGGGGGCAAATCCATCAATAGGTAAATACCATAGAGTATTCAAGAAAATATAGAGTGATAACGTCAACCACATTGCCTTGTGCGGAGCGAAAGCAGGTCTCACCATACAAATGTTAAAATGTCATTTTTTCAAATTATGTTTTCTAGACGTTTTTCAAAATTTAACTCAGCAGTTAACCATGATATAAGCTAAAATGTAACTTTTTCGCTCGTGGAGCCTAGTTGAACCGTAGTCGATCGAGGTATGATCGCAAACGGAGCTCGTGTCGCGGCTGCGTTGTTCATACCCGTGCTCACGGTTCATACTTCTATAGGATTGCTCTATATTTTCTTATATACTCTAAGGTAAATACACTTAGAAAAACAATTACCTAATATCTTATTGGTTAGGCCGCAGTGTGACAAGCAGAGCTCTATACAATAAGACTAGGTCTTCGGTCTAGGCACTGCGTCACGCGCCTCTAGTGATTTATGTGCCCGCTCTGCTATCCGTGCGATCAGTCGCGATACGGAGCGACATAAATCTGCGGTTTTGTATACCACATGCCTAATACGTCAGTGGAGTTAGGTTGGGAACACATCAAGCGAAAATCTCTCATAGATTTTTGCTCAGATTTAGCTATTGGCTATACTACTGGAAGAACTACTGGTCGATGAAATCCTTTATGAAGGGATCACTACCCCTTTCTTTAAAAAGAAAGCTTATGGACATGTGCATTCTCCCCACCCTCACCTATGGAGCGCAGACTTGGTCATTAACCAAGAGTCAGAAGTCCGCTCTCGGGGTCTGTCAGCGCGCAATGGAACGCAGCATCCTGGGAGTCAAACTTACAGACCGTATAAGAAACACGACACTGCGTTCCAAAACACTTATTGCAGATGCAGGCCACGCGGCTGCTAAGCTTAAATGGAACTGGGCTGGACATATCTGCCGCATGCCGGAGGAGCTATGGGCAAAAATTACCACACAGTGGATCCCAGGGGGCAGAAAACGGCCGCGCGGCAGGCCCAGAAAAAGATGGCGGGATGAGCTGGACACTTTTATGGAGGATTGGCCCGTTAAAGCTACGAACAGAGAGGAGTGGAAAGAGGAAAGGGAGGCCTTTGCCCTGCAGTGGGAAAATTTTGGCTGATAATAATAATAATAATATACTACTAAAGTGAAGAATAAGTATTACTATGTTAATGTAAGTAAGGTGTCAATTAATTTCCTCCTGACCGAATTTCGTTCACAGCGGCCAATCTCAACGGAGATTAGCCAACTACGCAAGAAATATAGTGCACAAATGTGTGCGCAAACACAAGCACTCTCTATTACCTCACTCTCATAGTCCGATGATCCTGACCGGAGAGAGAATAGGCGCAGGACCAATGGCTTTACGTGCTTTCCGAGGCACGGAGTAAGTGATAATTAATTTATAATACGCACATAACTTACGAAAAGTCAGAGGTGCGCGCCTTGAGTTCCAACCTGAGACCTCTGACTTATTAGACTCTCATATCTGTCACTGTCAAACGTGTCATACGTTTGACACTGACAGATATGACAGCTGTCAGTGTCAAACATGCCAGAGCGACTTATTCGACAAATCATTCCCGAAGTCCTGAGCATTTTCACTATACTTATAGGTACTAAATTAATAAATAAAACTGGTCAAGTGAGAGTAGGATTTACAGTTATTTTATCCCAGAAAGAGCCGCGCGAACAAGCTAGTGTCAGAAATAAAGTTCACGTAATTCGAGCGGGGAAAACCGTTTTACCCCGTATTCCAGTCACGCTTCAGAACATTTGTAATATAGTTGAACTTCTGAGTAAGTGGTCGTAATTGCCAGTGATTAATGGAGCCTTAGGTTACAGAAAACGATATTATTTTCTTATTATTTCGCTTAAATTTGGGCTATTGGTTTTGAGGGTGGAATATAGCAAGTTTTTAAGCTATTGCGTAAATTTTATCGCGGGCGTTGAGCGCGGCGACCGAATCAAGAAATTCCGTAACGGAAATAAAAACTTATCACCCTTAATCGCAGAATAATCTATTAAAACCTTATTAACCAACAAATAAGGTATATATAATGTGGACATATTAAAAAAAGATATTTAGAATAGAAACATTCGAATTTTGAAAACTAATTATTTCCTTAGATTTTTCAAGACGTGATTTTGTTTTAAGTTATTGTATGCCTAAATAAAAAATAAAAAAAATGTTAATTGCATAAGTTGATAAAAAATGCTATGCAATATCTTTACCGCGGCAGTCCCCGAGTGCCACACGTTTTTTTTTGTGTGAAACACCCTCTATGGGTACCCCGTCGCCAAACGCACCTTGTGGGGTAATGCACACACGGAGTTAAAACCACATGGTGCTGTTCGACTAAGTTTGCGAGTTTAAAAAAAGAAGACTAAAAGAAGCAGTGTACGCTAGTGATAAGACCGTTGGACTGTCGAATCAAAGGTCATCCATACATTTATGTTCACATGACTCAACAAAATGTATGGAACAGCTGTTTTTTTTTGCGATTTCATGGTTGGTCCCCTAGTAAAAGTTGTTCATAATGATGAGTTTAATGACCCCTTTTAAGGATGCTGGTGTTTTACAAATAACCCTGTATACTGTATAGATTATGTAATAATACTTTAAAATGTTCATGGATCATATCATCTGCCTAGCCTTTTCCCAACTGTGTTGGGGTCGGCTTCCAGTCTTACCGGATGCAGCTGAATACCAGTGTTTTACACGGAGCGACTGCCTATCAGAACTCCACAACCCAGGTACTGGGTTACACGATACCCCTTGGTAAGACTGGTTGTCAGACTTTCGGGCTTCTGACTACCCGTAACGACTCAAAGATCTACAATTGACAGCCGGGGCCAACAGCTTAACGTGCTATCCGAGGCACGGAGAGTGATAATTAATTTATAAAACGCACATAACTTACGAAAAGTCAGAGGTGCGCGCCTTGGGTTCGAACCCGAGACCTCTGACTTGCCAGTCAACGGTCACCACCACTAGGCTATCACGACTCCTTTAAAATGTTCATGAATATACAATTAATTGTTATATTACAGCTTGTCTGACCTGCGACCGGCCCCCACCCTCCATTTTGTTATTCACAATGGCTTGTACCGACAGGTTTCTAAATTATAATTCCTCATTGTGTCCTTTGTATAGAATACAAAGAGAATCACAATACTAAATGTGATTGTTTCAAAGTATGTTTGTAACTACGAGTATATATATAAATAATGCGTACATAAACTATCCGTCTGTCTATCAGCTTTCCGATGTCGGGGTAAAATATCTCCAATATGCGCTTTGGAGACGGTGCCAAGCCAAATGGGCTCCAGATTTCAATAAACCGTCAGCTTTTTGTGAGATTGGAAGGGTAAGTATTGTTACTTACTTAAGGGTAAGGGTTTGAGGGTCTGATTATAACTTACTAATACTAGTGATTGATGGTAGTGATTCTACAATCACTACCATCAATCACACCTTTTTACTTACAATTATGTATGTAGATATAGTAAGTACGGTGCCGTGTGGTTTCCGGCCTAAGAATAGCACCACTCCTACTCATCCCGCGGGTGTCGTAAGAAGCGACAAAGGGAAAGATCTGGAGGATGGGCAGCAGCATCCTTCTGTGTAACAGTAATCATCTGCTACTGCGATCACCAACCCGCTTGCCTAGTATGGCAATTATGGGCAAACACCATCTAATGAGCGCACAAAATATGTGATGAGACAGTCTAGAAGAATTAAGAAATCCAGAAGAATGACCAGCAGTGGACTGATGCAGGCCATGTAGGTAGGCCTCTGACATGGCTTTACACATCGTTGAAAAATCTCTCAGGTGTGCTGGTTTCCTCACGATGTTTTCCTTCACCGTTAGTCAGTGATGTCTTAGATTAACTAAGAAAGTACATATGACATTGAAAAAGTCACATTGGTACATGCCAATGTGACTTTTTCAATGTCAAATGCACTATGTAAGTTGCAAGCACGTGGGTCAATAACTAATGCGTATCATTGTTAGATGATTTGTTTTCTTAAATCATCATCTCCCTAGCCTTTTCCCAACTATGTTGGGGTCGGCTTCCAGTCTTACCGGATGCAGCTGAATACCAGTGTTTTACATGGAGCGACTGCCTATCAGACCTCCACAACCCAGATACTGGGTTACACGATACCCCTTGGTAAGACTGGTTGTCAGACTTTCGGGCTTCTGACTACCTGTAACGACTGTCAAAGATCTACAATTGACAGCCGGGGCCAACAGCTTAACGTGCTATCTGAGGCACGGAGAGTGATAATTAATTTATATATTTTGTTTTCTTAAATAAATTTGTATATACATACATACATAGACTCACGCCTGTTTCCCAAAGGGGTAGGCAAAGACAACGGATTTCACATAATTTCACTACATAGTATAAAACAAAGTCGCTTTCTCTGTCCCTATATCCCTATGTATGCTTAAATCTTTAAAAATACGCAACGGATTTTGTTGCGGTTTTTTTAAATAGATAGAGTGATTGAAGAGGAAGGTTTATATGTATATTGCACCCGTGCGAAGCCGGGGCGGGTCTAGTAATATATAATCACATATAGTTGTAAACTCATTAATTCCTAATAAACGAGTGCTTCCACGGCATACAGCTAGTTAACTAACCTTTCCAAAAACGTTAGAAACTGAATCATTAATCATAATACAAAGGCACCCGGACCCTATACAGAACTATTACAATTATGATCACGCCGTTACTCCGATGGGGTAGGCAGAATTTCAAACTACATAATTAATACAGAGTTATTTGTAAAACACCAGCATCCTTCAAAGGGGTCATTAAACTCATCATTATGAACAACTTTTACTATGGGACCAACTCTGATATCGTAAAAAAAAATCAGCTGTTCCATACATTTATGCTCACGTGACTCAACAAAATGTATGGAACAACTGATTTTTGATAAATATAGACTCACGCCTGTATTCCCCAGAGGGGGTAGGCAGAGGTGTGCAGTACACCCACGTTTCGCCGGCTATTTTATAAGTCCCATGTAATAGGGGGCGAGCCTATTGCCATTAACCGAGCACAATTCCAGACTCCTTGCTGCTACTGAGAATTTCCTAATGAAAAAACCCGATAACACTTTGCCCGACCCGGGGATTGAACCCAAGACCTCGTGCTTAGTGTAAAAAGTTATGCGTGATCATACAAAAAAATAACATACATGTCGAATTGATAACCTCCTCTGCTTCGCGTTTTTTCGTCGGTTAAAAATCACTCTACAAATCTACATTCTAAATTATTTAGCGTTATTATAATAAGAATTATTACTAGCCCAAACTGTCCCACTGCTGGGCAAAGGCCTCCCTACTCTCATTCCACTCTTCTCGATCGAGCGCAATGCACATCCAGTTTGGGCTAGTAATAATAATACAAATATTTGTCGTGACACAAAAATGTATAAATATAAATAATAATAATAATATTATGTGGTGGGCTACTATATTTTATATGTTTAAATGTATAGTTTTATTTTTTTATATATATTTAAAAATGTATTTTATATGTATAGAAAATACTTTAAGACTTTATAACACGTTATTAAACCGTCGCTTACAAATTGCTTTCAAATCAAAGTTGTTTTCTATCACTTGCAGCCGGCGCACGCGGCAGCAAGCGGCACATTTTAATTAAGAACCTTTATATTTATAACTCTTTGAGTGTTCACGCTGCTGTGAAGGGCTGTGTCACAGCGTTGATGTGACAGCTAGCCCATAAATATCACGAATGATTTTAATATTACAAGCTTTTATTTAACTTGCAATGTATGTTTGTTCGGGTGGAATCTTGCAAGCTGAATTAGAACCACTTCCTGTTATCCTACGGAGTTGAATTTTTGTGTGATAGTTCATTTCTAAACATCTTATATTTATGCGCTACTAGAAGCAAAACATTTGAAGCCCTTTTTACCCGACTGTTTTATGTATATTTATTTTTACCAAGTGATGACCTGAACCGACATCCAGGATTAGCTCTAGATAAAGAAAGAAAAAGATTTTATTTCTTATCAGGACATACGGACACAAAACATATTATGTTTAACAAAAACTAAAATTAACAAACAAAAATTTAAAAAAAAGGATAAAAAACTATTATCTATGCCAATAAGCCAGCCAGCCTTATTTTATTAAAATTGACAACATAAAGGAACTCTTCAACGGTAAATAGCATAGATATAATTTTTGTTTTTTTTTCAGAACCTGTTCGTTTTTCCCCTTTTTCGATTAAAAAAAAACATGCGCTCCACCGCAACACATCATAACTTACTTAATGGTTCGTGGCCAAATCGCTAAACACATACATTGACCAAAATTTTAAAATACCTTTGGTTTGTACGAAGTGTCATGATGGCGCATGCGTGTGCATGTACCAATGTGGCTATTTCAATTATTCAATATCATAATATGTACTTTCTTCACGTATTGTATTCGGGGAAGGCCCGACTAGTTTCGAACTCAAACGGAGTCCATTAGTGTGAGTGAGGTCCGCGACGCCGCCGCGTATACACCCGCTCTTGATAATGGACTCCGTTTGAGTTCGAAACTAGTCGGGCCTTCCCCGAATACAATACGTGAGTAAAGCCGTATCAATATTTATATATTAGTATGTCTCACGAAAGTTATTATTCTAAAATGTACTTTCTTAGTTAATCTAAGACACCACGACTAACGGTGAAGGAAAGTATCGTGAGGAAATCTAAACTTACTAGTCTGAAATCGGCAAGCAGTAAGCTAGCGTGGTGATTAATGCTCAATCCTTCTCTGTATGAGAAGTGGCCTTTGCCCTGCAGTGAGATAATTACAGGCTAGTTTATTTGTACGAAGTGAACCAGCTGTTTTCGTTGTTCTATGAACATGTTGATATATAATGAGACTTTTAGTAAACTGAGAGTAGATTTAATTTTAAATTAAGGACATCGCGTCGTGAGAGAAGTTTTTCCTTTTTATATTTAATAATTTAATGATGTAAAGCTTAAAGAATAAAAAGTATAAATAATAATAATTAGGTCGTATAATAATAATCTGCGTGTTGGACCGGGCCTCTTTCTTTAGGAAGAGAGGCCCGTGAATTAAGAAAAATACAAATAACAATTGCTGCCATTCTCTGTCACTCTGTAACTGCCAAGTCAAAGATCGTAGTTCGAAACCCAGTTCAGTTATTGTGTGCGCTCATTAGAAGGTGTTTTGCCCATAATCACCTCACTGGGCAAGCGGGTCGTCGATCGCAGTAGCAGATGATGGTGTATTCCGTTCTGTTCTACTAAGCTCGTTCTACTAGTAGAACAGAACGGAAAAAAATCTGCACAAATTCCGTTTTGTTCTACTAGTAGAACAAGACGGAAAAAAAATTGCCCAGATTCCGCCTTGTTCTACCAGTAGAACAGAACGGAATTTAGACGACTTTTTCTCTGTTCCGTTCTACTGCTCTAATAAGTCATAAGTTAACTGAGGCTTTCGATTTTTACGTTTTCATGATTCTTTTCTCCTAGTACTTCTACAATCCCAAACACATGCAAAATCAAAATCAAAATCAAAATATTTTTATTCAGACCATTAGGCACTTATGAATAGTCGTAATTCTAATATTTTTAATAAAAGAGTGACTCTAGTTGCCAGTTCCTAGGGCAGCCTACCCTTCATGGAGAAGAATCTGGCAAGAAACTCCATGGTTGCTCTTTTAAATATAGTGGCTTACAATATTTTAGGTTACATTGTTCTGAGGCTGTTACACAGAAGGATGTTGCTGCCCATCCTCCGGATCTTTCCCTTTGTCGCTTCTTACGACACCCGCGAGACGAGTAGGGGTGGTTCTATACTTAAGCCGGTAACCACACGGCATAACTAACAGCGGTTACCGCTAACTTTATCAAGGTATAATAGTTTTCTAATAAACTCTGTCACCCTCATAACAAACTTGTTGAAGATAAACCTTAAGATCAAAGTCGCGGCTTTTAAAGTCGGTTAACATCGAAATGAGAACTTAGTTTAGTTTGTGGTTCCAAATAACTACAGATTATTAGAAGTGCTTTGTTGTGGTTAGGAATGTGTAACTGAATTATAATCCTCATCATCAGTCTGTATTAGTCCACTGCTGAACATAGGCCTCTCCCAATGCGCGCCACTATTGGTATTTGCCCATAATCGCCACGCTGGGGGATCGTGGGTTCGAATCCCATCCGTATCAGTTGTTTTTTCAAATATCTTATTAAATTAAGCTATCATGTGCTTATAACATGTAAAAAAATCACAAAAATATTAGCTTGACCTGTTTATTATTTGGTTCAAATTTAGTAATCGATATTTCACCCCCTTCCTGTTGACAGATTGATCTGATATTTGGTACACAGCTTTAGTTTTGATGACAAAACTGTTTTAATATTTTTGTGAAATTTTTACATGTTTTAGCTCATGTTAGCTTATTAAATATAAATATTTAATAAGAAATTTGAAAAAAAACAACAAAAAATCCCATCCGTATCAGTTGTTTTTTCAAATTTCTTATTAAATATTTAAAATTGTTTTATGTAAAAAAAATTACTTAGGTATATTATAATCGCTTTCACACATAGATTCACGTAAAATTCGCAAAATCTTTAAAGAAAATGCGTACAAACATTTTGGTGTTAGCAACACCAACCGCTACCGGCGTTTATAATCACCGTCATTACGAGCGGGTAATCCCCGGGTGTTTTCAACGCCACATTGTTAATTTCCGCAATTTGTTCATACTTTGCCGTTTATAGCGGATTATGTTAGGGTTGCCTCGTGACATGTTTTTTTTAGGTTTAAAAAAAAATTCATTTTAAAAGTTTATCAAGTGGTATCGTTGGTCCAGTGGTACCAAGCGCGACTTCTTAGCACCAGGTCTTGAGTTCGATCCAGGGGTCGGGCAAAGTGTTATAAGGATTTTTCCATTAGGAAATTCTCAGTAGCAGCACAGCGGTTAATGGTAAGACTTGCCATGGGACTTATAACATAGCCGGCGAAACGTGGGTGTACTGCATACACCTACCCCCTCTGGGGAATTCAGGCGTGAGTCTATGAGTCAAAATTATAAAACTAGCTGATAACCACAACTTTTTTTACAAAATTTCAAATTTTAGAATAATAACTTTCGTGAGTCATACTAATATATAAATATTGATACGGCTTTACTCACGTATTGTTTTCGGGGAATGCCCGACTAGTTTCGAACTCAAACGGAGTCCATTTTCAGGAGCGGAGTATACGCGGCGGCGTCGCGGACCTCACTCAATCCCGCTCGTGATAAAAAAAAATCCGAACTTGGAAAAATCTTACTAACTATCAACCCTAGAGTACCCTTTGTCACCCGGCGGTTGCCGACGCATCCAATTTCCTTCTTATATTTAATAATTCACGTAAACCACAGGAATATTACGACATTGTCCGGACGTGGCTGAGCTGGGAGCTGGGTAGTGTTCCTGCCAAGATTATCTAAAAGAATCGGGCACTAGATTTTTTTTTTTCAAAGTGTATAAATAAAGGTATATTTTTGAACCCTCATTACATTTATATTTTTTAGAAACTGTTAAAAACAACCTGCTGTCAAAGATTAAACCTCAGGCTTTTGACATACGTTACGATATGCTAAAGTTAGATTAGTTGTCAGGATGTTATGAGGGAACTGTCTCCCTTTTTACGACTGTCAAAGATCTTCATGACAGCCGGGGTTAACAGCTTAACGTGCTTTCCGAGGCACGGAGCATGTGATAATTAATTTATAATACGCACATAACTTACGAAAAGTCAGAGGTGTATGCCTTGGGTTCGAACCTGAAACATCTGACTGGCCAGTCAACGGTCATGCGACTAGGCTATCTTTGCTGCCATATTTATATATTACTAGCTGCCCCGCGCGACTTCGTACGCGTGATTATCCTACTTCAAGGCCTATTCTACCCCTACCCTACTCTACCCACTACCCTACTCTACCCACGGTCAAGCCGTTTTCATGCTATGTCGTGACAACGGAAAACGGGTTTCATTTTTATATATATAGATTCCGGCTTTACTTACGGATTAATTTCGAAAACGCACGATAACTTTCGAACTCAAAACAGAGTCCATTTTCGAGTGAATCACGCGGCGGCGTCACAGACCTCACTTTAGCGAGTCTTGCCCACATTTTTACATAAAATGTTTATGACGGGATTAATTTAATTAGAGACTTAACAAACCATCTTGTATTTAAACCGTAATTTAATTAGGACAGGCCTTAAAATCTGACGGTTAATTACTTTCAAACTTGTACATACCTACAAGTTTAATAATACAATCTTATGTAGTATGTGGGATGTACCTACTACTAGAATTACTACCGTTGGTCATTATGATGTGAGTTGTCGTATTTTACTTACTACTGTATTCCCCAGAGGGGGTAGGCAGAGGTGTGCAGTACACCCACGTTTCGCCGGCTAAGTTATAAGTCCCATGTAATAAGGAGAGCCTATTGCCATTAACCGGGCACAATTCAGACCCAGAGCTGCTACTGAGAATTTCCAAATGGAAATCCAATAACACTTAGCCCGAGCCGGTGATCGAACCCAGGATCGCAAAGCAGTCACGCTTGCTTTTCAAGACGTTCTAAGTTTGTAAAAAGTAAACATTAGTATTTGTAGTCGTGGAGTCAAAAGTTTAAAAACTTGAAGACGCGCGATAATTCAATTTGTTGTTAAACTATAACTCTATTGTTATACATTGAGACTAGAAAATATTACGAACGGTGTTCACATAAAGACTTGTGACTTTTGAAAGTTTAAAAGAAATACTTTGATAGATTTGTTTACTGAACAGTTTCATAGGTTCGTGCCGTGTGATTCCGGAAAGGTCTCCAACTACAGTGGTTTTTTTAACATCTATGAAGCTTATTTGTATCTTTTGGGTAGGTTTTAGTTTTTAAACTATATTTTTAAACTATTGAATAGCTTTTATCGCGGGCTTTGAGCTCGGCGACCGAATCAAGAAATTCCGTAACGAAAATAAAAACCTAACACCCTTTATTGCAGAATAATCTAATTGAGTGTTTAAAACCTTATTAACTAACAAATAAGGTACCTAAATTGTATGTTGACACATTAAAAAACAAAACATTTAGAAATATGTATAAACATTTGAATTTCGAAAACTAATTTTGCTTAGATTTTTCAAGACGTGATTTTGTATTAAGTTTTTAAGCTATTGACTGCATAAATAAAAAATAAATAAATAATTATAATTGCATAAGTTGATAAAAAATGCTATGCAATAGCTTTGCCGCGGCAGTCCCCGAGTGCCACACGTTTTTTTTATATTAGAACTAATAAGGTAGTAAGATACTTCTGCTATAGAAAAAAACATGTTTTTTTGAAAAGAAAATACGGGTTTTTATAAAGGTTTAATCTTTACATTTACCTCAGATTTCTTAAGGAACGGAATATTGAAATGAGGTCCGTGTAAGTACGTTGTGAGGCCTATATAATATATTTTCACCCCTTCTTTAGAAAGGGATTGAAAAGAACCCTCACTCAATGTACGCGGAGATGTGTCGTGGAGCTACGAACATTTGGAGTTACAAATACATAATATAGACTCACAATCATCTGCCTAGCCTTTTCCTATGTTGGGGTCGGCTTCCAGTCTTACCGGATGCAGCTGAATACCAGTGTTTTACATGGAGCGACTGCATATCAGACCTCCACAACCCAGATACTGGGTTACACGATACCCCTTGGTAAGACTGGTTGTCAGACTTTCGGGCTTCTGACTACCCGTAACGACTGTCAAAGATCTACAATTGACAGCCGGGGCCAACAGCTTAACGCGCTATCCGAGGCACGGAGAGTGATTATCACTCTCCGTGCCTCGGATAGCGCGTTAAGCACCCGCGGGACGAGTAGTGGTTCTATTCTTAGGCCGAAACCACACGGCATGCCTCATCTAAAGTTTAGTAGCTTCACGCCCTTAAATAAAGTGAGTAATAGCAGGATAATGTGATTGTAGAGCAGACAACCCAGTATATCAAAGCTGGGCAACGCCATGGTAATAAAATATACAGACACAGGAGATTTGGATAGAATTTAATAAGCTTTAGACTGTTTGGGTGTTTGTTTACCGAAGGCAGGGAGAATTTAGGAACCCCATCAATTGTGTATGTAAAAAGTTATAAAAGAAAGAAAGAAGAAATATTTATTTGACTCGATACAAGCTGATGACACTTACATTAACTTATTAAAATATAATGTGCTTCTGAATTATCTGCCACGGTTGTAAAGCCAAAAAAAAGAAAAAAAGTTATGACGTTAAATAAAAAAAATTACTTCACTATTGTAATATAAATAACCAATATTATCTCCCATTCGGAGTCGTGGTGGCGCATTGGTTACGGAACCGCTTTGCAAGTGCGCGGTTGTGGGTTCGAACCTGGCATGTACCAATGTAACTTTTTCAATGTCATATGTACTTTCTTAGTTAATCTGACACCACTGACTAACGGTGAAGGAAAACATCGTAAGGAAACCTGGACTTTAATAGTCTGAAATCGCCAACCCGCAGTGAGCTAGCGTGGTGATTAATGCTCAATCCTTCTCTGTATGAGAAGAGGCCTTTGCCCTGTATTGGGACAGTTACAGGCTGATTTATTTATTTATTTATTTTATCTCCCATTGCATTTTGTGATTTTTTTCATGTTAGCTTATTAAATATGTCGAGGGATGGCCCACCACTATCAGATGGGTCACTGATCGCGATGGAATTGAAATAATACTTCAGATAGCCAGTTTTACACTGTATTCGATCATCAACATTAACACTTTACAATAATGATTACTGATTACACGGATGCCGACCGATAAAAATTACAAGGTTAGGAAACGCGGTGATTTCGACCCAACGTGGCAGCCGCGACCGCTCGCTCTCAAGTCTCGTTCCAAAGTGCCAGTCCAACCGACCGCTCATAATGACATCTCAAACGTCAACTGTCATTTGTCACAATCAAACATCAAAATCAATGCCATCGTTGTATCGACTTCACACTTGGACTTCACCCCATGGTTTTTTAAAAACAAAAAAAATTTCTAAAAGTATTATCTCCATCCTGTGTAGACTTAGACTCGGCCATTGCTGCAGTCCAGTGTTTCTCAAAAAGATTCGGATCCGGGATAGCTCTCTGTGCGAATGTGGTCTCGAAGATGGTACATTGGACCATATATTTTTTGCATGTTCTGAAAATTCCAGGTCTATAGACCTATACTCCCAACTACCAATCATTAAAATCCCCTTACCCATTAACTTCCATTCCCTTCTGTCCTATTTCTCTCCCAAATTAATCCCACTGCTAACTAAATTTATTAATGAAAATAATATTAAATTATAATAAATTCATAATTACTTCACAAATTTACCACAAAAAGTATTGGAATCGATGGTCTGCAAGCCCGCATACTGAGTGAAAAAAAAAGTCCTTATTGTTGCCGCCATCACTTGACACTGGCAGAGTTGTTGACAAGAGTCAGCTCGAAGGCCAATAATCAAAGAAGAAGAAGTGTACTACTTGACGTTTCCGTTATCGATTGTTTCTTAAAAAAAACTACATATTCAGAGATGGCGCCATAGGTAGTGACGCTGCGACAAATATCCTACTACTATTATAAAGGCGAAAGTTTGTAAGTATGGATGTATGGATGTATGGATGTATGGATGTTTGTTACTCTTTCACGTAAAAACTACTGAATGGATTTGAATGAAACTTCACCACAATATAGCTTATACATCAGAATAACACATAGGCTACAATTTATCAACATATCATGCGGGCGAAGCCGCGGGCGGAAGCTAGTAGATAATAATTTAATAAGAATGTTTTAAAAAAGCAACTCGTACGGATGGGATTCGAACCCACGATCTTCGGCGTACCGTGTCGACGCTCTGACCGCTAAGCCACCGTATCCTACTAGCTTTAGTCGAAATTTCGAATCTCTTTCTACGCCCAGAGCGTGTGGTAATATCTATCGGAACACATTACGTATTCGACTCAGTGCTCCAAACTTTGCAGTTATAAAAGGCACCGATGCGATTTTACCAATTTACTTAATATTTTTGGTCAGAGCGTCGACACGGTACGTCGAAGATCGTGGGTTCTAACTCCATCCCGTATCAGTTGTTTTTTTTTGTCTGACAACCAGTCTTACCAGGGGTATCGTGTAACCCAGTATCTGGGTTGTGGAGGTCTGATAGGCAGTCGCTTCATGTAAAACACTGGTATTCAGCTGCATCCGGTAAGACTGGAAGCCGACCCCGACATAGTTGGGAAAAGGCTAGGCAGATGATGATGATCAGTTGTTTTTTTTTCAATATTTTCTTATTAAATAATTATAAGTTTAAGTATTCTAGTGTGAGTTGTTGTTGTCTGATATTTCTTTCTCATCTTCTGTTTCAGACATAGCAACTTTGACGGCATTAACAGCTCTGTCCGTCGGTTTTAATGTTTGAAATCTTAATAAACCCTTTGGTGTTAACGTTGAACCTGAAAATCAAACAAAAACCCGGTTTTATTAGCTTCACTTGTAATCGACCGAAAAACCCGGTTTTATTAGCTTCACTTGTAATCGACCGAAAAAACCGGTTTTCGTATCGGTTTCAGTTTTAGCTAGATTCGGTAACAATGCTGGTTTTCGGCTTATTTCGTCATCACCGCAGGAGATACTATAGTGTACTAGTGCGTAAACGGGTGCACTCTCTATTTCCTCAGTCTCATAGTCCGGTGAGTCAGCAATCCGACACGACTGGAGAGAGATCAGGCGTAGGACCAACAGCGTTACGTGCTGTCCGAGGCACGGAGCAAGTGATAATTAATTTATAATACGCATATTATTTGCGCCCTGTGGTTTCCAGCCTAAGAAAAGAACAACTTCTATTCATCCCGCGGATTTCACAAGAAGTGACAAAGGGAAAAATCTGGAGGATGGGCAGCAGCACTCATCGCTTGCCTAGCGTGGCGATTAAGGACAAATACCTCCAATGAGCGCACAATATGGCGCGTATTGGGAGAGGCCTATGTCCAGCGGTGGACTAATACAGGCTGATGATATAATATACAAAATGAGATGGCACCTCATTACTTTCGAATTATGATTGAAACTTAATTCTAAATGAGTTTTTATAAAAACATAGTTTTTAACCGTAGAGTATTCACGAAAATATAGAGTGATAACGTCAACCACATTGCCTTGTGCGGAGCGAAAGCAGGTCTCACCATACAAATGTTAAAATGTCATTTTTTCAAATTATGTTTTGTAGACGTTTTTCATAATTTAACTCAGCAGTTAACCATGATATAAGCTAAAATGTAACTTTTTCGCTCGTGGAGCCTAGTTGAACCGCAGTTGATCGAGGTATGATCGCAAACGGAGCTCGTGTCGCGGCCGCGTTGTTCATACCCGTGCTCGCAGTTCATACTTCTATAGGGTTACTCTATATTTTCTTATGTACTCTAAGTTTTTAACCAAGCTTTTATATTGGCTATATTGGATTATCTAAACTAAATGTATATGCAAAACTTTGTATCTGTGCTGTTGACCGCTAAAGAGTTCTTTTATCTGGAGCTAATCCTGGATGTCGATTCAGGTCATGCTTACCATAAAAATGCATTGTCATCGGAACTGAATATGCAAAAATTCAATACCGGTAGGATAAGAGGAAGTGGTTCTAATTCAGCTTGCAAGATTCCACCCGAACAAACATGCATTGCAAGTTAAATAAAAGCTTGTAATTAAAGTGAGCGAAACCCCGAGTAAAAGTATTGAACATTTACCAGCGAATTCAGATACTTGAATGCAAGGCGGTCGAAATATTCTCGTCTGATCAAGAACAGTATTGACGTCAGTAACGTTTAACCCCCATTTCACAAATAAAGCTTTTAACCCTCGCTTCAAAGAGTCGAAGTCGTGTTTTCTCCCTGAAAAAAAAATGTCCTATTATTTTTGAGTTATTCCCGACCGATCCCCTACAACCGATTACAATTAAGATGGCGGTTTGGGCCACTAAACCATTGGCTCCAGCTGTCAAGAAGATCTTTTGACAGCCGTTATTGGGAGTTAGTACTCTCATACAATCCTGACAACTGATCTAACTTTAGAATATCGTATCCCTGGTTGCAGCAATCACATAGGCAGTCATTCCATACAAAACTGATATTCAGCTGCATTTGGTTAGATTAGAAGCCGACCCCAACAAAGTTTAGGAATAATAAGGCTAGGAGGATGATGATGAGTTTGAGTTTCCCTCTTTGAAGTTCACTTACCACTCGAAAAAAAAACTTAACCGACTCTTTGGAGTCGGTTCCAAGCCAAGTTTTAGCCTCTATCGGAATACATTACGTATCCGACTCAGTGCTCCAAACTTTGCAGTTTTAGATAGATATCACCACACGCCCTAGGCGTAAAAAGAGATTTCCACTGATTCTGGGGAAGCGGTTAGAGCGTCGGCACGGTACGCCGAAGATCGTGGGTTCGAATCCCATCCGTATCAGTTGTTTTTTCAAATTTCTTATTAAATCAATATATACCAAATGTGGTTAGATTAGAAGCCGACCCAACAAAGAGAGGAAATTGGAAATAATAAGGTTACGAGGATGATGGCTTGTCAGGCGACTACGGCACTCCAACATGCCGTCGCGGATGCCAAGTCTCGGTCCTGGAGCGAGCTTCTCGAGGGGTAGGACAGGGACCAATGGGGGGGACCATATAGGATGGTCATGGGCAAATTACATCCATGGGTCCCATCCATCACGAAGACCAGTGACGGATCACTGGTCTTCGTGATGGGTTCAGTAGAATCGGAATACTACTGAAGAGAGTCGTTAACACAATTTTTCTGGTAGTTAGGGACAGTCCCTTGCTACCCCTGTTATCGTAGGTAGTATGTAGTAGGGGTAGAGTAGGAGTTGCGTCAGGTAGGGGTAAAGCGGGTAGGGTAGGGGTTGGGTAGAGTAGTGTAGGGTAGAAAGAGCGTAGAGTCGCGCGGGGCAGCTAGTATAATAATAATAACCTGGACACGGCTCGCATAGTCAGAAGGTTCCTTTCTCTGGAGCCCTGACCACCGGTAGCTTGGACTCTGTTCCCGATACCGGTAAGCTACTATATTTTATATTTTTAAATGTATATTTTTATTTTTTACTAGCTGCCCCGCGCGACTTCGTACGCGTGATTACTATCCTACTTCAAGGCCTATTCCACCCCTACCCTACTCTACCCACTACCCTATTCTACCCCTAACCTACTCAACCCCTACCCTACTCTACCCCTACCCTACTTTACCCACTACCCTATCCCTAACCTACCCTAATCTACCCCTACCCTACCCTAAACTACCCCTACCCTACCCTACCCTACCCCTACCCTACCCTGCTATACCCCTACCCTACTATACCGCTACCCTACCCTACTCTACCCCTACCCTACTCTACCCCTTTTTCTCACCTTTAAACCTTCCCTGGATCTCCACAAATAATTCAAGACCAAAATCAGCCAAATCGGTCAAGCCGTTTTCATGCTATGTCGTGACAACGGAAAACGGGTTTCATTTTTATATATATAGATAGATATATATTTAAAAATGTATTTTATATGTTTAAAAATGAATAAAAGAATTAATAACCTGGAATTAATACGTTCATTAACATCCCGACAGCACTCTCATCCCATTGGTATAATCTTATGGGAATATTGCTGATTTGGTATAAAATGGAGCGCATCTCCTCTTTGGTGTACGAAGTCGTATTCACGGTTAGAAGTTGGAATAATCTGCAATAAAAAATTAAATAATTTAGTTTCAGTTTCCCTCTTTACGGTGTGTAACAGCAGTGATAGCATAGTGGTATGAATGTTGGACTGCCAAGTCAAAGGTCTCAGGTTCAAACCCAAGGCGCGCACCTCTGACTTTTCGTAAGTTATGTGCGAATTATAAATTAATTATCACCTGCTCCGTGCCTCGGTAAGCACGTTAAGCCGTTTGCCCGGTTGTCATGAAGATCTTTAACAGTCGATATAGGGAGTCAGACCTATATCGACTAAAAATTTTTGACAGAGATAACCTCATAAAAATCCTGACAACTAATCTAACCTTAGAATATCGTATCCCTTTGGGTTGGGGTCAGATAGGCAGTCGCTCCGTAGAAAACTGATATTCAGCTACATCTGGTTAGATTAGAAGCCGACCCCAACAAAGTTTAGGCTAAGAGGATGATGATGAGTTTGAGTTTCCCTCTTTGAAGTTCACTTACCACTCAAAAAAAAACTTAACCGACTCTTTGGAGTCGGTTCCAAGCCAAGTTCTAGCCTCTATCGGAATACATTACGTATCCGACTCAGTGCTCCAAACTTTGCAGTTTTAGTTAGATATCACCACACGCCCTAGGCGTAAAAAGAGATTTCCACTGATTCTGGGGAAGTGGTTAGAGCGTCGGCACGGTACGCCGAAGATCGTGGGTTCGAATCCTATCCGTATCAGTTGTTTTTTCAAATTTCTTATTAAATCAATATATTACCTTTTCGCCATTCCATGCTCCACTGTTATTTCATTGTTAGTAAAATCATTCTTATGCCCATTAATATAAGGCGTAACTAGGTCTAAACAATGCGTCCATTTCTGAGGTTTCTTCCTCTCTACTTCATCATGAAACATCAAATTCCTTCTATAAAAGATCTCTTTTGGCTTTTGAATAGATTTTTTATGTTTTTTCTTCTTATTAGTCTTTGCAGGTTTTATTTCTTCTATAGATTCACTGGGGATGTACTTCTCTGTGGTAGTAGTTTTAATTTCTGGTAGTTTATACCTGTTTTAGATAATATAATTATATAATATGGCAAACAACTTAGTTACATGTAAATATTTAATAAAAAATTTAAAAAAAAAAAAAAAAAATCAAATTTCTTATTTAATATTTACATTTAATAAGCTAATATGTGCTAAAAAACATGTAAAATTTCACAAAAAGAACTTAGATACTGTCATGTATTTATAAGTATTATAATCTGTGACAGATCTTGATGTTTTATATTATCTATGGTCTCTTGATTTCGTGTAACACAAAAAGGTGCACGTACCGGGTCTGTCAGTAAGTCTGTATCTTGTAATCTTAAAACTAATAAAATAATAGAAGTCAGTCAAGTTAGTGTTATCATTTACTTCCACGGACGACGCACCCACGCACCAACAAAAAACATTAAACTTACACTTATTACGTTTATTGTTATTTACACGAACACATAACGTAGAAATAAAACAATCAGTATCAGAATCTAATACAATCAGAACTTGGTAAAATGTTTATAAAAGTTTTAGGAAATAACATCTATATATATAAAAATGAAACCCGTTTTCCGTTGTCACGACATAGCATGAAAACGGCTTGACCGATTTGGCTGATTTTGGTCTTGAATTATTTGTGGAGATCCAGGGAAGGTTTAAAGGTGAGAAAAAGGGGTAGAGTAGGGTAGGGGTAGAGTAGGGTAGGGTAGCGGTAGAGTAGGGTGGGGGTAGAGTAGGGTAGG
Source organism: Protodeltote pygarga (assembly GCA_936450705.2). Lineage (NCBI taxonomy): Eukaryota > Metazoa > Arthropoda > Insecta > Lepidoptera > Noctuidae > Protodeltote > Protodeltote pygarga. The sequence goes on from OW388278.2 coordinate 6,414,311, forward strand.
GGTAGAGTAGGGTAGTGGGTAGAGTAGGGTAGGGGTAGAATAGGCCTTGAAGTAGGATAGTAATCACGCGAACGAAGTCGCGCGGGGCAGCTAGTTAATCACTAAATACTGAAGTTAACATAATATTATTCGCGCGTCAGAGTCGCGGGATCAATGTTTTTCCGTACGTCTGATCTCGTCGGCGATCGGGGCCGTTTTCCTCGACTCGTGCAACTCAACGGGACGCGATGACATTAAGTCACAAAATATTAAATTAAATATCAAAGGCGGCCGCTTTTGACACTGCTGCTTGAGTGGCGGTGGCTTTGTAGATCGGGCGAGACGGGCGCTACCTATGATGACGCCATGATGTTTCTTTTAACCGAGCTTATAACGACGTAGTACGACATGGTTTCATCCCGCGTTACAATTATTATTTTTTTACGAAAACCGGTTTTGTCATCAAAACTAAAGCTGTGTACCAAATATCAGATCAATCTGTCACCAGGGGGGGGGGCGAATTATCGATTACTAAATTTGAACCAAATAATAAACAGGTCAAGCTAAGTAGAACCGTTTAAAAACCGGTTTTGTCTTCAAAACTAAAGTTGTGTACCAAATATCAGATCAATCTGTCAACAGCAAGGGGATGAAATATCGATTACTAAATTTTAACCAAATAATATACAGGTCAAGCTAAGTAAAACCGTTTAAAAATAACATTCGTGTGTTTGAGTGAGACTTATTTGTTAAATATTATTACGACTGTATCCATTCACGGACAGATTTCAGAAATATCCGACTCTTAGAGTATACAGGGTTATTTGTAAAACACCAGCATCCTTAAAAGGGGTCATAAAACTCATCATTATGAACAAATTTTCCTATGGGACCAACCCTGAAATCGCAAAAAAATTCAGCTGTTTCATACATTTATGTTCACATTCACATAACTCAACAAAATGTACTTAAATTTTTTTTTTTGCGATTTCAGGGTTGGTCCCATAGTAAAAGTTGTTCATAATGATGAGTTTAATTACCCCTTTTCAGGTTGTCGATGTTTTAAAAATAACCCTGTATAATTAGGTATATATTAGTTTGATTCACGAAACTCATTATTCCAATTAATCAAAGTTTATAATTTTTTTTTTATTTATAAACTCACGCCTATATTCCCCAGAGGGGGCAGGCAGAGGTGTGCAGTACACCCACGTTTCGCTGGCTATGTTATAAGTCCCATGTAATAGAGGGCGAGCCTATTGCCATTAACCGGGCACAATTCCAGACTCCGTGCTGCTACTGAGAATTTCCTAATGGAAAAACCCAATAACACTTTGCCCGACCCGGGGATCGAACCAAGGACCTTGTGCGAGGCAGTTTATAATTATAGTTACCTGTTCTTAAATTTTCTTTTATCAGTTTCTAAAATCGGTGTGAGCGGTAGTTGTTCTCCGTCAACATACTCGTACATGTCGGAGTATTGCTCTGACACTGCGTTGTTGTGGATCTTTTGTCGGAGTTTTAGTTTTAAAGCTTCTATTCTTTCACTGATTGGGACCTCCTGTGTTGTCATTGAGATGCAGAAATGATTTTGGAATGCTGTAACATTAATGTAACATTATGTAATGCCCTCTTGACCGAATTTCGGTCACAGCGGCCAATCTCAACGGAGATTAGCCGTCAACGTGGGAGACATTATAATGCACAAGTGTGTATGCAAACACAGGTGCACTCTCTATTCCCTCACTCTCATAGTCCGATGGGACGACAATCGGAGAGTGATAATTAATTTATAATACGCACATAACTTACAAAATGTCAGAGGTGCCTTGGGTCCGAACCCGAGACCTCTGGCTTGCTAGACAAACGGTCATACTATGAGGCTATCACAACTCCTAACGATTAACGATAGATAACGAACTCTCATCATCTGCCTAGCCTTTTCCCAACTATGTTGGGGTCGGCTTCCAGTGTTACCGGATGCAGCTGAATACCAGTGTTTTACATGGAGCGACTGCCTATCAGACCTCCACAACCCAGATACTGGGTTACACGATACCCCTTGGTAAGACTGGTTGTCAGACTTTCGGGCTTCTGACTACCCGTAACGACTGACAAAGATCTACAATTGACAGCCGGGGCCAACAGCTTAACGTGCTATCCGAGGCACGGAGAGTGATAATTAATTTATAAAAAAGAGTATAATAAGTGCAGGGTTTCATTAGCCGATAACGAACTACATGGCAATTAATTTATTGATATATGAGCAGGATTTTTAAGAGCAGCGGTGCCCGGGGGATGCGGGACGCGTGTATAATGTGTAAATTGTGTATTTAGTATGTTTAGTATTTAGTATGTCGTATTTCGTATGTCGTATTTAGTATATAATTTATTATGCTTATTGTTGTATTTTTTTAATATTTTTTATTTATTAGGGATTTGTAATTTTATTTTTTAATACATAGATATAGGTGTGGTTTTGTTATGTCTAATAAATGTTGCTTTCTTTCTTTCTTTCAGCTGAGCTCCTTTGTATGGGTATACTCCTTAGAGTATATAAGAAAATATAGAGCAACCCTATAGAAGTATGAACCGTGAGCACGGGTATGAACAACGCGGCCGCGACACGAGCTCCATTTGCGATCATACCTCGATCGACTGCGGTTCAACTAGGAAAAAGCGAGCGAAAAAGTTACATTTTAGCTTATATCATGGTTAACTGCTGAGTTAAATTTTAAAAAACGTCTAGAAAACATAATTTGAAAAAATGACATTTTAACATTTCTATGGCGAAACCTGCTTTCGCTCCGTACAAGGCAATGTGGTTGACGTTATCACTCTATATTTTCTTGGTAGTCGTGATAGCCTAGTGGTGGTGACCGTTGACTGGCAAGTCAGTGGTCTCGGGTTTGACCCCAAGGCGCGCACCTCTGACTTTTCGTAAGTTATGTGCGTTTTATAAATTAATTATCACGTACTCCGTGCCTCGGAAAGCACGTAAAGCCGTTGGCCCTGCGCCTGATCTCTTTCCGATCGTGTCGGAAGGCCGTCCCATCGGACCATGAGAGTGAGGGAATAGAGAGTGCACCTGTGTTTGCGCACACACTTGTGCACTATAATATCTCCCGCGTCGATGGCTAATCTCCGTTGAGATTGGCCGCTGTGACCGACATTCGGTCAGGAGAATATTAGTATTATTATTATTTTTTCTTGAATACTCTATGGTATACTCCTTCAATTACTCATTAGTAGTATATTCCAACTCTACTTACATAACATTAAAGATAAAATTATAAAAATCTTCATTTTATTCACAGTGTTTTACCAAAATACACGGAGAAATGGAACTCGTAAAAAAAACTTTGTTTCATATTTCAATATAAAAATCAGAATTCGCTAAAACTACGGTCATGATATCGCTAAAGAAATTAAAAAAACAATCTTGTAATGTAATAATATTTCGACGTACCTAATTAAAATTGTTCGTCCATTTTAAAACAATTTTTTTTTTAAATTCATTGAGTACCTAAGCATTTTTACCCGACTACAAAAAAAGGAGGGTTATGATTTTAGCCGTCTATGTATGTATGTAAGTATGTATGTATGTATGTAAGTTTGTTCATCTGTTCCCTCGTAGCTCCTAAACTATTTATTGTAATTCAAAAAATAAAATAATAATTCGGTTAATAATAACCGAATTTTTTTGGCTAATTATAGAAAAATGTGTTAAATACGAGTAGTACATCAAATTAAAATTATTTATGTTGAAGTCAAATAATTATAAATTTTTCATGTGTTTATTATATTTTGTTCGGTTAGATTTCTAGAAGAAAATGTTGAAAAATGTTGTCAGTTTATTAATAATTATTATTTGTAAGTGTCTTTTGAAATAAATATTATAAATTTCTACTTGTGCCGTGCGGTTTCCGGCCTAAGAATAGAACCACCCCTACTCGTCCCGCGGGTAAGAAGCGACAAAGGGAAAGATCAGTCAAGAGAAAGTTCAACTCCCGCCTGAGTCAGTTTTTTTTTTTGACGTGACAACGTCTTAAATTAGGTTGCGGCTGGGAGTCACTTATGAAAAAGTGTAACGCTCGGTAACGTTACGATGAGTCACCGAACGAGAGAGAGGCCCGCCGAATGCCTATATCAATAAATATTCTACCGAGAAAAAGACGTTGTCACGTAAAATCTTCGCCCGTAAAACCGACTTTACAGGCAACCATTTTTATTTTATATAAAAATTAAATTAAAATTATTTTTTTAAATCTTTATTTATGTTTAGGGGCTTTTATCCGATAGATATGTCAACCCCATCGTACCTTATTACAGAATTAACTCTTAACTAATACAACAAAATTAATTATAATTAATTACTTAATTTAAGACGAATCACTACTGAACGATCATTACCAAACGACATAATTTTTTAGCTGCCTCTGATCTCGGCTTTGATAAGACGCTTTGTTATTGCGAGTTTAAAAACATGTGCATATACATGTAAAAAACATAACATTGATAAATTGTAGCCTATGTATTATTCTGATGTATATCTAAGCTATATTCTATTGTAAAGTTTCATCAAAATCAGTTCCGTAGTTTTTGCGTGAAAGAGTAACAAACATTCATCTATTCATTCTTACAAACTATCACTTTTTTAATATGAGTAGGTCTTCTTCTTCTTATCGTATGGTTGATGAACAACCTGGTGTCAGAGTTTAAACCGCCCGTAGGCCTCTGACATGGCTTTACACACCCTTGAAAAATCTCTAAGGTGTGCTGGTTTCATCACGATGTTTCCCTCACCGTTTTAGCAACTGATAATTAATTTATAATCGCACATAACTTACGAAAAGTCAGAGGTGCGCGCCTTGGGATCGAACTCGAGACCACTGACTTCTCAGTCGACGGTCATACCACTTGGCTATCAGTGCGCCTTATATTAGGTTATATTTTGCGTCGCTGATTTTAATTAATTTTTGCTCAAAACATTTTAAAATCATACCATTTTAATTAGAAAATGTTATCAGTCGTTTTTTTTAAGTACGGCAGTCGTATAGTTCTTGATAATATTTAATTAATAAATTCGATATTCGATAGAGTCGTGATAGCCTTTTTTTTTTTTTTTTTTTTTTTGTTTCGTGTGGAAAACCCCTTATGGGTACTCCACCACCAAAGGGCCAGTGATGGAGTTATGTCCGACTCGCACGGACTAAAAACCACACGGTGTTCCTCAACGGACCTCTGGACGGGAGAACGGGGTTCACTTGTGTATTCACCGCCCTCCCGCCCTGGTCTTGACCCGCCAATGGCAGGTCCCGCCGTTGTCGGCGCCCTGGCCGCCGCCGAATCCTCTTGAGAGGCGCGCGTGGAACACGACGCGTCGTCCTCTTGGGCCTGTTAGTGGTTGGGCGTCAGACTGCCCCTAGGTCCGACGAGAGTCGTGATAGCCTAGTGGTGGTGACCGTTGAGTGGCAAGTCGCGCACCTCTGACTTTTCGTAAGTTATGTGCGTTTTATAAATTAATTATCACTCTCCGTGCCTCGGATAGCACGTTAAGCTGTTGGCCCCGGCTGTCAATTGTAGATCTTTGACAGTCGTTACGGGTAGTCAGAAGCCCGAAAGTCTGACAACCAGTCTTACCAAGGGGTATCGTGTAACCCAGTATCTGGGTTGTGGAGGTCTGATAGGCAGTCGCTCCATGTAAAACACTGGTATTCAGCTGCATCCGGTAAGACTGGAAGCCGACCCCAACATAGTTGGGAAAAGGCTAGGCAGATGATGGTGTGTTGTGTGTATTGATAGAGTTAGAATTATTTGAATGAGATTTTTTTATGCTTTTAGTTAGTAATAACATTTTTTTTACATGTTAGCACATAGCACATGTTATTATATCACTATATAGTATAAAACAAAGTCGCTTCCCGCGTCTGTGTGTCCCTATGTATGCTTAGATCTTTAAAACTACGCAACGGATTTTGATGCGGTTTTTTTAAATAGATAGAGTGATTCTTAAGGAAGGTTCATATGTGCATTACACCCGTGCGAAGCCGGGGCGGGTCGCTAGTTAAATATAATTATTTATATAAAATATTGATACGGCTTTACTCACGTATTGATTTCGGGGAATGCCCGACTAGTTTCGAACTCAAACGGAGTCCATTTTCAAGAGCGAGTGTATACGCGGCGGGCATCGCATTGGCATTTCCTGAAATCAATGCGTGAGTAAATTATCATATTTCATATCATATAATTAGTATGACTCACGAAAGTTAGTACCTATTCTAAAATATAATTATTTAATAAGAAATTTTGACAAAAACTAACAACTGATATGGTTAGGATTCGAACCCACGATCTTCGATGTACCGTGTCGACGCTCAGACCGCTAAGCTAATTAAGTTAATTTCTAAAACATACATGAATCCGAAAAGTCAGAGGTGTGTGTATTTCGAATCCACGACCTTTTCACGCATCTAACGATCATACCATTAAGCTATTACTGGTTTTTTTTTATTTAGTAGATAACTTATATTAATAATATAAGTATTTTTTTTTTACGTAAAATGGGTTTGTCATCAAAACTGAAGCTGTGTACCAAATATCAGATCAATCTGTCAACAGGAAGGGGGCGAAATATCGATTACTAAATTTGAACCAAATAATAAACAGGGCAAGCTAAGTTTTACTTTTAAAAAAAAGAAAGGAGTCAATGTCCTTTGAAGGAATCCATGTCAAAAAATGTCAGTACTAGAAAATTAGTTCGCAAAAGCTGTACTGCCTATATACAAAACAAAATGAGCACCCTGTACATACGCGACCTCGCTATCAAGAATACTGAACAGCCTGTATACAGACATTATGTGCCTATAAATGTCCTTGCTACGAACGTGCTACGACTGCAGCTACGCCGTAGTGGTGCTACGAAATTGCTACGATGCGACATAGGGTCAAGTGTTCTGTTGATGTCTACCTAGATTTTTTTTATTATTAAATGTTTTGTTTAATGTTGCTTCGAAGTTTAAAATATAAATCTTTTTAAATTATTTTTTTATACTGATATAGGTACTCAATGACGTCCTCTAAAATAGTTTTTTTTTTCTGTAAGAATATTTTTATTTTTAATATTTTGTTTTTGCCACAACATGTAAGAAAAAACATTTGTAATGTAACTGTTTTTTTTAATATTATATTTTATTTTATATTTTTTTATATTATATTTTTTTTCTTTTATGTAAGATACATTTAGAAAGGTCGGGCAGAATAATAATAACTAACTTTTAATACACCTAGAAAAAAAAACAACTTTATTATAAGGATGAAATTAGTCTAAAAGACCGCTACCTACTTTTATAGTTACATCAAGAAAAAAAAATTAACAAAGAAAAAAATCGAATACATTTTTTTAACAGTGTGAATACTGAATTTTGAATATTTTATTCTGTTTTAGCAACAGCGCCATACAGCTACGCATTAGCTTGGTTTTTGATTAGGCACAGGCGTCTGTAAAGTGATCTCCCCGAGCCTCGCTGTGCACTGCGGCAAAACTAATCCAATTAATTAAAACTAATTAATCCAACTTCAAAACACTAAAATGCTAGAAAAGCTTAAATTCATTCATATTGAAGCCAAGGCTTTTCATTATAGTAAAACTACACTACTGCACTGATAGCCTAGTGGTATGACCGTCGACTGACAAGTCAGAGGTCTCGAGTTCGATCCCAAGGCGCCCACATCTGACTTTTCGTAAGTTATGTGCGTATTATAAATCAATTATCAGTTGCTAAAACGGTGAGGGAAAACATCGTGATGAAACCAGCACACCTGAGAGATTTTTCAATGGTGTGTAAAGCCATGTCAGAGGCTTACGGGCGGTTTAAACTCTGACACCAGGTTAATCAACCATACGATAAGAAGATAGAAAAACTGAATCCATCCATCCACAAAAAGCTTTTTATTACAAGCTTAGGACGGTGATTAAAGCCAAGACGACATCTCAAAAATCAAAAAAATCAAAAATCATAATATTTTTATTCATGTAGACCATTAGGCACTTATGAATAGTCATAATTCTAAAATTGTTTATTATAGGAGTGACTCTAGTCTATCTAACATGGAGAGTCACAATCCCCTCTAGTGGGGGAACGATTTAGGAGGAGGACAGAGACCGTCTGCCGTGTGGTTTCCGGCCTAAGAATAGAACCACCACTACTCGTCCCGCGGGTGTCGTAAGAAGGCAAAGGGAAAGATCCGGAGGATGGGCAGCAGCATCCTTCTGTGTAACAGCAATCATCTGCTAGCGGGATCCCGATTTTGGGCAAATACCTCCAATGAGCGCACAATAGTTGCGCTCATTGGGAGAGGCCTATGTTCAGCAGTGGACTAATACAGGCTGATGATGATGATAGTCGGTAAAGGAAAACGTCGTCAGACATGAAGTTATTCTCAATGGTAAGTAAAGCTATGTCAGAGGCCTATGGGTGGTTTAATTCTGACCCTATGACGGTTGTACTGGCTGCAATATTGCAAAGAAGAAAAAAAACATGTATTTAGTCTTGTTTCATGTGTCTTTGTTTAAATACATGAAAAATTAATGATAACATAGTCATAGACTCACGCTTATATTCTTCAGAGGGTGTAGGCAGATGCTTTCGTCGAGATTGACACTCTAACCAAAATTTGTTCAGGAGAACATCATTATCAAAATAAACACCAAATACATTCTTTATTCTTATTCAGCTGGCTGTACATTAACTAAACAAATTAATTATCACTCTCCGTGCCTCGGATAGCACGTTAAGCTGTTGGCCCCGGCTGTCAATTGTAGATCTTTGACAGTCGTTACGGGTAGTCAGAAGCCCGAAAGTCTGACAACCAGTCTTACCAAGGGGTATCGTGTAACCCAGTATCTGGGTTGTGGAGGTCTGATAGGCAGTCGCTCCATGTAAAACACTGGTATTCAGCTGCATCCGGTAAGACTGGAAGCCGACCCCATAGTTAGGAAAAGGCTAGGCAGATGATGTACATTAACAAAACGATAAAAATAACAAGTGCCCAATAACTGGGTACTTCACCTCAGTAATTTTATTAGGTTGTAAAATCTCCGTAATGCTGTGACGAGGCTAGAATATTTTTTTTAAAATAATTTGATGACAGAATAAAGTTTTGGAGGAAGATAAATTAGATTAACTAGATAAACTAATATTAAATAAACTATATAATATATAAAAACTATAAACTATATATAAACTATATAATATTTAATATAATATAAACTAATATTAATAATAGATAAATTAGATAAACTAGAGTAAATAATATTAATATCCTCCTGACCGAATTTCGGTCACAACGGCCAATCTCAACGGATATTAGCCTAGCCAGGAGATATTATCTAATAGTGCACAAGTGTGTGCGCAAACACAGGTGCATTCTCTATTCCCTCACTCTCATAGTCCGATGGGACGGCAATCCGACACGACCGGAGAGAGATCAGGCGCAGCAACGGCTTTACGTGCGCACCGAGGCACGGAGTAAGTGATAAATAATTTATAATATTATGCACATAACTTATTCGCCTTGGGTTCGAACCCGAACTGGGTTCTGAGTTGACTTGCCAGTCAACGGTCAACCACTGCTATAACTGGTGTGTGTCGTTGATAACCGACTTCCAAAAAAGTGAGGACGAGAGCCTCCTTACTAGAAACATTTAAAAAAAAAATCTGCCTCAAATTACCGACCCCCTTTTTTTCGGACATCGGTTAATTTTTCGTCACTAAATCGTTTTAAATTTTGAACTAACTACATAAAGCGTCACAATATAAACTTAAATAAAACAAGAAACTAAAATAAACCAAACTATTCAGTTAAATGTTACCAAAATTAATTTTGAACCAAACTCGTAGCGGCTTCAAACTGCGTAACTTGCTACGGGCTACGAGCGTAGCATACTCGTAGCGGAATGCTACGGCGTAGTGCAGTTGAAAAGTTTATATGTGCGTTGAGTTTTTAGGTCAAGTGTGAGTGTGGGCTTAAATAGGTTTTCAGGCTGTTTTAAGGCTATTTTAAGGCTGTTTGAGGCTGTTTTAACCCTTATTTAGAAAGTAAATGTTAGTAAAAAATTTAAAGGGTCAGAATTTTTTTTTTTTTAATTTTTGTTTTAGCAAATTTTTTTTTAAAGTGTTCTGTTGTGGTGACGCATTGTTAAGGACTAGCTTTGCAAGTACGTGGGCGTGGGTTCGATCTTGCCAAAATATTCTTAAATTCAGGCAGTGTTGGAAATATTTTTAAGAAAATTTATTTTTAACATATTTTTACGCCTGTGTTAATATAGCCAGATTTAGGCAGAGGTGTGCAGTACACTCACATTTCGCCGGCTTTGTTATAAGTCCCATGTAATAGGGGGCGAGCCTATTGCCATTAACCGGGCACAATTCCAGACTCCGTGCTGCTACTGAGAATTTCCTAATGGAAAAACCTAATATCACTGCCTGACTCGAGGATCGAACCCAAGACCTCGTGCTCAGCAGTTGCGCTTACTAGCCCTAGACAAAGAGACAGTCAATTTATTTTTAAACGGTTTTACTTAGCTTGACCTGTTTATTATTTGGTTCAAATTTAGTAATCGATATTTCACCCCCTTCCTGTTGACAGATTGATCTGATATTTGGTACACAGCTTTAGTTTTGATGACAAAACCGTTTTACGTAAAAAAAGTACTTATATTATTCCATTAGGAAGTTCTCAGTAGCAGCACGGAGTCTGGAATTGTGCCCGGTTAATGGCAATAGGCTCGCCCCCTATTACATGAGACTTATAACATAGCCGGCGAAACGTGGGTGTACTGCACACCTCTGCCTACCCCCTCTGGGGAATACAGGCGTGAGTCTATGTTATTGTTTGTTATTAAGACCAATTTAAAAAAATCATTGAAAAGGCACTGATAGCCTAGTGGTATGACCGTCGACTGACAAGTCAGTCTCGAGTTCGATCCCAAGGCGCGCACCTCTGACTTTCGTAAGTTATGTGCGTATTATAAATCAATTATCAGTTGCTAAAACGGTGAAGGAAAACATCGTGTTGAAACCAGCACACTTGAGAGATTTTTTAATGGTGTGTAAAGCCATGTCAGAGGCCTACGGGTGGTTTGAACTCTGACACCAGGTTGTTCAGCAACCAGACGTTAAGAAGAATAGGAAATCTTTTTAAAAATGATTCCTATAGTAAACCATTTTCAATGCGGGCTGATTGTTATACCAAAGAGTCTAGAATACAGCTCTTATTTCAAATCAAATTCAACCTTATACACTTAACAATAGAGTTTACTTCAAAAACATTATCAAAGAAAAGAAAAATTCGTAAATTTTGCCTTTACCATCACAGCGAAAATTCGATTATAGTAATTTAAACTGTAGCCCATTAAAATAGAGTACAATTTTCCGTGATCACTATTTGCTTTATTTCTTTTTAGAAATCGAAAGTAAATTCTAATGTAGTATAAAGAATATTCGACTCTATGTCAATACGTGTAGGTTGTATATTGCCTGTTTGAATTGTAGGGAGTTCGGAATATGAAATGTACAAAACGCAAGCGCGGGAAAATTGTAGTGTGGCTGTATCAAAAATATTAATTTCCCCAATTTTAAAGGAAAATATGTCTTCTTCATTTTATGGTTGACTAGCTGTTCCCCGCGACTTTGTCCGCGTTAAATTAAATTTTCCCGTAAACACACGTTTAAGGTGCGCGTGCACCGCATCCTCATCGCAGCGGTCGCAGCGGACGGATTTGTAAGCATGTACTGAATCCTATAGAACTGCGTGCACTGCATCAGCAAATCCGAATAGGGACTGAACAAAAATGGCCCGTGACGTCACCCGGAATGAACGTGGGTCTCAGAGTTGCCACTTTAACGATTTAGCTGCTAGATATGGTGTTTTTTTTATTATTGTAATGAGTTGTAGTTTGTAGTACTTATCAAAAGTGCGCTAGTGGCGCCTACAATTTTGCAGATTCTTTTTAGTCAAACTGTAAAATATTATTTTCTTTTTGTCTATCGTGTCTATTTAAAAACTATACTTTTACTTTAAATAATTCATTGATAAATTCTTAAAAATATTTATGTAAATTTACACATTATTTGCTTTGTAAGATATTGAATTTAGACTTATATATTAATTTATTCTAATACGGCAATTTTAGGCCATCCATTATTGGACTTATCTACTGTATTCTTGGTCTTGGGTGACAACACTATTGTTAACGGTCATTCGTATTCAGATTGCTGCGACCGCGGTCGCCAAGGTTTAGCTGGAATTTGTTTAAAAAGAAGTAAATTTAAAAAACATCTATAATATTTAACCTTTAATAATAATAACAGACTTAACAATTAGGCGTATTGTACGGGGCTTAAAAAATTATTATTTAAGTTTTAGTTTTTTTTCTTGGAAGCTATAGGTAGGTATGATAGTGGTACGACCGTTGGACTGTCAAGTCAAACCCAGGCACTTTCAAACTCTGATTTTTCTACGCTGTGTAAAGCCATATCAGAGACCTAAAGCCGATTTAAACTCTGACTTCAACCATACGATAAAGAGAGAAGAAGAAAGAAAGAAGACCTGTAAAAGACCATAAGTACCAGCTTAGTGGCTATAACAAAACGTAACTTATATCGTGCAAGGAGTATAAACCTGGTCAAGCCTTGGAGGAAAGGTTTTGGCCTTCGTAATTTTTTCAAGGGTCAAGCTCAGAGAAATAATTATAAACTTCTTGGTCAAATGTCATTTTAGACTTAATTAAAAAACCCGAGCATAATGCATTTTGAACTAATATTATCCATACTGTTCTAGACCTTCAGGGCTTCTTATTACATTTTATAAGCTGAATATATGTTTTCTTATATTGTTAGTATTTTGTGGGTGACCTACAACCTGACCTACAATTTTTAGATAACTATAGGTATATTTAAAAAAAAAAACCCGCGACAAAAGGTAAACCTCAATTTTGTTTTTAATTTTTTTGTAAAATCTGTTTACAAAAAAAGTAGTAGTAGGTACTATCCGAAACATAAATTACGCACTTTGAAATATAAAAACAGATAAAAACGTTTAAAAATAATTATGTTAAGTATATAAATCGCAATTATTTTACACAAATAGGTCGTGTAGGTACCATAAAGTGATGACATAAAAAAAGTAAAGTATGCAATGTCATAGTCGTCATAGTAACACAATTTTGACAAATTAAACAAGTTGTGTCCACAGACTTAATAGTGATACTACGCAAACTGGAAGAATTTGTTGATAAAATTATGATTTGCGAGATTGAATATTAAGTAAATTACTACTATATCAAAAATGAGAAATATGTGGTGAAATGTCTTTGATAACTGGTATAAGCTACATAATTTTTGATACTCGCTAGAGCGAGTAGACCTTATAAGGTATAATTGTTTTTTCCAAGTTAGCTTCCTTATCGTATAGTTGGTGACCTGGTGTTCGAGTTTAAACCTACTAATAGTATGATTTATTTACAGGAGTGTCTAGTCGTAACTGAATACATGTGAACCACGGTTAATTTTTCGCGCCTGGTTAGAGAAGGAACTAGGATAAAAGAAAATCCATTTGGAGAGTTTTGTGATTTATTTGTGAAAATATGTGATTCGAAATACTACTACCTAAACCTCCTTTCTTCCTCCAATCCTCTTCATCCGATGAGGAGCAAGAAATAGAGGCAGAGTTTTTAGAATCATTTTCTAGCTTTGCATAATAAAATACATGACTGGTACATTATTGTTTTATTTTTATAATAGAAGCCACCAGCTGTAACTCTTTCAACTGGTACTTATTTTTATTATTAGAAGCCACCACCTTAAGCTGTGTGTACTCTTTCAACAGTAACTGTCTAAGTAAAAAAATTGAACAATGCGCAATTGGTCAATAACACAATTATGATTTTGAAGACGTCTAAAACACTATTGCAAATGGTTATTTTAAGGTCGGTATGTAGAATTGTCAGTCCAATAAGTAAAGCGAAGTCGCAAACGTTAATAACAATCGTTTATTTATTTAATTCAGGTAACAAAATCATAATTATAAACATTATGCTAATTAATGATGTAGCGTAACCTTTCACAAAATGGAAATCCTCCGGCTAGAACTCTTGGTTAAGGAGAGTTTTCAGATACTACATGAAACACAAACGACTGTTGCGGTTCTAGAAACATAATACAGCTGTGTCACAAGTGTTGCAGGACACAACAGCGTGTTGGGTGAATACGGCAAGGCTTCCTCTTCTTCTTGTGGTCTACCTTAACGAATCTCTTTACATCGAGCTGTTCTAAGCGTGATGCCGTTGTAGGCATTGCGTTCTGAACAGGTTGGAACAGAACCTTGGTCTTTTTTCGGAAATCTTTATTTTTACTTGCTGTTGTTACACGATGAGAGACGAATAGATGGATGGAAGCTGCGTAAACACGATTTAGTTAATATCTATATTAGAAAAATCGGCAATCCACTTCGGAGCTGATTTAATATTTATCCAACACTGTCAATTTGACTCAATCACGTCATCTAAGTCTGTGATATAATTACACATAGTGGCAACACATAAGTACCAATCTCATTCACAGTTTACGCTGACATTCGTATGTATCGCTCATACGTATAGCGCTATTTCACTTAACGTACTGTGGTTCCCAAATATAACATTCCGTTCAGCAAAATCACATTATTATTTTCATTTTTTTACGGCTAATTTGAAATTTGAAACTTAACACAAAACTTGAAGTTAATGATCCGAGTTATAAATGTAAGTCTAAACCGGTAACAATTGATGGTAGAATTTATTAAATTTTTGCTGAATATTTGCTAATTTACAAATATAATGAATCAATGTCATAGCGAGGGTTCTCTTGCCTAGCATATTCGAACATGCTACGTACGAATGTGCAGTAAAATATCTTCGAGCTCTTTTCTAATTATTATTATTATTTTTGCCTATATTATCCCACTGCAAGGCAAAGGCCTCCCTTTCCTCCTTCCACTTGTCTCGGTCCAATGCAATCTGAGACCAACCCCAAAGAATTTTCTAATGAAAGACAAAATTTCGTAAACCAATAAAAGTGTGCATAGTTAGACATGTGGTTATTTTTATTATAAATATAATTATATATTATATATATAATATATTATAATTTCTAACTGTTAACGGGTGGACTTCAAACATTTCAGCAAATTGACTTGTCGGCGTAAAGCCATCCAATATGTATTGCCTTTGCATCATGCGGCACTGCTCTTCGGATATAGCATGCGGGCGATGGTTATTTATCCGTAAGTCATTAAGGTTTCCTTCGTCACTGTACCTCACTTCGTCGTCGAACCCATCGGCAAACTGTGTTTCTAGTCACTTTTAACTGTCGTGATATCTCGTGAATCCCTACTCCTTGTTCGTGTAACTCAACAATTTGAACTCTTAATTGCTCACGATTAGCTGCAAGCATATTTGTTATTCTATTCTATTGAATGGCAATTGGAATTGTATTTTATACAGACTTGTAATTTTCTTGCCTGACACTGACTGTCAGTGACTGACAAATTCGTAATTAGAAAACCGTGGTACAGCTTTGTGCAAAGAGGTTATCAATGCTAATAAAAGAATAATAAAAGGTTAATTCAATATTTACATGACTTAATTTGACAACTTCAGTGTTCACCACTATTATTGAACTGACATTTTCGACCTTATTGTAATTTGAACATTCAAATAAGATTTTAAGCAAATGGGTCCCAAATTAAAGTTCATGACTGTATAATCTTATAAAATTTGCCTGTCAATAGAATCAAAGTTGCCTATTGCCTATTGGCTACATAAGTAATTATTACTTTACGGTTTGTGAGCATTCCTGCACCTTCTAAAATCCAGAGATGACAACTGCATCGTAGCGAATCTACTTTTATGACTATCTGCTTTGCAGTTAACTAAGTGAGACGAAAAATTTGTTGAAAAAATAGCACTGCCCGCTTTATGAACTTAAAGTACAAAATTATTTCAGACCGTGCGTAAAGACAAAATACTATAAATGATATAATTATTTAATAAGAAAATTTGAAAAAAACAACTGATACGGATGGGATTCGAACCCGATCGACGATCGACCGACGATCTTCGACTCGATTCGATAAATTTTAAATTTTCTTATTAAATAATTATATTCAATAAGCTATCATGTGCTCATCATGTAAAAAATTCATAAAAATAAATGAATCAATATTTTTATTTTATAAGAATAATGTGTTTGCGTTGAACAACTGAGCAATAATTTTGAGTAACAAAACCAACTTTGGCTTTGGTGCCTTACTAAAGAAAAATAATATATAAGAATATAAAAAAATATTTAGCTGATGGAATGTTTGGGAACCACAGTAGGGGAAGATGGGTGTTTTCGGACAATATTTACTCCTCATCCTTGTAAAATTAAAACTAACAGCACTTTTTCAACTTTATTTCTTTCTTCTTTATCTTTTCTGCTATTTTTAGATTTTTTTAACTTTGGAATTTTTGAATATTATTTTTTAATTTTCAAGATTCATAATTTCTTAAAACCTTTTTTAGGTTCTTTTGGAAATATTTTAAGGTGATATTTTTGAAGCCACCAATTCTGACAGGTCAGGTGTTTATTTATTTACAAACCACCCAGAAGTAGGAGCGAGCGAAGTTTTTGGTGGTAATTTCGAATATTTTAATTGAAAAAAAGGGGATTTACAGTTAAAGTATTAAATACCACTCAAAAATAAAAGCTAATAATATCTAAGCTTCTGTATGAAAACCTGAAAACACCAATGAGATTTTATAGGTTTTTATGTTTTAATGATTTTTTTAGGTTTTAATGCCATGTCAGAGGCCTACGGATGGTTTAAATTCTGACACCAGGTTGGTTGTCAACCATACGATTAAGAAATAATGAAGAAGATGTAAGATAAGATCTAGGTATCTTAACTACACCGCCGCTTTATCTTAAAGCTACTTTCGTCGCTTTTTTATCTATCTCTTCTGACGTAATCCCTTTTTATAATAAATACACGCGAAATTTATCTGAAATAATATTACTGTAGGTGAACCAACCATTACTTACAACACATTATGTACACATTATGAATAAGCCCTAATAACCCAAATAATTAATAATAGTCTAGAGCCGCGGGCGAGGAATATACTGGCCTGACGCGTCGGGACGTTAGTGATTGTTGTCTTATTTTTTATTTTTCACATTAACACTTTATAATACAGACTGCCTCTTGCATAAATTTTAGTAGCTCTTTCAATATAAAAATGTTATGAAAGAGCCAAAATTCTCATTTTTTTAAACTGACTATTCTGTTGATATTTTTATACTGTTTAAGGTTTTTCATATATTTTTATTACCTCCTTTAATAAATAAATAATAAATGAAGAGATAAAAACATCATTTATTTCATTAAAAGTACCTACATTTTTTTTTTGCTCCGTTTAGTAAACTGGCTCTTTCATGCCACCTCTTCCCTAATACCGATGTCAATTGAAAAAGCGAATAGGGACCCAAAGTGAATGAACCAAACCTATCCCTAACCGCATGCGGCCGGTGCGTCCGGTGCGATGCGACTCATGTCCACGCGTACCTTTATAAAGCAGCCAGATTGCCGGTTTTTTTTTCTTACTTGAATCACAGATATTGTTATTTTTTACTAAAAACTGACCTTTTTTTCAGAATAAAAAATATCCTATAGCACTCAGGGATAAAGTAGCTTCCTATTGGTGAAAGAATTTTTAGGATCGGATCGGTAGTTCCAGAGATTACCCCTAACATACATACATTATTACATACATACAAACTTTACCTCTTTATAATATTAGTATAGATTTAGATGAACAACCCCAATTTCCAAACGATTTTACATATAGCTAAATACCATCGTCCTCCTAGCCTTATTATTCCCAAACTTTGGAGTTGGCTTCTAATCTAACCAGATGCAGCTGAATATCAGTTTTCTAGAGCGACTGCCTATCTGACCTCAACACAAAGGGATACGATATTCTGAAGTTAGATCAGTTGTCAGGATTTTATGAGGGTACTGACTCCCTATATCGACTGTCAAAGATCTTCATGACAACCGGGCCAACTGCTTAACGTGCTTCCCGAGGCATGGAGTAGGTGATAATTAGTTTATAATACGCACGTAACAAAAAGTCAGAGGTGCGCGCTTTGAATTCGAACCTGAGATTTTTGACTTGGCAGCCCAACGGTCATACCACTAGGCTATCTGCTTAATACTAAATGACGAAAAAATTCAATTAGCACGCTATTGCCACACCATTGAGTGCCTGGAAATAAGAATTTAGCACTTAGTTTCAGTATTTAAACCGCCCGTAGGCCTCTGACATGGCTTTACACACCATTGAAAAATCTCAAGTGTGCTGGTTTGCCAACGGGACCCTATTACTACGCACTGTTCATCCGTTTGTCCCAAGACTTATATTCGGAGCCGTAAATATGCAGACACTTGAAATTGTAACACAATAAACTTTTGTTTGTCGGCGTTTTTGTACGGAATCATTTGTGACGCGACTCGCTCTTGGCCAGAATTTTACATAGAGAAAATCTAAATATTAAATCTGGTTTCCACACGATGTTTTCCTTCACAATTTAAGTGACTGATTACTTTCTAATACGCACATGAATCTGAAAATTCAAAGGTTTAAAAGTTTACCCTTAATAGGTCCTTTAACACAATAATTTTCCCCAAAAATTCCCACAATCTCCCCACACTGGCAACACAATTCCCATCGCTAAGTACCTCGCTCCAGTGCCTCAGTATCAACCGCGCAGCGCACGGAGAGCCCGCGTCGCTCCGTCACTCGAGTCCGCGGTAAAACCACCTGTTCCATTTTCAATCGTAATTTTTATTCCTCTTTTAATTTTTCTTTTTTTGTTGAAGGTAAGGAGTTTTAGAAATAGTTTGGTTATTAAATAAGCTAGAGTTTTTAACGAAAAAGTAAATGAATATTGATTTAATAGCGACTGTGTAGTAATATTGGTTTGCGTGTCGTACAGGTTTAATAATAAACTACAGAATTAGTTGAAGGTAATAATAATTAACTAAGGTACTTACTAGACACATTGAGATTGAGAAAAACTAGGTAATACTCCTCTATGTTGACATAAAGTAGAACTACAAAATCATCTGCCTAGCCTTTTCCCAACTATGTTGGGGTCGGCTTCCAGTCTTACCGGATGCAGCTGAATACCAGTGTTTTACATGGAGCGACTGCCTATCAGACCTCCACAACCCAGATACTGGGTTACACGATACCCCTTGGTAAGACTGGTTGTCAGACTTTCGGGCTTCTGACTACCCGTAACGACTGTCAAAGATCTACAATTGACATCCGGGGCCAACAGCTTAACGTGCTATCCGAGGCACGGAGAGTGATAATTAATTTATGTGATAATAAAATGACGATGACAAAATTTACCTATAAAGGAAAAACTACCCAATTATACCAAATTATTGAAAATTTAAGGTTTTTTTTTATCTTTATTTATGGAGTAAAGTCAATCCTGACTGTGTAACTCCATGGGAAATCACTTATTTCTATTTTCCCATAATCGCCACGCTGGGCAAGCAGGTTTGTGATCGCAGTAGCAGATGATTGCTGTTACACAGAAGGATGCTGCTGCCAACCTCCGGATCTTTCCCGTTGTCGCTTCTTACGACACCCGCGGGACGAGTAGGGCTGGTTCTATTCTTAGGCCGGAAACCACACGGCACATTTCATTAATATATTATATTTTACAATTTTATTTTTACACAAGTGTGTGCGCAAACACAGCTGCACTCTCTATTCCCTCACTCTCATAGTCCGATGGGACGGCAATCCGACACGACCGGAGAGAGATCAGGCGCAGGACCAACGGCTTTACGTGCTTTCCGAGGCACGGAGTAAGTTAATTTATAAAACGCACATAACTTACGAAAAGTCATAATCGAACTCGAGACCTCTGATTCATCAGTCGACAGCACTAGGCTATCAGTGCTATAAATTCAAAATTAAAGCGAGGGCAGCTGCAGGCAAAAGCTAGTATCATAAAACTGAGTTCCTACAAGGAATAATGTTTTTGTTACATAGTATATATAACATAATATAACACTATATACACTTAACTGTATAAAAACCACGTTTAAGCCATTTATAATTCCATTGTCCAATAGAACAATGTGACGAAATTCTTTTGTTTTCCATTTAAGCTATTGTGAAAAATGTGTCCTTGACGTAACGTTCATTATAAGGCTCTATTCACACCAGACAACGCCCGTGTCAGACACGTCACACCAATATGGGCTTGTGGTTTCCGGCCTAAGAATAGAACCACCCCTACTCGTCCCGCGGGTGTCGTAAGAAGCGACAAAGGGAAAGATCAGGAGGATGGGCAGCAGCATCCTTCTGTGTAACAGCAATCATCTGCTACTGCGATCGCCAACCCGCTTGCCCAGCGTGGCAATTATAGGCAAATATCTCCAATGAGCGCACCAGTATACGTCTAACAATGTATATTAAATATGCAAATAACTAACATTAAAAAATACGAAATCCTCCCTTTTGGCAATATGTGAAAATTTGTGATATTTGTTACTCTTTCACGCAAAAACTACTGGACGCATTTGAATGAAACTTTACAGTAATATAGCCTCTACATCAGAATGACACATAGGTTACAATATATCATCATACCACGCAGGCAGAAGCTATTTTTTTTTATAATGCATAATTATATAAGTTAAAATAATATAAAATGTAAATCAGTTTCGTTATTAACTCGGTTTTTAATTTCCGGTGAATAAAAGCAGTATTTGAATTCAATACAAATTTTGGGGATTTGTAATTAAACCATGGCTTTGGTATTTCGAGTTTTAAATTAGGTGAACCGTAAATTCGCTTGTAATGTCCTCCTGACCGAATCTCGACGGAGATCAGCCAACTACGCTGGAGAATTATAGTGCACAAGTGTGTGCGCAAACACAGGTGCACTCTCTATTCCCTCACTCTCATAGTCCGATGGGACGGCAATCCGACACGACCGGAGAGAGATCAGACGCAGCAACGGCTTTACGTGCTTTCCGACGCACGGAGTAAGTGATAATTATTTTATAAAACCCATATAACTTAATATGAAAACTTAGAGGTGCGCCTTGGGATCGAACTCGAGACTTCTGACTTGTCAGTCAACGAAGTAAAAGTCTATTGGTGAAAGAATTTTTAGGATCGGATCGGTAGTTCCAGAGTTTACCCCTAACATACATACATTATCACATACATACAAACTTTACCTCTTTATAATATTAGTATTAGTATAGATAGATTAGTATAGATATATAGATGACATCTATATTATTAATTTAGTTTATGTCAGCAACTTTTACCTAGTGGATAAAATATTTAATGTCATATTACGAGACCTCTCTCAGGGATTTAAAGATCAGTGACGTATCAAACGAATGGCTTGTACAGATGCTTACATCTTGAAAAGTGAAATATTATTTATTTCTATCTAGCTAGGGCTAGTTCAATGTCATTAACATCATCAGCCTGTATTAGTCCACTGCTGAACATAGGCCTCTCTCAACGCGCCACTATTGTGCGCTCATTGGAGGTATTTGCCCATAATTGCCATGCTGAGTAAGATGATTTACAGCACTGATAGCCTAGTGGTATGACCATCAACTGACAAGTCAGAGGTCTCGAGTTCGATCCCAAGGCGCGCACCTCTGACTTTTCGTAAGTTAAGTACGTATTATAAATTAATTATCACTTGCTAAAATGGTGAGGGAAAACATCGTGATGAAACCAGCACACCTGAGAGATTTTTCAATGGTGTGTAAAGCCATGTCTGAGGCCTACGGGCGGTTTAAACTCTGACACCAGGTTGTTCTTCAACCATACGATAAGATGAAGAAGAAGCAGATGATTGCTGTTACACAGAAGGATACTGCTGCCCATCCCGATCTTTCCCTTTGTCGCTTCTTACGACACCTAGGACGAGTAGGGGTGGTTCTATTCTTAGGCCGGAAACCACACGGCGCGGTGAATATCAATATCTAAATATGAAGTTATAGTCCATACACAGCTATATTTATAACCAAATCAATGATTTATTTATCATACGGCCGCCTCGTCTGGGGACGTAGAGGGGGAGACGTTAGTGGGTGGGGGCGAACGGTTCCGGAGGAATAGGTATTTTTGTCACATGTCAAAATATTTATGTCTATTGCCGGTGACATTTTGTGTGTATAAGAAATATTTGATGGGCAAGAGTAGTTATAAAACCTACCAATATTTGAATTGTTAAAGTTTGTTAGGATGTGTGTCTCTTTCTTTCTTATCGTATGGTTGCAACTTGGTGTCAGAGTTTAAACCACCCGTAGGCTCTGACATGGCTTTACACACCATTGAAAATTGAAAAGGTGTGCTGGTTTCATCACGATGTTTTCCTTCACTATTTTAGCAACTGATAATGTTTTATATTATGTAGTAATTATCACTCTCCGTGCCTCGGATAGCACGTTAAGCTGTTGGCCTCGGCTGTCAATTGTAGATCTTTGACAATCGTTACGGGTAGTCAGAAGCCCGAAAGTCTGACAACCAGTCTTACCAAGGGGTATCGTGTAACCCAGTATCTGGGTTGTGGGGGTCTGATAGGCAGTCGCTCCATGTAAAACACTGGTATTCAGCTGCATCCGGTAAGACTGGAAGCCGACCCCAACATAGTTGGGAAAAGGCTAGGCAGATAAGATGAGTATAGCGTTTTCGCACACACTGCTCTACGATATCTCCGTTGACATTGGTAGCTGTGAAATACTATTAAGAGGATATTAATATTGCACATCGATGTGAAACTTTAAAGTCTCCACAGCGATGTAGATCGTCTCGTTAGGATCATGTTTCATTCATTTTAAAGTCGGCCGACTTCGGCTTCAAACTTGCAGTTGCAAGTCTAGCTTCAAGCTTCATATTTATTTATGACTATGCAAAACTTCACTAGCTAAGGTATAGAATTTGAGTGTCATGTTGAACAAATTGTAACTTTGGAATGATTGTCGTCATTGTAGCCATCGTGGCTTCGATTGTGGAGGTCGTAATGATTCATCTGCCTAGCCTTTTCCCAACTATGTTGGGGTCGGCTTCCAGTCTTACCGGATGCAGCTGAATACCAGTGTTTTACATGGAGCGACTGCCTATCAGACCTCCACAACCCAGATACTGGGTTACACGGTACGCCTTGGTAAGACTGGTTGTCAGACTTTCGGGCTTCTGACTATCGCAAAAAATGAGCGCGCAAAAGTGGTGTGCATTGGGAGACGCCTATGTTCAGTAGTAAGTAGACTAATATAGTCTGATGATGAAGGTCATGATACCACACCGCTATCGCTAGAACATTACGCTCCATTTAATAAAAAAATACAGTAATATTTTTCTACCAAAAACTCCCAAAAACAAGAAATAAAATACTTCAAAAGAACAACAGAAAGTTCGTTTTCATTTGTAAAATAAGTTATTTAAAACTCCTTGGTCCGGACAATGATGTCTTTGCTTAAAATTGTCATATTTAAAACTTTTTGTATTTCATATTTTTACCCCAGGAGACAAGACGATTCAGGGTTGTCAGTAATATTTGTTCAAAATCAAAATATGTTTATTCATGTAAACCATTTTGGGCACTTATGAATAGTCATTCTTATATTATTATAAGAGTGACTCTAGTTGCCAGTTCCAAGGGCAGCCTACCCCTCTTGGAGAAGAATCTGGCAAGGAACTCTATGGTTGCTCTTTTAATATAATAATAATGCCTTACAATATTTTTGGATACATTGTTCTGAGGTGTTATGTGAACCTTATAGGTTATATATAGGTTAGAACCTTATATATACCTAGATACTCTGAATATATTCACAATCATCAAAATACACTGTTATGTTTATGTTAGGATTAGAAATACTGTAAAGTGTCATCAAAATCCGTTCAGTAGTTTTTGCGTGAAACAGTAACAAACATCCATCCATACATCCTCACAAACTTTCACATTTATAATAAAAATAAAATATTAATAGGTTTTAACGTGCGTGGCAGCCCTAGCTTGGCATGAAAATAAATTATGGAGTCGATGCATCTGAAGTTGATGTTCTTTTATTTTTATATTTTCTGCGTCGATTCAAAGCAGAGAGGGTACCATGTTATATAATATAGGTACTGTATATACGTAGTACGGAGTTTATGTACAAAGACAAACTCAATGGGTTTTATAATAAAGTGGGAGAAAGAAAGAAAATATATTTGTTTGACGAGGTACAAGACGATAGTAATTTTATCAAAAGTAACATATATTTTTGTGATTTTTTTTTACATGTATGCACATGATAGCTAATTCAATATAATTATTTACTCCATCTATAGACTCCGTGCTGCTACTGAGAATTTCCTAATGGAAAAACCCAATAACACTTTGCCCGACCCGGGGATCGATCCAGGACCTCGTGCTCAGCAGTCGCGCTTGCTACCACTAGACCAACGAGGCAGTCGTCGACGCTCTAACCGCTACATATACATATTTAAAGCGCGTACCTATGTTTAGTCGACTCGCATTGTTCTCACATAACATCTCAGAACAATGTAACCAAAAATATTGTAAGCCATTATTTAAAAGAGCAACCATGGAGTTTCTTGCCAGATTCTTCTCCATGAAGGGTAGGCTGCCCTTGGAACTGGCAACTAGAGTCACTCTTATAATAATATTAGAATTATGACTATTCATCAGTGCCTAAAATGGACTACATGAATAAAAATATTTTGATTTGATTTGATAGCAATTACATTAATTTATGAACATAAAACAAAAAATGAAATCGACTTCAAAAGGAACTAAAAGTCTCGAAATAATTTTAAATCGTTTTGGAGTCGGTTCCAAGTCAAGTTCTTAATGAGAAGGTTAGTCAGCCTTCTTTCTGAAGTCGGTTAAAAATAAACAAAACATAGACGTGAGTTTTTTATTAACTCCCGTATTTAATAGCCTAGTGGTATGACCGTCGACTGGCAAATCAGAGGTCTTAGGTTCGAACCCATCGCGCGCACTTCCGACTTTTCGTAAGTAATGTGTGTATTATTACTTACTCCGTGCCTCGGAATGCACGTAAAGCCGTTAGCTACGCCTGATCTCTCTCCGGTCGTGTCGGATTGCCGTCCCATCGGACTATGAGAGTGAGGGAATAGAGAGTGCATCTTTGTTTGCGCACACACTTGTGCACTATAATATTGAGTAGTTGACTAATCTCCGTTGAAATTGGCCGCTGTGACCGAAATACGGTCATTATTAGATTATTAGTTTTACTTTAATCAACTAAAAGTGCTAAATCACAATCATTTCTGCCCAAAATGGTCTCCAAAATGGTTTTATTCAATCATACAAAGTTGTTTTTAGAGGTACACTCACACAAATTTGATATTTCACGACCTCTGGTGAAATGGGACGAGCAGAGTAGATTAGATTAGTGGTGATTTGTCGTGTTGTTCTCAGAGGGCAAGGTCACGATGTGTCGTGACGTGGAAGTAGAAATGTGGGCAGTGGGTTTTATGAGCTAAAAAAACATATATATATGTTGTGATACCAGTCTTACCAAGGGGTATCGTGTCCAGTCTTACCAAGGGGTATCGTGTAACCCAGTACCTGGGTTGTGGAGGTCTGATGGCAGTCGCTCCATGTAAAGCACTGGTATTCAGCTGCATTCGGTAAGACTGGAAGCCGACCCCAACATAGTTGAGTTTGGGTTACATATTGGGTCTCATAATATTATTCACTGATAGCCTAGTGGTATGACCGTCGACTGACAAGCCAGTGGTCTCGAGTTCAAACCCAAGTCACGAACCTCTTACTTTTGTAAGTTATGTGCGTATTATAAATTAATAATCAGTTGCTAAAACGGTGAAGGAAAATGCGCGGAAACCAGCACACCTGAGAAATTTTTCAATGGTGTGTAAAGCCATGTTAGAGGCCTACAGGCGGTTTAAACTCTAACACCAGGTTGTTCATCAACCATACGATAAGAAGAAGAAGAAGCTAGATATAATATTAGTTTTCATTTTAATTTACTACTAATAGCTAATGCCCATGGCTTCGCCCGTGTAGATGTCGGTTATCGCGATCTAAAGTAATCGTGAAATTTTGATTCCTTTCCCGCAACCCGGCTTATTTTTTTCTAACACCTCCAACAAATATCATTATATTTTAGCCAGTGTACACAAAAACTTGAAAAATTATAACTTTTTAGTTTTTTTAGTAGTAGGTTTTCTTTCCTCGAGAACCACTCTATCTATTGGTGAAAACAGCATGAAAAGTCTATTAAAAAGAGACGTATAATATCTCTACAATCGTCTACTTCCACCAAAACTTCCTGATAATTTTTATGAGGTGCTTTCCGCCCCGAAACATCTCCAACTTTTAAAACCCTTACCGTAGTCTCATTAAATCCTAACGACATTCATTCCACAATACACAATTCATTGCCGCAATCCGGTTCTCTCGATTTCCGGACAACCGGGTGTCCGGCGTCCGATGCCGGGCGTCCGGCGGACACTCGGAGCTCTGTTTGTTATCACTAATTGATTACCACTTATAATTTGTTGGTTAACATTATTTTAAGTAATTTTTTAATGTGTATGGATCAATTTATTAATTTCAAATTATTTATAAGCTCTTCTTTATAGCCTAGTGGCTTAATCAAAGATATTGGAAAGAATTTAATATTTCTATGGGCTTAATAGTGGACCGGTGGACTGGGTAGTCAAGATACTTAGGTTTGAATTCTAGCATGAACCTTTTTTAAATTCTTTACTAGCTTCCGCACGCGGCGTCGCCCGCGTGGTTTGTTGATAAAAAAGTAGCCTATATCTTTCCCCAGGCTTCAGACTATTTACATCAAATTTCATCATTAATAATTAAATTCACATCAATTAAATTTAAAATTCAATTATTCCCGGGCATCATAATTTAATATTCATTCGGTTAAAATTCAAAATAACTCGGTTAAGTCCGAAAAAGACGACGTTAGCTCTACGAAATTTTATAATTCATACTAAAAAACTAAAAAGACAGCAATCCAAACACACTTCGTTAAATTAAAAACAAACTTTCAATAAGTAATTTAAAAAATTCTAAAATAGAATGTGCACAGAATATAATACAAAATAGTGTAGAGAGTGCAGGCGTTTAAAAAAAAGAACAAAAAAACAAGATGGCGGCCAACTGTTGCGCACTGCATAACTGAAATAACATCGTTTGAGAATTACTAACGAGGGCTTTTTATAGATTACTAGAAGTTCCCCGAGACTACAAACGCGTTTCTAGACCTTTTTAATTGTAAAACGGATGTCCTCGCCGCGCATTATGATCATAAATACCTACAAATACAAATAAATTCGTCAATGTAGGTATGCATTACAATAGGTGGTATTAATATGTTTCGAAACGTAATCCTTTTATGAAAAACTATAATAAAGATCTAGTAACGTGACCCAATGTTGGCACCCCAACCCCAATTATTGGCACTCATTAAAAAATTTGAACAATATTTATTATACAATGATAACACTACATAGTATAAAACAAAGTCGCTTCCCGCGTCTGTCTGTCCCTATGTATGCTTAGATCTTTAAAACTACGCAACGGATTTTGATGCGGTTTTTTTTAATAGATAGAGTGATTCAAGAGGAAGGTTTATATGTATAATACATACATGCATATTAGCGTAACCGTGCGAAGCCGGGGCGGGTCGCTAGTTTAATAAAGATGTATAAATAAATAAAAATAAATATTTATATCGTATGAGGAGTTTTTCTTTAGCGTATTCTTTAAACGGTAAGGAAGTGTTACCGCGTATTTTTTTTTAATTCGGCGCAAGGTATAAAAAGTATTACCAGTAAAAAATAAAAAACCTGGCCAGACTATTTGCTTCTCAACAGATAAATTTTAAATCGAACAAAAACTCCTTGCCACCATTTTTTTTAATTTTTACACCATTTTTTTTCTCACCAACCAGTTACAGTGTGTTCGAGTTTCAACTCATCAATCACTTCTCCAGTTCGCCGCTAGAGGGCAGTGATGGGTAAGTGCTCATTTATTATTCTTTCTAATTAGCGATTGGAGGAGAAGGGGGGATGGGGGTGGGAGGAGAAAGGGGGATGATGGATGTGTGATTTCGGTGTACTTTTTTCGAACTTTCTGAAAGAAAAGTGTGATTATAAAGTTTTATTTGATTAACGAAAAATATTTGAGGGCGTTAAAATATTAACCCCGATAGCCTACCTAGCTTAGATACTTAATACCTTTTTTTTCTAAAATTTTAATAAAATCCGTTTAGCCGTTTTCACATGATGAGTTAACAAACAGACAGACCAATTTCTAAATATATAGATTTATATTTTGTTGCTTATTTTTAGCGTTCTTGGTTAATATTTGCCAAAAATTATTCAATGACTTTGCGACCTTTACGATTTTATTATAAGTAGTATAAACCTATATAACATTTTAAATTTAGGTGCAATAAGATTGTGCTGTGTGGTTTCCGGCCTAAGAATAGAACCACCCCTACTCGTCCCGCGGGTGTCGTAAGAAGCAACAAAGGGAAACATCCGGAGGATGGGCAGCAGCATCCTTTTGTGTAACAGCAATCATCTGCTACTGCGATCGCCAACCCGCTTGCTCAGGTGATTATGGGCAAATACCTCCAATGAGCGCTCAATAGTGGCGTAGGAGAGGCCTATGTTCAGCAGTGGACTAATACAGGCTGATGACGAAGATTGTTAAATATAAGGTACTTCTAAATTATCTGCCACGGCTGCAATGGGAGATAATAATGGTTATTTATATTACAATAGTAAAGTATTTTTTTTTATCTAACGTCATAATTTTTTTTCTTTTGCCTGCGTTTTATTGCGTAGGTCTAATTCAGCTCCATGCTCCATTTTTTTTTTACTGTTCCAGGGTACGAAATTTCTTCACTATTGTAATCCATATACCCAATACTTTCTCCCATTGCAACCGTGGCAGATAATTTAGAAGCACATTATATATTAATCCCTTAGTAGGTAATCTCTTTTGCCTTGACATCGTAAGTAAAAACCAATTAATATATCATAATTAATAACTCTCGCCACGTGTTTGGTTAAAAGCTTTTAGTAATTAAATAATTACAATATTATCCGCTTCTGTTTGCCGCCACTTCCGCGAGGAGTAAAGTCATCAGCTTGTATTAATTAAACAAAATATTATTACTTAGATGACTTGTTGGTCTAATGGTAGCAAGCGCGACTGCTGAGCACGAGGTCCTTGGTTCGATTTCTAGGTCGGGCAGTGTTATTGGGTTTTTCCATTAGGAAATTCTCAGTCGCAGCACGGAGTCTGGAATTGTGCCCGGTCAATGGCAATAGGCTCGCCCTCTATTACATGGGACTTATAACATAGCCGGCGAAACGTGGGTGTACTGCACACCTCTGCCTACCCCCTCTGGGGTGGTTCAGGCGTGGTTCTATTCTTAGGCCGGAAACCACTCGGCACTCGCCGGCAGTCGTCGGCACGGTTTATCAAAGGTTCGATTCCTATGTCGGTCAGTACTCGATATTTATCCGACAAATATTGGAACCATTCGCAATTCGCTCTAGTTTGTGAATACGAGAGTACTTACGTATATTTTAAAATGCAAATCAAAAATACACATGAGCTTGCAATGTTCTTGAATAAATAAGATAACCTTTCTATTTTTACTATGTTACGACGCTTTTATTAACTTAATTTGAGTTGTGATAGCCTAGTGGTGGAGTCCGTTGACTGGCAAGTCGGAGGTCTTGAGTTCGAACTCAAGGCGCGCACCTGTGACTTTTCGTAAGCTATTTACGTAATTTAATTATCGGAATCTCTCTCCGGTCGTGTCGGATTGCCGTCCCATCGGACTATGAGAGTGAGGAAATAGAGAGTGCACCTGTGTTTGCGCACACACTTTTGCACTATAATATCTCCTGCGTAGTTGGTGTGACCGAAATTGGTTCAGAATGTCTTTACTAATATGTGGTCCTACCCGCTTTTTGGACAGTCGATAAGTTTTAGTTTTATTTTTATGTATATTCTATCTTTTGTATTAACTACAATTTTTTTTTGTCTGTGTCAAAAAAATCTTTCTTTTTTTCAAATTGAGGACCTCCTCCTTTTTGAAATTCGTTTAATATAATATAATAATAATAATAAATCAGCCTGTAACTGTCCCAATGCAAAGGCCAAGGCCTCTTCTCATACATTAATATAATATAAGTATTTTTTTTTTTTACATAAAACGGTTTTGCCATCAAAACTAAAGCTGTGTACCAATTATCATATCAATCTGTCAACAGGAAGGGGGTGAAATATCGATTACTAAATTTGAACCAAATAATAAACAGGTCAAGCTTAGTAAAACCGTTTAAAAAGGGCAATGACTGACATAGAGTCAAACATGACGAATAGTTATCTACAGACCCCTAACAGGCTAAAACTTTAATATTCTGTCAGTGAGCCCTCTATGCATAGCAGATGAGTTGTGACGAGAGCCTAGCGTTACAACCTTTATGGAGAAAAAATACGTTCCGAATCACGCATACATTTTTTAAATTAACATGTCAAGTGTATGTCTGTGTCTATGTATTTCTGCGTGTTACGAAAAACAAAACAAAAAGTCGTGATAGAATATTAAAGTGGTGGTGACCGTTGACTGGCAAGTCAGTGGTCTCAGGGTCGAACCCAAGGCAAACCTCTGACTTTTCATAAGTTATGTGCGTTTTATAAATTAATTATCACTCTCCATGCCTCGGATAGCACGTTAAGCTGTTGGCCTTGACTGTCAATTGTAGATCTTTGACAAACGCTTTGGAGTCAGTTCCAAGCTAAGTTCTTAATGAGGAGGTTAAAGAGGCTAAAGTTTGGCTTGGAACCGACTCCTAAACGTAAAGTTATTTCAATCTTTTTAGTTTCTTTTGAAGTCGGTTTTGATTTTTTTTTATAATTTTTTTTGACGATTTTTAGTGGTGCCTAAATCTAATCTCCCAGACATTTGTGAGACTAATATTTATAATCCATATGAAACAAAAACCTCCTCCTTTTTTGAAGTCGGTTAAAAATAAAAAATATTTTAATACAAGCTCTAAAATGTAAATGATACCTATGTGGTTGTTATCTGACCACAAAACAATGCTCCATGACACCATCAACCAGCTTTATGACCAATTCCAGTCGTTTTTGTTCATTATGACCATTCAAAATAATTCGGGGGAATATTTTGTTTTTATGATCTCCGTAAAACGAATGGCGTTTCTGAACGAACAGGGCTCTCGGGAAAAAACTTTGAAATGAAATGGAAATGTAAGAATTGTATTGTGACGGGTATAAAGCTGTTTTCTTGGATACAACTCGTAATATATAATGTGCTTCTAAATTATCTGCCACGGTTGCAATGGGAGAAAGTATTGGGTATAGATTACAATAGCGAAGAAATTTCGTACCCCGGAACAGTAAAAAAAATTGGAGCATGGAGCAGAATTAGACCTACGCAATAAAACGCAGGCAAAAGAAAAAAAAATATGACGTTAGATAAAAAAAGTTACTTCACTATTGTAATATAAATAACCAATATTATCTCCCATTGCAGCCGTGGCAGATAATTTAGAAGCACCTTATATAGTCTTATTTTATCATCTTCTTATAGCACTGATAGCCTAGTGGTATGACCGTCGACTGACAAGACAGAGGTTTCGGGTTCGATGCCAAGGCGCAAACCTCTGACTTTTCGTAAGTTATGTGCGTATTATAAATTTATTAACACCTGCTCCGTGCCTCGGTGCGCACGTAAAGCCGTTGTCCCTGCGCCTGATCTCTCTCCGGTCGTGTCGGAAGGCCGTCCCATCGGAGAGTAAAGGAATAGAGAGTGCACCTGTGTTTACGCAAACACTTGTGCACTATAATATCTCCTGCGTAGTTGGCTAATTTCCGTTGAGATTAGCTGCTGTGACCGAAATTCGGTCAGGAGAATATTATTATGGTTCTAGCGACCCGCCCCGGCTTCTCACGAGTGCAGTAGGTATACATAATATAAACCTTCCTCTTCAATCACTCAATTTAAAAAAAGCCGCATCAAAATCCGTGGCGTAGTTTTAAAGATTTAAGCATACATAGGGATATAGGGACAGAGAAAGCGACTTTGTTTTATACTATGTCGTGATGATGTTATGTGTAAACATGATTGTTTAAGCGCTGAAACTGTGATAAATGGTAGTTACCGGTTAGATTCTACAACATTAGCTCTTCACGAACAAGAGAGAGGCGTGGTTGAAGATCGTGTTAAGAACGATTTAGTGTTTAAACCACACTTAAACCTCTATTACTGTACCCAACAAATATCTCAAAGAAGATATCTCATCTTTTTTCACAAATCGTGTCATTAAAAATAAAAATCAAAATATTTTTAAACGGTTTTACTTACTTAGAAATGATTTTTTTTTTATTGTATGGTTGATGAACAACCTAGTGTTAGGCTTTAAACCGCCCGTAAGCCTCTGACATGGCTTTACACACCGTTGAAAAATCTCTCAGGTGTGCTGGTTTCCTTACGATGTTTTCCTTCACCGTTTTAGTAAGTGACAATAAATTTCTGAAACGCACGTGAGTTCGAAAAATCAGAGGCGCCTGGGTTTTGAACCTACGACCTTTTGACTTGGCAATCCAACGGTCATATCACTAGGCTATCACTGCTTACGTAAGTGATTACTTTAAAAAGATGACAAAAAGTCGAACCTGAGAACTCTAATTTGCAATACACCGTCATACCACTAAGCTATCACGTCATATCAATCATAGAGTAATCGAAGTACAAACATAAAAAAAATACGCACCAGATACAAGATTGAGAACCTCCTTTTAGATGTCGGTTAACAAAATACTTTTCGCTTTCAATAGTAAGGGCATTTCGCCAAGTAAAGTTTCAACAATGGCTTCATTGTGAACTTATTTATTGGGTACCAAATTAGCTGGTTGTACCCGGGACCAAATAGCTAGGGGGACCATACGTGACTAGATCCAATTTATTTTTTCGACTCAGCTTTTTTGTGCGATTTTTTCTTAAAGGTCAGAGGATACTTTTAAAGGAGTTTTTATTCAACTAAGGATTTTTTATGTACCATATTTTGAGCAAATAGTCGTGATAGCCTAGTGGTAGTGACCGTTGACTGGCAAGTCAGAGGTCTCGGGTTCGAACCCAAGGCGCGCACCTCTGACTTTTCGTAAGTTATGTGCGTATTATAAATTAATTATCACTCTCCGTGCCTCGGATAGCACGTTAAGCTGTTGGCCCCGGCTGTCAATTGTAGATCTTTGACAGTCGTTACGGGTAGTCAGAAGCCCGAAAGTCTGACAACCAGTCTTACCAAGGGGTATCGTGTAACCCAGTATCTGGGTTGTGGAGGTCTGATAGGCAGTCGCTCCATGTAAAACACTGGTATTCAGCTGCATCCAGTAAGACTGGAAGCCGACCCCAACATAGTTGGGAAAAGGCTAGGCAGATAATGATGATTTTGAGCAAATAAAAAGATTGATAGATACTTGATTTTGCTTTTTTATTGCTAGCTTCCGCCTGTTGTAGGTATGTTGTATATTGATAAATTGTAGCCTATGTATTATTTTAAATAATAAGCTATATGTTATGCTATACTGTAAAGTTTCATCAAAATCCGCTCAGTAGTTTTTGCGTGAAAGAGATGAATGGAAGAAGAAAACCTATTGACCCTAAATAAATTAGGACCAGGACAGGAGGATGATGACTCAGTTTTTTCGCCTTAAAGGCGTGTGGCGACATCTACCGGTAGCTTTATTAAATAATTTCATTTAATATCATTTAATAAGCAAAACTTACATGTGCTTAAACATGTAAAAAACATACATTTAACTCGTCAAATAATCCTGAATAACCCCCAAGCATAGAGTATTCAAGAAAATATAGAGTGATAACGTCAACCACATTGCCTTGTGCGGAGCGAAAGCAGGTCTCACCATAGAAATGTTAAAATGTGATTTTTTCAAATTATGTTTTCTAGACGTTTTTCAAAATTTAACTCAGCAGTTAACCATGATATGAGCTAAAATGTAACTTTTTCGCTCGTGGAGCCTAGTTGAACCGCAGTCGATTGAGGTATGATCGCAAACGGAGCTCGTGTCGCGGCCGCGTTGTTCATACCCGTGCTCACAGTTCATACTTCTATAGGGTTGCTCTATATTTTCTTATATACTCTAAGCCCCCAAGAGTGTCTTTTACCTTTAGAATTAGTTAGGAAATATCCTTCTTTAGTAATAACATTACGGTCACCCTAATGTTGGCAATACGCCTGTCTCTGTAGTTCCGTTCAAGATATTGTTACGTTCTGAACGATTTTATTTTACTCTTAGTTTTATACAGAACACGTTACTTAAGGGAGTACAGAAGTTCCACTCATTAGAAGAATTAGAATCATTTATATTTTTGTGATTTAAAAAAAAAAACATTTCAATTCAAGTCAATTGTTTCATCATGTTTTTATTGAAGAAATCTATAGTTTCTATCATTTCTAGTAGTAGAGTAAAACTCCGGCTTCGTTAAGACTTGTAGTTTATTTTTTTTTTAATGCCAAAGTTACGAAATATCCGCAACAAGAAAAATGAAAAAAGAAATTTACAAAAAAAGGGAACAATATATTTCCGTTTCGATTAATTACGTTAACTGTACGCACAATAACCTGATTTTTCACCAATTTCTGTTAATTAATTACGAACGGAATGGTGATATCAACCTTGGAAGAATTATCATAGGCATAATTTTTCCTCTAAGATATTAACAATCTGAATCTCTGCTCGATCTATCACCACTATATCAGGTTTATTAGCAATTTTTAATCTATTATTATTATTTTAATATCTATTTCTAGACATAACCTTTGACCGTACAACACGTCTCCTGTATTTCAGTCCCTGTACCACAGATTAATAAATAGTTACTACGTACCGTACACAGTACAAATGTTCTCCCCGCAAACTACACAACGTGTAACTAGATGGCGTTGGCGTCGAATTAGATGGCGCTATCGTTTGGTTACAACGAAATCACTAGGGAAAATTTACGTTCGTACAGATTAATAAAAACGTAAACAAAGTTATAAACAAGCTTTTAAGCTATTTATTTTTTTAAAGCAATCTCAACTAAATCGTTGAAGATTGTTATGTTAAACTTGCTAATAGATAGAAATTAGAATTTTATGAATTATTATACTTAATACTTTAAGTAAAGTAATTATTATTTATAAGAGTTGGGCCGAATAATGATGAATTTTAAAATAACAGGGTTATTTGTAGAACAGTTCACATGACTCAACAAAATGTATGGAACAGATGATTTTTTTTGCGATTTCAGGGTTGGTAAAAGTTGTTCATAATGATGAGTTCAATGACCCCTTTTAAGGATGCTGGTGTTTTACAAATAACCCTGTATAGATTGAGCCTTACAAGACAAACAAGAGTACTGTTCTTTAATTTTATTGTCTGTACCCCTGGAATGAACTGTAAATCTTCACGACAACCAAGTGACAGACTTTACGTGCTCTCCGAAGCCAGAGTATATGTTCATTCCTTAGAGTATATAAGAAAATATAGAGCAACCCTATAGAAGTATGAACTGTGAGCACGGGTATGAACAACGCGGCCGCGACACGAGCTCCGTTAGCGATCATACCTCGATCAACTGCGGTTCAACTAGGCTCCACGAGCGAAAAAGTTACATTTTAGCTTATACCATGGTTAACTGCTAAGTTCAATTTTGAAAAACGTCTAGAAAACATAATTTGAAAAAATGACATTTTAACATTTGTATGGCGAGACCTGCTTTCGCTCCGCACAAGGCAATGTGGTTGACGTTATCACTCTATATTTTCTTGAATACTCTATGGTTCATTCATTTGTAATTCGCTCGCATGCGACAGATATTCAGAGATGCGTGTCTTGTTCCCGAACCCGAGACCTACAACTAGATAATTGTATAACTATTTCATAAGATGAAATAAGTTTTTCTTAAACAATGTTTTTACCCAAGCTATTGTATAGGAATATCAAAACTAAAGCTGCTGGTTGCAGGTTGCTTCCAACCGGCCAATCTGGAAGTCATTGGGGGAAGCCTATGTTGAGCAGTGGACGTCTTATGGCTGAAATGATGATGATGATGATGATTAAAACTAAACGAGAATGTCAAAAATTCTATGTTGTTGTGTTGACCGTTAAAAAGTTTCCTGGATGTCGATTCTGCCTGCATCTGGTTAGATTAGAAGCCGACCCCAACAAAGTTTGGGAATAATAAGGCTAGGAGGATGATGATGAGTGATGAACAACCTGTGCCTGAGTTTAAACCGCTCCTAGGGCTCTGACATGGCTTTACACACTGAAAAATCTCTCAGGTGTGCTGGTTTCCTCACGATGTTTTCCCTCACCGTTTTAGCAATTATTAATAAATTCCTAATACACATAATTATGAATCCGAAAACTTAAAGATGCATGCCTGGTTTTGTATCTACGACCTTCTACTTGGCGGTCCAACGAACATACCAGTAAGCGGTCACTACTTCGATTCAATAACATAATCATGATTCTTCTACACATTTTGTGTAGTGCCTTTTAAAAGCCTTTTGAACAAAAAGGTTTGATTCCCCGTTTGATTGTCGGCTATTGTGTAAATCATAAAGTATACATAGGTACAGCTACCTAGCTAACAAGGGTGTACTAAATTTAAGACGTGGATAGAATTTATCGACGAGATATCTTGATCGGCTCTCTCTCGCCGCGGCCCCGCTACCATTATTCCTCGATGTATCCCATATGGGAATCCACGGGAAGAGACGTGATAGCCTAGTGGTGGTGACCGTTGACTGGCAAGTCAGAGGTCTCGGGTTCGAACCCAAGGCGCGCACCTCGGACTTTTCGTAAGTTATGTGCGTTTTATGAATTAATTATCACTCTCCGTGCCTCGGATAGCACGTTAAGCTGTTGGCCCCGGCTGTCAATTGTAGATCTTTGACAGTCGTTACGGGTAGTCAGAAGCCCGAAAGTCTGACAACCAGTCTTACCAAGAGGTATCGTGTAACCCAGTATCTGGGTTGTGGAGGTCTGATAGGCAGTCGCTCCATGTAAAACACTGGTATTCAGCTGCATCCGGTAAGACTGGAAGCCGACCCCAACATAGTTGGGAAAAGGCTAGGCAGATGATTGTTTCGCATAACGTTTTCATATAACTATAATTAGCATAACAATACTTTAGCATTATAGAACTTTGAATAATGCGTCCGCCACGCGCCTTACCACCTAATGTCAACGCTATATTATTTTCTATAATGGAGACTCGGAGACGAGGCACTTATGAATAGTCATAATTCGAAAATTATTATAAGAGTGACTCTAGTTGCCAGTTCCAAGGGCAGCCTACCCCTCATGAAGAAGAATGCCGAGTGGTTTCTGGCCTAAGAATAGAATCACCCCTACTCGTCCCGCGGGTGTCGTAAGAAGCGACAAAGGGAAAGATCCGGAGGATGGGCAGCAGCATCCTTCTGTGTAACAGCAATCATCTGCCACTGCGATCGCCAACCCGCTTGCCCAGCGTGGTGATTATGGGCAAATATCTCCAATGAGCGCACAATAGTGGCGCGCATTGAGAGAGGCCTATGTTCAGCAGTGGACTAATACAGGCTGATGATGATGAATGATGATACAACACCAAAAGTTGAACAAACATCTCTGCCTATCCCCTCCGCCACGCAGTCGTGATGTCAACTACTTTAATACCTCAATCATTGGCCATCGCGTGGTATTTTAGACCTATCGATTGAACTCATATATTTGGGCCACGAGATCGGCGACATTTTAATTATTAATTTCGTCGCTTACGTTTGCGACTTCGAATTTATTTATTTATAGACTCACGCCTGTATTCCCCATAGGGGGTAGGCAGAGGTGTATAGTACACCCACGTTTCGCCGGCTATGTAATAAGTCCCATGTAATAGGGGGCGAGCCTATTGCCATTAAACGGGCACAATTCCAGACTCCGTGCTGCTACTGAGAATTTCCTAATGGAAAAACCCAATAACACTTTGTCCGACCCGGGGATCGAACCCAGGACCTCGTGCTCAGCAGTCGCGCTTGCTACCACTAGACCAAAGAGGCAAGACTTCGAATTAACCAGTTCAAATATAGCATGCTAGCTTTTTCACGCGACTTTGCTCGCTTGGTGGCGCCATCTGTTATCTTAAGAAAGTCATTGTTGTATTTGGGAACAGTAGTTTTCGGGATGAAAGGTACAGTCAACAGC
The DNA here is from genome assembly GCA_936450705.2 of Protodeltote pygarga. NCBI lineage: Eukaryota > Metazoa > Arthropoda > Insecta > Lepidoptera > Noctuidae > Protodeltote > Protodeltote pygarga. The sequence continues at coordinate 6,452,758 of OW388278.2, forward strand.
AAAAGTAGATGATCAAAATCAGAAATTCAATACTAATGAACGGAGTTCGCGAAATATATGGCAGCTGTACTAGTAGTAAATGTTTGGTAGTAATAGTAAATAGTAGTAGTAAATTAATTATCACTTACTCCGTGCCTCGGAAAGCACGTAAAGCCGTTGGTCCTGCACCTGATCTCTCTCCGGTCGTATCGGATTGCCGTCCCATCGGACTATGAGAGTGAGGGAATAGAGAGTGCACCTGTGTTTGCGCAAGCATATGTGCACTATAATATCTCCCGCGTCTATGGCTAATCTCCGTTGAGATAGGCCGCTGTGACCGCTATTCGGTCAGGAGGACATTATTATCATTATTAAATGTTTGGTATAATTTACAATCACATACTTTTGAATCACTTCGACGCTACACAGTTTTGACGCGAACTCCGTTCATTAGTATTGAATTTCTGATTTTGATCATCTACTTTTGCTGTTGACTTTACCCTATGTCCGTTCTGTACACCTGACAACGTATATGCAAAATTTCAGGATAATCGGTTTAGTAGTTTAGACGTGAAAAGGTAACAAACAAACTTACTTTCGCATTTATAATATTAGTTAGGATCTTCTTCATCGTATAGTTGATGAACAACCTGTTGTCAGAGTTTAAACCACCCGTAGGCCTCTGACATAGCTTTACACACCATTGAAAAATCTCTCAGTTGGGCTAGTTTCCTCACGATGTTTTCCTTCATTGTTTTAGCAAGTAGGTAATATATATTTTTTTAAATATTTATTTATTTATTATGCACTTAATATAATATAATAATAAACCAGCCTATAGCTGTCCCACTGCAAGGCAAAGCCCTTTTCTCATACAGAGAAGGATCGAGCATTAATCACCACGCTAGCTCACTGCGGGTTGGCGATTTCACACTATTAAGTCCAGGTTTCCTTACGATGTTTTCTTTCACCGTTAGTCAGTGGTGTCTTAGATTAACTAAGAAAGAACATACGATATTGAAAAAGTCACATTTGTACATGTCAGGTTCGAACCCACACCCACGTGTTGCAAAGCGGGTCTGTAACCAATTAGCCACCACGAATGTGCAGTCCTTAAGTTTGAACCTGAAACCTCTGACTTACCTATCAATAGTCATACCACTAGGCTATCACGACTCATGTTGAAATATGCTGTATAATTATTTAATAAGAAAATTTGAAAAAACAACTGATACGGATGGGATTCGAACCCACGATCTTCGACATACCGTGTCGACGCTCTAATCGCTGAGCCACCGTATCCCATCGGCATCAATCGAAATTTCAAATCGCTTTTACACGCCTAAGGCGTGTGCCCCTATAATGCTGTATTCTACAACCGCTTATAAATTTATTTCATGGCCTCAAATGCCTCAGCGCGTAAGGGAGCAATTGCCTGATTGCTTCCGACACCCCCCTCCCTGACTACACGTTAACTACTACTACGTTACGTAGTTAGCAGTGAAGCAGTGGTATGACAGTCACCTCTGACTTTTCGGATTTATTTAGTCTACTGTTATTGTCAGCCTATTATCATCCCACAGCTGGGCAAAGGCTAAGCCCCCTGATTATAATAATAATAATAACCCTGTTCCCGATACCGATGGACTACTATATTTTATATTTTTAAATGTATATTTTTATTTTTTATATACAGCGTGTAACAGAAGTCCGAAATAATACTTAAGGGCATGTATGTATATCATGAAGAGAATCACCTGTGAAAATATTGAATGGAAAAGAGGCTTTTTTTTTTCATACAAAATAATTCTTTCGATTTCAATTTCTTCAATAATGACAGATTTTATTATCCTATGCGTGCCTAGTGCTTACTTAAAGAATTATTGACGGTAAATAACCGAATTAAATAACGGGCCGAATTTAAAAGATTTTGGCAAAAACTTTGACCGTGGTTTACTCGAGTATTGTTTGGGGTTCGGTTCCAAAACCCATGCTCAAGGATTGTTTATAGGGTACCTTATAAGCCCTTAATGTATTATTTCGGACTTCTGTTACACGCTGTATGTAGATTTAAAATGGTATTTTATATGTTTAAAAATGAATAAAAGAAAAATAATAATAAATATTTATTAAAAAATCTTTCATTACAAATTAAGATAACAGACGAGTAGGTATACAATTTTTTTCTTAGGTAAATTTGGACACTTGCCTGAACTAGGAAATTTCAATCCTGTATCTCAGGCGCGAAAGTACTAATAATATTTTTAAAATATTTAAAAATCTTTAAATAATCACTTAATAATAGTTAGAATAATATGAATCACATGATGTAATATATTAAGTATAAAAATAATATTCGATTGCCACGTCTTTCGATCCAGAGCCAGTGTGGACCAGTCAATAATTTTTATATTATATTTTATAGACTCACGCCTGTATTCCCCAGAGGGGGTAGGCAGAGGTGTGCAGTACACCCACGTTTCGCCGGCTATGAGCCCCATCATTAACCGGGCACAATTCCAGACTCCGTGCTGCTACAGAGAATTACTTAATGGAAAAACCCAATAACACTTTGCTCGACCCAAGGATTGACCCAGGACCTCGTGCTCAGCAGTCGCGCTTGCTACCCACGTCATATGAGTATTAGAAATTAATTATCACTTGCTAAAACGGTGAAGGAAAACGCGCGGAAACCTCCAATCTTTTAGCATTTGCGTGATTGACGCGAATAACAATTCATTGTTATATACATACTCGTATATATGTATATACGTTTGTTTGTATTCTTAATTTGGTTGAAAAGCCTCTCGGCAGTAAATCTGAGGGTTTATGGAGCTGAGAGGAAAGCCTTAATGCAGAGCATTTCTAAGAAAAAGCCTTCAAATTGGCTTACTGGCTTTGGCTATTATTATTGGCTAATATTTATATATTTTCTTACCAATTTAACTAATTTAAAACAATATAGACTCACGCCTATATTCCCCATTATCACTTGTTAAAAATAGCACTGATAACCTAGTGGTATGACCGTCAACTAACAAGTCAGAGGTCTCGTATTCGATCCCAAGGCCCGCACCTCTGACTTTTCGTAAGTTATGTGCGGATTAGAAATGAATTATCAGTTGCTAAAACAGTGAGGGAAAACATCGTGATGAAACCAGCACACCTGAGAGATTTTTCAATGGTGTGTAAAGCCTTATCAGAGGCCTACGAGTGGTTTAAACTCTGACACCAAGTAGTTCATCAACCATACGATAAAGAAAGAAATGTTTTTTGAGGTTTTTTGTATTGTTTTTTTTTTTAATGCTTGTTTTAAATTGGGACTGCCTCGTTGGTCTAGTGGTAGCAAGCGCGACTACTGACCACGAGTCTTGGGTTACGGGTCGGGCAAAGTGTTATTGAGTTTTCTCATTAGGAAATTCTCAGTAGCAGCACGGAGTCTTGAATTGTGCCCGGTTAATGGCAATAAACTCGCCCCCTATTACATGGGACTTATAACATAGCCGGCGAAACGTGGGTGTACTGCACACCTCTGCCTACCCCCTCTGGGGAATACTGGCGTGAGTCTATGATATGTTTTTTTTTATTATAAACTTATGGTTTTAGAATGTGTTTGACGGACGACCGGCAGATTTTTATGTGTTGGGAAAACGGGACGATTTTGCGTTCCAAAGTTTTCTTCGGGAACACTAAGAGGAAGAACCCGAAGGTCCCGTTGAAGACGAGATATATAGCCATATTATGCATGTGGCTATCTTCCTATCTAACTAAACCATCAGCAAATTTTCTTTTAAAAATATTTTAAAGGCATCCCCAACTATAACTCACAGGAGATTACGATAGGACAGGATAAACCACGAGATATGTTCCCCAATATATTACACTAAATGGCTCAGAATAAGATATTCTTTTTAAACGAATTCAAAAACGAGGTTCTCAATTCGACTGTTTGTTTGTATGTTTATTATGCGATTACTCTGCGAACAAGGGTCACTCTTATAATAATATTAGAACTGAATCTCAGTAAATCAGAGGTCTTAGGTTCGAACCCAAAGCGCGCACTTAACTTTTAATAAGTTATGTGCGTATTATAAATTAATTATCACTTCGACTTCGACATCGGAAAAATTCGGACCTACGATTTTATCCGAACGAGTAGTGTCCAAGATGACGTTCATGACAATTATGTTATCTATTGCATATAAACTTATATACGACCTAACTGCCGCCATCTTAGAAGAATTGATTATGAATTTTACTTATTATTTCTGTTTTGTAATTTATAAAATGTGCAAGTCATGCATGTAAAAAATAGTCAACTTGAGATTTTTTTTTTATTTCATTTATCAATCAATCAATATTGTTGAACTGACTAATAAAATATTAATATAATTATTACTGACTATTTCTGATAATTACTGATTTGTCATCTTGTTTACGAGCATGCGGTTTGAGTTCGTGTTTAATCGTGTAATCTCGTGAATGTATAATACTGCAAAATTGAAAAATTTGAAAGTGGTTCATCAATTAAAGTCCGTGATTGACATGAATAAAAATATTTTGAACTTAATTATAATTGATTTTTTTTAAACAATAGAGTATACCTTCAAGGTAGTCTCGTTTTAATATTGTCAATCAATTTCAGTCCATCTCTAATTGTGATTATGGGTTTAAACTCTGACTCAAGGTTATTCAACAACCACAAGACAAACCACTAAGCCATCAGTTAACCTAACAGATAACTTAGTAAGACTGAACCTATGTCTAAGATAACAGTCGTGTTAGCTTAGGCTCGCCACAAGCGACGAGACGCTCACATTACATTATAGTGTGCAAACAGACTTAGTGCCACTATACAGACAAAAACAAAAGGTTTAGGACTATTTTACAGAGTACCAACATCATTATTTAATATACCTTTAACTATATATACTTCTAAAATCAAAATCAAAATATTTTTATTCATGTAGACCATTTTAGGCACATATGAATAGTCATAATTCTGATATTATTATAGGAGTGACTCTAGTCTTCTCGCTTGCACACTATGTCTTTGATGTATCTCGTTCCTACTCGCACCCACAGGTTATATGAGGAGAAGACGCCATTTTCAATCCCATTTTTTATCCGCACGGTAGATGAATAAATAGCGCTAATAGGGAAAAGACATAAAATCGAATCAGCCGTTACATTGCGCAAATCCATGATATTTATAATAATAATTAACAATAAATCAGCTTGTATGTAACTGTCCCATTGCAGGCCAAAAGCCTCTTCTCGTACAGAGAAGGATCGAGCATTAATTCTCAATTCTTTATTGCGTTCCATAATGTTACATAACAGTTGGTATACATAAGATAAGGTATCATCAATCATGGACCCTGTCGGGCACAGCATAGTTAGTTAGGAGAGAGGAGGAAGAGCGCTATATGTTTACAATGCAAATTTTCAGTTATATTTAATTATTTCAATTCAATTATCCATTTTAACAATATTCCTGTTAAAATCACGCAAGCTCACTGCGTTTGCGATTACAGAATTTTAAGTCCAGTTCCTCACGATGTTTTCCTTCACCGTTAATCAGTGGTGTCTTAGATTTAGTTAATCAGAAAGTACAATTATGACATTGAAAAAGTCACATAGCTACAGGTTTGAACCCACACCCATGTGCTTGCAAAGCGGGTTCCTGAGCCACCACAGCTCAATTAAATCATCCTCCTATCCTCCTAGCCTTCTTATTCCCAAACTTTGTTGTGGTCGGCTTCTAATCTAACCAGATGCAGTTGAATATCAGTTTTCTACGGAGCGACTGAATATCTGACCGCAACACAAAGGGATACGATATTCTAAAGTTAGATCAGTTGTCAGAATTTCATGAGGGTACTGACTGTAACAGCCGGGGCCAACGGCTTTACGTGCTACCAGAGGCACGGGGAGTGATAATTAATTTATACCTAATACGCACATAACTTAAGAAAAGTCAGAGGTGTTTTTGGGTTGGAACCTGAGACCTCTGACTTGCCAGTCAACGGTCACCACCACTAGGCTATCACGACTCTTTCTTCGGATCGGATAAATATCAAATGAAAAGTAAATACACTAAATTTTCGCGTTCCTAACCGACTTGCCTTTCTGTTTTACCTTGTATTACAATATAAATATAATCTCCCCAAAGATACCGATGCGTCTAACTATTATCTTGAAATATCTTAACGCTATCTTAGTGGGTAAACAGGACTGTTGAGAGGGTACCCATTACATAAGTCCTCTTAAATGGCCGCCGATACCTTTGTCAAATAATATTTAACTATGCAAACTATAGTTAAGTTATATCTCTATTTAATTATGATAATGTCCTCTTGACCGAAGTTCGGTCACAGCAGCCAATCTCAAAGGAGATTAACGGTAATTAGCCAATTATGCAGGAGATATTATAGTGCACAAGTGTGTGCGCAAACACAGGTGCACTCTCTATTCCCTCACTCTCATAGTCCGATGGGACGGCAATCCGACACAAGGAGAGAGATCAGGCGCAGCAACGGCTTTACGTGCTTTCCGAGGCACGGAGTAAGTGATAATTAATTTATAATACGCACATAACTTGCGAAAAGTCAGAGGTTAAAACTCGAGACCTCTGACTTGCCAGTCATCGATCACCACCACTAAACTATCACGACTAACTCAAGAACTAATTATCAGTTGCCAAAACGGTGAGGGAAAACATCGTGATGAAACCAGCACACCTTAGAGATTTTTCAACGGTGTGTAAAGCCATGTCAGAGGCCTACGGGCGGTTTTAACTTTGACACCAGGTTGTTCTTCAATCATACGATAAGAAGAAGAAGAATGGCTTATGTACTTTTTTAGACTACACCACTGACTAACGGTAAAGGAAAATATCGTGAGGAAACCTCGAATCGCTAACACAACGAAACAACTAGGCGAAGAATGAGGTTTTGAATCATTCATTGAATCAACTGATTCTGATGGGATACGGTGGCTCAGCGGTTAGAGCGTCGGCACGGTACGCCGAAGATCGTGGGTTAGAATCCCTTCCGTGTCAGTTGTTTTTAAACGGTTTTATTTAGCTAGCCCTGTTTATTATTTGGTTCAAATTTAGTAATCGATATTTCACCCCCTTCCTGTTGACAGATTGATCTGCTATTTGGTACACAGCTTTAGTTTTGATGACAAAACCGTTTTACGTAAAAAAAAATACTTATATTATTTCCAATTTCTTATTAAATAATTATAACAACTGTTCTTATTTTTTTTTTCTAAATTTATTGTGGATAAAATCCTCTGAGACTGAAATTTGAAGGTTTTTTTCAGAATATAAATCAAAGGACAGAGTATTCCATATAATATTGCATCTCTTCGACGCTTCAGAGCTTTGTAGTACAATATTATATGAGGCGTCTGACTCAACATTTGAATGGACGTGGTACAAGTGAATAGCGACGGCGGGTACCGTATGGTTGATGAAAAACCTGGTGTCAGAGTTTAAACAACCCGTAGGCCTCTGACATGGCTTTACACACCGTTGAAAAATCTCTCAGGTGTGCTGGTTTTCTCACGATGTTTTCCTTCACCGTTTAACGCTTTGACTGCCAGACTGCAGACACAATGCAAATTCTATTGTTTGTCGGACACCATGTGTCCCCCATGGCGTTTAATGAATTAAGTAAGTGATCATTAATTTCTAATACCTATCCTCATTAATCCTAAAAGTTGGAGATGTGAACCTGGATTTCGAACCTGCTACCTTTGCAGTCTAACGGGCTATATATACCACTAGGTTATCACTGTCGGCGCATCGCGCAAATATTCAATATTCCAATAATTATAGAATATCGATATTCCAATATAGAATACTAGCTGTTCCCCGCGACTTTGTCCGCATTAAATTGAATTTTCTCGTAAACAAACGTTGATAAGCAGCCAGATTACCTGATTTTTTCTGACTTGAATCACAGATATTGTTATTTTTTACTAAAAACTGAACTTTTTTTCAGAATAAAAAATAGCCTATAGCACTCAAGGATAAAGTAGCTTCCCATTGGTGAAAGAATTTTTGGGATCGGATCGGTAGTTCCAGAGATTACCCCTAACATACATACATTATTACATACATACAAACTTTACCTCTTTATAATATTAGTATAGATTGGTATTCCAATATAAAACCTTATTAATACTTATAATTTTACTCACATGCTGTTTCCCTCCTCTTATGATCCTAGTTCGTGAAAAAGTTTTTCTGTGTCATGCTCTGCGGCAGCACCTCTTTGACTACATGAAGTAAAAATTAAAGGATAAAATATATAGAATTTGTATATTTTTGTAGCTGAATATCAAAAAATGCATATTCTTAGTTTATTGGAAAATGCCAATTCAGAGGTCATGCCACGGAGCATACTCTCCAGCGGTGCTCACTTTAAAATAACAGTTGTTTCACGCTGATTTAAGCACAGATATATAAATGTATAATATAGTCTCAAACTTTCGCGAACACTCAACATAATGAAACAACTTTTTAACGGATATAACTCGCGTTTTTTTTTTATAATACAATCCTGACGTTTCGAGTACTTTGCAGCACTCGTGGTCGCAGGCAGAGTGCTGCAAAGTACTCGAAACTTCAGGTATTATATAAATGTATATTAATTATATATCAAGATAACATCTACAATTTTGGATAAATACCTACCTACCTTAATATACCTACTATATACTTAAAATATCTTTTACAAAACGCCTACTCAAACCCAACAGTAAACAGGTTTAGAAATATTTGCTACGTAATTTATGGCAGGCGCATTCCGATAAAACATCTGCATGTTATAAAAAATCTATAAGTATTTATCTATAATTGTAGATGTTATCTTGATAAGTATAGAATAATTTATCCCATCAAAAACATAAATGTAAAATGAGAGCCAAGTTCAATATATGCCTTGCTTGATGACTTCAACTACAAAAGGAGTGATATCTAAATGGGTGCCAAGTTCAATGGTCGGTCCTGAAATTTATTTACAACATAAAAGTTTTTATAACAACTTAAAATAATATTGCTTCTTATAAATTAGGGTAATATATTGTAGCCTAAGGTTTGACTTGGCTAGTTTGCCTCGCTGAATAGCTATACTCAGCCTTTGGGCCAGGTAAAGAATTAATATACACATACATTTGATTTTATCATTATCTGTGCTTAATCAGCGTGAAACAACTGTTATTGTAAACTCAGCTAATCTTTTTCAAATTTTCTTATTAAATAATTATATTCAGCTAAACTGGTTGGTAAGTCCGGCCTCTTATCTTTGAACCTGGCACCTCTAATCTGCCATAGCTATTAGTCCGCTACCAGTCTATAACTTACAACAATTGTAATACAGCGCTGTTTGCAACGGAGAGCAGTCTCACGTCGATATTACTAGCGCTTCAATGGCCGCCATTTTTAATGTTCGCGTCTATGCCAGTTAAGCACTCACTCACTGGTTCACTTGTGATCCTTTATACTATGATGATGTGGAGTTTAAAAAAAATTAAGTGTAGTTTCCGGCCTAAGAATAGAACCACCCTACTCGTCCCGTGGGTGTCGTAAAAAGCGACAAAGGGGATCCGGAGGATGGGCAGCAGCATCCTTCTGTGTAACAGCAATCATCTGCTACTGCGATCGCCAACCCGCTTGCCCAGCGTGGCGATAAAGGAGGTATTTAATGAGCGAATAAAATAAATGATGCGGATGAGAAGAGGCCTATGTCCAGCAGTGGACTGATACAGGCTCTGCAGGTAGGTATATAGATAAATCCCTGTGGAAGAGTCGGCCACGCGCTATTGATACCTCTAGGGGCCAAAGCGCGAGTGCGCATAGAGTGCGAGAGCGCGTAAAATGAACTAAAAAATTTTTGGTAAGGCCAAATATTTCATGAATCCGATGCCCAGTGCTGCCGACGTGGCTCTGGCTGGGTCGCCATGCGGTGACTGGCGTTAATCTATACTAGAATAAGAATAAGAATAATTTAATTTATTCAAAAACTTCTTGCATTACAGAATATGATAACATGTACAAAGTTTGCTTAGGTATATTATGACACTTACCTGAACTAGGAAATTTAAATCCTGTATCTCAGGCGCAAAAGTACAGAAATATAAAATTAAACATTTAAAAATCTTTAAATAATCATTAGATATGTATAAATAGGTATAATAGGTATAACTGTAAATTAATCATATAATACTATACAATATATTCGGTATGAAAAAAAACTTATCATTAGTTTTAAACATGAACAGTAAATTACATAAGAATATACACGATAATTACGGATCAGCAAAATCGAAGTCTAGGTCATATTCTAAGTAGCATAATTTATTTATTTGTTGTATAAAAGTATTGTATTGCTAATTACAGTTAATTTATAAATTAGGGTTAGTAGGACAAATGGAGCAATGTAAACATAAATTTTGTTGGGTTAGGCGCATTCATAATCGACAGAGTTTATGTATCTTTTTTCGGCCATGATTTTTGCAGGGCAATCTGTAGAACCTGTACAATGATTACTTGGTTTTTTAAAGTGCCAGCATATAGCGCATTTTGGTCCTTCCAATTTCTTTGAGCAGTCCTATACTAATATTATAAAGAGGTAAAGTTTGTATGTATGTGATAATGTACTTATGTATGTTAAGGGTAATCTCTGGAACTACCGATCCGATCCTAAAAATTATTTCACCAATAGGAAGCTACTTTATCCCTGAGTGCTATAGGCTATTTTTTATTCTAAAAAAAAAAGTTTAGTTTTCAGTAAAAAAATAACAATTATCTGTGATTCAAGTAAGAAAAAAAAGCAGGCAATTTCTCTTCAAGATTCATCAGGTAGAAATATGTTGAGCCATTTAGCGTAATTACGTAAAAACACAAACAACAACAAAAACACGTGTATACATATATATATATATATATAAATATAAATTCTAAAATAAAAAAATGTAAAGTAAAAAGTGTAAAAAATGTATGGAACAGCTGATTTTTGCGATTTCAGGGTTGGTCCCATAGTAAAAGTTGTTCATAATGATGAGTTAAATGACCCCTTTTAAGGATGCTGGTGTTTTACAAATAACCCTGTATACCCTAAGGTTCATACCATAGAGTATTCAAGAAAATATAGAGTGATAACGTCAACCACATTGCCTTGTGCGGAGCGAAAGCAGGTCTCGCCATAGAAATGTTAAAATGTCATTTTTTCAAATTATGTTTTCTAGACGTTTTTCAAAATTTAACTCAGCAGTTAACCATGGTATAAGCTAAAATGTAACTTTTTCGCTCGTGGAGCCTAGTTGAACCGCAGTCGATCGAGGTATCATCGCAAACGGAGCTCGTGTCGCGGCCGCGTTGTTCATACCCGTGCTCACGGTTCATACTTCTATAGGGTTGCTCTATATTTTCTTATAATACTCTAAGGTTCATACCGTTTTTAACCGACTTCCAAAAAGGAGGAGGTTCTCAATTCGACTGTATGATTTTTTATTTTTTTTTTATTTTTTTTTTTGTATGTTTGTTACGCGATTACTCCTTCAGTTGTGGGCCGATTTTCAAAATTCTTTTTGTAATCAAAAGGGTATACTCCCGAGGTGGTCCCATAGAAAAATTATTGTGATCTGATCATGAACTTACGAGATATGAAACGGAACTCCTCGTAGGATTATGGCAGAAATCGTGTGAGGTATCGTTTGATTGGGCTTTTCATAAGGATTTCAAATATTAGCCTCACAAAAGTCTGGGAGGGGGATTAATTTTAGGCACCACTAAAAATCGTGAAAAAAAATTTTTTAATAAAAAATAAAACCGACTTTAAAAGGAACTAAAAAGCTTGAAATAACTTTAAAACGTTTTGGAGTCGGTTCCAAGTCAAGTTCTAGCCTCTTTAACCTTCTCATTAAGAACTTAACTTGGAACCGACTTCAAAACGTTTTAAAGTTATTTCAAGCTTTTTAGTTCCTTTTGAAGTCGGTTTTATTTTTTATCATTGTATCTATATTCACAAAATAAATACGTCTAACAATACCGTCGGTCTCCCATCTGCGTCGCTTAATTCATTGAAATGGAATGCGGGACATTGCGGGGCGACGGAATTTGAATCAACTCCGGCTTCTAAGCTATTGAGTTTATTGTGACACGATGGTGTAGTGTTTGCTAACTCAGCTGCTAGGTGCGAGGCTCTAAGTTTGATATCTTTTTTTTTATGTATATTTTTTACATGTAAGCATATGATTTGCTTATTAAATGAAATTATTTATAAATATTTAATAGGAAATTTGTAATTATTTAATAAGAAACTCGCAAAAACAGCTGCTTATTTACGACGACCCCAGCATCCATAAAGGTACTCGATTCTGCCTTCACATAAGTAAAAGTAGTGTGAAACATCCCCAACACTCCTACACATTTAATAAGCAAAACATGTGCATAAACATGTAAAAAATAAATATAAAATGATTATATTTTGATATAAATATTTAATAAGAAATTTGAAAAAACAACTGATACGGATGGGATTCGAACCCACGATCTACGGCGTACCGTGTCGATATGCCGAACGGGATACGGTGGCTCAGCGGTTAGAGCGTCCATTAGGAAATTCTCAGTAACAGCACGGAGTCTGGAATTGTGCCCATTTAACGGCAAATTCTGTGTGAATTGTAATAAAAATAAGATTTGTAAGCTTTCTAAGCGATTTCACTCCGTATATCAAAATAATAGTGACACTTGAGGCATCAATTTATAGAATTATTATAATATCCATACTTCAGAGATTTGCTGAATACGCTAGCTTTGAATGCAGATTTGAATAAGAAATGATTTTTAAACGGTTTTACTCATAGAGTATTCAAGAAAATATAGAGTGATAACGTCAACCACATTGCCTTGTGCGGAGCGAAAGCAGGTCTCACCATAGAAATGTAAAATGTCATTTTTTCAAATTAGTTATGTTTTCTAGACGTTTTTCAAAATTTAACTCAGCAGTTAACCATGATATAAGCTAAAATGTAACTTTTTCGCTCGTGGAGCTTAGTTGAACCGCAGTTGATCGAGGTATGATCGCAAACGGAGCTCGTGTCGCGGCCGCGTTGTTCATACCCGTGCTCACAGTTCATACTTCTATAGGGTTGCTCTATATTTTTTTATATACTCTAAGGTTTTACTTAGCTTCTTCTTCTTCTTCTTCTTATCGTATGGTTGATAAACAACCTGGTGTCAGAGTTTAAACCGCCCGTAGGCCTCTGACATGGCTTTACACACCCTTGAAAAATCTCAGGTGTGCTGGTTTCATCATTATATTTTCCTCACCGTTTTAGCAACTGATAATTAATTTATAATACGCACATAACTTATGAAAAGTCAGAGGAGCCTTGGGATCGAACTCGAGACCCCTAACTTGTCAGTCGGCGGTCATACTACTAGGCTATCAGTGCTATCATCTACTTAGCTTATACATAAAATCATTTACTTAACTTGCCCTGTTTATTATTTGGTTCAAATTTAGTAATCGATATTTCACCCCCTTCCTGTTGACAGATTGATCTGATATTTGGTACACAGCTTTAGTTCTGATGACAAAACCGTTTTACGTAAAAAAAAATGTCTTATATTATTCATCTTTATACTTTTCCCGCGATTGTTACTACAATTAAGCTGTAACCGATGTCAAAAAGGAGAGGTTGTATGTTCAACTGTATATATTTATTTTTTTAGGTATGTTCACCTAATACTCGATGACGCCTATGGACCGACATGGAAAATTTAATTTTTATTTTTGTGAATTTTTTACAAGCACATGATAGCTTATTATATGTACACAGGGTTATTTGTAAAACACCAGCATCCTTAAAAGGGGTCATTAAACTCATCATTATGAACAACTTTTACTATGGGACCAACACTGAAATCGCAAAACAAAAATCAGCTGTTCCATACATAATGTTTGTGTGAGTGTGGAGCGTTTGTACGTAGTTACCATACTGTATGATTATTATACTGTGACGAGGCATTCTGTAATATTTACCGTTTAATAAAACAAAATGGCCGACCGAATGGAGAGACTATATGTCTCTCCATTAACTGTTGTAGTTCCAACAACAATGCGACCGTTATCTACCGAATAGCCATCATTAGCCACTCGATACACAAGTACACATAAATAAATACTAATGTGTACTAGTAGCGACTTAAGATACGACACTACTTGAGTAGGGTTGTCACGTAATATATACAACGTTAGAATTTTGTGACCATTAACTTAGTAAGAGCCGTGATAGCCTAGTGGTGGTGACTATTGACTGGCAAGTCACTCAAGTCAGTTGTCTCGGTTTCGAACCCAAGGCGCGCACCTCTGACTTTTCGTAAGTTATGTGCGTTTTATAAATTAATTATCACTCTCCGTGCCTCGGATAGCACGTTAAGCTGTTGGCCCCGGCTGTCAATTGTAGATCTTTGACAGTCGTTATGGGTAGTCAGAAGCCCGAAAGTCTGACAACCAGTCTTACCAAGGGGTATCGTGTAACCCAGTATCTGGGTTGTGGAGGTCTGATAGGCAGTCGCTCCATGTAAAACACTGGTATTAAGCTGCATCCGGTAAGACTGGAAGCCGACCCCAACATAGTTGGGAAAATGCTAGGCAGATGATAGTGACTTAAGATACGACACTACTTGATTACGTTTGTCACGTAATATAATTGAAATAGAATTATATAAGAATAGAATTGAATGGTATAAAAATTAAATAAATCAGACTCTAACTGTCCCACTGTAGGACAAAGGGCTCTTTTCATACAGAGAAGGATCGAGCATTAATCACCACGCTAGCTCACTGCGTTTGCAATTTCAGACTATTAAGTCCAGGTTTCCTCACGATGTTTTCCTTCACCGTTAGTCAGTGGTGTCTTAGATTAACTAAGAAAGTACATCGTAATAATATGACATTGAAAAAGTCACATTGGTACATGTCAGGTTCGAACCCACACCAACACGCTTGCAAAGCGGGTCCGTAATCAGTGCGCCACCACGACACATCATTAAAAAAAATCTAATAAAATATCTTTATAAAGTAAGATCTTATATTTGTCTAGCGCCATATCTAAACTATTTCACTGCAGCATAAAACTACAAAAATATTTGCAAATAAAACTGTCCGAAACAAAAATGACCTTGCTTATTTATAACAAAAACTGACAACCCTATTACTTTGCTGTAGAACGAGCTACGAGCTACGCGCACGTAGCGGCTATCTACGCGCTACGAGATCGTTTGCTACGCAGCTACGAGTATTTTGTAGGTTTTTACTAAATTAGAGGCCTTTTTAGTACTTGTACTAAAAGCCTCCTGAGCTTATTAAGGTTAAGTAAGGGTTTTGTGTATATTTTTTTAATATTATTAAAATCTTTCTTACTAATATTACAAATGTGAAAGTGTGTGGATGGATGTTTGTTGCTCTTTCACGCAAAAACTACTGAACGGATTTTGATCGAATTTTCCAGTGACAGTTACTAACTTTTGCCTGCGATTCTGCCCGCGTTAATGTCGGTTATCGCGTAAAAAAGTAGCCTATGTCGTTTTTCAAATTCTAGGCTATATCTCTGTTAAATTTCGTTTAAATCGGTTCTGTGGTTTAGGTGCTATGAAGTAACAAACAGACAGATAGAGTTACTTATGCATTTATAATATTAATTATTTAATAAGAAATTTGAATAAACAACTGATACGGATGGGATTTTTTCAAATTTCTTATTAAATAATTATATTTAATAAGCGAACATGTAAAAAATTCACAAAATTATTTATAATATTATAAAAAAAATCAGCTGTTCCATACATTTATGTTCACATGACTCAACAAAATGTATGAAACAGCTGTTTTTTTGCGATTTCAAGATTGGTCCCATAGTAAAAGTTGTTCATAATGATGAGTTTAATGACCCCTTTTAAGGATGCTGGTGTTTTACAAATAACCCTGTATTATATAAAAAAAAAAAAAACAGGCTCTTTACACATGAGTCCAGCGTCTTTCTCTAAGATCTAAAAGCTTAATGTTATTAAGTGCGTCTCGACTGTAGCCGGCCTAAATAATTTGTTCTAAGTGATATAGGACGCTCCTTCAGTCCGCTCGCGTCGCTCCCTGAATAAAGATGTACTTACAGAATAAAATTATAGTTAAACTAGGATCCCCTGTGGCTTTGTTTGCGAGACATTTAAGTAGCTTGTATTTCTCAACATGCCTGTATGTCTTAGGTTCGAACCCAAGGCACCTCTCCCTGACTTTGTGCGCACACACTTGTGTATGTTCTTTTAATAAATAAAAATGGCATAAAATTAAAAATTATTTAAAGCTTTTTTTTATTTGACAACATGTTTCGATCTAGCTGAAATTTTTGTTGAATCTTTGTAATGTAACTATATTCATTGACGTAATAAAACAACTTTTAAACGGATAACTCGCGTTTCGTTTGCAGCACTCGTGGTCGCAGGCAGACTGAGGTGACAATCGCCTGAACAGTTATATAAAATTATTTTTGATCTACCGTCAACAGCTTTATTTAGTATTGTTGCCCATATTATGTCAAAATTTTAGTTTAATCGAATAAATTTAAATGCTTTTATTAAGATTTTTACTACCATTTCCTAGTGCTTTGGCTGAAAATAGAAAAAACGGCGAAACAAACTCTCCAGCAGCACCCTATTAAAAATGATTACAACAAGAATGTTTATAAAAAACAAGAATTAAAAGTTGTTATTTACGTTAAATGTTCGCGAAAGTTTGAGACTATATTATATTCATTGATTTTATATCTTCAATCAACTTCAATGTGCGAGCGAGATAGCAGACGCGAAGAGGCGTCTTAAATCGTAATGTTAAGAATGGCTATCAGCTTTATAACTATAATAACAGCCTTGAAACAAAGGCTACAGCGTTGCCTCAGCTCATTACCCACCAATATTCGGAGCCATTCCGGGATGATTCTCGGAGCTCTGCATTTTGTAATAGCTTAAAAACATACACATTTAACTTCCCTTTAAGTTTTTTTAAATGTGTATATCCAAAAGGGAGTCAAACAAGGAGACCCGCTATCTCCTAAACTTTTTACAGCCACATTAGAAGAGGTATTTCAGCAATTAAAAAACGACTGGATGAACAAGGGGATTGTCGTCGGGGAAAAGAGATTAACAAATCTTCGATTTGCCGACGACATAGTTCTTTTTTCCTCTTCAGCAGCTGAGTTAAGCCTAATGCTCGAGCAACTGAGCCAAGCAAGCCTCAGGGTTGGACTTGCGATGAACATGGCCAAGACCAAGGTGATGACCAACAGCACCAGGCGCAACATAGCAATTGGGGGTGTGAGGGTTGAATATGTTCATGAGTACATATACCTCGGCCAAATAGTCTCTTTCCAGGCAAGGCAGGACAAAGAAGTGGCTAGACGCACTGAAAATGCCTGGAAAAGCTATTGGTCGATGAAAGAAACCATGAAAGGAACTCTCCCTCTTTCGTTAAAAAGGAAACTCATGGACATGTGCATTCTTCCCACCCTCACCTATGGAGCGCAGACGTGGTCACTAACTAAGCGCCAAAAATCCGCCCTAGGGGTTTGCCAGCGGGCAATGGAACGCAGTATTTTAGGAGTGAAACTTAGTGACCGCATTAAGAACTCTATACTGCGTTCCAAAACACAAATCGCTGATGTAGGCCACACAGCTGCTACGCTCAAGTGGAACTGGGCTGGTCATATCTGCCGCATGACGGATGAGCTATGGGCAAAAACAACTACGCAGTGGATGCCAAATAGCAGTAAACGTCTTCGCGGCAGGCCCAGGAGGAGGTGGCGGGATGAACTCGACTCATATCTGAAGGATTGGTCTCAGATAGCATTAGACCGAGACAAGTGGAAGGAGGAAAGGGAGGCCTTTGCCCTGCAGTGGGATAATATAGGCTGAATAATAATAATAATAATAATATACCCCCTCTGGGACATGCGTCATCTCCCCATGAGATTGACGTAAAACCGGAGGGTAGATTAGATAAGCTTTCTTCTTCATTATTCTTCTGACATAAATAAAAATGGTGTCATAGGATGTATAATAGAAAGCGCACAAAACGCAGGGCAGCTTGTGGCGGGCTGATTGTGATTGGCGACACTGCGTTCCCGAATGCTCCAGAGAGTCGGTCAGGGCCTCGTCTCCAGTTTGCCCTCATTGGGTAGCTGGAGTGGAACCCCAAGAGCGCCCGTAGGACTCTCAGCCCTGTCTTGCCTTCATTGGCCGGGCAGGGAGGGGCCGCAAGAGCTATATGCTCGGGGGTGGAAGTGTAATGCAAGTAATGGCGTAATAACGGGGAAACCCACTCCGGGTCTATGACCCGCGATGGTGAAACCGGGGCCGCTCCTCTCGACACCCCTAGCCGCTCACACCAATGTTGCCCCCTTGTTGCCTGTTATCAAGGCGGCTTTTTGGGGGGCCCATTTAGTGAGTTGGCGAGTCACCACCTGCCAGTTAGTTTCAATTTTAGTGTTGAAAGGCAGGTGCCGTTTTCTATCTATAATAGAGGTTAACCGATCCACCTAACACCCATCTCCATAAACCAGTAGATTTTACCATATATTTTGTTACAATAGTCCTACACTCGTCGGGGACAATCCAGGACTGCATTCCTATAGTGCAGCCGTGGGGAGTTCCCGGCGGGTGCCCCATCCCATTTTAGATTAAAGTTCTCAAAGGGGCCTCTGCGTGTTGGACCTGTGTCCCCATGCAAGCCCTCCAAAGGACCGGGTCTCTTTCTTTTGAAAGAGAGCCCGTGAATTTAAAGAGATACATAATAATAATAATATTAAAATATTCCTTTTTAAACGGTTTTGCTTAGCTTGCCCTGTTTATTATTTGGTTCAAATTTAGTAATCGATATTTCACCCCCTTCCTGTCGACAGATTGATCTGATATTTGGTACACAGCTTTAGTTTTGATGACAAAACCGTTTTACGTAAATAAACATTTTTACTTAAATATTATTATTTATTTGTAGTTTGGTCTCATCATTTTTTTATTTTTTTTTCAACTTTCCCTTTGACGCTTCTTACGACACCCGCGGGACGAGTAGGGGTCAGCGTAGGTCAGAGTAGAGGTAAAAAATCAGCTGTTCCAAACATTTTGTTGAGTCATGTGAACATAAATGTATGGAACTGCTTTTTCTTGCGATGTCAAGGTTGGTCCCATAGTAAAAGTTGTTCATAATGATGAGCTTAATGACCCCTTTTAAGGATGCTGGTGTTTTACAAAGTCAAAGGACCTTGTTTAAGTATGACTCACGTAACTTATTATTTTAATATCGGCAGTTATAACAAGCAAAAAGAATCATAACTTATTACAAAGAAAATACGACGAAAAGTCGCAGACATGTTTTGATTCTGTTAGTTATTGAATAAGACGTGAGTAAACATGCGTACAGTATGGGAATAGGGGTGAATGAGGGCAACTAAATATTTGTATGAATATATTGGTTACAGGCCAATCTCAGCCGTGATAGACTGCCAAGTTAAAGGTCGTAAGTTCGAAACCCATTCACCTCTGACTTTTCGGATTCATATGCGTATTAGAAATTAATTATCACTTGCTAAAACGGTGAAGGAAAATATCGTGAGAAAACCAGTACACCTAGGAGATTTTTTAATGGTGTGTAAAGCCATTTCGGAGTTCATCAACCCTATTTTTCCCAAACTTTGTTGTGGTAGGCTTCTAATCTAACCATATGCAGCTGAATATCAGTTTTCTAGAGCGACTGCCTATCTGACCTCAACACAAAGGGATACGATATTCTAAAGTTAGATCAGATGTCAGGAATTTACGAGGGTACCGACTCCCTATATCGACTGTCAAACATCGTCATGACAGCCGGGGCAACGGCTTAACGTGCTTTTCGAGGCACGGAGCAGGAATAATTCGTTTACAATACGCACATAACTTACGAAAAGTCAGAGGTTCATTGGGTTTGAACCTGAAACTTCCGATTTGCCAGTCTACCACTAGGATATCACGACTCTATCATATCACTAGGCTATCAGGAGGTCATACTTATTCGTATAAAAAAAAATGTATAGATGTATATCCAATATACACACCGGCAGATTTAGCGGAACATAAAAA
Source organism: Protodeltote pygarga (assembly GCA_936450705.2). Lineage (NCBI taxonomy): Eukaryota > Metazoa > Arthropoda > Insecta > Lepidoptera > Noctuidae > Protodeltote > Protodeltote pygarga. The sequence goes on from OW388278.2 coordinate 6,472,922, forward strand.
AAAGATGGCTTTTTTAGAAAAATTATAGGTATTTCGACTTGTAGTTCTGTTATTTGAATGATTAGGCCTTATTTCATTCAAAATTAAGAAGATTTTTGTCAGCTGTTAACCTTCTAACATAAATCAGACCCTCATAAGCATTTGTTTCAATTTAAGCTTTTGAGTGTTTTTGAGAAGAATGTTGATTTAAGCAGTCAATGGTGGCCCTAGCTCATTTTTTTTGTTTTGTTTAGAGAGTTTATATTGTATTGCATACAGAATGAGTGATTTGCCAGGACCTGATGTCGCCAGGGCTGTATCAGGGATTGAGGAAGGTCACACCTACCGTTCAGTCATTCGAACTTCGGTAGTATCAGTATCCGTGATCCACCGTAATGTTTATCGATACAGACAGACAGGGTCTTACGTGCGCAGGCGAGGCCAAGGCAGAAATCGTGCAACCAGTGCCGTAGACGACTGTTTTGTAAGGGTGCAAACTTTGAGAAATCGTCGACAATCTGCTGTTCAGGCCCAAAATCGTTTAGAAGAAGTGCGTAACGTACGTGTTAGTGAACGAACAGTGAGGAGAAGGTTAAATGAAGTTGGTTTGAAGTCATACGTGCCAGCAAGAGCACCTAAACTTGAGGTGAGCCATCGAATAGCAAGATAAGAGGTTCGCTCGTTTTCATCAAATTTGGTCCAATGAGTAGAATCGAGTTTTATTCTCTGACGAAAGCCGTTTCTGTGTTCATTTCATCGACGGGAAGGAGAAGATGTGGACATCTGAGATGTCCACATCTTCTCCTTTCCGTCCGTCCTTTCTTTCCGCGAATAAAACTCGATTCTACTCATTGGACCAAATTTGATGAAAACGAGCGAACCTCTTATCTTGCTATTCGATGGCTCACCTCAAGTTTAGGTGCTCTTGCTGGCACGTATGACTTCAAACCAACTTCATTTAACCTTCTCCTCACTGTTCGTTCACTAACACGTACGTTACGCACTTCTTCTAAACGATTTTGGGCCTGAACAGCAGATTGTCGACGATTTCTCAAAGTTTGCACCCTTACAAAACAGTCGTCTACGGCACTGGTTGCACGATTTCTGCCTTGGCCTCGCCTGCGCACGTAAGACCCTGTCTGTCTGTATCGATAAACATTACGGTGGATCACGGATACTGATACTACCGAAGTTCGAATGACTGAACGGTAGGTGTGACCTTCCTCAATCCCTGATATAGCCCTGGCGACATCAGGTCCTGGCAAATCACTCATTCTGTATGCAATACAATATAAACTCTCTAAACAAAACAAAAAAAATGAGCTAGGGCCACCATTGACTGCTTAAATCAACATTCTTCTCAAAAACACTCAAAAGCTTAAATTGAAACAAATGCTTATGAGGGTCTGATTTATGTTAGAAGGTTAACAGCTGACAAAAATCTTCTTAATTTTGAATGAAATAAGGCCTAATCATTCAAATAACAGAACTACAAGTCGAAATACCTATAATTTTTCTAAAAAAGCCATCTTTTTTTTATGTTCCGCTAAATCTGCCGGTGTGTGTACATCTAAGCAAATAATTAGTTTTCGAAATTCGAATGTTTATATTTCTAAATGTTCTGTTTTTTAATGTGTCAACATAAAATATACCTCATTTGTTGGATAAGGTTTTAAATCGATTATTCTGCAATAAAGGGTGTTAGGTTTTTTTCGTGACGGAATTTCTTGATTAGGTCGCCGCGCTCAAAGCCCGCGATAAAATCTATGCAATAGCTTAAATAACAATTATTAGTAAGATCTACCACGGAACTCTAAAAACCAGTTCTACGGTACCATCGCCGAAACAGTTGAAGAGTGACATGTGACAAGTACGAAGGCTCTTATCTTCGTGTGTGTGTGTAGAGGGCGTCTTTGTTGCCGACCGTACGAGTGTGAGAGCCAACTATTTTACAAGCTTTTATTTAACTTACAATATATGTATGTTTGTTCGGGTGGAATCTTGCAAGCTGAATTAGAACCACTTCCTCTTATCCTACGGAGTTGAATTTGCATGTTAGTTCGGTTCCGATGACAATGCATTTTTATGGTAAGCATGACCTGAATCGACACCCAGAATTAAGCTCCAGATAAAGGAACTCTTCAACAGTCAACAGCACAGATACAATTTTTTGCATAAACATTTAGTTTTGATATTACCATACAAAAGCTATAAAAGCTTGGTACATATAAGCTTGGTTAAAAACGTTTCTAGAAAAACTTTTTACTAACTGTTATTTAACTTACAATGGATGTACTAGAATAACCCCGCGGCTTCGCATTAATTTACAATTTCAATTTTATTAATTAGGAGTGTCGTGGTGTGGGTTCGAACCTGGCTTTTACCAATGTGACTTTTTCAATGACATATGTACTTTCTTAGTTAATCTAAGACACCACTGACTAACGGTGAAGGAAATCATCGTAAGGAAACCTGGACTTAATAGTCTGAAATCGCCAACACGCAGTGAGCTAGCGTGGTGATTAATGCTCGATTCTTCTCTGTATAAGAAGAGGGAAGTATAATAAAATTCTCTTCTACATTCAATCATCTCATCATCATCAGCATGTATTGGTCCACTGCTGAGCATAATCCTCTCCCAATGCGCGCCACTATTGTGCGCTCATTGGAAGTATGAAGAACTGACGGCCGATGCGGCAGCGTAGGACGTCAACAAGGTGGACAGACGACCTAATAAAGGTCGCAGGAAGCTGCTGGATGCAGGTTTCTTCCAACCGGCCGATCTGGGGCATTGGGGGAGCCCTATGTTCAGCAGTGGACGTCTTATGGCTGAAATGATGATGATGAATGATGATGATAAATTAATTTACAGTTACTAAAACGGTGAGGAAACCAACACCAGAGATTTTTCAAGAGTGTGTAATCCATGACAGAGGCCTACGGGCGGTTTAAACTCTTGTTTATCAACCATTCGATAAGAAGAAGAATGTGTGCCATCAAAATGAATGTTTTATTTCACTTAAATGCGCATAAATCTTCGTTCCTACTGCCAAGTCATGTAGAGCGCTCAAAGAGCTAAACATGGTTGTCACTAATGAGTTTAGCGAACGAGAGCTCTGTAGCTTTGATTCATGTATTCATTATCGTGTTCAGCAATTATAATTTGAACTTAGTGCATGAAAACCTTTTTAAAGAATCATTCTCCTAGCCTAATTATTGCCTAAGTTGTGATAGCCTAGTGGTAGTGACCGTTGGCGAGTCGGAAGTCTTAGATTCAACCCCAAGGCACCTTTGACTTTCATAACTTATGTGCGTATTATAAATTAACTAGCGACCCGCCCCGGCTTCGCACGGTTACGCTAATATTAATGTATTATACATATAAACCTTCCTCTTGAATCACTCTATCTATTAAAAAAACCGCATCAAAATCCGTTGCGTGGTTTTAAAGCTCTAAGCATACATAGGGACAGACAGACGCGGGAAGCGACTTTGTTTTATACTATGTAGTGATAAATAGTCAATATAATTATTCCTAGATCTAACAATAGAAACTAGAATAGAAGCAACTTGGAGGAATTTGTTTTGCCTTTGAATAACTTTTTTTTTATTTTTATTTATTTATAGACTCACACCTGTATTCCCCAGAGGGGGTAGGCAGAGGTGTGCAGTACACCCATGTTTCGCCGGCTATTTTATAAGTCCCAAGTAATAGGGGGCGAGCCTATTGCCATTAACCGGGCACAATTCCAGACTCCGTGCTGCTACTGAGAATTTCCTAATGGAAAAACCCAATAACACTTTTGCCCGACCCGGGGATCGAACCCAGGACCTCGTGCTCAGCAGTCGCACTTGCTACCACTAGACCAACGAGGCAGTCCAACTAGACCAACTTTGAATAATGTCTGAATGATTTCTTCCAAGAGAAAGAATATCTAATCTTTTGACGTAAAACCATAGGTAACGGCTCTATCAGCCAACGTTTTTATAAGTCTAGAGTAACATCAGTGACATTCCCTGTCGTCACATCGCTTCATCACTGTCACGCTGTCAAACACAAGGAAATGTGGATAATGATTGATGTTACCATAATACAGGAACTTTAGTTTTACTTATTTATCTTTTTTTATTGATGTATTAGCTTTTATCAGCGGCTACGTTAACTTAGAACCAAGTATTTTTGTCCGCCGTCTGTCTGTCCCTATGTATGGTTAGATCTTTAAAACTACGCAACGGATTTTGATGCGGTTTTTTTTAATAGATAGAGTGATTCTTAAGGAAGGTTTATTATGTATAATACATGCATAATATAGTAGAGAAACACTGATAATTTAATTACACCCGTGCGAAGCCAGGGCGGGTCGCTAGTTTTTTATAAAATTATTTAATTAGAAAATTTAAAAAAACAACTGATATAGATGGAATTCGAACTTATGATCTTCGGCGTACCGTGTCGACGCTCTGACCGATTCTATCCCATCAGAATAAGTTGAAGTTTCAAATCTCTTTCTACGCCTAGGGCGTGTGTTAATATCTATCGGAATACATTACGTATCCGACTCAGTGCTCCAAACTTTGCAGTTTTAGAAGGCACCGATGCGATATTACCAATTTTTCTGAAATTTTCGATCGATCATCGAGAGTGTTTTGTTCGAATCTCATCCGTGTCAACCAACAACACTTGACCAAACCCGGGGATTGAACCCAGGACGTCGTACTCAGCAGTCGCACTTGCTACCACTAGACCAACGAGGCAGTAATTATTCTTTTATGTTTTATTTATTCTGTATTTGCGTATCATTTGAACAAAATGAATAAATACTTTTTCTTTATTTCGCCTTTTTTTAAATCTACTAAGTATATTTCCACTATAGCACGAGGCACGAGGCACGAGGCACGTCTGACCTCGTAAATGCAAGGCGTGGCATAGGCATAGGTACCTCTATTCAGCCTATACAAGAACTTGTATGAATGCCATACTTCATTCAAAAGCTATTTGCTTTTATCAGAGCGAACATAGGAGGTGCTTTACAAGTTGAATAAATGCGGTTTATTCGCTGTTACCGTGTAGTGATAGCCAAGTGTGACTGTTGTCTGGCTTGACAGTGGTCCAGGTTCGAACCTGAGGCAAATAGCTTTGACTTTTCGTAAGTTATGTTATCGTCATCAACAGCTTGTTCACTGCTGAACGTAGGTCTCTCCCAATGCGCGCCACTATTGTGCGCTCTTAGAGGTATTTGCCCATAATCACCACGCTGGGCTGGGTTGGCGATCGCAGTAGCAGATGGTTGCTGTTACACAGAAGGATGCTGCTGCCCTTCCTCTAGATCTTTCCCTTTTTCGCTTCTTACGACACCCAAGTAGGGGTGGTTCTATTCTTAGGCCGGAAACCATACGGCGCACGTAAATTATGTGCGTATTATAAAAAAATGTAACAAAAAAATTAAACTGGCTTCAGAATTCTAAACTATCTCTTTTGGAGTGGGTGTCAAGCTAAGCTGGTTCCTAATTCGTGATAGCCTAGTGGTATGACTGTTGACTAGCAAGTCAGAGGTCTCAGGTTCGAACCCAAAGCACCTCTGACTTCTCGTAAGTTATGTGCGTATTATAAATTAATTATTACTTACTCCGTGCCTTGGAAAGCACGTAAAGCCGTTGCTGCGCCTGATCTCTCTCCGGTCGTGTCGGAAGGCCGTCCCATTGGACTATGAGAGTGAGGGAATAGAGAGTGCACCTGTGTTTGCGCACACACTTGTGATCTCCTGCGTCGATGGCTTATCTTCGTTGAGATTGGCCGCTGTGACCGAAATTCGATCAGGAGGGAATTATTTCTGTATAAGAAGAGGCCTCTGCCCTGATAGCCACTAGCCACTTTTAAAGAAATCAAAATGGCGGCGGCTGGCTATACCATAAAGGTTCAAATTATTTTCACCTTTAATATTTATATAGACTACATTATATTTTTGTATTCTTAATAAATTCTGTAATGTAACAATGGGTTTTTCTTCGGTTTCCGCCCGTCAGTTTGTCTGTCAGTCTCGTTTCAGGAGAATACAAAAGGTTCACAAATATAACGGCTATTATACGTTTTTTTTTATTAAAAAACCTTTCATTGTTTTTAAATAAATAAGATTAATGATATTAAGTGAAAAAAATTGGTTGATTGCAATTTATTTTTAACCGACTTCAAAACAGGAGGAGGAATTACCTTAAAACTTGCTAATTTATGTACCGCTTTGGAAAATTCTTTTTCTAATTGATAGGATGATGTTCCAGATTGCACTCATATTAGATTCTGAGCGCTTGCAAACATGCAAAATGATTTAACCAAATCAATAAAGCTAGTTATAAATAGTTGTATGACCGTCACGTCACCGGCCACACGTCAAAAGGGCATCACGTCGCTCGCCACTAGTGACCGCTTGACACGTTAACGAATCTGTCACGGTGACGTGTTACGTTAACGTTTGAACAGGTTGACTGTGGCAACGTGATTGGCAGAGCTTTTTGGGTAATTGAAACTGAAACGATACAAATATAGCTTTCTGGTTTTCTGAGGAAATGCTTTTTTAACCGACAAAAATAACGGAGGAGGTTATCAATTCGACGTGTATGTTTTTTTGTATGATTACGCTTAACTTTTTACAGGAGGGTCCGATTTTGATGATTTTTAACTGCCATCCAAGGAGGAGGTTCTCAATTCGACCGGTATGTTTTTTTTTTCTATGTATGTAGGTACATCGATTACGCCGCGGTTAATGGACCGATTCGCGTGATTCTTTTTTTGTTTGACGCGAAATAGCTGCCAGGTGGTCCCATAGAAATATTGTCATGGTCTGATCATGGACTTACGAGATATGGAAAGAAACTCCTCGTAGTATAATAGCAGAATTGTCGTTACAAGTAATATTGCTTTGATTTATATGTGTAGCCGATGACTGACAAGTAAAGAGGGAGAGAGGGGATACGTGGTCACCCCCTCCCCTTCCTATAATCATGCAAGATTAAAAATATCGTGTGAGGTATCGTTTGAAAAGCCTTTTCATAAGGATTTTAAATATTAGCCTCACAAAAGTCTGGGAGGGGGGATTAATCTTAGGCATTACTAAAAATCGTGAAAAAAATATTTTATATAAAAAATAAAACTTCAAAAGGAACTAAAAAGATTGAAATAACTTTAAAACGTTTTGTAGTCGGTTCCAAGTCAAGTTCAAACCTTTTCATTAAGAACTTGACTCGGAACCGACTCCAAAACGTTTTAAAGTTATTTCAATCAAAGAAATGTATTCTTTAGACGTTGAATTATACATATTTTAACCACAGTTTAATAATCATACAGTATGGTAACTACGTACAAACGCTCGACAACGGCACACTCACACAAACATGCGCAACGACGCGTCCTTGATACGTACCGCGACGTCCGCTTAGGAGTCTCGTCGTTACGCGATATTGTGCATGTTTGTGTGAGTATGCCATTTCGAGCGTTTGTACTATCGCGGACACGAACGGTGCACCACTTAGCGATCAAAATGCTTTGAACGACGCTACGTGCGTAGGGGCGGTGCTAGCGCTACGTTCGGACGCCGGGTGCAAGCGATTCTAACCTTAAGAGTGGTGCACCGGCTTTGTCCACGATAGTACATCGTTTCCGTACTGTATGTTTATTATTTTGTGTTTTAACCTTCAGTTTAAACTGTAGTTATACTTAATGTTTTAGTATTGATTACTAATCTATCCAAAGTCGGCTCGGGTACAATACAATACACATTAACAATGTATAAATGGTGAAATACAAACATACGGTTTGACTGACTGACTAATGTCATGGGTTCTATTCATTAGGCACTCGGAACGAAAGTCATGACACATACTAATGGAGTTTAGAATTGAGACCCCGAGTTTCACTTAAATTACTAATACTGAAGTTTAGTTGATATAAAATAAACAAATAACTTTAGTTTATTTTGGCTATGTTATAAGTCCCATGTAACAGACGGCGAAATTTCAGGCTCCACTACTGAAAATTTCTAAGTGGATAAACTCAATAACACTTTGCCCAACCCGGGAATCGAACCCAGGACCTCGTGCTCAGCAGTCACGTCTGCTACCATTAGACCAACGAGACAGTATTTTTAATTATTTTTTATTAATTCTAATATACTTTTTCCTTGTTAACAGAGGAAGAGCTATCAGAATCGGTGTTCGGGCCGAGCGTGCCGCGTCACCGCCCCGAGCCGCCGGGCACTCTTGCGCAGTCCACCCGCTTCACGGCGCACGAGATCAAACTCATGTACCGGGGATTCAAACAGGTATTAAACTTTGCAAGTACCTTTGTTACCTGTATTAGTCCACAGCTGAACATAGGCCTCCCACTGCGCGCCACTATTGTGCGCTCATCATCTGCCTAGCCTTTTCCCAACTATGTTGGGGTCGGCTTCCAGTCTTACCGGATGCAGCTGAATACCAGTGTTTTACATGGAGCGACTGCCTATCAGACCTCCACAACCCAGATACTGGGTTACACGATACCCCTTGGTAAGACTGGTTGTCAGACTTTCGGGCTTCTGACTACCCGTAACGACTGTCAAAGATCTACAATTGACAGCCGGGGCCAACAGCTTAACGTGCTATCCGAGGCACGGAGAGTGATAATTAATTTATAAAACGCACATAACTTGAGACCTTAACTCGACTCGAGACCATAACTCGAGACCTCTGACTTGCAAGTCAACGGTCACAACCACTAGGCTAACACGACTCATTAATTACTAATTTAATTAATTATCTATTATAATTAATCTATTTTTTAATTAATTACTAAATAATTATATCTTTGTTTAAGGAATGCCCATCGGGAGTGGTGGATGAAGAGGCCTTCAAGAACATCTTCTGTCAATTCTTCCCACTTGGAGGTTAGAAATATTTGATTATTTTCTTATAAAACTTTCCCTACTTTATAATTATTATTTTATAGACTCACGCCTGTATTCCCCAGAGGGGGTAGGCAGAGGTGTACAGTACACCCACGTTTCGCCGGCTATTTTATAAGTCCCATGTAATAGGGGGCGAGCCTATTGCCATTAACCGGCCACAATTCCAATAATTATTTAATAAGAAAATTGTAAAAACAACTGATACAGGCGGTATTCGAACCCACGATCTTCGACGATTATCCTACTTTAACCACAGATTAATAAATAGTTACTACGTAACTTTAACGCCTATTCTACCTTACCCTATCCTACACTACCCTACCCTACCCCTTTTTCTCACCTTTCAAACCTTCCCTGGACTTTCACACATATTTCAAACCCAAAATTATCCAAATCCGTCAAGCCGTTCTCGAGTAGCGAGACGCATTGTTCTCACATAACATCTCAGAACAATGTATCCAAAAATATTGTAAGCCATTATTTAAAAGAGCAACCATGGAGTTTCTTGCCAGATTCTTCTGCATGAGGGGTAGGCTGCCCTTGGAACTGGCAACTAGAGTCACTCTTATAATAATATTAGAATTATGATTATTCATAAGTGCCTAAAATGGTCTACATGAATAAAAATATTTTGATTTTGATTTTGACTAAGGAACAGCAATTCATTTTTATATATTTTATTGTATATAGATAGATTATCACAGGTGATTCTCTTCATGATATACATACATGCCCTTAAGAATAGTTATTTCGGACATATTTTTATGTGAATTATTGATAACTAGCTGTTCCCCGCGACTTTGTCCGCGTTAAATTAAATTTTCCCGTAAACACGTTTATAAAGCAGCCAGATTGCCGGTTTTTTTTTTCTTACTTGAATCACAGATATTGTTATTTTTTACTGATAACTAAACTTTTTTTTCAGAATAAAAAATAGCCTATAGCACTCAGGGATAAAGTAGCTTCCTATTGGTGAAAGAATTTTTAGGATCGGATCGGTAGTTCCAGAGATTACCCCTAACATACATACATTATCACATACATACAAACTTTACCTCTTTATAATATTAGTATAGATTAAAATGATTTTATTTAATTACAGATGCCACACAATACGCTCATTACGTGTTTAAGACTATTAAGCAGAAGCAGAGCGGGAAAGTCAACTTTGAGGTAAGTCTAGAAATAAAAACCCTCCCAAATTTGAGACACAGCGGCCAATTTTAATGGAGACTAACCAACTAAGCGGTAGATTAGGTAACTATTATCGGATTTCTCAAAATCCGATCGACAGTCATGATAGCCTAGTGGTATGATTGTTCGCGTTGGACTGCCAAGTTAAATGTCGTAGGTTCGAACCCAATTTCGTAAATTATGTGCGTATTATAAATATTATTAATTATCACTTACTCCATGCCTCTTAAGCACGTAAAGCTGTTGCTGCGCCTGATCTCTCTCCGGTCGTGTCGAAGGCCGTCCCATCGGACCATGAGAGTGAGGGAATAGAGAGTGCACCTGTGTTTGCGCACACACTTGTGCACTATATTAGGTATTATCTCCTGCGTTGTTGGCTAATCTCCGTTGAGATTGGCCGCTGTAACCGAAATTCGGTCAAGAGGATATTATATAATGCATATTAAAAACATTAAGGCCCAATTTCACCATTCACTTTAAAAACCGAGTTTAATAAAACTAAGTTCAGCTACGCAAATTGCAGTTCTGAACTCAGTTAAACGCTTGAACCGAGTTTAAATCGATTAACCGCGTTTAGTGTCAGTGGTGAAATCGGCTCAAAATCAAAATATTTTTATTCATGTAGACCATTAGGCACTTATGAATAGTCATAATTCTAAAATTGTTTATTATAGGAGTGACTCTAGTTGCCAGTTCCAAGGGCAGCCTACCCCTCATGGAGAAGAATCTGGCAAGAAACTCCATGGTTGCTCTTTTAAATAAATGGCTTACAATATTTTAGGTTACATTGTTCTGAGGTCTTATGTGAGAACAATGTCAGTCGACTAAACACAAGTACATCTTAAATATATTTATGCTTTTGATAAAATTACCGTAACAGCTATGAGCTGACCAGTCCCAACAGACGGCACCCGTTCACGAGTATGACGCATGCATCAGCCATCGCCGAAACCATTTTGTAGGGAATCAAACGACCCGAAACACAACGCCACCGCTATCAGAACAAGCTCTTAATGTTGTCTGAGAAACAAATAAAAGCGACGGCTTCCGATAAAATGTTATTTTGTTATAACGATATTGCCCATCAAGATGTTCGGATCGCTGCTGGAGCCGTCTCAAGGTGTTGCCACCTGTTGGCATCGTGTCGCAAGATAATACTCGATACTGTGCATTATTTAACTATTATATAATGTGCTTCTAAATTATCTGCCACGGTTGCAATGGGAGAAAGTATTGGGTATATAGATTACAATAGTGAAGAAATTTCGTACCCCGGAACAGTAAAAAAAAATTGGAGCATGAAGCAGAATTAGACCTACGCAATAAAACGCAGGCAAAGAAAAATAATTATGATGTTAGATAAAAAAAATTACTTCACTATTGTAATATAAATAACCAATATTATCTCCCATTGCAGCCGTGGCAGATAATTTAGAAGCACCTTATATACCAACCGACATTCGAGAGACCCTAAGTTCGATTATTCCAGAATTTCTAGCAATATCTTCCACTTATCAAGGTCTTTATTTATGACACTTAGGTATTCAGGGTTATTTGTAAAACACCAGCATCCTTAAAAGGGGTCATTAAACTCATAATTATGAACAACTTTTACTATGGGACCAACCCTGAAATCGCAAAAAAGCAGCTGTTCCATACATTTATTTTTACATGACTCAACAAAATCTGACATCAGGTTGATCATCAACCATAAATAAATAAATAAATAAATCAGCCTGTAACTGTCCCAATATAGGGCAAAGGCCTCTTCTCATACAGAGAAGGATTGAGCATTAATCACCACGCTAGCTCACTGCATGTTGGCGATTTCAGACTATTAAGTCCAGGTTTCCTTACGATGTTTTCCTTCACCGTTAGTCAGTGGTGTCTTAGATTAACTAAGAAAGTATATATGACATTGAAAAAGTCACATTGGTACATGCCAGGTTCGAACCCACAACCACGCGCTTGCAAAGCGGGTCCGTAACCAATGCGCCACCACGACATCAACCATACGATAAAGAACTGAATTCCATGCTAGAAAAGCCTCTAGCAATAGCTCCTGCTTATATTGCCACATTCCCAAACCCTGGCAATGTTCCTCATTGAACCCCTTCAAGCTTCAAGGACAGTAAATTACGCAGCTCAACTAATACTAGTCAACAAATGTATTTATCTAGCACCAGTGTAACTGGAACCACGCTTACGGACTTTTATATTTAGTTTACAAATACCAGGGATTATTTTATATTGGTCTTTCAAATTATTACGCAATCATCCAGTTTAAGTTGACCTGCCTTTTTCAAGTATTGTTAGGGTTGCTACTTCTTAAACAGTTTTACTTAGCTTGACCTGTTTATTATTTGGTTCAAATTTAGTAATCGATATTTCACCCCCTTCCTGTTGACAGATTGATCTGATATTTGGTACACAGCTTTAGTTTTGATGACAAAACCGTTTTACGTAAAAAAAAAATACTTTTATTATTGTGTTTTTTTATGCTGATACAGATAATAAAATAAATAAATAAATCAGCCTGTAACTGCAGGGCAAAGGCCTCTTCTCATACAGAGAAGGATTGAGCATTAATCACCACGCTAGCTCACTGCGTTGCGATTTCAGACTGTTAAGTCCAGGTTTCCTTACGATGTTTTCCTTCACCGTTACTCAGTGGTGTCTTAGATTGACTAAGAAAGTACATATGACATTGAAAAAGTCACATTGGTACATGCCAGGTTCGAACCCACACCCACGCGCTTGCAAAGCGGGTCCATATCCAACTTAGGTAATGTCCCACTGCTGGGCAAAGGCCTCCCCCTTCTTCTGCCATACCTCCCTATCTTCTGCAATTTCATGCCACGCCGTCCCGCAAACGAATCGTGGTCATCACACCACCTTCGCCGCGGTTTATATTATTATGATACTAATATAAAAAAAAAGGAAATTTGGAAAAACAACTGATACGGATGGAATTCGAACCAACGATCTTCGGCGTACCGTGTCCCTCTGACCCTAACCGCTAACTAGGCGTAGAACATGAAGCAAATATATTGCTTCATGGCGTAGAAAGAAATTTGAAATTTCAACTAATTCCGGTAGGATACTGGCTTAGCGGTCAGAGCGTCGACACGGTACGTCGAAAACCAAAAACCACGCAAAGTCGCGGGCGAAGCGCTAGCTATATTAATAGTACGGTTGACAACCCTAAGCACTGTAACAATGGCTAATGATCAGAGTTCAAAATATACTGGAAATCAATACAAATTGAATGAAAGTCTACTATAACAAGACCGCTCTTGAGAGAGTTCAAGTTATATTGGATTACATAAGTTTGAAGGTACCACCAGTATATTTGGAACTCCCCTTGAAAACTTTTCCCCTGAACATTACACGCAGTTGTTTTTACTAATTGTTGTTAAAACTTAGTTTGGAATTGTACGAAGGTCGGGAAGTCTTAGGTTCGAGTCGGGATACAATGAAAAAGGCCCTCAAACATTGACGATACGTGTGGAACCATTTTAAACCGACTTCAAAAGAGAAGGAGGTTCTCAATTGGATGAATTTTATAATCTACTAGCGACCCGCCCCGGCTTCGCACGGGTGCAATATACATATAAACCTTCCTCTTCAATCACTCTATCTATTAAAAAAACCGCATCAAAATCCGTTGCGTAGTTTTAAAGATTTAAGCATACATAGGGATATAGGGACAGAGAAAGCGACTTTGTTTTATACTATGTAGTGAATATCAGTTGCAAAAGTTGCAAAAACATCGTGATGAAACCAGCACACCTGAAAGATTTTTCAGTGGTGTGTAAAGCCATGTCAAAGGCCTACGGGCGGTTTAAACTCTGACACCAGGTTGTTCATCAACCATACAATAAGTAGAAGCAACATTTTACATGAAAATGCGTTTTGTTAGATTCATATTTTCCTCTGAAACATCACAAACACAGCCTTATTATAACAAGTAAATTGAACAAAAGCCAAGCTCTCGTCGATAAATACAATGATTAGACCAACTCGTGTTGGGAGAAAGAGATAGCGATAAAAAAGGCTAAAGAGCAAGCGAGACAGAACATGTCAATATGCTTAATATTTGTAAATGGCTTGACTGCTTTATTCTCACTGAATTTATGTACACAATGGTCGCTAGTTTGTGTAATAAAATCAATAGTACAATACAAAATATACACTTCTATCTGTCTGGCACTTAGAGTAGGTACCTATATAAGGGAATATTTTATTTAAGTAACTTAAAATACAAATAAACAATACTAAATAAAACTATCTATATACAGCGTGTAACAGAAGTCCGAAATAATACATTAAGGGCGTATAAGGTACCCTATACACAATCCTTTAGCATAGGTTTTGGAACCGAACCCCAAACAATTCTCGAGTTAACCACGGTCAAAGTTTTCACCAAAATCTTTCAAATACAGCCCTAGACATCAGCTGAAAGGTGAATCTTACACGAATCCGGTTATTTACCTTCAATAAATTCTTTTAGTTAGCATTAGGCACGCGTAGGATAATGAAATCTGTCATTATTGAAGAAAATGAAATCAAAAGAATTATTTTGTATGAAAAAAAATGCCTCTTTTGCATTCAATATTTTCACAGGTGATTCTCTTCATGATATACATACATGCCCTTAAGTATTATTTCGGACTTCTGTTACACGCTGTATACAAAACTAACTACCTTAAAAATAAATAAAGAAAAATAAAACCCTTAATCTAAAAGACCGCTACTACCAGGCAACGTTCCCAAAATGCTGGCTGCATTGCCTCGCTGAATAGCTATACTCAGCCTTTGGGCCAGGTACAGACCAGCATTTCGGTCACGAGTTGCCTCGACCAGACGCCCAGATAGGTCTTTATAAATATTCCGGGCTCCCGGACCCCACGGACCTATATAAGGTGCTTCTAAATTATCTGCCACGGCTACAATGGGAGATAATATTGGTTATTTATATTACAATAGTGAAGTAATTTTTTTTATCTAATGTCATAATTATTTTTCTTTTGCCTGCGTTTTATTGCGTAGGTCTAATTCTGCTCCATGCTCCAATTTTTTTTTACTGTTCCGGGGTACGAAATTTCTTCACTATTGTAATCTATATAGCTAATATTTTCTCCCATTGCAACCGTGGCAGATAATTTAAAAGCACATTATATAAGAAAATACTTACCAAGGGGTATCGTGTAACCCAGTATCTGGGTTGTGGAGGTCTGATAGGCAGTCGCTCCATGTAAAACACTGGTATTCAGCTGCATCCAGTAAGACTGGAAGCCGACCCCAACATAGTTGGGAAAAGGCTAGGCAGATAATAACTGATAGAAGGACGGACTTGATGAAACTATAAGGGTTCCTGCTGTTACCACGGGACCCTAAACATCTAAAATATTCACAAAATGATGTGGCGGTCATACGTCCTATATTTCGATGTCATACATATTTTATAAGTATTTTTATGTTACTATTTCCGACCCAATCTTCTTTACGTCTGTCGTCCGCGCTATACCCCAAAATATTACGTACTTTATCCACCCTCAATGAAGGATGGGAGTGCCGAATCTAATACTATATTCTATTTATCTTTTTTTACTTGTTAGTTCACCGATTTCTCTGTATTTAGTCCTTCGTATGGTTAATAAACAACCTGGTGTCAGAGTTTAAACCGCCCGTAGGCCTCTGACGTGGCTTTATATACCATTGAAAAATCTCTCAGGTGTGCTGGTTTCATCACGATGTTTTCCCTCACCGTTTTAGCAACTGATAATAAATTTATAATACTCACATACAATATACCTGTATTCACAAATAAATGATTTTGAATTTTGACGATTGGCTGCTATGACCGAAAATTGATTTGGAAGCTTAGAGTACATAAATATAGAGCAACCCTATAGAAGTATGAACTGTGAGCACGGGTATGAACAACGCGGCCGCGACACGAGCTCCGTTTGCGATCATACCTCGATCAACTGCGGTTCAACTAAGCTCCACGAGCGAAAAAGTTACATTTTAGCTTATATCATGGTTAACTGCTGAGTTAAATTTTGAAAAACGTCTAGAAAACATAATTTGAAAAAATGTCATTTTAACATTTGTATGGTGAGACCTGCTTTCATTCCGCACAAGGCAATATGGTTGACACTATCACTCTAGAAGACATTATAAGATACGCTGCTATGACCGAAATTTGGTTTGGTAGACATTATTATAAAGTTACATTTCTGCGGCAAATATATCACTCAGAAAAAATGGCTGCCTCTAACTCACAAAGTCACAATTCAATAAACCAAACACAATATTTCGCGCCAAAGCTCTGACATTTTTGTTTCTTATAAATAAATCTTTGGTTATTGTCTATGCTCTTGGGAAAAAAGAAAATATGCTAAAGAACTGGCGGCAAAACAATATTGTTTGATTTATTTTGTTCAATCCCAGATACCGGAATGTCAAATTGTATTCGATTTAACCGAGAAATACAATGTATTGTTACAAATAGGTAACAAAATGTATTGTGTCATGTGTTTTCGGGCTAAGATTAACAATACAACCACCCCTACTCGTTCCGCGGATGTCGTAAGAAGCGACAAAGGGAAAGATCCGGAGGTAGGCAGCAGCATCCTTCTGTGTAACAGCAATCATCTGCTACTGCGATTGACAACCCACTTGCCCAGCGTGGCGATTATGGGCAAATGCCTCCAATGAGCGCACAATAGTGGCGCGCATTGGGAGAGGTCTATATGTTCAGCAGTAGACTAATAAATACATGACATTAATTTTAGAAAAATCTAAATTTAGAATCATCATCTTCCTAATCTAACCAGATGCAGCTGAATACCAGTTTTCTACAAAGTGGTATGACTTTTGACTGGCAAATCAGAGGTCTCAGGTTCGAACCTAAGGCTCTCTGGCTCAGCCTCTGACTTTTCGTAAGTTATGTGCGACTTATAGGTAAATTAATTATCACTTACTCCGTGCCTCGGAAAGCACGTTAAGCCGTTGGCTCTAGCTGTCATAAAGATCTTTGACAATCGAAGGGAGTCAGTGCCCATAAAATCCTGACAACTAATCTAACTTGAGAATATCGTATCCCTTTGTGTTGAGGTCAGATAGGCAGTCGCTCCGTAGAGAACTGATATTCAGCTGCATCTGGTTAGATTAGAAGTCGACCCCGACAAAGTTTGGGAATAATAAGGCTAGGAAGATGTGAAAATTATAATTAACCAGCGACCCGCCCCGGCTTCGCACGGGTGCAATATACATATAAACCTTCCTCTTCAATCACTCTATCTATTAAAAAACACCGCATCAAAATCCGTTGCGTAGTTTTAAAGATTTAAGCACACATAGGGATATAGGGACAGAGAAAGCGACTTTGTTTTATACTATGTAGTGATTGATTTTATTATAATCAAAGCTTGCCACTAAAGATATCAAATCAAATCTAATTTAAATATTTTGTGTTCTATCTATAATCTCGTAAACTCGTCTCTCAAAGCGTAAATTGTGTTGCGCCTTTCTACGCCTGGTCGCATAATCGCAAGTTTCTGATAATAACAACCTCCTCTTACAACCATTTTGAATAATTACAACTTTCTAAATAATATACTTTCAAATATAGATATATTTCATGACACCTTGGGTAGTATTCATAAAAAGATATTTTCTTGTTTTAAGTGACACAGTCCTTTACATTAAGTATTTTAAGATTTTCAATTGTTTTAAATTTAAAACAGTGTATTTGATTTTTGTCCTCAGTCCCTACTAGTATAAGCTGTGTATACATCAGAACTATTACCTATGCTGTTGGTGTATTATATAAATAAATAAATAAATAACATAGACTCACGCCTGTATTCCCCAGATATAGTTTTTCTTTGCTATTGCTTTCGTTTTTTGTTAACTAATGGTTATTTTTATAACCATTAGTTCCACTAATTCTTATTATGGAAGAAATATAACATTGTATTGGAACTTATATATAAAATTTATTGATACGGCTTTGACCCACGAAAGTAATTATTCTAAAATAGTATTGGAACTTGCTTTTCTTAACCTGTTACCTGGTGTCTAGAGGATAAACCGCCCGTAGGCCTCTGACTTATTTTTACACACAATCGAACCCAACACTTAGGGCGTTTTTTAAAGTTTTCTTATTATGTTAACTCTACACAAGCTATTGATCTGTAACTTATAATTATATAATTAATAAGTAAGTAAATAGAAAGTAGGTATCTGTATTAAAATATTATAAAGTTTCCATTAAAAAACAACTTTCATCATCATCATCATCATCTTAAGCCATTTTCTAGTTTAAGTTTAAGCCTCCTTCAACAATGGTGCTAATTCTCTTGTACTTCCCGCTAAACTAATTTTAGTCTAACTATATCTCTTTTTAATAAATACCATCAAAAAAGGACAGCAAATTGAACTATCAAATTAGAGCTGTCAAATTAGTCTACGTCCTCGCAATTGACGTAAAATTAGACGAGACCTATGACATGCCGACTAAATTCTCGTTGATATCACGCAAATGGACTAGTTTGACAGCTCTAAAAATCTGCTATCCTTTTCTAATGATCCCTGTTAGAAAGAGAGATGGCGAGTCTAAATTAGTTTAGGGCGTGTGCAAGAAAATTAGCACCAATCCATTAAAAAACAAGTTTAATGTTAAAAAAATGTTTGAAACATCGTACTATGTAAATTCTTCCTGTCGTTGGGAGTAACACATCGGTTCTCTGCGCGCTATTTGCGCCATACATCTCGGCTGTCAACGTGTAGCCCGCTGATAACAGCCGGCTCACGTAGTCAATGATTGACACAGAATAGAAAATATATACAGGGTTATTTGTAAAACACCAGCATCGTTAAAAGGGGTCATTAAACTCATCATTATGAACAACTTTTACTACGGGACCAACCCTGAAATCGCAAAAAAAAATCAGCTGTTCCATACATTTATGGTCACGTGACTCAACAAAATGTATGGAACAGCAGATATTTTTTTTCGCGATTTCAGGGTTGGTCCCATAGTAAAAGTTGTTCATAATGATGAGTTTAATGACCCCTTTTAAGGATGCTGGTGTTTTACAAATAACCCTGTATTTATATTACACTTCATTAGTATAGTAGGTACATATACATTAGTATTACTACTCAGGAGATATTATAGTGCACAAGTGTGTGCGCAAACACAGGAGCACTCTCTATTCCGTCACTCTCATAGTCCAAAGGGACGGTAATCTACGACCGGAGGGAGTTCAGGCGCAGTACCAACGGCTTTACGTGCTTTCCGTACGTGAGTGAGACATGGAGCAAATTGATAATTATTTTATACGCACACAACTTACAAAAAGTCCGAAGTGTGCGTCTTGGATTCGAAGTTCGAACCTTAGAGCTCTGGTTTTCTTCACTTCTCTATCATATATATAGGATAAATAAAGTAAATACCCAGTAGGCCCTGGAAAGATTTGCATAACAGAAAGTACCCAGAGCCTCCTATAGTTTTAAGACCGCCCTACTTGTAGTGAGCTAGCTGTTTCCTCTTCACTATGTCAGTGCACAGATTTATTTTACGCGCACACTATTTAGTATGTGTGTGTGTGAGGGTGTCTGTGTGTGTGTTTGTAAATACGGGCGGACTTCAATTACTCACTCGCTTGCCACTAAATTTATTTTGGTTAAAATACTTAGTTTCCCACCGTGTGACAGAGAAGAAAGTTTACACCTCTCCCTCTGCGCGTCGATGATTAATGATGGGACAAAGTGCAGTGATAGCCTAGTGGTATGACCGTCGACTGACAAGTCAGTGGTCTCGAGTTCGATCTTAAGGCGCGCACCTCCGACTTTTCGTAAGTTATGTGCGTATTATAAATCTATTATCAGTGGCTAAAACGGTGAGGGAAACATCGTGATGAAACCAGCACACCTCAGAGATTTTTCAATGGTGTGTAAAGTAATGTCAGAGGCCTACGAGCGGTTTAAACTCTGACACCAGGTTGTTCATCAACCATACGATAAGAAGAAGACTTACGAAAAGTCAGAGGTGCGCGCCTTGGGTTCGAATGTGAAACCTTTGACTTGGCAGTCCAACGGTCATACTACTGCGCTATCCATAGAAATTATCACTGCTATCTGTCTGTTTGTTTATACACCTACTAGCTTTTGCCCGCAGCTTCGCCCGCGTGGATGTCGAACTAGGATAAAATTTATATTTTTTGTTAATCCAGGACAAATGGTTTTTATGTTTACCGAGTTTTATTCAAATCAAAAGCGGTTAGGTAACAAACATCTTCACAAACTTTTATTAGTGCAGATTAGTAATGATATGATATGACAGTTCAAGTCCCGCCCAAGTCAGTTGTTTTTGCGAGTTTATTAATTATTTTCATTAATTTAACTTGGTGGAACTGTACAAATCTGCTGCCTAGTCTAAGCCTAACTTAGAAATAGACAACTAAACATTATGTCTATGATTGATAATGATTAATCGATGTAGTATGTCGACTTTAAGTTGGTGGTTATACAACACACACATAATCTGTAAAAACATTCTATCTACTAAGAAATAATTGGCTAAGAATTGAAATTATTGAAAAAGAAACTCGCAAAAACAACTGACTCAGGTGGGACTTGAACCCGCGATCCCTGGCGTGCCGTGCCATCGTTTTACCCACTAACTAATTTTCAATGTCATATGTACTTTCTTAGTTAATCTAAGACACTACTGACTAACGGTGAAGGAAAACATCGTAAGGAAACCTGGAGTCTGAAATCGCCGACACGCAGTGAGCTAGCGTGGTGATTAATGCTCAACCCTTCTCTGTATGAGATGAGGCTGTATGAGAAGAGGGAAATAAATCAGCCTGTAACTGTCCCTATGTAGGGCAAACCTCGGTTTCGGTCACAGCGGGCAATCTCAACGGAGACTAGCCAATTACGCAGGAGATATTATAGTGCACAAGTGTGTGCGCAAACACAGGTGCACTCTCTATTCCCTCACTGTCATAGTTCGATGGGACGGCAATCCGACACGACCGGAGAGAGATCAGGCGTAGCCAACGGCTTGACGTGGTTTCCGAGGCACGGAGTAAGTGATAATTAATTTATAAAACGCTCATGAATCAGAAAAGTCAGAGGTGTGTGCCTGGGTTCCGAACCTAAGACCTTTAACTTAGCAGTCCAACGGTCACACCACTAGGCTATCACTGCTTATAAAGTGAATGGTGAAATAGGGCCTAAGAAGATTTTTATTTCATTTCCTTTCGTACGCCAACATTGCCCAAACGTGGTACATTAACACGCTTGATTTTGTAAACACATTAGGGTTAGACTACCTAAATATCTGCCGCGCCTCTCACAGACTAAAAGCTTTCTAGAATTGTCGTGTAACGATGCGTGAACGTAAGATGAATGCGAGGGCATGCCTCATTATGTATTGTATGTCTAGAGTTGGGTTGAATAAAGTATTGCCAACTGTCAAAAAGTATATTATAGTTAGGGTGTCTTAGATTAAATAAGTAAGTACATATGACATTCAAAAAGTCATAATGGTTTTGTATTTATTACTTAAATAGATGTTAAATATATTCGGTATATAATAAATAAAACAAACAAATACAATTAAAAATAAACTACATAAGAATTATACCTATATACAATAATAATTATATACAACTTTTACAATACTAGCGACCCGCCCCGGCTTCGCACGGTTACGCTAATATGCATGAATCACTCTGTCTATAAAAAAAAACCGTATCTAAATCCGTTGCGTAGTTATAAAGATCTAAGCATACATAGGGACAGACAGACGCGGGAAGCGACTTTGTTTTATACTATGTAGTGATGATAATTATATAGGTACAACATTATACAATACAGAAACAGTGATAGCCTAGTGGTATGACCGTTAGACTACCAAGTCAAAGGTCTCAGGTTCGAACCCAAGGCGCGCATCTCTGACTTTTCATAAGTTACGTGCGTATTATAAATTAATTATCACCTGTTCCGTGCCTCGGAAAGCACGTTAAGCCGTTGGGCCCTGGTTGTCATGAAGATCATTAACAGTCGCTACAGGGAGTCAGTACCCTCATAAAATCCTGACAACTGATCTAACTTTAGAATATCGTATCCCTTTGTGTTGAGGTCAGTCGCAGTCGCTCTGTAGAAAACTGATATTCAGCTGCATCTGGTTAGATTAGAAGCCGACCACAACAAAGTTTAGGAATAATAAGGCTAGGAGGACGATGAACTTATACAATACATACAAACAAACGATTAAATTAAATATCTCCTTCTCATTCCAGGAGTTTCTAGACATCCTATCCCGCGTCGCCCGGGGCTCAGTCCAAGAGAAACTCTCCTGGGTATTCACGCTGTACGACGTGGACGGGGATGGCCGCATATCCCGGTCGGAGATGCTGGCGGTGGTGCAGGCGATATACGAGCTGCTAGGCCGAGCTGCTGCCCCCCCGGTACACAGCACTGCAGCTAAGGACCATGTTGATAGAATCTTTCATGTAAGTTAAAAAAAAACGTGTGGCACTCGGGGACTGCCGCGGTAAAGCTATTGCATAGCATTTTTCATCAACTTTGCAATTATAATTATTTATTTATTTTTTATTTATGCAGTCAGTAGCTTAATAACTTAATACATATATATATACCTTATTTGTTAGTAAATAAGGTTTTAAATAGATTATTCTGCAATAAAGGGTGTTAGGTTTTTATTTTCGTTACGGAATTTCTTGATTCGGCCGCCGCACTCAAAGCCCGCGATAAAATCTATGCAATAGCGTACAGAAAATAAAATGTTGCAGATATATTTTTATTCAGTTTTCAATCATCATCATCATCAGCCTTTATTAGTCCAGTGCTGAACATAGGTCTCTCTCAGGGGAAGGAAAACATCGTAAGGAAACCTGGATTTAATAATCTGAAATCGCCAACACGCAGTGAGCTAGCGTGGCGATTAATGCTCGATCCTTCTCTGTATGAGAAGAATCCTTTGCCATAGACTCACGCCTGTATTCCCCAGAGGGGGTAGGCAGAGGTGTGCAGTACACCCACGTTTCGCCGGCTATGTTATAAGTCCCATGTCATAGGGGGCGAGCCTATTTCTATTAACCGGACACAATTCCAGACTCCGTGCTGCTACTGACAATTTCGTAATGGAAAAACCCAATAACACTTTGCCCGATCCGGGAATCGAACCAAGGACCTCGCGCTTAACAGTTGCGCATGCTACTAGACCAACGAACCAGTCACACATGTTCATTATACAGACGCCAGCACAACAAGCTACTACAATCTGTCAAATGTTTTTAATAGATTTACAACTTTCTAGCTAAAGCATTAGGTTCAAAGTTGGTTGGGAAAATTTGACAGTTTCGGGAAGCTTATTTGCTGACGTCTGTACATTCTCTGTGCTTCAAACCAAGCCCCTAAACCATATATTCCAGTTGATGGACACCAACTGCGACGGCGTGGTGACTCCCGATGAGCTAGCGCGCTGGTGCAGCCGCGACCCGGCCCTGCTGAACTCCCTAGAGACCATGGACACGGTGTTGTGATCTTCGCACCGCAGCGCCGAACACAGGTACACAGACACACTCTGCCTTCCAGACTATAAAAGAATGTCGCTGGTTGATGAGTGAGAAGATGATTCATTCATCATCTGCCTAGCCTTTTCCCAACTTTGTTGGGGTCGGCTTCCAGTCTTACCGGATGCAGCTGAATACCAGTGTTTTACATGCAGCGACTGCCTATCAGACCTCCACAACCCAGATACTGGGTTACACGATACCTCTTGGTAAAACTGGTTGTCAGACTTTCGGGCTTCTAACTACCCGTAACGACTGCTGGACATTCTCCTCTTCCAATGCACACCACTGAGCCTGATCTTCGGCTACCAACATCCAGCAGCTACCAGCCACTATTCGCAGGTGGTAACTATATGACCGCTACCTTGATCACTGGCGGGGCTACCGGGGACTGGGGGCATTTGTGCGCTCATTGGTGGTATTTGCCCATAATCGCCATGTTGGGCAAGAGGGTAAGCGATCGCAGTAGCAGATGATTGCTGTTACACAGAAGGATGCTGCTGCCCATCCTCCGGATATTTCCCTTTGTCGCTTTTTCGACACCCGCGGGACGAGTAGGGGTGGTTGTTGGTTTTATTCTTAGGCCGGAAACCACACGGCACAACTCTTAAATAATCATTATAAATTCTATACATAATAATATCTAGACACGCGGCAGCGTGTCAAGCCAAGTTCAAGCATTGGCTAGCCAGCGCCGAGTGTAATATTACACGAACCATTTGGTGCCACTTTTGACCCTTCTATAACTCAAAACCTCTTTAACGTAAACACATAAAACTACGTGTGTTTAATTATATCCATAAGGACATGTAGAAGCTCAAATTTCATAAAGCTAGCTCCAACGGTTACAAAAATATGAGGGTCCAAAAATCGTAAATTTTAGTAATGACTGACTTATAGTACCTAATTGTAACCTACTTCCAGATGACCTAGAAGGATGAAATTTGGAATCCAGCTTGGAAATTGCGTGTAAGCGAAGGAAAAAATCAAAAAATAGAAAAAAATCAAAAAAAAAAAAAAAGTGGTGTCCCCATACAAAAAACTTGTAATGCGGGCAAAACAACAATTATACACAGAACAGAAGTAAATCTATATAAAAACTCTCCCGAGCAACACATAATAAACATAGGCAACGCTTACGAATACCGATTCAGTGTAGTATTTATTGTTTTATTATAATTATTTATATTCATCATGCTTCTTTCTCAACGATGAAATAAGTGTAGTTTTCTTTACAAAAAGTTATGATATCCCATCAAAAACATAAATGTAAAATGAGAGCCAAGTTCAATATATGCCTTGGTTGATGACTTCAACGACAAAAGGAGTGATATCTAAATGGGTGCCAACTTCAATGGTCAGTCCTGAAATTTATTTACAACATAAAATATTTTATAATAACTTAAAATAATATTGCTTCTTATAACTTAGGATAATATATTGTAGCTTAAAGTCTGACTTGGCTAGTTTTCATATACGATTTTTTGTTAAACTACTCTTGGGGGTTAAAGTTCGGAAAACCCTTTCTTAAACTACTTCTACCTTATAAATTTAACAACATTTCAAAATTTCAACTTTCTAGCTTAAGTGGTTTGGGCTGGGCGGTGAAGCTGATGAGTCAGGCAGTTAGTCGGAACATTGCAGAACATATAGATACAGATAGATATATAGTAGAATATATTATATAGAAAAAATCGTATACGAAAACTAGTCAGGTCAGACCTTAAGCTACAATATATTATCCTAAGTTATAAGAAGCAATATTATTTTAAGTTATTAT
Organism: Protodeltote pygarga; assembly: GCA_936450705.2. Taxonomy (NCBI): domain Eukaryota; kingdom Metazoa; phylum Arthropoda; class Insecta; order Lepidoptera; family Noctuidae; genus Protodeltote; species Protodeltote pygarga. The sequence continues at coordinate 6,498,436 of OW388278.2, forward strand.
AAAATATTTTATGTTGTAAATAAATTTCAGGACTGACCATTGAAGTTGGCACCCATTTAGATATCACTCCTTTTGTCGTTGAAGTCATCAACCAAGGCATATATTGAACTTGGCTCTCATTTTACATTTATGTTTTTGATGGGATCAAAGAATATACAGGCTGACTGGTGAGACAAGTTCAATACTGAAGGAGGGTACTCGGTACTCTATTCTCGTTATATTAACACTTTACAAAGATTTTTTTTTGTAGGTTTTTTACAGATTTATACACATGTTTAGCTTATTAAATAATTTCAATTTACAATTTATTTACAGTTACCGCTACCGTTACCGTCGGTAACTAGGGGGCGGCAGGCCCCACAGCTCGCGCTTGGCCACTTCATCGACCTAACATTATCAGCGACGCGTCTTCGCGAAAAATTATCCACACTTAAATTATTTGTAGGATATTTTGGTAAAAAATTAAGTACCTTTTTTATGATGTAAATATAACGAGAATCGGGTACTGAGTACCCTCCTTCAGTATTGTTAGTGTCTCACCAGTCAGCCTGTATACAATATTATTTGACTTCCAGGTCTGACTCGGCGCGCGCATCGTGCTCTACAGCGGCAGACAATTGTACCCCTACTCTTCCCACAGCCCACTCTTCCAATTACCCCCTTTCACAAATAGACAAGGACAGAACTAGCATCGAAAGCTACGCCCCACAACTAGAAAAGGAAAATAGCATTGAAGACAATTTTAAAGATATTCAAGAAAACCTAGCTTTAGTTCATCAAGAAAGGGATAGAAGTATTGGGGAGAGTGAATGTGAGAGCGGGATAGATAGTGGTGCCGCTAGTTCGTCTACAAGTGGAATTAAGACGATTAGCAGTGGGATTGGGAAGAGTGAAGAGGACAAAATTGAGAAGGTTGAGAGAAGAATGGACGAGAAGAAGAAGCAACCGCCTCCTGTGCCGGCTAGAGTAATTGCCTGCGTAAGTATACTAAGTACATCATCTGCCTAGCCTTTTCCACACTATGTTGGGGTCGGCTTCTAGTCTTACCGGATGCAGCTGAACACCAGTGTTTTACATGGAGCGACTGCCTATCAGACCTCCACAACCCAGATACTGGGTTACACGATACCCCTTGGTAAGACTGGTTGTCAGACTTTCGGGCTTCTGACTACTCAAACGACTGTCAAAGATCTACAATTGACAGCCGGGGCCAACAGCTTAACGTGCTATCCGAGGCACGGAGAGTGATAATTATTAAAACGCACATAACTTACGAAAAATCAGGCCTTGGGTTCGAACCTGAGACCTCTGACTTTACCAGTCAACAGTCAAAACCACTAGGCTATCACGACTCACATATTATTATCAAAAAGGAGATGATGAAAATATATCCTTCTTCGGGACATGTTTAAGCAATTATAGCGTAGTGATATAACCATTAGATTATCAAGTTAAAGGTCGTTGGTTCAAACCCAGGCACGCACCTCTGAAATTTCTATGTATTTCCTTCCAGATAACAGAAGAAACAGCACCACGTAAAGTCAAACGTCGCCCGCGCAGATCGAGCTCACCACAACTGCCGCGGTGAACCAAGTCAAACCTTATCACCATCGAAATAAGGCTTATTTTCCTTCAAACGTTGTGCTTATGATAACACACAATTTTTGTGTACCTTACGCTAGATGTTTTCGAAAACTAAAAATCTTGGAGCGATTTGGCAAAAAATATTTAATTCAAGAATATCAACTCTATAAACTTGTGTTAAGGTTGATTTCAGAATGACTAAGAGGAACCTTAAATTTAAGTAAGCATCAAGGTTAGTTTTTTAAAATAACTTAAATAAATTCCATGCTGTTGTCTTTCCATGTTATTTTAATCATAATTTTGTCTTGTTTTAAGGAATCATAATTACGTAAATTGTTAAGTATAAATTTAGTATGGACCATTTTAAAACTATTAGGTATATATTTCATGCATTGAATTTATCTTTAGCTTTACAACTTATGTGCTTAAAAATATTAGCTGGAGTTGCATTATTTTAATATAAATGCCTAAATATTATAACTATTGTCGTACAAAAAGACAATATCATGCAAATAACAAAAATAATATTTGAAACCCAGAATTAAAAGGAAACAATTCAGTATTGTTTCACAAAATAAAAACTGTCTGATTTACGTCAAGGTCAAATGTGAAATAAGTATATCTAGAAGGTAAAGTAACAAGAAATAAAGTATTTTATCTGGACGATGCACTGGGCAATATTGCTTTAAAATTTAAAACAAAATTGACATAAACTTCTTTAAAAAGTACTTGAAGTATAAATTGACAGACTATACTTAAAAGAGGCGCTAATCGACGGAAATATATTTCTCTATATTTAAGATAAAATCAAAACATCGTCTACATAAAAAAGATAATTTAAATCTAAAATAATTTAAATTCTAGAATTACTTTTAAATTCTAAGACCATTAATTAATATTTCAATTACAAATTTATGACATTATTATTATAGTTACTAATTAATATATTATTATTATAGCAAATAATTGCGATTATGAGTGCATGGGCATTTGCTAGAATCCTTTGAATAAATCGATCATTTCATAAACTATTAACTACTTGTAGAATAATTATACTTTTGGCTTTTAGTCTTTATAGTTATGTATTAAAGATTATAATAAAGTATTTAAATCTTAATTGGTCTAATTAACACGAGGTTCTGGAAAGAGTTCCCAGCTTAAGAAGTGCTATTGGCGTTGTAAGTGTTTTGTAAAACTTCTTATTATGTAAAGCCCTGTATCCATGGTAAACATTTATTTAGCAACGTTGATCAACATTATTGACCAGATGCTCAGTGCGCGAGAACTTTTATCATTATCATCATTTAACCAGTATCTATTATTAGTATTATAAAGATGTGTATGAGTATGTAGGCTTTTATAAACCGTTAGGTTATCTAAGTAGTTCATAAGTTTTAAATTCAATTTCTGCTATCTTATATTTGTTTATACATCACCTTAAGATTGACCGGCAGAAAATACCTGCATTAAGTCTGCTTTTGTAAACTTCTTTGCACAATTGTGCTTATATAATAAATATAAAACTATACATGTGCAACTTTTGAACATGCAGTAATCAACTATGCAACACGCAGTATTGCCAGCAACATGTCGACAGCACTCCGCAAAACGTTGATTCAATATTGTTACTAAACAAATGTTTACCATGAATACATAGCTTTAGACTCATAACTATAGTGTTGCCAGAAGTCACGCTGTTGGTGGAATGTCCCCCACTTTTTCGTTTGGCAACACTTTGAGCGGGACACCCAAAATCTCTAAGGAACACATTTAGCGTGGCGAGAACTTAAAAATCAAAATTGAAGATTTATTCGGCTTTATTATAATCAATAATACATTAGCTTTCTATCAAAACGAAACGAAAAGCAATATTCAGTATTATATCTGTAGTTTTAAAGAAAATCTATTTTGTAATTGATACTTCATGATTGCGGACCTTGTCATTTAAATATATTCCTATACTTACATTTTTAATGTTGGACCTCAAATAGCAAGTAAAATATTATGTCTACAACAATTCGTTAATTAGATTTCTAATGTTAAGAAAGGTTTGGATTTGGATGGGTAACCAGACGCGGTCATTTAGTTGGTATAACGGGGTATGATTATAATCTGCTAAGTTTGGTTTAATAGAATGGTTTTTATCTGAAGTTTTGGCACAAATGGGTCTATTTTTTAACACCATAAAAAACCTTGTAAACCTACTATGGTCGCGAATTTTTTTATTGAATTAATTTAATCGAGATATAGGTATGATAGCCTATGCTTCAATCTTTCCGAGTTTTATCTAAATTACAGTCCCGTAACAACTGATACTAATAAATATAAATATTTAATAAGAAATTTGAAAAAAATTGAATAAGCTAACATGTGCTAAAACATGTAAAAATTTCACAAAATATATTGATACTAATAACTTAACATAGACTCACGCCTGTATTCCCCAGAATAGTCAGGAGCCCGAAAGTCTGACAACCAGTCTTACCAAGGGGTATCGTGTAACCCAGTATCTGGGTTGTGGAGGTCTGATAGGCAGTCGCTCCATGTAAAACACTGGTATTTAGCTGCATCCGGTAAGACTGGAAGCCGACCCCAACATAGTTGGAAAAGGCTAGGCAGATGATGGTTTAAAACCAAATATTTTCCGTTATACCAACTAAATATATTATTCAAGTCTCGGTAGGTGAGTAGTCAATGATTCTAGAGGTCCAAAGTTCGACCATTGTTAATGCGACAGGGTTCCATGTTAGTTGCATACGCTTTATCTTTACTAATTAACATAATTCTGTCAAATTAACACATTTTAATACATTGTTGATAAAGATAAAAGTGCTTCTTAACTTAATACTCCAAAATTAATTGGTGTTATTTCTATTTTCTAGCTTTTTAGTGTTTTGCAAGGTTTTACAAGCCGTGATAGACTAGTGGTATGACACTGGGCTGCCAAGTCAAAGGTCATAGGTTCGACAACCACGCACCTCTGACTTTTCGGATTCATGTTCGTATTAGAAATTAACTATCACTTGCTAATACGGTGAGGGAAAACATCGCGCATCGTAAGAAAACCAGCACATCTGAGAGATTTTTCAACGGTGTGTAAACTTGTAAAGTCATGTCAGAGGCCTACGGGCGGTTTAAACTCTGACACCAGGTTGTTAATTAACCACACGATTAAGAAGAAATAAGCGTTTTGAAGTCGGTATTTTTTTTAAGTTTTAATTTTTTATTTATAATGGCAGCACATTAACTTCAAAGGTGGCAAAGCTACTTTTTCGGAAGTCGGTTATCAACAAAACAATATACATAAACATCCGAATCGATAACCTCCTCCTTTTTGAAGTCAGTTAAAAATGTTTTTAGCCAAAATTTTTAACTTGTTAAGTTAAGGAGCACTTTTACGAGTACAATTTAATGCACCGGATAACACACGATAAATATACCAAATACCAACACTAATTCATAGCTTTACACAAATCTTAAAACTATTCCATAATGATTTGGTTAATAAACACTATTATTAAAGCTAATAATAAGTTTTTCATCCCCCTATCTTGGAAAGAGTATTTTTGCTCTTCAATATCTGAGTGCAAAAGCCGTTTTTATTCTTTAGACTCACTCTAGAGGATAAAGTAAATTTGAATTTAGAACATCGAAATTGTGAATTCTTCGCTTGCTCGGTCATCAAAATTGAGCGCGCGGTTAAAAAGCAACTTTGCACTCTTGTATAACACAACTATTATTAAACAATTCATTATGGAACTACCAATAACAGAATATAAATAAATAATATCTCTACAAAGCTTATCTATAATATATTTACAATCGCTAGCGAGTAGGTTATTTCTTCCATAGATTCATTATCTCTATCGCACTTGCGACTACTCTATTATAAATAATGGTGCGAAAGGGAAGACACTAGTGTGCATGACCAATAATAAGGGTAGAACGACTTTAATATCAATAGTATTAATATAGTTTTTAAACTAAGAGTCGATTTTTTTTACCGATTTTTTTTGCACGAAATTCTTTTTACCCGACTGCGGCGAAGCCAAAAAGGAGGGTTATGTGTTTGACCTGTATGTATGTATGTCCGTCTCTATGTTCCCTCAGAGTTTTGGCGCCGAAAGGTATGATAAATAAAAAAAAAACCCCCCAAACCGATCGTGAGGGGTATCAAAATGAAGAGTTTTAAAAGTTGATTACAAAAATATATACAACTTATATGTTTAAACTTGATATAGCCCGCGATTTCGTCCGTGAATATAGTTCTTAAACTATCTCTTGGGAAAAAAAATATTATTAAAAAACATAAAACCCGACTGCTAACTAAAAAGATATAACAAGTTGGTTATAGATAGATCATACTTTACACAGTGTTCACAAACGCAGTCGGAGGCATTAACTATTCATTCTCTCTCTCTAAACCCAGAAGAATATTACCTAAAGAATGCCTCCGACTGCGTTTGTGAACACTGTGTAAAGTATGATCTATCTATAACCAACTTGTTATATCTTTTTAGTTAGCAGTCGGGGTTTTTACAATTAAAATTGTATCTGTGCTGTTGACTGCTAAAGAGTGGCTTTATCTGGAGCTAATCCTGGATGTCTAATAATAGTATTTCAGTGAAAATCTTTTGCGGAAATATGCATCTATGCATCATCATCTGCCTAGCCTTTTCCCAACTAAGCCGACCCCAACATAGTTGGGAAAAGGCTAGGCAGATGATGGTGCATCTATGCATCGAAATCGAGTAGGTAGTATCGTAGTGAAGATCGGTAAGTGCATCTTGTAGTATGGTATTGGCATTTATCGATATTTTAGGCGCCGCGATTCCGTAGTCTACTCGTTTTTTAATTATTTTGAATATTATATTCTGTAAGATATATCTTATCGTCGTTCTGCCCAAAACTAGAGGAACACAAAGGCAATACTACTTTAGAATAGTTCTAAATTCTACGCTTGTTGACATTCAACTTGTATTCATTATGCGTTTTAAACTAAGAATACATATAATTTTAAGTAACAATACCAATCTAAGAATTTTCCGCCATCTTGTTAAAAAAAATTAAATCTTCAATAGATTTTGTAATAATAAAGACCTAATTAATTTAATAACCTTGCAAAAAACCTTAAGTGTAATATTGACAAAATTATTAATACCTACTTTCTTATTAATTACTTAATTTTTTTATATAGGTAAAGGTACAGGTAGGTATTCAAAATAATTATCTTTCTTTTAAAAAAAATTGAAGGAAGTATTTCTGTCGATGGTTTTTTAATTTTTAAGTTTAATATGGTTATTAAACTTTCTTAATGGTGATAATAAATATGTTTATAATATTGTTATTTTTATCAGTAAGATAAACTTTCTTTATGGTGATATATTTATAATATTGTTGTTTTTATCAGTAAGCTAATTATTAACCTACTGAGTAGAGGCAATGTTCGACAGACATTCAAATACTTCCAAATTATATTTAAATATCTTTAAATGGACCGCCATTGTCGTCCCCTATTCTTAGTAGAAACGCATATTAACTATTATCACTCTCGTTAAAAAAGACCATTATCTTGAGCCTTACTTACTAATTAAAGTACTTTAATTATTGTAATAGATAAGTTAATTAAAATTACAATAAGGATTTTTGGGACACAGCTTGTCTCCATAATTTTATTGCTACACTGAAACAATCCACATGTGACATGAAGTAGGTGTTCCACGTTCGGATACACGTATCAGCTTTGTACAAGTTACACTTGTTTTAAGTTTTGTTTAGATAAAAGAAAAATATTTTAAAACTTATATCTGCATCATAGAAAAAATGTGCCAAGTTAAAAAAAAGATCTCTATTTTTAAAATACTTATAATTCTTAAATTCATTTGTAGAGTGTATCCGAACACGTCCGGATTCAATCATTGTCAATATTATTTTACGGTCAAATATTTGTAAGGCCCTTCATACATAAGGCGATAAAAGTATCGGATAGTCGGCGACTCGAGTACGATAGCGACTCCCGTAGTGCGCTTGACGGACAGCTTGGCAAAAAAGAGTCAGAGGCGTGACAGCTGGATATACTAAAAAAAAAAATCTTAAAAACTAAGTTTGTGAGTTCTTCACAACATAAAAGAAAATCATTATCACATCATTATCAAATAAAAATTACAAGATATTTCATACTTATATATTTCTATGACGAATTTTTTTATCATCAAATACAGGGTTAATTGTAAAAACACCAACATCCTTATCAATGAACAACTTTTACTACGGGACCATGGTTGAAAACGCAAAAAAAAACAGTTGTTCCATACATTTATGTTCACATGACTCAACAAAATCTATGGAACAGCGGTTTTTTTGCGATTTCAGGGTTGGTCCCATAGTAAAAGTTGTTCATAATGATGAGTTTAATGACCCCTTTTAAGGATGCTGGTGTTTTACAAATAACCCTTTATTTGATGACAAAAAAATTCGTCTAGATATAATTGCCAAATATCTTGTAATTTTTTTGAGTTGTAGTAAGTGTAACAGACTCTGTTTTGCCAAACTGAATGCGCGACACGTTCCTTCATGAACCAATTACGTTGCTTTGCTACCTAACATTTTCATCGCCTTGTATGCGGAGGGCCTGTCTCAATGTCGTGTGGATCTACTACTGGCAATACATATGTCTGCTGTATTAAGATTGTGGTTTTATTTATAATAATACCTACTCCTAGCCATTCTTTACCTATCTACTATAATTTCGAACCATTGAACCTCGCGGGCCAAGTCTAGATATTTTATCTGTTTATCTTTCTCGGCCTTTAGGTTCCCGTCATGCCGCAATCACCATCACCACTATATCAGGTTTATTAGCAATCTATTATGAATTAATATTTTCTATAATTATTAATATCTTTTTATAGACATTATATTATACACCTTTGGCCGGTCAACAGATCTTTATTTCGGTCCATACGTCACAGTGCAAATATTATCCCCGCAAACTACACAACGTGTGACTAGATGGCGTTGGCGTCGAATTAGATGGCGCTATCGTTTGGTTACAACGAAATCACTAGGCAAAATTTACGTTCTAGCAGATTGAAAACGTAAACAAAGTTATAAACGAGCTGTAAAGCTATTATTTTTTAAAGCAATCTCAACTAAATCGTTGAAGATTGTTGTGTATAAATTTTCTTCTAACTAAAATTTGAAATTCGAATTATGTATCGTTATTAGACAAATTACAAAGCATAATTCAAATTTCAAACTTTATAAATATAAATAATAAAATTTAATTTAATTTACAAAATTACAAATTGAATTTGTATAGAGTTGGGTTAGACTGATTAATGATATTTTAAATTAAATAATATCATATCAGATTATCAAAAATAAATGACTGCTGCATGAAATTAATGATAATTGACAATGACAAAATAAAGAGTCGTGATAGCCTAGTGGTGGTGACCGTTGACTGGCAAGTCAGTGGTCTCGGGTTCGAACCCAAGGCGCGCACCTCTGACTTTTCGTAAGTTATGTGCGTTTTATAAATTAATTATCACTCTCCGTGCCTCGGATAGCACGTTAAGCTGTTGGCCCCGGCTGTCAATTGTAGATCTTTGACAGTCGTTACGGGTAGTCAGAAGCCCCAGTCTGACAACCAGTCTTACCAAGGGGTACCGTGTAACCCAATATCTGGGTTGTGGAGGTCTGATGGCAGTCGCTCCATGTAAAACACTGGTATTCAGCTGCATCCGGTAAGACTGGAAGCCGACCCCAACATAGTTGGGAAAAGGCTAGGCAGATGATGATGACAATGACAAAATAATATCGATGACAGGAACAATGACTAAATCAGATTGAAAAGATATTATAGAAATAATATTAATAGCAATTACATTTGCCTACAGTAATAAATAATAATAGTCTCCCCTCTCTGCCTTTGCCTACATTTAGTAACTACACAACGTGTAACTAGATGGCGTTGGCGTCGAATTAGATCGCGCTATCGTTTGGATACAAGGTAATCATAGGTAAAAAGTAAATACATAACAGAAATGATTATTATTAGAAGTAGCCAAGTATATACAGGGTTACTTGTAAAACACCAGCATCCTTAAAAGGGGTCATTAAACTCATCATTATGAACAACTTTTACTATGGGACCAACCCTGAAATCGCAAAAAAAAATCAGCTGTTCCATACATTTTGTTGAGTCATGTGAACTGTTTTACAAATAACCCTGTTATTTTAAAATTCATCATTATTCAGCCCAACTCTTATTAATATTAATTTATTTAATTTGTTATTATTATTCCATTTATTCATTTATAAATATAAAATACATTTTTAAATATAATTACCTATATATAAAAAAAAATACATTTTTAATATAATTCTTAAAATTCAAGTTTCTAATAATTATTTCAAGTTGAACATAACAATCTTCAACGTTACAGTTGAGATTGCTTTAAAAAATAATAGCTTAAAAGCTTGTTTATAACTTTGTTTACGTTTTTATTAATCTGTACGAACGTAAATTTTGCCAAGTGATTTCGCTGTAACCAAACGATAGCGCCATCTAATTCGACGCCAACGCCATCTAGTTACACGTTGTGTAGTTTGCAGGGAGAATATTTGTACTGTGTACGGTACGTAGTAACTATTTATTAATCTGTGGTACAGGGACTGAAATACAGGAGACGTGTTGTACGGTCAAAGGTTATGTCTAGAAATAGATATTAAAATAATAATAATAGATTAAAAATTGCTAATAAACCTGATGTAGTAGTGATAGATCGAGCAGAGCGCCGGGCAATGATTGTTAATATCTTAGAGGAAAAATTATGCCTATGATCATTCTTCCAAGGTTGATATCACCATTCCGTTCGTAATTAATTAACAGAAATTGGTGAAAAATTGGGTTATTGTGCGTACAGTTAACGTAATTAATCGAAACGGAAATATATTGTTCCCTTTTTTTGTAATTTTTTTTTTCATTTTTCTTGTTGCGGATATTTCGAAACATTGGCATTTAAAAAAAAATAAACTACAAGTCTTAACTAAGCCGGAGTTTTACTCTACTACTAGAAATTATAGAAACTATAGATTTCTTCAATAAAAACATCATGAAACAAAAATCGGGTTTATAACTGACTGTGCATAGGTCTCTCCCAATATTATTAATTCCCTCACTCTCATAGTCCGATGGGACGACAATCCGACACGACCGGAGAGAAATCAGGCGCAACAACAGCTTTACGTGCTTTCCGAGGCACGGTGTAAGTGATAATTAATTTATAATACGCACATAACTTACGAAAAGTCAGAGGTGCGGTCTTGGGTTGAACCCGAGACCACTGACTTGCCAGTCAACGGTCAACCACTAGGCTATCACGACTCTTGAGCTAATTTAATAATAAGTTAATGTTGCGTGACAGTCAACATTACTTCAGAAGGTACTCGTATTAATAGTTATCCACGCGTTAAAAATGAAGCGAAACTTTTGTACAAATTGTTTAATATTATATTATAAATAAATGTATTTATTGTAAGATGTCATGTCTGCCTGTGGACATAAAAACATAACTTTTCGTAAGTATGTCATCATCTGCCTAGCCTTTTCCCAATTATGTCGGGGTCGGCTTCCAGTCTTACCGGATGCAGCTGAATACCAGTGTTTTACATATAGCACTGACAGCCTAGTGGTATGACCGTCGACTGACAAGTCAGAGGTCTCGAGTTCGATTCCAAGGCGCGCACCTCTGACTTTTCGTAAGTTATGTGCGTATTATAAATTAATTATCAGTTGCTAAAACGGTGAAGGAAAACATCGTGATGAAACCAGCACACCTGAGAGATTTTTCAATGGTGTGTAAAGCCATGTCAGAGGCCTACGGGCGGTTTAAACTCTGACACCAGGTTGTTCATCAACCACACGATAAGAAGAAGAAGAAGTGTTTTACATGGAGCGACTGCCTATCAGACCTCTACAACCCAGATACTGGGTTACACGATACCCCTTGGTAAGACTGGTTGTCAGACTTTCGGGCTTCTGACTACCTGTAACGACTGTCAAAGATCTACAATTGACAGCCGGTGCCAACAGCTTAACGTGCTATCCGAGGCACGGAGAGTTATAATTAATTTATAATACGCACATAACTTACGAAAAGTCAGAGGTGCGCGCCTTGGTTTCGAACCTGAGACCTCTGACTTACCAGTCAACGGTCACCACGACTCATTTCGTTTCGTTATAATAAAGAACAAATCCAGGGTAAGGAACTAGTCGTACATTTACGGCTGCGACTAAATACTTTCTAACTGATTAGGTGTGATTAGTAGGTAACCGCGTTATGTACGCTGACCGCTGTACCCTTAATTAAGAGGCGACATGCCGGCTTATACCGCCATGCCTAGTTACTCCTCGATATTAACGTGATACAACTATAAATTACCTAAATGTATAGTAACCTAAAATAAAGAATAAAACACCATCACTACATAGTATAAAACAAAGTCGCTCCCCGCGTCTGTCTCTCCCTATGTATGCTTAGATCTTTAAAACTACGCAACGGATTTTGATGCGGTTTGTTTTAATAGATAGTGATTCAAGAGGAAGGTTTTTATGTATAATACATGCTTATTAGCGTAACCGTGCGAAGCCGGGGCGGGTCTCTAGTCTATACTTATAAAACAGTACCGTGACTGACTGACTGACAGACAACGCACAGCCTAAACCGGTCGACCTAGAGACTTGAAATTTTGAGACAATATTCTTTAAGTACCCTGGGGGTGCACTAAGGAAGGATTTTTGGAAACTCCACCCCTAAGTAGTTAAAAAGGGGGATAAGAGTTTGTATGAAAGTCCGTCGTTTTTAAAGTTAAATGTACGAAACTTGGTATTCAGCTTTTCGGTTGATGAATGAAAGACGAGCATAGGTTATTTTTTTTAAATCTACCCTTGAGTGGATAAAAAAGAGGGTTAAAATTTGTATGGAAAATTCGTTATTTTTTAAGTTACAGGTGTAAAAATGAGTATTAAGGTTATGCTCTAAAAATAAAAAAGACGTGAATCAAAAAATTTGGATTTTTTTCCCCCTATGGAGATATAAAAGGGGATGAAAGTTTGTAATGAAAATTCATCATTTTTTAAGTAAAATCAATTAAACTTGGTGTTTAGCTTTTCGGTGAATAAATAAGACGTGTTTCAGCTTTTTGAAAAATCTACCCAATAGGGGGAAAGGGATGGCGGGGGTGAAAGTTTGTGTAGGAAATTCAATATTAGTAAGAGACATCAAAGTAGCATAATCAATGAACGAGGTAGGGTAGGGTAGGATAGAGTAGGGTAGGGTAGAGGTAGAGTAGGGTAGGATAGGGTAGGGGTAGAGTAGGGTAGGAGTAGATTAGGGTAGAGGTAGAGTAGGGTAGGGTAGGGATAGAGTAGGGGTTGGGTAGGGTAGGGATAGAAAAGGGTAGGGTATGGTAGAGTAGCGTAGGGTAGTGTAAGGTAGGGTAGAAAAAGTGTAGAGGTAGAATAATCACGCGTACAAAGTCGCGCGGGGCAGCTAGTAATTGAATAAAACTAAATCTAAATGTCCCGTCTGGTTTTTACGGCCTAAGATTAGTACCACTCCCACTCGTCCCGCGGGTGTCGTAAGAAGCGACAAAGGGATAGATCCGTAGGATGGGCAGCAGCATCCTTCTGTGTAACAGTAATCATCTGCTACTGCGATCGCCAACCTGCTAAGGCAAATACTTCCAATGAGCGCACAATAGTGGCGCGCATTGGGAGAGGCCTATCTAGACAATGGGCTCATGGGGACCATGTGCCCGAAAGTTGTGTGTGAAAAATTAAATAATATAAATATATAAATTAAATATAATTAATTTATAATACGCACATAACTTACGAAAAGTCACGAGGTGCGCGCCTTGGGATCGAACTCGAGACCTCTGACTTGTCAATCGACGTTCATACTGGTACTAAGCGACATGACACGCTATAGAAACGAGCTCGTATAATAGCGTACCTAGTCATTACCTAGTACTACAAGCGAGCGGGAAAAGGACAACGCGATAACATAAGCCGCGCTCTCGCTCTGCTTCACGGCTAGGGTTGCCAGATGGTCATTCGTCTGGATTCTCCCGACATTTCAAACGATCTCCCGACGAAGTACAAGAATCTCCCGACAACTTCTCGTACCTACAGTTGTTGCCCAAGTTTTAAATCTTTCCTTAGTACCTTCTTTTTTCCTTAGTAGTGAGAGGTATCTCAAGGATCTAAATAGGTGGTCGCCGCTAAAAAATAATACAGTAGGTACAGGCAACGTTAGTTAACAGCTCAAAATATTGATGTTTGTATTAACTGATTTAAAAATAAAAAGCAATATTTTAGTTTTGTTATTTCTCCCGACAGTCGCCCTAAAATCCCGACAATTTGACACTTTGTCCAAATATTTAGATATTCCGATCTGGCAACCCTATTCACCCTTTTTTCACTCTTTCGAAGCGGGCAGATGCGGGGGACAATACGTTGGCGGGGGGAGGTGAGTGTCACTTCTTTACGAAGTAATAGTAAATAAATAAATAAATAAATCAGCCTGTAACTTTCCCAATGTAGGGCAAAGGCCTCTTCTCATACAGAGAAGGATTGGGCATTAATCACCACGCTAGCTCACTGCATGTTGGCGATTTCAGACTATTAAGTCCAGGTTTCCTTACGATGTTTTCCTTCACCGTTAGTCAGTGGTGTCTTAAATTAACTAAGAAAGTACATATGACATTGAAAAAGTCAATTGGTACATGCCAGGTTCGAACTCACACCCACGCGCTTGCAAAGCGGGTCCGTAACCAATGCGCCACCACGACATTAATAGTAGGTAAGAATATATTCTTTGACTAGGCTATCAGTGTTTCAAATCATGATTAAGTTGTGAATAATTTAAAATTCTAAATTAACGCGAACAAACCCGCGGGAAGGCTATAACTTTATATTGTTTATGAATTTACAAATTAAAGTTATTGATAAAATAATTATTTCTCAGCCAACAAAATTAGTTCATTTTTTCAAATGAACCGTGAACGCCTCGCGTTAATGTGTGCGTAAATCCATAAACACATGTCATGCGCAGGTTCTGTGTATAAAAAGCAACTCTGTCCGCTTTAGGATGCGCAGTCGCCTAGCACACATGAACCTCTACGTAGGTGAGTTCTTTAAATGTCAAATTTGACATTAATGTCATTTTAAATAAGTACCTAAATATAAGCGTCGGCACGGTACGCCGAAGATTGTGGGTTCGAATCCCATCCGTATCGGTTGTTTTTTCAAATTTCTTATTAAATAATTTGAGATATTTTTATTTAAATTAGTTGGTAATGTTTATAAAAATAACGTCATTGTTGTATTCCGCGGAAACTGCTTTTTTCGGGTACTGTAGGTACTTCATTTGTTAATATAAAGAAATGAAAGAAACCATTTATTTTCATATAACGAAGGCGTTAATACACATACTCGTACATTCTATAAAAAAAACAAAAAGGGACAATAACAAAGAGATTAAAATAAAAAGAAAGATAAAAACATTACGAAATAATAAATTTAATTTTCCCAAAAAACTACTGTTCAAATCAGTATTTATAAACTATTTTTATCAAATTAAATCAAATCAAAATATTACATTCGTATATAGAATTATTAGAAATAAATAGATAGTTTTAATTAGTTCTGTTTGTTCTAAATTAGTTTTTGAATAAAAGATTAATTAAATTATGGTAGGCACATAGGTGTGTTTAAAAGATTTTAAAATAATAATACAAAGTTTTACGCATATTTTGCCACAATGGCGTACAAAAATCTTTCTTAAATTTAAAATATAAAAAATTAAATTATAGATTAGTTATTAATAAAATTATAGGATAGACTAATCCTCTAAGTAGTCTTTAATATCATTTTTTTTTATATTTCGATAAGTGAGCTTTATACGATGAGGTTAATAGGTTTTACTCTCAAAACGTGACCTAAATTTCAGACATCATACTAATGCTGTTTATTTCCAGCGCTTGGTGTATTGTGTGGGTGCGTGGCGCCGCTTGCGTGCCGCTCCACCCAGGCACGGGACACCTCCACAGAGCCGTTCGTAGCCCGACACCACCACGAAGGGAACATCGCCGAGCTTCTGATCCCACTCCTAGAACGAAGCCTAGCCCGCGCTGCTTCAGGCGAAACTGGAGAACGCCACCCTAAAGCCGGCAAGAAGGTCATCCAGGTCTTGCCGTACAGGTCTGAGGAGCATAAGAGTAAAGGATGGAGGAAGCTTAATTCCAGGAAAAAGCAGGTCGTTGAAATTACGCCGTTACATGGCAAGAATAAAGCTAAACCTTTAGCCTATATATTATCTGCTGCGAAACCTAGTCGCAATGCTGCCAGAGCAGACGTCAGCCTCACTAGTGAAGAGGGGTCCAAAGAATTGTCTTCAGAAGAGATTCCAGCGACTAATGTCAATTTGCGCGCCGGACTTGACGCGTCAGTCACAGTTTCAGACGAAGTCACACAAGAATTAGGACGTCTTTCAGTTACAGCTGAAGAATCTGATGAAGTGACGTCAGAGCTGAGGACGGATTCGGGTAAGACGTCAGAAACAGATTCATCTGTTACTTCTGAAGATAAGACTACTGAATCATTGAAAACTCGTAAATCTCTCGATGTTACTGAAGAAGTTACTGTCGAAAGGGCAGCTACGAGCGAAGACAGTGAAGTTACCAGTGAAGACAAAGTGGACACCGCTGAACTTAAGTACAATAAACATCACAAACACTACCATAAGAAAAAAACTACACGAAGAAACGAATTCGCAAGCGATGTGACGAGCGAAGTGACAGGAGAAGACACGTCTGAACAAGAACGAGGCGGGAAGACTACTGAATATTCAAGTCAAGAACTAATCATCACTCCCTTAACCGAAGAAGAGAGGGATGGTAAAACAAGCGAGCTTACAAGCGATTTAACAAGTGAAACCACCAGCGAACTCGAGCGTGGAGGTAAAACCAGTGAACTCGAGCGAGGAGGCAAAACTAGTGAACTCGAGCGAGGAGGCAAAACTAGTGAACTCGAGCGAGGTGGAAAAACTAGCGAACTCGAGCGAGGTGGCAAAACTAGCGAACTCTGGCGAGGAGGCAAAACCAGTGAACTTTCAAGTGAAGTCACAATTGAAGAAACGAGCGAACTCGAGCGAGGAGGAAAAACCAGCGAACTCGAGCGCGGAGGAAATACCAGCGAACTCGAGCGCGGTGGAAAAACCAGCGAACTCGAGCGCGGTGGAAAAACCAGCGAACTCGAGCGAGGAGGCAAAACCAGCGAACTCGAGCGCGGAGGAAAAACCAGCGAATTCACAAGTGAAGAGACCAACGAAGTCACGAGCGAACTCGGGCGATCAGGTAAAACGAGCGAGCTCTCGAGCGAAGAACGCAGCGAACCTGCAAGCGAACTTACAAAAGAAGATACTGCCGAAGTCGGACGATCTGGAAAAACAAGTGAAGTCACAACAAGCGAAGTAACCAGTGACCCAACTAGTGAAGCCACTAACGAATTACGAGAAGGTTTTAATGACATCGTAATAAGCCATGGTCATGGCGTAGAATCTGCTGAAAAGACGTTTAGCAAGCTATTCAACGCCCGCGCCAGAGACATTATAGAACTGATACAATCATCAGCTGAAGCGACTCGACACGACTGTCAAAATGAACCTGACCGAAACCGCGAACATAAATCTTACAGACTGTCTTTCCTCTTCAATAAATAAGATGTGATGGGTTTGCAAGCAACAATGAAGCTACTACATAAATATAAAGTTAATATTACAGATTTCTAAACCTCATTTTTTAAGTAACGACACTACTGAAATGTACAACTTTATCAGAGTATAAATCCTTAAAATCCTCTGTCTAACATGGGTTATTTTATCGAGAATACTTTTTAAAAGTGCTAGTTTTCTGCTCGATGTTAAAAGGTAACAAAAAAGAATTAATATCTAATATGCATATCAACGATAAACATCCTTTAGGCCATCACAGTATCGTCGTCCTTTTACGAAAAAAATTGACGATATACTGTAACTAGTATGTAGTAGTACTAGTATGTAGTAGTTACTAGTATGTAGTAGTAATAATATGTAGTGGTACTAGTATGTAATGTAATGTAGTAGTACCGACATGTTGCTTTGTAAACGTCATCTAACACATTTTATACAGTTGAATTTAAAAAATCTTTTCTAATAACGACAATGGCAAGAATATTGACTCCGCTTAGATTAATTTTTATTACAATTAAAAACGAACATTAAAAAATGTAAAAAAAAACTATCACGCAATTTGTATTCGCGTTTAGCAGAAGTATGGTTTGTCGATCTCACTTTAACTCATGTGACCACTCCTTACGTCTCATTAATAAATATATCTACATATTTAAAAATTATGTTGGTTGTTTTTTTTTTCCAATTACTTCCTTTTTGTACCTATAAATGTACACTTTGGCAAAAAAGAGTCTAGAAAAATTGAGGGCGCTACTAGCGCACTTACCATTCTACAGCGTGTAACAGAAGTCCGAAATAATACTTTAAGGGCGTATAAGGTACCCTATAAACAATCTTTTAGAATAGGTTTTGGAACCAAACCCCTAACAATTTTTGAGTAAACCACGGTCAAAGTTTTCACCAAAATCTTTCAAATACAGCCATCATCACAAAGCTGACATCAGCTGAAAGGTGAATCAACACGCATCAGGTTATTTACCTTTGATAAAATCTTTAGGTTAGCACTAGGCACGCGTAGGATAATGAAATCTGTCAATATTAAAGAAAATTTAAATCAAATGAATTATTTTGTATAAAAAAAAATGGCTTCTTTGTACTCCATATTTTCACAGGTGATTCTCTACATGATATACATACATGACCTTAAGTATTATTTCGGACTTCTGTTACACGCTGTATAACTCTTACTATAAATTACAAGTTATTTGGTACTTACATATTTCTATGACGATTTTTTGTCATCAAATTATAATCAAACGGTTCTTTTTTTAGCTGTTTTAGTACTCACAAACTTAGTTTTTATGATTTTTATTTTTAGTTCCAGCTGTCACCACCTCTGACTTTTTTTTGCTAAGCTGTACCCTTTTCTTCTACCGTACATGACATACTTACCTGGTGGTAGATATTTCCTCTTCTCTTCATAGTGTAACTATGCTCACCTCAACCGAGTGTGTGCCGTTTTCGAGCGTTTGTACGTAGTTTCCATTCTCATCTGCCTAGCCTTTTCCCAACTATGTTGGGGTCGGCTTCCAGTCTTACCGGATGCAGCTGAATACCAGTGTTTTACATGGAGCGACTGCCTATCAGACCTCCACAACCCAGATACTGGGTTACACGATACCCCTTGGTAAGACTGGTTGTCAGACTTTCGGGCTCCTGACTACCCGTAACGACTGTCAAAGATCTACAATTGACAGCCGGGGCCAACAGCTTAACGTGCTATCCGAGGCACGGAGAGTGACAATTAATTTATAAAACGCACATAACTTACGAAAAGTCAGAGGTGCGCGCCTTGGGTTCGAACCCGAGACCTCTGACTTGCCAGTCAACGGTCACCACCACTAGGCTATCACGACTCTCCCATGTTTGCGTCGTTCCACGTCCTCACGACGTAGTTTCCATACTGTATGTTTATTAAACTGTGCCCAAGATGGGGCTGAAGAGTCTACATTTTGGACAAGTACGAAATGAAACCACAACTTTCTTCAAAATACATTGTTTATATTTACAAATTCATAACATATAACATCATTACAAGTGTAATACACAAAAGAGTAAAACATTAATTATTTCATTTGCTTAACATTTTAAAAACATGCTCGAAACTTAATATATAGGAAACTAACATAATTATAAAACATAGCTCGCGTGTAGCACTGATAGCCTAGTGGTATGATCGTCGACTGACAACTCAGTGGTATCGAGTTCGATCCCCACCTCTGACTTTTCGTAAGTTATGTAAAAACGTCATGAAACCAGCACACCTGAGAGATTTTTCAGTGTGTAAAATCATGTCAAAGGCCTACGGGCGGTTTAAACTCTGACACCAGGGGTGCGAGCATTGAACTTTTTGTCGACTTTTTATCGAACGTTTATCGATTCTAAACGTCAAGTTTGACATAAAGTTCATTAAATAGTGTCAAAATTGACGTTTAATATCGATATATTTTCGATAAGTTTTCGATAAAAATATCCATGCTCGCATTACAGGTTGTTCATCAACCATACGATAGATAGCTCGCGTTCGGAAGGAAGTGGCGGGGCTAGCATTAGCAGTGCTAGCCCACTGCCCAACGTGATTAAGTTAACTTGTATTTAGAAGAATAACAGCAGCAACAGCATAAAAAATATTTTTATATAATTATTTTTAATAGTAAATGAAAAAAAAAAGAAATTCATTCATGAAATTATCTGCGCGTGGAATTTGCGCATAGGGTACTCATGCATAAAAGCGCATTATCGCGTCTTTTTAAACTCTGTTAATATACGTTTTATATAAGACTAATGTCCTTCTCCGAATTTCGGTCACAGCGGCCAATCTCAACGGAGATTAGGCAACGCAGGAGATATTATAGTGCACAAGTGTGTGCGCAAACACAGGTGCACTCTCTATTCCCTCACTCTCATAGTCCGATGGGACGGCAATCCGACACAACCGGAGAGAGATCAGGCGCATGGACAACGGCTTGATTGAAAATAATATAGTTGATTGGTTATTGCAATACCTACATAATATATAAGGCACATAATACTTAGTTTTAAACTGAAACATGAAAATGAGTTTAAATATTTAATAAGAAATTGGAAAAAAACAACTGATACGGATGGGATTCGAACCCACGATCTTCGGCGTACCGTGCCGACGCTCTAACCGCAGAGCCACGGTATCCCATCAGAATCAGTTAAAATTTCAAATCTCTTTCTACGCCTAGGGCGTGTGGTAATATCTATCGGAATACATTACGTATCCGACTCAGTGCTCCAAACTTTGCAGTTTTAGAAGGCACCGATGCGATATTACCAATTTTCTCTCTTTTATTACTCGTCAAGACGAATCCAATGAGCCCAAACTCTAAATGCGTCGTTTATTTACAGAGTTCCTATGGCCACCTTCCAGCTCCATCATCAGATCAGCTCTTTGCCAAAATAACATTGCATTGTCATCTGATTTATACATGCATGCAAAATTTCAGCTCAATCGGAAACCGGGAAGTGGATGATATTTAATTTTAACTTATAAGATTTGATTACAGACCGACAGACAACGGGCACAGTAAAATAATCATACAGTATGGTAACTACGTAGTTGTACGAGTCGTGATAGCCTAGTGGTGGTGACCGTTGACTGGTAAGTCAGTGGTCTCGGGTTCGAACCCAAGGCCTATGACTTTTCGTAAGTTATGTGCGTTTTATAAATTAATTATCACTCTACGTGCCTCGGATAGCACGTTAAGCTGTTGGCCCCGGCTGTCAATTGTAGATCTTTGACAGTCGTTACGGGTAGTCAGAAGCCCGAAAGTCTGACAACCAGTCTTACCAAGGCGTATCGTGTAACCCAGTATCTGGGTTGTGGAGGTCTGATAGGCAGTCGCTCCATGTAAAACACTGGTATTCAGCTGCATCCGGTAAGACTGGAAGCCGACCCCAACATAGTTGGGAAAAGGCTAGGCAGATGATGATGGTAACTACGTACAAATGCTCGAAAACAATACACTCACAAAAATATGCGCAACGTTCCGCAACGTTCGCTTAGGAGTCTCGTCGTTACGCAATACTACGCATGTTTGTGTGAGTGTGCCGTTGCGAGCGTTTGTACGTAGTTACCATACTGTATGATTATTATACTGTACAACGGGATAGTTGAAACTAAATAAAAGTTTGTAAAAAACTTAATTATAAAAAATAATAATGAATACAAGTAACTATTACTAATTAAACCTCATTGTCTTGTGAATAAAACTTAAAATTAATTAACTTAACATAATAATTAGTAATAAGGATGACTACTGTTATAAGGCTTAACGTTAATAATGCGAAATATTTTAGGATGTAAATAGTCGTGACGCATTGGTGTGGGTTCGAACCTGGCATGTACCAATGTGACTTTTTCAATGTCATATGTACTTTCTTAGTTAATCTAAGACACCACTGACTAACGGTGAAGGAAAACATCGTGAGGAAACCTGGACTTAATAGTCTGAAATCGCAAACGCAGTGAGCTAGCGCGGTGATTAATGCTCGATCTTTCCCTGTATGAGAAGAGGTTTGCCCTACAGTGGGACAGTTACAGGAAAGTTTTTTTAACACTGCTGGACACATTAAGATAGAATAGAACACAAAAGAATAGGACACAATAGAAGTTTTATTGGTATCACGTCTAGAGGCGTGATGTGTGTGACTTTTAAGTCCAGGTTTCCTCGCGCTGTTTTCTTTCACTGTTTGTCAGAGTTGTTTTAGATTAATTAAGAGAGTTTCAATTCCAGACTCCGTGCTGCTACTGAGAATTTCCTAATGGATAAACCCAATAACACTTTGCCCGGGAATCGAATCCAGGACCTCGTGCTCAGCAGTCGCGCTTGCTACCACTAGAGCTACGAGACAGTCGTGGTAGAGGATTAATACTGGCTGATAATGACTATAACATCTCCAGTGAAAAATCACCCTTAAAAACTAGTTACTCCAAAATAACCAGGGTTTCCTCCTCACCTAAACGGAATTCCGAATTCTTTAACAATTCTTCGAAATCTATTACATTTTTAACATTCGTTGGAGTATTCTGACCTTGGGCTTTAACACTGTACAACGAAACCTCGATATTATGTTCCTTTTTAGCATGCGCGCGCACATCAGAGTACTTCCTAAAGGACTTCAAACATATAGGGCAGTCAGCTTTATGTTTCCTCTCCTTGTGGACCTCCCACATGTGGTCCCACTTCTCCTTTAAAGTGGTGAACCTGGCGCCGCAGGCGATGCAGCGGAACCCTATGGTGTTTTTGTCGTGGTAGTAGCGTACGTGGCGGTGGTACGTGGATTCGAAGTGGAACGACTTGTTGCAGAGCGGGCAGACTACTGGCACTGAGCTCCTGTGTTTCTGTAATAGGAGAAAAATATAGCTTATATCATATTATCACATAGTATAAAACTAAGTCGCTTTCTCTGCCCCTATATCCCTATGTATGCTTAAATCTTTAAAACTACGCAACGGATTTTGTTGCGGTTTTTTTAAATAGATAGTGATTGAAGAGGATGGTTTATATGTATATTGCACCCGTGCGAAGCCGGGGCTGGTCGCTAGTATTATTATATTTTATAGCTTTTGAGTGAGAATATTTTTTATCTGAGAGCTGTTGGCTCCGGCTGTCAATTGTAGATCTTTGACAGTCGTTACGGGTAGTCAGAAGCCCGAAAGTCTGACAAGCAGCCTTACCAAGGGGTATCGTGTAACCCAGTATCTGGGTTGTGGAGGTCTGATAGGCAGTCGCTCCATGTAAAACACTGGTATTCAGCTGCATCCGGTAACACTGGAAGCCGACCCCAACATAGTTGGGAAAAGGCTAGGCAGATGATGTGTGGGAATATTTTTGATATAATATTTAATAGGAAATTTGAAAAAACAACTGATATGTATGGGATTCGAACCCACGATCTTCGGCATACCGTGCCGACGCTCTAGTTTGGAGTTTGCAAAGTTTGGAACACTGAGTCGGATACGTAATGTATTCCGATAGATATTACCAGACGCCCTAGGCGTAGAAAGAGATTTGAAATTTCGACTGATTCTGATGGGATACGGTGGCGGTGGTCAGAGCGTCGGCACGGTACGCCGAAGATCGTGGGTTCGAATCCCATCCGTATCAGTTGTTTTTACAATTTTCTTATTAAATAATTATAAGCTTTTATAGCTTTTTTTAGATTTTTTTTTTGTTATAGACTCACGCCTGTATTCCCCACACCCACGTTTCGCCGGCTATGTTATAAGTCCTATTTAATAGGGGGCGAGCCTATTGCCATTAACCGGGCACAATTCCAGACTCCGTGCTGCTACTGAGAATTCCAAGAAGACCCAATAACACTTTGCCCGACTCGAGGATCGGCACGTACCTCCATGTGCTTGTCCAGCGTGGCGCGCAGCTGGAACTTCTTGCTGCACAGGTGGCAGCGCAGCACGGTGAGGTTGTGCACCTTCTTGTGCTTGGTGAAGTTGCTGGAGTCGCTGAACGACTTGTCGCACAGCTCGCACATGTACACGGGCAGCGCCGCGTGCTGCCGCATGTGCCCCTTGTACTTCTCCGGGGTGAAGAACCTAAGGGGAAACTTACTTGCTATAATATTGTTTCAAACTTTCACGAACGTTTAACATAATGTAACAATATTTTATTTATTTAACACACACATCTATCTTTACAGGAAGCCCAATGCGATAGAGAGTTACATGTATTATTATATTATTATTCATACTCATTTAAGTTCAAATATACAAATGATTTAAATAACAGATCTCTCATAAGACATTATTACATAATTATGCTGTCCTTGTGAAGTCGTTCAATGAACAGGAAAACAAATCAATTCGCTCAGCTATATAATCAGCAATATAATTATTTAATAAGAAATTGGAGGAGGCCTATATTCAGCAGTGGACTTCTTATGGCTGAAATGATGATGATGATGAATAAGAAATTTGAAAAAGCAAATAATACGGATGGAATTTGAACCCACGATTTTCGGCGTACCGTGCCGACGCTCTAACCGCTGACTTTCGACTGATTCTGATGGGATACGGTGGCTCAGCGGTTAGAGCATCAGCACGGTACGCCGAAGATCGTGGGTTCGAAGTCCATCCGTATCAGTTGTTTTTTCAAATTTCTTATTAAATAAATATATTTTATATTATTATAAGTCGTAGTGGCGCATTGGTTTCGGACCCGCTTTGCAAGCGCGTGGTTGTGGGTTCGAACCTGGCATGTACCAATGTGACTTTTTCAATGTCATATATGTACTTTCTTAGTTAATCTAAGACACCACTGACTGAAGGAAAACATCGTAAGGAAACCTGGACTTTAATAGTCTGAAATCGCCAACCCGCAGTGAGCTAGCGTGGTGATTAATGCTCAATCCTTCTCTGTATGAGAAGAGGCCTTTGCCCTATATTGGGACAGTCACAGGCTGATTTATTTATTTATTTATTATATTTAATAAGCTAACATGTGCTAAAACATGTAAAAAAAATAACAAAATTAGCAGAACAGGCTTACCTGTCATCACAGATCTGGCAGCGCAGCTCCTGCATGTTCTTGGAGTAGGCGTGGACCAGCAGGTGCTCAATGATGTGCCGCTTGCACTCGTTGTATCGACCGAAGCCTCGGTTACATTGATTGCAGACTTTGTTGTTTGTGGATTTTAGTAGACCTGGAATATCATTATATTTGTAAGGATGTCGTCCATCATCTGCCTAGCCTTTACCCAACTATGTTGGGGTCGGCTTCCAGTGTTACTGGATGCAGCTGAATACCAGTGTTTTACATGGAGCGACTGCCTGTCAGACCTCCACAACCCAGATACTGGGTTACACGATACCCCTTGGTAAGACTGGTTGTCAGACTTTCGGGCTTCTGACTACCCGTAACGACTGTCAAACAGCTTAACGTGCTATCCGAGGCACGGAGAGTGATAATTAATTTATAAAACGCACATAACTTACGAAAAGTCAGAGGTGCGCGCCTTGGGTTCGAACCCGAGACCACTGACTTGCCAGTCAACGGTCACCATCACTAGGCTATCACGACTCTCGACCCTGAAATCGCAAAAAAAAATGTGCTGTTCCATACATTTACGTTCACATGACTCAACAAAATGTATGGAAGAGCTGATTTTTTTTCGCGATTTCAGGGTTGGTCCCATCATAAAAGTTGTTCATAATGATGAGTTTTATAACTCCTATATAGGATGCTGGTGTTTTACAAATAACCCTGTATATGTATAATATCTACTACACTTACGTATAGATTCATTGATCACAGCTTCATCAGTCTCCGCTTCAATAGCACAAGCCTTCATCGTCTCCAGCGTAGACGTGGAAGCCTTCGCAGCCACCTCCGGTATATGAGACTCCCAATGCACAAAGAAATCACTCATTTGCACTAACTCACTGCACATTTTACACTGATACTCTTTAGAATGTGACGAACCTTCAATGTTAATAGATTTAAACCGCACAAAACCTTGTTTTATATGAGAATTTACATGCGTAATTAGTTTTGAGAAGTTATAGTGTTGCACTTTGCATATTGGGCAACACAGCATCTTGTGTCCGTGGAGTACAAAGTGCGCTAGGAACCTCTTCATGGATATGAAATCTTTTTTACACTTTGAACACGAGTATATCGTTTGTTTGCAATCATTATCTAAGTGTTTTCTATACTCTTTATGTCTTCCTTTAAAATGGCACTTATTACATTTATAAAACCTCCTACTTTTTGTCTTATCGATCACGTTATCATGTTCCTCGTCAACGAGATCTTGCATCAATTCTTGTGGATCCGTTTGTACGTCACCTATCACTTGTTGGAATTCAACGGAGTCTTGTGAATCTTGTGGCTCTTCTTTCACAAATAGGAGGTGTTCGTCTAAATCTATGTTCAGTTTTATGATATCGTCCTCGTATTCTTCTATTTCAAATTCTGGTTCGTCTTTGATGTTGTATAATTCTTTATCTGGTTCAGTGCTGTCGTTGGTAACGGGTTGGTTTAATGTATATTCTGTGGCTTCATATTCATCAATTGGTTCATTTTTGATAGTCACTGTGGTTTCGTCGCTAACGTCTCTGGGTTCATCTGAAATTTTAGAAACAATCTATATAAATAAAAATTAATAGCCACAATTATTTGTCACACATTTCAAAGCACTGGACCGATTTCGATGAAAATTTTTGTGTTGGTTTCAGTGGGTTTGTAAATTCCTGCAAATGGGGAATGCCCTGTACAGAATGTGATTGCGGGTAGTCAGTTCAGTCCATGTCACATCTACTGGCCTGCCCCTTGCGCGTTCCACGTGTACAAGGCAGGATTTAGTAAAGGCTTCAGACCACACTAATAGAGTGGGCGAATGCTATAAGAACCTAGTGTGAAAAAGTGTTAACTGTTCACACTAGGTTTGGTCGCAAAGTAGTGCACCGTTCCTGTACGCGTTAGTCATCATCATCATCATTTCAGCCATAAGACGTCCACTGTTAAACATAGGCCTCCCCCAATGACTTCCAGATCGGCCGGTTGGAAGCAACCTGCATCCAGCAGCTTCCTGCGACCTTTTTTAGGTCGTCTGTCCACCTTGTGGGTGGACGTCCTACGCTGCGCTTGCCGGTACGTGGCGGTACGGTACGCGTTAGTACCTAATAAAAATTAAATACTGACCTTTCACTTGAATACCTTCCTTAGTGCTATCTAGGGTAGTAACTGAATTCTCAAATTCGTCTGAATTCACATCAGATTTTGGTACTAAAGCCTTTTCATATTTGATTATAATTCCGTTATCTAACACAGTCACAGCTTGGTCTAATTTCGATGTCAGCTCTTGAGATTCGTTTTCGGACATATCAATTTTTTCTTGTTTTACTGAAATTTCAGTTCGATTTAGTACCGATTCATCAGGATTTAATTCAATTTCATCAGGATTGTGTATTGTTACCAAATCATTGATATTTTTTAGTTTTATACTATTTTTAAACGGTACTTCTGTTTCTTCTGAAGTCTGATTTTCATTTTTAGCTTCCAAATCTATTCTACGTTGTTCAGCGGATGGTACAAATTTATGAGATTTCAAAAACGAATAGCTTTCGTTGTCGGATAACCAGTCAACGGAGTCACCAGAATCAGATTCGGATGAAGAATCACTTTCATACATTAAGTTTTCCAGGTCAACTTCAGAATCCCATTCATTTGAACTCATGTCTAAGCATGGTTTTGGGATTATAATCTGTAAAACACAACAAAAAACAAGTAAATATTCAGTGCGTGCGTGTTTTAAAGCAGAGATAACCTAATGGTATGACCGTTTGACTGCGACTCAAAGGTCAAAGGTTTGATATCTACCCTGGTACCTCTGACTTTTTGAAATTATGTGCGTTTAAGATATTAATTATCACTTACTAAAACGGTGAAGGAAAACCTCGCGAGATAGACCATTACTGTAATTAACATGAGATTGTCATAATCACTCAGCGATAAAAGCCTTATTCCAGTAAAGTTTTTAATAAATCGCGAAGAAAGCAGCACATCTGAGAGATTTTTCATTAGTATGTAGAAGCCATGACAGAGGCCTATGGGCGGTTTGAACTCTGACCCTAGGTTGTTATACAGTAAAGAAGAAAGAGCATTAATTATGTCGTCCAAATAAAATAAAAATGATATAAGGTCAGGCGGGGCAAGCGCGCCGACGGGGTAAGCGCACCTACCATCAAAATATCGAAAACTACAGATATTATACAACTAACACCATCTTAGTCTCAAACTTTCGCGAAAAAAAAAAATGTTTCTACTCACGTCACTAAAGTAATATTTCTCCTCTTCATCTCCATGAGTAGACAGCCTATGTTCCTCAGCCGCATCATAGTTAAGAAACACATTAAAATCTTTACAAATCACACACTTTTTCACACCAACATAATTTTTACTATGTATCAACATGTGTTCATGTTTCCCACACGCAAAAGGCACTATCGCATAACAAATTTCACATTTATACTTCTGTTTGGAAAACTTTAAATGTAAATCAAGAGCTCCTTTTAAAGGAAATGTACGTAAACAAACTCTGCACTGATACAACTTTTTCTCTGAAACTCGACAGTAGCAAGAATATATATATCTGGCGTTACACTCTTTGCATGTCTTATATGGACTCATTATTGGAATATCTGATCTTACAGTGTGACATGTATTTAAATGTACATCGAGTTCACAATCATCATCAAAGTAGGTTTTGCAGATAACACATTGGAAATCAGTTTGTTTTGGGTTGCATTCAACGCAGTATGTCACATGGTCTTTTAAGCCGGTACATGTGTAGAATGTTTTAGGACATCCTTCGTTCCCAAATAACTTGTTACCAATTCTGTTTTCCAGTATATGAGCGTCAAAGTCCTTCCCACAAATGCTGCAAAGTCCCTCTGTGTGTATATCTGTAACATGCGGTTTTATTCTAGTATTGTACGCTATAACGTTAACTTCATGCTTTTCATACAATTCTAACGTGATATTCAATTCTTCATGGCTTTTAATATGTTCTTGGAACTCGTGGAGAGACCACCAAGATCTCTGACAGACGTAGCATTTGTAAAACACAGGTGCTTCTCTGTAAAATGTCTTCTTAACCCAACTTCTCCACATGTCAAACAGCTTCTGCATATACTTCTCATGCCGTTTTAATTTGAATTTTCTCCGATTAAAGTATCCGATACTATTCTTCAAGTCGATACTGAGAATTGTATCGGCAATGTCTATGGTATTTTTTAATATTTTGTCTGTTGCATATAAGATTTCTTTACTTGTAAGAGTATAGCAAGTCTTGCTCAAGTTCCAAAGTTGTTCGCCATCTTCACAAGTCTCGACTTCAACTTTTATATTAAATTTTATTGGAGACATTGGCTTTTCGGTTGATGCTGTTGGCTGATTGATCGATAGTGTTGACAGATCGATAGATTTTTTGTTTTGCGAATCTGTTTGCGGAAGCCTAAGGATCTGGTCTTGTGGTACTACTTGAGAAGGCCCTAATTGTGGACTGTTGCCGTTCATTGATGGGAATTGGTTGATGCGGTTTATGATATTGATATCTAGGTTCTTTTCTACGTCACATGATGAAGAGAGAACCGGTGCGATTCTTACAAGTTTAACAATTTTCTTCCCTTTTTTAGACTGTTTGTTCTCTTTTTGTTTTTTCTGAAATTAAATAATTATTACTTAGATATGAAGTAGTTTTTGAGTCGTGATAGTCTAGTGGTGGTGACAGAGGTCTCGGGTTCGAACCCAAGGCGCGCACCTCTGACTTTTCGTAAGTTATGTGCGTATTCAAAATTAATTATCACTCTCCGTGCCTCGGATAGCACGTTAAGCTGTTGGCCCCGGCTGTCAATTGTAGATCTTTGACAGTCGTTACGGGTAGTCAGAAGCCCGAAAGTCTGACAACCAGTCTTACCAAGGGGTATCGTGTAACCCAGTATCTGGGTTGTGGAGGTCTGATAGGCAGTCGCTCCATGTAAAACACTGGTATTAAGCTGCATCCGGTAAGACTGGAAGCCGACCCCAACATAGTTGGGAAAAGGCTAGGCAGATGATGACTTAGATATGAAGTAACAACAGAATGTTTCAATATTCCTGAAGAGACTGAAGGAGGAGGATCGTCGCTATCGCTTAAGTCGTTAAAATTCTATTGTACATTCATAAGATTGAATTGGGAGTTAAAGATTTAAGATATAAATCTTTTAGATGTAAGATAGAATTTGTACCTTACTTCAATACAGCTATGGTTAAAATTCTATTGTACATTCATAAGATTGAATTGGAATCTGTCATTCACTTACAACTCACTCAGTATCTACCGCCTCACTCTTTAAGTCGCATGCTTCAAATCTACATGATACAAAAAGATTTATTTCGAGGAACAAAGATTTAAAGATTGATTCACTCTTTTTGAAAAATACCTATATACGAGGGGCGGCTGGAAAGTTATCTACCTAACATAGAAAGAATAGAAATAGGAAGCTAATATTTTTTTGTTTTTAAATATAGTCCTCTGCAACTGTAATACACTTATTACATTTGTCAATAATAGACATGAAAACGACAAAAAAAAAATCCTAGATTAGTCGTCAAAATGGTCATCCACCGCGGCCTTAATTTCCTCATCGGTCGAAAATCTCCTTCCCCTTAGGTTTTTCTTCAAATTTTTAAAAAGAAAGTAGTCACAGGGGGCCAAATCTGGACTAGGGTGGATTGTGACTACTTTCTTTTTAGAAATTTGAAGAAAACCTAAGGGGAAGGAGATTTTCGAACGATGAGGAAATGAAGGCTCTGTGGATGACGAATTTGACGACCAATCTAAGAAATTTTTTTTTTCGGTTTCATGTCTATTATTGAAAAATGTAATAAGTGTATTACAGTTGCAGAGGACTATATTTAAAAATAAAAAAATATTAGCTTCCTATTTCTATTCTTTCTATGTTAGGTAGATAACTTTCCAGCCGCCCCTCGTATCTTTTTTATGAATCACTCCGCAGTTACACATCTCTGTCTACCCAAATCACTCCAATAACCATCACCAATTTCTACATGATTAGAAGACTGCTTACCTTCGGTGGCGCTGTTTTTATGGCCTTGTCCTCAATAGCAGGTTCCTCGATTGCCACCTTTAATAAAATAAGATATTGTACAGCACCTATTTAAAATAGTTTGATGAATCGAAATTTATTTTACAACACAAATTACCTAATATGGAAAATTCCAATATTTAAAAAAAATATTTAACTAAAGTCTAACTTCATGACAACCGGAGTGAATGGCTTAACGTGCTTTCCAAGGCACGGAGCAGGTGATAATTAATTTATAATACGCACATAACTTACGAAAAGTCAGAGGTTGACAAGATAGTTTATCAAATCAAAATCAAAATATTTTTATTCATGTAGACCATTTTAGGCACTTATGAATAGACATAATTCTAATATTATTATAAGAGTGACTCTAGTTGCCAGTTCCAAGGGCAGCCTACCCCTCATGGAGGAGAAAATATTTATGTTTTTTATTTTTTATTTTTATAATATTACTTATTGTATTCTGTCTTAGTCAACCTCAGTTGTAAATAAGTTTTATAAAAACATTGTTTTTAATCAAGCTTTTAAATTGGTTATATTAGAATATAAAAACTAGGTAAATGTACCTATATGCTAAAATATGTATCTGTGCTATTGACCGCTGAAGAGTTCCTTTATCTGGAGCTAATCCTAGATGTTTATTCAGAAATGCGAAAATTCAACTCCGTACGATAAGAGGAAGTGGTTCTAATTCAGCTTGCAAGATTACACCCAAACAAACATAGGTACATTGCGAGTTAAATAAAAGTTTGTAAAAATATGCATTTTATAAATAATTGTTTATGATAATATGGTACCTAGGTACCTATTGTTACTTACTTACTTAAAAATTTTATGTTTACCTAAATTAAATGCAAATTTAAATTAAAAGACATTCAGATTTTACAATTTTGTTATTGTACTGTAATTTAACTTAACAAATTATTTGTATTCTAGGTAAAGTATAGCTAATGTTCTCAAATTTGCATGTAAGGTATAGGTATCAATATGAAGATAAAATGTCGTGTTGTACGTGCCAAGTTTCATTTAAATCTGTTCAGCCATTTATACTCATGATTGATAGATAAACATCCAAATGTTCGCATTTTATGTTAAAGTAAGTTATGATATTGACTTCATTCAAATAAATTCCATTTAAATAAATCATTTTTTATTTCAAATAAGTTGAATAAAGTTTTATCGTTTAATCGTATCGTATCGTTTGAAAAAATGCCGAAATAACATGATGAAGGCAATATCAGAAAACGTAAACATTATCTTAGGTTAGATTGACCCTGTCAAATAGGTAGGTAAAACAAAAGTAACATGCACCTATTCAATAATTCCGTCTCAATTTTCACTCGAAATGCATATTAATTGAATAGAATTACATAATGCGAATAATATCATTCAGTTTTCCATAGATTTTGAAATACAAATAAAAAGTTTGGAAGGTACAATACGTATGCGCAGTACATAGTACTTTCACCTACCCACATAAAAACTAAAAATATTGATAAATAAGACAATTATATAGTTTTAGAGCATTTAGATGTTATTATAGTGGCATATTGATAAGTTTTAAGCAAAATCATAGCTGAGAGTACTTGAAAAGTACCTCAATACTCGACTTTCAACTTTTTTCATAGTACGTACAAAGTTTCGTCAACTCAAAATGGTGGTGTATCCTACCTGCAAATCATCACTATCTTCATATTCCACTGTACACTCACGAGGAACCAATTTAGACTTTCTAGATCTCTTCCTTGAAGTATCAGACATGTTTACACTATACCATCACACGCGTTACAACAAAATTATTAAAAGACAGTCTCAATTTCTGTAATGTTCAAATTCGGGGCCATTGGAGCCCGTTCCAGTTTTAGCAAGCAAAAACTAAAAAATACAACAATACCGTAGCGTTCAGATTAATGAATTACCAAAACAACCAACCAACGAGAAATGTCACTTTAAGATGAATCGTAAATCGGATTTCTCTTTCTAACTCACTATTTTATACGTAAACACCAGCGCATGAAATTTCAAAATGTTAGCTATTATAATTTGTCCGATTATAGCGCTGGGTATGTGTCGGGTAGTCGGTGACAAATTCTCTATGATTTGTTCAGAAACTGAATAATAAGAATAAATAAAAATCTTTGAAACATATGTTATATATTATGAGAAATATTGTAGGGAACTCGGACAAAATAGTCATTAAATCATTAATTACCAATGGTAGTATAAAGTGTTCTGTTATCAACGTCTCAGGCTTCAAGACCAAGGTACAGCCTGGCAGCAAAAAAAGAGACGGCTGGAACTAAAACTAAAAATCTTCAAAACTAAGTTTGTGACTGTGATTACTAAAATAACATAATAAGTGACTCATTAGATTATATTTAATGACAAAAAATTCTTTGTAGAAATGTCTAAAACTACCCAACAACTATGAAATTCTGAATTGTAGTATGAAAAGTGCGGCAGTGGCGCTCTCAATTTTTGCAGTTTTTTAGCTCAGCTTTTGTATTAATGTTGCCTTGTGAAGACGTGATCGTAACTCGCTGTAACTTTTGTTTCACTAGGATAATGTTTGGGGGACATAAATAAAATTAATTCATGCCTTTTTCCCATGGGTGACATGGGTGTAGACAGAAACCACAAAAGCCTTCCGGTTCCTACTTGTACAATGTACAGCTTGGCAAAAAAGAGTCTGAGGCGGTGACAGTTGGAACTAAAAAATTATAATAATGACAACACTGTTTTATTTGTCAACTACAAGTAGCTTCCTTGTCATCTTTACGAATTGCGAGTAATTTTCTTTAAAATTTAAAAGATTCGTGTGAATTGTGTGTGATATTCTTACATAATAATAGTTGATATAGTTATTCGTAATGAATAAAACCGTTCGCAGTAGTGGAAGATCTGTTAAATATCAAGTTTTCTTGAGATGTTTGGCCGAAAGCAAAGCCGGACAAATTTTGTCTGAAATTGACAATGTTTACCTGAGAACTGCTCGAATAACAGGTAAAGTCCATGCATTTTTTCTTCTAGAATGTAATTAAGTCGTTATATTTACTTTCTGATAGCTATACCACCAGTTTTTGTCGTCTTGTGTACAAATCATTATTGAGGTTATGTTTTGTAATTCGACGAATCACGTGTAGTTAAACTGTTTAAATTGATACTTGAAACATGAATATAATTTATACAGAGTTATTATTGTTTATTTCAGGTAAATCTGAAAATACAATCAGGGCAATAGTCGATGAAGGTGAAAAAAGTAAGAGTATTTTTTCGACACCTGGAAAACACTGAAAAGGTCGCACGAAGAAAGAACTTGATGATTTTGATTTATGTTGCAACAAGTTGCCGTTCGTTGTGGCGTTCAATGGCCTTTGTTCAACAGTGCACAGTGGACGTTTTCCGGCTGATGATGATGACGTTGATTTTTTTGTATTTTAATAAAATCTAAAATGAAACATGTTTTTTAATTTCCCTTGTTGATAATGATGATTTATTATCATTATCTACAATCCATAAATGACTCACAGAAAGGCTCGCTATATTTCTAACTCTTGAGAAGACCATTCTCAAGAGTCTGAATGATAGCGATTACGTACTTACACAATGGGACTATGCATTGCGTTGTCAGATTTTTCTTATTCTACTTAGATCTCCCAAAGAGTAAGCCACCAAGCTTTA
Source organism: Protodeltote pygarga (assembly GCA_936450705.2). NCBI lineage: Eukaryota > Metazoa > Arthropoda > Insecta > Lepidoptera > Noctuidae > Protodeltote > Protodeltote pygarga. Next base: position 6,533,140 of record OW388278.2, read on the forward strand.
TTTTACATATAAGTAGTTATTGCCGCGGATGTACAATCTTCCTAAATATAATTTGGATGATATCTGTTTTGACAATAACTACTACCAGACCATGACTATTACAAATAAAGTTTAAATCTTTCTTAATTTTAATTATGTTCAATTTACTTTTTTAATTTGATAAATATTGAAGACTAAAATGATCAAGTATCTTGTCACTTTTAGTCGTGATATATGGGGTGGCCATTGTAGGATAAAGGCGCCCTCAATTTATCCAGACTCTTTTTTGCCAAGCTGTACTTGGACTTGGCAAAAAAGAGTCTGGAAAAATTGGGGGCGCCGCTGGCGCACTTTTCACACTACAATTCCAAATTACAAGTTATTTAGTGCTTACATATTTTTATGACAAATTTTTGGCATTAATTATAATCTAATAAATCATTTTTATGTTATTTTAATACTCACAAACTTTAGTTCCAGCTGTCACCGCCTCAGACTCTTTTTTTGCCAAGCTGTACAGCTTGGCAAAAAAGAGTCTGGAAAAATTGGGGGCGCCGCTGGCGCACTTTTCACACTACAATTCAAAATTACAAGTTATTTAGTGCTTACATATTTCTATGACGAGTATTTTGTCATTAATTATAATCAAATGAATCATTTTTATGTTATTTTAGTACTCACAAACTTAGTTTTTAAGATTTTTATTTTTAGTTCCAGCTGTCACCGCCTCAGACTCTTTTTTGCCGAGCTGTACTACTGGACAGACTTTAATCAATGCACAATTATAACAATTAAATAAATTGTTTTACGCCCTGCAGTTGCAGCTGATGCGGCTTGTTGGGATGCAGGATGCAGTTGCCATCTAGAGGGCTGAATATTTGATGCTTCACAATATGCTGCAAAATTAAGGAGCATTTTCAGTTTCAGATTCTCTTATGAGTGATGATAAACATGTGAACATATGATTTGAATGTTTGTATCTTGGTCAATATTCTAGTTATTAAAAATGCTTCGAAAGTTTCAACAAACAATATTTTTGAACTCACATACAAGCAGATTACAAAATTACAGTAAAAAGTTAGGTAGGTAAAGGCAATACTATTATTTGTTTCTCTGTATAACCTGTAGAAAAAAAAAAGTATTTCTAACCTCTAATTTCAACTAATGTCAAAATGGGTTTTTAACATCTGATATTTTATTTAAACAAAAAATCACTAAATATGAGTTTGTTTATCAGAATTTACAAGCCCAACAGCTTGGCTACGGTATATAATGCTAAATTATGGCGTATGAACTCCACAACTGCGGATAATGCCTTGAAAAAAGATGACGATGAAGAGGAGTTCAGGGTGCTTGATATTTTGAAGAAGAGGGACAGAATTGTGAGGAAAAATAATCGTCGGTCTGATATACAACCTGATAGAGCGGACAGGATGGCTATAGACCAGGTATTTCAATAGTTAAAGATTATTTCTATTGACAACAAGCATACTTTTAGTGTTAATTTTATAATAATAGTTAAGCACTAGTTACCTATATAGATTTTAAACTTAATTGTACAAAATACAAAATAGTTTATTTAAATAATCAGCAATGTTACACTTGGTTAGTGTTTAGGACCTCCTTTCAGGCAAAGAATGCCTGTGTTACTTATGCACAATTCTGCCCCTAAAACGACACACTGACCAATTTCTGTTGTTTGGAAATAAAATGTTGCATGTTATGTATTTAATCCTAAATTCCTATGAAAAATTAGTCTGATATTGCCTCTCAGTTATCCTTCTCTGTATGAGAATATATCTTTGCCCTGCATTGGGACAAATTATTACAGGCTTGTTTAATATCATTTTTTTTAAATCTATTTTTTTAAATTATTTTTTTTAACAGAGCTTCAATCACTCAAGGTGATTATGCCAGCCCCATAGGTAACATCAATTTATTTAAGTTTATTTATTATGTTATTAACATAATAAGTTATTAGGAACTCAAGCTAAAATCTAAACAACCAAACTGGTTTTAAACATAATTATGTATATTTGTATAAACTTAGTGCTCTGTGTGGTGTTCAGGATGAATTCATTAACACTTAGTAATTACTGGACAAATTTCTCCCCCTTCTCTAAACTTATTACGGTTCGCCGACCCTAATAAAGAAATATTTCTAAAATTATTAAAACAAAAATTTAATCATTACAGAATTGGGGTAACGTCTGGCCAGGACCAAAGACCTTTCACCCATCCTCAGTGCCGCTTCCTCTTCGTCAAGGGTACGTCCCTAAAGGGCAAGCACCTCCCGGCAAGAAAGCGAATGCGGAACTAATGAAAATACCAAACTTCCTTCACCTAACTCCTCCGGTTATCAAAAGTCAATGTGAAGCAATAAAAAAGTACTGTACGGAGTGGCCGAGTCTTTTAAACTCCGAAGAAGCGATAGAAAAACATTATCCAGTTGAAGTAATAACATCAGATTATTGCCACGCCAGTCCGTCAATAAGGAATCCGTTAGCAAGAGTCGTAACGCTTAGAATAAAACTATCAACATTGAATCTGGATAAGCATTCAAGAGATAAGTTCATACGGTTAGTTGGTGATAGGTACGATAAAGAAACCGATTTGGTGACATTTACAGCTGATCGGTGTCCTGTAAAGGTCCAGAATTTAGATTATGTTAATTATTTATTAACGGCTTGTTATCATGAAGCGTGGAACGTAGAAGACTGGGAGAAAGATAAAACTGAGGATGACATGGAATATTATGATTGGAATAATAATGCTTCAAAGAAGAGCTTGGTCGGCTGGTATTTGAGGTGTAAAAATGATGACCGAGAACTAACAGATGAGGAAATAAAATCCTTTGATATTTCTGAAATACCACATGCAAAAGAATATAACAAGGCTGTCTCAAGTTTAATGAATGATGGAGAAAGTAAAGAAGCGGTGGAGAAATATGGAGAAGCAGTGAGGAAACTGTTTGGGTTGCCAGATAAGAAAGTAGTTTAAGTTATTTGTAAAATAAAGTGTAATTTAGATGATTATAAGTGATACTCTTTTAATGACTCCGGTATAATGTAGTTGATAGGTATGTACTTACTAAAATCTTTTTTAATGTAGTCCTTTAACCTAGTGGCTACGACTTCGGTCTAAGGCGGCGGCGACGGGCTAGGTCTGCGAGCGGCGCGATGGCCATGCCACGTATTTAGACATATTTAAGACGTATTTAGGCATATATTTTCTAATGATATTTTAAATTCGACGGATGGAGTGCACGAAATCAATACAAATCATTTTAAGTATGGAGAATGGAGAAACCGCCGCCGCCGCCGCTGAGAGCGGCGAGTCGTGGCGTCGTTGAACATTTTAGTACATTTGTTCTTACCGCTCGCCGCGCCGCGCTAAGCCGCCGCTGCGAGCGGAGAGTTCGTGGCCAGGCCGTAACTACTCAATCACTTCGGAGTGTGGGAACCTGGCATGTTCCAATGTGACTTTTTCAATGTCTTATGTAATTATGTACTTTCTTAGATACTATTAGGCACCACTAACTATAGGTGAAGGAAAACATCGTGAAGAAACCTGGACTTAACAGTCAGAATTCGCCAACACGCAGTGAGCTAATGTGGTGATTAATGCTCAATCCTTCTCTGTATGAAAACAAGCTTTTGCCTTACAGTAGGATAGTTACAGACTGGTACATGTAGGATTCTTCAAAAAACAATATAGTAGTAATGCTTTATTTATAAAAATACAACATATTTTACAGTTTTGTACAAAATAATGTACCTACTAACTACATGATTCCTTTAGTGAGGTTTATGACTAAAAGAATCGAACATTTATTTTAGAGAAATTTTAATTAAAAGATAAATATGAGAAGGACTTGAACCCTCGACTACACTCCGACCAACTAGAGCTATCCTATCGCTGTCCGCTACGATCCAATTTTAATTTCACGTAATGTTCTAACAATTTTTGCAAATTAATTAACTGTTGCAACTTTTGCAATTGCAAAAACTGTTACAATTGCAAAAGTTGTAACGCTGAGTTAAGTAATTTACTGTTACAATTTTTGCAGTAGTTACAGTTTTTGCTATTGCAAAAGTTGTAACACTGAGTTAGGTAATTTGTAAAAATTGCAAATCGACAATTAAGTCGTGTCCATATAGAAAAGGAGATTGGATGATGATGATGATTTCCTTATAGAAAATTGCAAAAAGCTATATAGACAGTTTAGTTGACTGCTCAGTTGGTTAGAACATTGCTAAATATCGCAGGTTCGCCCCATTCGTATCTATCGCTTCTTCAATTTCCTCTAAATTTGTTAATTTTTTTGTAAGTTGTGTACCCTACCTACATAAGAAATCATTGTAATATCTTACATAAATTATAATGATTTTTTATACCTACTTATATCATCTTATCTTACGTATTCACTACATACTATCGTGGACAAAGCCGGTGCACCACTCTTAAGGTTAGAATCGCTTGCACACGGCGTCTGAACGTAGCGCTAGCCCCTACGCACGTAGCATCATTCAAAGCATTTTGATCGCAAAGTGGTGCACCGTTCGTGTTTGCGATAGTACATAAATGAATATTAAAAAACTATTAGTAATTATTAAGATTGCATAGAATTAAAACATTTTAGAGCAGAATAAGCAACTAAACTATAGCTATTTACACAGTTAACTACAATTTTATTCAGAATTTCGCTACAAAGTTTCAGAACACAAGTTTTTTCGCGAGTACCCTCAAAAACTTTTTGTTCAGGATTCCATTTTTTCCTCCAAATGTCAGTTATAGAACTTTTTTTAAATATTTTCTCGTCGTCTTGTGACTGTGTGCATTGGCTGAATATTTCTTTGTTTTTTAAATATTTTTTTAATAAAATCTCTAGTACGTGGAATATGTACGTAACGTTCTCAATTTCATCTATATTTGTTAGTTCAACGGTAGATTCTGTTTCAGTAATTTTCGAGTGAAAATTTTCAAGTATTTTTGATATTTTTTCTATTGTATGTTTCTGTATATGCACAGATTTGTTCAGAAGAAGAATGCGTTGAATATATTCGTCTTTTTTCAGGAACTGAAATTTTAAAAATGAGTTGTGTATAGTACGCGCGTTATCAACTGAGTCGTCGGGCCATAAATCATTTCTCTATATCTATCTCGCTTGCACTTATGGGTCATATGGAGCCGTCTAGTGAAGGGCGTAACAATAAAAGATATATTATCGATAAGTAACTTTTATTATCGTATCTTGTTCACAAAATTTAAAAAATTTACAATATTTGATATTAAACTATATTTAAAAATTATAGAAAGAAAGTATAAAAATAAAATTAATAAATAAAAATAAATTTTATATGGAAAGAAACAAAGTAGATCATATTGTAGCCGTTTATCGATAACTAGGGTCCGGCGCGCAGCACATTCCTATCTCTTTTGACTTTTATGGCCCGATGACTCAGTTGATAACGCGCGTACTATAGTGGTATGACAGTTAGACTGCCAAGTCAAAGGAAATAGGTACAAAACCCAGGCATATAATTTTCTAGTCTTTGTTACAGATTCCTACTATATAGAGATGTTTTTTTTTTTTTATTAGCCTACTGTGTCCCACTGCTGAGCAAAGGCCTCCCCCATGTCCTTCCAAGTATCCTTTTCCCGCGCTACCTCGGACCAGCCCTCTATAGAGATATAATAGAGATGTTAGGTATATTTTTTTAAATGATTACATAAATCTTCTCATAAAACTAATGCTGAATTAGGTAGCTAAAAAAATATTTTACAATATTAGAATATTTAAAAAATAATTACAAAATTAAAAGTGTTTTTCCTTTCCCTTTTTCAATTTCTTTAAATTTTTCTAAGTTAGGCAACTACCTTTAAGGGAATTTACAACAGACATTTCAGATTCATGTGCGCAAATTAATGATCACTAGCTAAAACGGTGAAGGAAAACATCGCGAGGAAACCAGCACACCTGAGAGATTTTTCAACAGTGTGTAAAGCCATGTCAGAGGCCTACAGGTGGTTTAAAGTCTGACACCAGAAGGAGATACTTTTTATTTGTGTCATGTGAAATAGTAGACGTTTTGGGAGTTCACGTTTTGAGAAACGGACTATTTGGGAACTGGTCGTTTTGTGAAAGTGGACGAAATGGGAAGTAGACATTTAGGGAATTTACATTTTGGCAAGTGGACGTTTTGGGAGAGTGAACGTTTTGGGAAGTGTACGTTTTGAACCTAAAGGGTTGAGAGTCACCTTGGAATTGAACTCGAGACCTCTGACTTGTCAGCTGACGGTCATACCACTAGGCTATCAGTGCTTATAGTTTTAATGTGAACTTACCTCACTGTCACAACTCTGTCCCTCGTACAGTTGCCGTAATAATATATCTACAGATTCAAGTAAGTCTTCTAAGAAAGATGGGTACTTCTCTTGTTCATGCAATTTATTTATCAATTCACTTAAAACCTGAAAAATATTTATTTATTTATTTTATTTATAGACTCACGCCTGTATTCCCCAGAGGGGGTAGGCAGAGGTGTGCAGTACACCCACGTTTCGCCGGCTATTTTATAAGTCCCATGTAATAGGGGGCGAGCCTATTGCCATTAACCGGGCACAATTCCAGACTCCGTGCTGCTACTGAGAATTTCCTAATGGAAAAACACAATAACACTTTTGCCCGACCCGGGGATCGAACCCAGGTCCTCGTGCTCAGCAGTCGCGCTTGCTACCACTAGACCAACGAGGCAGGCTCCTGAAAAATAAGAAGAAAATAAAGCAAAAGTAGTTATTAGTTATTTTAGTTTCGTTTCGCAAAAATCTATCAGTATCTATTATTCAAATAACTTTTTTTTTACATAAAAAAGTAATGTCCGTTGTCTCTGCCTACCCCTCTGGGAAACAGGCGTGAGTCTATGTATGTAAAAAGTAATGTTACTTTTTTATATTTATTTAACACCAGGATTTGAACCTCATAATAAATTTTTTTCTTTCTACAATTTGGGACTTATATTTTTGGACATTAAGACACGAAAACACAATTTAAACAAAAAAAAACCGTTTACAAAAAAAACAAATTTTCGAATAAAAATACTAAATACAAATGTAAATACGGTCAATGTAGTAACGGTCAATGTAAATACGATCATTGTAGTAACGGTCAATGTAAATACGATCATTGTAGTAACGGTCAATGTAAATACGATCATTGTAGTAACGGTCAATGTAAATACGATCATTGTAGTAACGGTCAATGTAAATAAGGTCATTGTAGTAACGGTCAATGTAAATACAGTCATAGTAGTAACGGTCAATGTAAATACGATCATTGTAGTAACGGTCAATGTAAATAAGGTCATTGTAGTAACGGTCAATGTAAATACGATCATTGTAGTAACGGTCAATGTAAATACGATCATTGTAGTAACGGTCAATGTAAATACGATCATTGTAGTAACGGTCAATGTAAATAAGGTCATTGTAGTAACGGTCAATGTAAATACGGTCATTGTAGTAACGGTCAATGTAAATACGGTCATTGTAGTAACGGTCAATATTGGAACGGTCAATGTAAATAAGGTCATTGTAGTAACGGTCAATGTAAATACGATCATTGTAGTAACGGTCAATGTAAATACGATCATTGTAGTAACGGTCAATGTAAATACGGTCATTGTAGTAACGGTCAATATTGGAACGGTCAATGTAAATACGATCATTGTAGTAACGGTCAATGTAAATACGGTCATTGTAGTAACGGTCAATGTAAATAAGGGCACTGTAGTAACGGTCAATATTGGAACGGTCAATGTAAATACGATCATTGTAGTAACGGTCAATGTTTGAACGGCCAATGTAAATAAGGTCATTGTAGTAACGGTCAATGTAAACAAGGTCATTGTAATAACGGTCATTGTAGTAACGGTCAATATTGGAACGGTCAATGTAAATAAGGTCATTGTAGTAACGGTCAATATTGGAACGGTCAATGTAAATACGGTCATTGTAGTAACGGTCAATGTAAATACGAACATTGTAGTAACGGTCAATGTAAATACGAACATTGTAGTAACGGTCAATGTAAATACGGTCATTGTAGTAACGGTCAATGTAAATACGGTCATTGTAGTAACGGTCAATGTAAATACGAACATTGTAGTAACGGTCAATGTAAATACGAACATTGTAGTAACGGTCAATGTAAATACGAACATTGTAGTAACGGTCAATGTAAATACGGTCATTGTAGTAACGGTCAATGTAAATACGGTCATTGTAATAACGGTCAATATTAAAACGGTCAATGTAAATACGATCATTGTAGTAACGGTCAATATTGGAACGGTCAATGTAAATACGGTCATTGTAGTAACGGTCAATATTGGAACGGTCAATGTAAATACGATCATTGTAGTAACGGTCAATGTAAATACGGTCATTGTAGTAACGGTCAATGTAAATACGGTCATTGTAGTAACGGTCAATATTGGAACGGTCAATGTAAATAAGGTCATTGTAGTAACGGTCAATGTAAATACGATCATTGTAGTAACGGTCAATGTAAATACGATCATTGTAGTAACGGTCAATGTAAATACGGTCATTGTAGTAACGGTCAATATTGGAACGGTCAATGTAAATACGATCATTGTAGTAACGGTCAATGTAAATACGGTCATTGTAGTAACGGTCAATGTAAATAAGGGCACTGTAGTAACGGTCAATATTGGAACGGTCAATGTAAATACGATCATTGTAGTAACGGTCAATGTTTGAACGGCCAATGTAAATAAGGTCATTGTAGTAACGGTCAATGTAAACAAGGTCATTGTAATAACGGTCATTGTAGTAACGGTCAATATTGGAACGGTCAATGTAAATAAGGTCATTGTAGTAACGGTCAATATTGGAACGGTCAATGTAAATACGGTCATTGTAGTAACGGTCAATGTAAATACGAACATTGTAGTAACGGTCAATGTAAATACGAACATTGTAGTAACGGTCAATGTAAATACGGTCATTGTAGTAACGGTCAATGTAAATACGGTCATTGTAGTAACGGTCAATGTAAATACGAACATTGTAGTAACGGTCAATGTAAATACGAACATTGTAGTAACGGTCAATGTAAATACGAACATTGTAGTAACGGTCAATGTAAATACGGTCATTGTAGTAACGGTCAATGTAAATACGGTCATTGTAATAACGGTCAATATTAAAACGGTCAATGTAAATACGATCATTGTAGTAACGGTCAATATTGGAACGGTCAATGTAAATACGGTCATTGTAGTAACGGTCAATATTGGAACGGTCAATGTAAATACGATCATTGTAGTAACGGTCAATGTAAATACGGTCAATGTAAATAAGGTCATTGTAATAACGGTCAATATAAATACGGTCAATGTAGTAACGGTCAATATTAGAACGGTCAATGTAAATAAGGTCATTGTAGTAACGGTCAATGTAAATACGGTCATTCTAGTAACGGTCAATGTTGGAACGGTCAATGTAAACACGATCATTGTTGTAACGGTCAATATTGGAACGGTCAATGTAAATAACGTCATTGTAGTAACCGTCAATGTAAATACGGTTAATGTAAATAAGGTCATTGTAGTAACGGTCAATGTAAATACGATCATTGTAGTAACGGTCAATGTAAATACGGTCAATGTAAATAAGGTCATTGTAATAACGGTCAATATAAATACGGTCAATGTAGTAACGGTCAATGTAAATACGGTCATTGTAGTAACGGTCAATGTAAATACGGTCAATGTAGTAACGGTCAATGTAAATACGGTCAATGTAGTAACGGTCAATATTGGAACGGTCAATGTAAATAAGGTCATTGTAGTAACGGTTAATGTAAATACGGTCATAGTAGTAACGGTCAATGTAAATAAGGTCATTGTAGTAACGGTCAAAATTGGAACGGTCAATGTAAATATGGTCATTCTAGTAACGGTCAATGTTGGAACGGTCAATGTAAACACGATCATTGTTGTAACGGTCAATATTGGAACGGTCAATGTAAATAACGTCATTGTAGTAACGGTCAATGTAAATACGGTCATTGTAGTAACGGTCAATGTAAATACGGTCATTGTAATAACGGTCAATATTAAAACGGTCAATGTAAATACGATCATTGTAGTAACGGTCAATATTGGAACGGTCAATGTAAATACGGTCATTGTAGTAACGGTCAATATTGGAACGGTCAATGTAAATACGATCATTGTAGTAACGGTCAATGTAAATACGGTCAATGTAAATAAGGTCATTGTAATAACGGTCAATATAAATACGGTCAATGTAGTAACGGTCAATATTAGAACGGTCAATGTAAATAAGGTCATTGTAGTAACGGTCAATGTAAATACGGTCATTCTAGTAACGGTCAATGTTGGAACGGTCAATGTAAACACGATCATTGTTGTAACGGTCAATATTGGAACGGTCAATGTAAATAACGTCATTGTAGTAACCGTCAATGTAAATACGGTTAATGTAAATAAGGTCATTGTAGTAACGGTCAATGTAAATACGATCATTGTAGTAACGGTCAATGTAAATACGGTCAATGTAAATAAGGTCATTGTAATAACGGTCAATATAAATACGGTCAATGTAGTAACGGTCAATATTAGAACGGTCAATGTAAATAAGGTCATTGTAGTAACGGTCAATGTAAATACGGTCATTGTAGTAACGGTCAATGTAAACACGATCATTGTTGTAACGGTCAATATTGGAACGGTCAATGTAAATAACGTCATTGTAGTAACCGTCAATGTAAATACGGTTAATGTAAATAAGGTCATTGTAGTAACGGTCAATGTAAATACGATCATTGTAGTAACGGTCAATGTAAATACGGTCAATGTAAATAAGGTCATTGTAATAACGGTCAATATAAATACGGTCAATGTAGTAACGGTCAATATTAGAACGGTCAATGTAAATAAGGTCATTGTAGTAACGGTCAATGTAAATACGGTCATTGTAGTAACGGTTAATGTAAATACGGTCATTGTAGTAACGGTCAATGTAAATACGATCATTGTAGTAACGGTCAATGTAAATACGGTCATTGTAGTAACGGTCAATATTGGAACGGTCAATGTAAATACGATCATTGTAGTAACGGTCAATGTAAATACGGTCATTGTAGTAACGGTCAATGTAAATACGGTCATTGTAGTAACGGTCAATATTGGAACGGTCAATGTAAATACGATCATTGTAGTAACGGTCAATGTAAATACGGTCATTGTAGTAACGGTCAATGTAAATAAGGGCACTGTAGTAACGGTCAATATTGGAACGGTCAATGTAAATACGATCATTGTAGTAACGGTCAATGTTTGAACGGCCAATGTAAATAAGGTCATTGTAGTAACGGTCAATGTAAACAAGGTCATTGTAATAACGGTCATTGTAGTAACGGTCAATATTGGAACGGTCAATGTAAATAAGGTCATTGTAGTAACGGTCAATATTGGAACGGTCAATGTAAATACGGTCATTGTAGTAACGGTCAATGTAAATACGAACATTGTAGTAACGGTCAATGTAAATACGAACATTGTAGTAACGGTCAATGTAAATACGGTCATTGTAGTAACGGTGTAGGGTTCTGTAGCTGACCGTCCTTGTGTACCGGGAATCTCAATGTAAATGTATGTAAAGAAAACACCGGCGATGTGTAGACTGTGCAGCTTTATTGTAGCAAGTGAGTAAAATTACAAATTGTATCGCTATATTAAACGTAAAACTGTAACATCAGCAATTATGTTCGAGTGAGCTCGTACATGCTCCCAAATCACAAAGAAAAGAAATACAAACAAACATAAGTAAATAGAACATTAACAATTACTGATATTGAACTTAATATTTAGAACTTAATAATAGTTATTATCTAAATGCGAACGTCACGCCTGCCCGGTGAAGTCGCTCTGTCAACCTTGTCCGGAGTAGACGCCTGTCCGAAATCCTGTATCTGCGCTCGCGTACTCTCCTGTCCAGACTCTTGATGTACCGTAGTGGTAACGCGAAACGATGTATTGAAATGGTGTCGGATTTTCAGAACACACCATACGCTAATTCCCACTCCAACAGCCACGATGAAGAAATACATGATGTAGCGATGGGTGTCGTGAGATGATGCTACCTCCTGTAACGTGTCTTGATGATTCTTCACTCGGTCAATTTGCATCCTTAGCGTCTTAAATAAATCTTGATTGTTTGCAGGTTCAAATGTGTAGTTATTATTGGGACTTATAAAATGGTTGATACTCGACTCCTTTAGGTATAATTCTTCTTCGTTTATATTTATCTCACTGTGAAAGTTGTTATGTGAGCGAATTATAATGTTGTCTCCCTTTAAGATACATCCTGGAGCGAGATCAATTATTCCCGTAGCTATTAATTTTTGCGACGAAGTGCCAGATGGGCAAAAAATGCGAGTTAAGCATTCCTTGCAACACACGAAGAGCCACGCGCCATTGTTATGTAACTGTATCCATTTATCGCTGCAACTTGATACAGTTGTGCGGCACGCTGACAAGTTCTTATTGTTTATAATTTGTGCCTCGCAGATAGTTGCGGCCTGCTTTATTTCGTAAATAGGCAGGTCTAAAGAACATAATAGCAGGTGTGCCTTCACTTGTAGGCAGGTTCTTATGTCATGATCTGTCAGCGGCATCATCATGTCCTTGATTAATTGTTTTACTGTTCGCATCGCCAAAAACGGTGCGGCCTTGGTCCCGTAGGTGACGGTACAAAGCTGATATTCAGTGATTTTGTCTTCGTGTGAGTCTCTCCACAGAATTTTTTGGATATGTTGATCTTGTTCTTGAACTCGAACTTGACGATAAAATTTCTCTATGTCTGCTGAGTAGACAAATCGAAATCCCCTCCATCGTAAAATCAATGCCTGCAGGTCTTGTTGAAGATTTGGGCCGCATTCCATCAATTCATTGAGGCTGTGGCCTGATGTAGTTTTGTTAGAGGCATTGAATACAACTCTGAGTTTTGTTGTAGTAGAGTCCAATTTGTAAACTCCGTGATGTGGCAAAATACAGCTGGGTTCTCGAGGCATTGTACATTGTTTCATGTGATTCAGATGTAAGTAATCGTGCATAAAAGTCTTGTAACTTTCACACAAGATTTTATCCTTGGCTAGTCTTTTTTCCAATTGTCGGAATTGTGCGACTGCCTGTGATTTTGAGTGGCCCAACTGTTTTTCGAAATGTTTTTTCATAGGGATTCGAACCTCGTATCTTCCGTCCTCACCTCTTGTAGTTGTCGAGGCGTATAGTGTTTCACAATATTGCTCATCTGACGTCATAGTTGTGTTATGTTCTGTAATTTCTTCAGATTCCCAATATTGCGCTATTTCCTCGAGGTTATTAAGCACCGCGTTGCAGTTAAATGTTTTGGTGTTGCCCATTAGCACCCATCCAATCTTCGTTTGTTGGGCAATAGGTGCGTATGAGGGTCCACGCAGAATACCTCCCATGACAATTTCCGCGTAAACTCCGGCATCAAGAAGAATATCGACTGGTCTCGATATATTATATTCCGGATCGGCAAGGTTGATATTTTGTAAGTACGGCCAATGTTGCCTTTCAAAGGAACAGTTAGGCAAATTGTTTAGCAGTTTACTCATAACCAACGCCTCTACAGTAAAATGATAGTCTCCGTAAAGTGAGGCGCAGTTCAACTGTACTATTCCATTGCATTTGTTATTAGATATACCAACTCCCGATACTATGGCATGTTGTTTTCGCCTTTGAAGTCCCAAACGTTGAGCAGCTGACTCGGTAATTAAGTTTATTTGAGATCCTTGATCGATTAAGGCTCTAAGTTTTACGGACATTCCATCCTTTGTCATAATGTATAGTTCCGCAGTCGCAAGCAGTACTTCATTTCCATTCCCAGCAACGTGATTCGCTTTATGTTGCGAAGTTGTGGAAATACCTTTAGGTGTCGAGTTCGCCGTTGGTATTGTTTGTTGCGCCTTTTGATGTATAGCGTCGTGTAATGTTGTATGATGCTTGTTATCGCACACCCTACATGTTTTTGTAGAATTGCACTGTTTATTATTATGGCAATATAAGCAGTTTTCGCAAATGTTCAATTTTGTAATCGACGTTATTTTAGCTTCTGGCGACATGTTTTGAAATGATTTACAATGAATCAAAATGTGCTCCGAATCACATAAAGGACATTTTCTTTCAGTGCTAGCATGGTATGCTCTTCCTGGGTACTGTTTGTAATACGGCTTCTTCTGAAGAATTTTTGCAGAAAATTCCGAAGTTTTAATATTTTCCTTGACCTCAGGCTTCGGTGAACAAGGAGTCTTGGTTTTTCTGTTAACCGGCTCCAGAGCTGTAAACTTGCTTTCCAAAAATGTTATGACCTCGGTAAAGGAAGGTAAGTCTCGTGGGGCCTTCCTTAACTCCATGTAAGAGGTGTAGGTCTCCGGATCCATTTTCTCAGTAAGTATGTGGACCAAGATCGGATCCCATGTGGTAGTGTCGACTCCAAGGTTACGTATGGCATTAATTGTTTCTAATGTAACGTCGTGGAGCCGTTTCAGTTCATATGCGCAATGTTTGTGTACCGTCGGCTGGCTTAAAAATATTTGAATTTGTTTCGAGAACAGCAACTGTTTGTTATTGTACCTGTGAGTAATGATCTCCCAGCAGGTATCGTAGTTGTCAGCTGAGACATTGAGATGGTGAACAAGCCGTTCGGGTTCCCCTTTTAATTTGCCCTTGAGGTGTTGCATCTTCTGGGTCTTACTCAATAAGGGATTGTTGTGTATGGCTTCGGAATATAGATCCATGAAGGTTGGCCACTGTGCATAGTTTCCGGTAAATACTGGAATATCTATTTTCGGCAAGGTTTTGTGTAGGTGAGACGTATTGCTGAGTTTTTGGTTAAGTTGTCTTTTTGTGGATTCGTAAATAGCCTCGTGCTCAGCATAGTCCTCTTCATAATCTACTTCCGTACCAACAAGCAGATTGTCTATCTTCCAATGAAGTTCATCAACTGTTTTCCAGCGAGATTGTAACATTTGTAGTTTATCCTCTAACTCCCACTTTTCAGAGATATTGTTAATGTGTATGCTATCCACAATCCTTGACAGCGCCCGGAAGTTTGTTCTTTGTTGGCAGATCATCTCGTCAGATTTGGACAGCACTCCTTTCTCCTCAGTGGTAATATTTTGTTGTTCATCATCTTGGCTACTTGTACTTGCCTTAGCCGCAGACGATGAAATTTCCGTTAAAAGTGCAAATGTAGCCTCGTATAACTCCTTAACAGCAAGATATACGCCAGACTGGAAATAATCATGGGACTCATCTGTAAACAGTGCCAGTTTGCTGTGATTGTCGTCAAACTCTTCCCATAACTCTTGAAGGGATGACACACGTTTTTTCGCATATTCAACAGATTTTCGATACGCAGAATCCTTTTTGATGTTTGTGTTAAGTTTTCTTACCGCCTCAGCGATAATTTTTTGACGTTTTAACAGCTTCTCCATGTCGATAAGCAGCCAAAATCGCCTGTTGTGTAAAACTGTATCACTTCTGTAGTTGACTTGCTGATGTCTGAATCTGATGGAAGTGTTAGTTCAGTGCGAGTAGGTATCTTTCACAAAATGTGCGACTTCTCAACTCAACTGGGGCGACCCGCTTGTGGGAGACCAGTCAAGCCGATCCGCTTTGACGACGAAAGTACCTTCACCCACACTTCACTTTCACACCACCAGATCCGGCTCGAAGGACCAAAAAGAATGTAGGGTTCTGTAGCTGACCGTCCTTGTGTACCGGGAATCTCAATGTAAATGTATGTAAAGAAAACACCGGCGATGTGTAGACTGTGCAGCTTTATTGTAGCAAGTGAGTAAAATTACAAATTGTATCGCTATATTAAACGTAAAACTGTAACATCAGCAATTATGTTCGAGTGAGCTCGTACAAACGGTCAATGTAAATACGGTCATTGTAGTAACGGTCAATGTAAATACGAACATTGTAGTAACGGTCAATGTAAATACGAACATTGTAGTAACGGTCAATGTAAATACGAACATTGTAGTAACGGTCAATGTAAATACGGTCATTGTAGTAACGGTCAATGTAAATACGGTCATTGTAATAACGGTCAATATTAAAACGGTCAATGTAAATACGATCATTGTAGTAACGGTCAATATTGGAACGGTCAATGTAAATACGGTCATTGTAGTAACGGTCAATATTGGAACGGTCAATGTAAATACGATCATTGTAGTAACGGTCAATGTAAATACGGTCAATGTAAATAAGGTCATTGTAATAACGGTCAATATAAATACGGTCAATGTAGTAACGGTCAATATTAGAACGGTCAATGTAAATAAGGTCATTGTAGTAACGGTCAATGTAAATACGGTCATTCTAGTAACGGTCAATGTTGGAACGGTCAATGTAAACACGATCATTGTTGTAACGGTCAATATTGGAACGGTCAATGTAAATAACGTCATTGTAGTAACCGTCAATGTAAATACGGTTAATGTAAATAAGGTCATTGTAGTAACGGTCAATGTAAATACGATCATTGTAGTAACGGTCAATGTAAATACGGTCAATGTAAATAAGGTCATTGTAATAACGGTCAATATAAATACGGTCAATGTAGTAACGGTCAATATTAGAACGGTCAATGTAAATAAGGTCATTGTAGTAACGGTCAATGTAAATACGGTCATTGTAGTAACGGTCAATGTAAACACGATCATTGTTGTAACGGTCAATATTGGAACGGTCAATGTAAATAACGTCATTGTAGTAACGGTCAATGTAAATACGGTCATTGTAGTAACGGTTAATGTAAATACGGTCATTGTAGTAACGGTCAATGTAAATACGGTCAATGTAGTAACGGTCAATGTAAATACGGTCAATGTAGTAACGGTCAATGTAAATACGGTCAATGTAGTAACGGTCAATATTGGAACGGTCAATGTAAATAAGGTCATTGTAGTAACGGTCAATGTAAATACGGTCATTGTAGTAACGGTTAATGTAAATACGGTCATTGTAGTAACGGTCAATGTAAATACGGTCATTGTAGTAACGGTTAATGTAAATACGGTCATTGTAGTAACGGTCAATGTAAATACGGTCAATGTAGTAACGGTCAATGTAAATACGGTCAATGTAGTAACGGTCAATGTAAATACGGTCAATGTAGTAACGGTCAATATTGGAACGGTCAATGTAAATAAGGTCATTGTAGTAACGGTTAATGTAAATACGGTCATTGTAGTAACGGTCAATGTAAATACGGTCAATGTAGTAACGGTCAATGTAAATACGGTCAATGTAGTAACGGTCAATATTGGAACGGTCAATGTAAATAAGGTCATTGTAGTAACGGTCAAAATTGGAACGGTCAATGTAAATATGGTCATTCTAGTAACGGTCAATGTTGGAACGGTCAATGTAAACACGATCATTGTTGTAACGGTCAATATTGGAACGGTCAATGTAAATAACGTCATTGTAGTAACCGTCAATGTAAATACGGTTAATGTAAATAAGGTCATTGTAGTAACGGTCAATGTAAATACGATCATTGTAGTAACGGTCAATGTAAATACGGTCAATGTAAATAAGGTCATTGTAGTAACGGTCAATGTAAATACGATCATTGTAGTAACGGTCAATGTAAATACGATCATTGTAGTAACGGTCAATGTAAATACGGTTAATGTAAATAAGGTCATTGTAAATACGGTCATTGCAGTAACGGTCAATATTGGAACGGTCAATGTAAATAGTATGGTCATTGTAGTAACGGTCAATATTGGAACGGTCAATGTAAATAAGGTCATTGTAGAAACGGTCAATGTTGGAACGGTCAATGTAAATACAGTCATTGTAGTAACGGTCAATGTAAATACGGTCATTGTAATAACGGTCAATATTGGAACGGTCAATATAAATACGGTCTGTGTAAAAACCTGATCCCGACGGTCATACGTCATTACGTCAGTGTGGTGGAGTATGACTTATTTTTCTTTCTTCTTTGTCTTACCTGCGCTATTTCCTGTGTGATGTCTCTAGTAGCGTCTACTAGCGGACATTGCATGATGTAGTTATATAAACAGCATCCTGATTGGCTGAGCCAGTTCCCTGAGAGTTGTAATGCTGAAAAATATTAGATACAATCAATCACCTATTAAAAATCAATTTATTTATAGTTGTCTAAATGCTTTAGAAAAATTTGAGGAAATTTAAAAAGGGATAAGATACGAGCGGGACTCGAACCCGCTACATACAAATGAAAAAATAATTACAATCAGTCGCGTAATTCCGAAGTTATACAGGGTTATTTGTAAAACATCAGCATCCTTAAAAGGGGTCATTAAACTCATCATTATGAACAACTTTTACTATGGGACCAACCCTGAAATTGAAAAAAAACAGCCGTTCCACACATTTATGTTCACATGACTCAACAAAATGTATGGAACAGCTGATTTCTTTTGCGCTTTCAGTGTTGATCCCATAGTAAAAGTTGTTCATAATGATGAGTTTAATGACCCCTTTTAAGGGTGCTGGTGTTTTACAAATAACCCTGTATAGTTGGGATCTGTAACAAAGACTAGAAAGTGACGATAGACATGGCGTAATGGTTAGACGATTGGCTTTTTGCGCTAGGGTATCAGGGGTTCGATTCCCGTGCGGGTCAAATATCGCAAGTCTGACTTACCACTGCGGTTGCTACTTCTTATTTGCGAATCGCTTCTATAACCAGAGTCTGTTGAATACCCATCGCATGATAATCTCCTTTCTCTATTCAAAAACGTCTTCACTTTATTAAATTCTTCAAGAACTTTGTAAGAAATAATTTCTTGATAATCATTTTCTTCCTCTATATCTTCTTTATTCTCAAAATCAATATTTTTATTGAAAGATTTTGATTGAATAGTTTCGGAATTTTGTGTCAAATTATTGCTATGTTCATTTGTGTAATTTTTATGATATTGCATGGTTATATCTCTGTTAAATTCATTTATGTTTTGGGAATCATAAGTTAGATCAATATCGGAAAGCTCATATCGTGTGTGTTCCCTTGATTTACTAGTTTCGTTAGGGATATCAATTTCAATAATATTTTGCATTTCCTCAAAATATTCATCTATATTTTGAGAGCAAGTTATAATTGGATTATTTGTATCAGTTTGTCTGCTTGCTGTATTTTCAATTGCATTTCTGTCGTTTTTCGATGTATCATTTGAAGGAATATCATCATTAATTAAGCTATGTTGAAGTTGATTGAAGTCATCATTTTTTTGGGCAAACATGTTCATTGTTTGACTGTATTCAAAATTAACGTCGATTTGTGTGTTTTCATGAGTTCTGTCATCTGTTTCGACATTCTGAGATTCATTTCTTAAATAGTTTCTTGTTGATACGTTCGTATTTTGTGAATCATTATACTTATCATTTTCTTTATTTACATTTATAATACCACTCCCCAAATTTTTAGCTCTGTTCACACCATAAATGTATTTGTTAGGTATAATTATATCAGTTTGACTTGCACTATAATGAGTGTAGTTGTCGAAACCCGGTACCGTATAAAGAACTGTTTTTTGAGAATCATAATAAGTAGAATTAGTATCTCTTACGGATTCTTTATTATTAATAACTGTTTTTTGAGAATCATAAAAACAATCAGTATTTCTAACGGATTCTTTATTATTTTCATTAGAAATATTATCACGGTTATAATGTATTTTAAGTTTAGATTCTTCATTGCTCGCTATGTTTCTCGGTATAGTATCGTCAAGAAGGTGATTTTTATTTAAATTATTAAGATCAGTGAACGTTGCTGTATCTTTATTGATGCGATCGGGAATGGGAGTTGATTGCGATTGTAAGCCTTCATAGTATGTTGTTTGAGTTAGGTATTGGGGTACCTGAAAATAAATATTTTAACTAAGTATATTACTTAAGAAAAATTTAGGATAATTGAATAAGAGATAGGATTGGATACGAGCGGGGTCTGAACCTGCGATGCTTGTCGTACCGTGGTGAGATAGAGTTCGAACTTAGTCGGGCAATCCCAAAATAAATCCATGAGTAAGGTTGTAACAATATTTAAAATATTACTTACCTTTGACTGCCTCGTTTAGCAAGTGGAAGCAAGTGCCAATGCTAACCACGAGGTCCTGGGTTCGACCCCCGGGTCGGGCAAAGTGTTATTGGGTTTTTCTATTAGGACATTCTCAGTAGCAGCACGGAGTCTAGAATTGAAGTCCTGTTAATGGCAATAGGTTCGCCCCGTATTACAAGGGACGTATAAGGTAGGTGTACTGCACACCTCCGCCTACCCCCTCTGAGGAATAAAAGCGTGACTCTATGCATACTAACCTTACAAACATCAGCGATATTATCATCACCATTTTCCATTTCTAAATTATCATCATTCAAGTTTCCAGGGTCGAAATCTTTTAAAATATTAATACTATCATTCATATCGTCATCAGCGTCATCGATTAAAAAGTCATCACTACACAGTGTGATATCGTCTTCGTCCATTTTGTCATTGAATTTAGATTTCAATTGTTCTAAATATTCAGATGTAGGCACGTTTTCTGGTGTCGATTTTATTACAGCTAAAGCCACAGCTAGGCGATGTTTTTGGTAAATGTGATTGGCTGAAATTGTAAGTGTGGTTGGAAAAATTAAACTAACATTTTAGATTTTGAAATCACTACATAGTATAAAACAAAGTCGCTTTCTCTGTCCCTATACCCCTATGTATGCTGAAATCTTTAAAACTACGCAACGAATTTTGATGCGGTTTTTTTAAATAGATAGAGTGATTGAAGAGGAAGGTTTATAATGTATATTGCACCCGTGCAAAGCCGGGGCGGGTCGCTAGTTATTTAATAAGAAACTCGCAAAAACAACTGACTTGGGCGGGTCTTGAACCCGCGATTCCTGGCGTGCCGTGCTATCGCTTTTACCAAGTAAGCTGCCGAGTCCTGCCCTAGGGATCCAAGCCAGGGATGGCGGGTTCAAGTCCCGCCCTAGACAGTTGTTTTTGCGAGTTTCTTGTTAAATAATTTCATTTAAGAAGCAAATCATAAATGTGGTGCTGTCCCACAAACGATGGAGCACTTAGTATCGTGCCCTGCTTGCCCTGTCGTTTGTACATTACAGGACCTGATGGACGCTACTGAAGGCGCCAATCTCGTAGCCCAGTTCTGGGCTGACACAATTTAAATTGTCATCGACACGCTAAGAAGAAGAAGCAAATCATGTGCATAAACATGTAAAAAAAACAGCGCTATATAAAAATATTTTAGATTTTTCTCGAAAAACCTCACATTTTTGTGAAAACATTGTTTACGTGATTCTATTACGATATATCCCAAAGGGATGGAGAAAAATGGCAAGGGGCAGAGACCTATGGCGTCTTCTGGAGGAGGCCTATGTCCGGGAAGGACACCCTGATACCGGAGCCGCCGAGGATGTGGTGGGAAATTAGTAAGTAGGTACACATTAATATTTACATTACAACAGTTACATTAATATTAGATAACTTTTGTTTATTAACTCTGTAGGTATCAATAAAAAAAATGAAGGCTACTGTATTTTAAGGTAAGGTTCTCCTGACCGAATTTCGGTCACAGCGGTCAATCTCAACATAGATTAGCCATCTACGCAGGAGATCTGACCTCAGACTGCAGTCGACGGTCATACCATTAAGCTATCACTGCACTGAATGATAATGCTATCACACTTTATATTTTTATTACTACAACATATGGTTGCTATCTAATTATACTTAAACATTTTTCTACAGAAAGGAATTGAGAGAATTTGGGGCAGACCATTGCCCGGAGATGGGCTGTGGGACAATATGTACATAGGTAAGAAAATAATCCACAGCACTTCAGTACTGATGTGTTAAGCTTTTTTTTATTAGGTAAGTATCAGCAATGTAAAGTTTTGGCATCATCAGCCGGAAGGCGTTGTTGAATACAGGCCTCCGCCATAGAACGCCACAACGAACGGCAATCAAAACAGGTATCTAATCAAAGTATGTACCCTTATGTATAATTCTAGAAGTTTGTCTAGAAGAATTCACATACATACAAAAAATATATACTTAAAAATAAAAAGTGTCTAAAACACTTACCATAATCGTCAAAACTCATTTTGTTAAGTGATATTAATTATAAAAATCATTTTTATATAAGTAGGTAATAACTAATCACAAAACTATTTTTCACAATAAATGACAAATTTTTCACGAAAAAAAAAATAGTTTCGCGCCATTCAAAACTAATAATTTTAAACTTTTAATTTTTTTTGTCAGGTACACAGATACAATTAAATTATTGTGCCAGTCTGATTAAAAATAAAAACTTTTTATAAAAGTTGAATTTGTGACAATTAGGGTTTTATTATTAACTAAAGGTATGTTTTATGTAGGTAAGTACTTTTTTTTTTAAATCTTTATTTATGTTTAGAGGCTTTTATCCGATAGATAGGTTGAAGTACTTTTTTTGACACATGTTTTTGATTTTTATTAAATATTGCTTGAAAGTTTAAAAAAAACGCACACATAAATCTATGATTATCTGTTCTTTACATAAACAATTAAAATATATTTTTTATTATATAAACAACCTTTAACATAACCACGAACCTTTTTGGTGAACCGATAAATCAATGTCGTGTGTCAAAATTTTTTGTCATTAATTATCAAAATAGTGTGATAAATGTAAACAAAATGCATTTAAAATTATTACCGATGTTAATAAATGGCACTGTACACAATATTATTCGGCCTAAGTATATTCCTCATAGCTTTGGTCATAGCCGTTATAAGAAAGATGTTTTTTCATTGGCAAGAAGAACATAAAATCGAAAGAATGACTGTTACTACTACGGAGAGGCCAGGTTCGTATTACACGCGTGTATTTACCCTAAGAATTTCTGGACCTGAAGTATCTTACACCTAGATCCGACAGTTAATTCCGATAGAACGGGGCACAAGCTGGTTACCCTAAACCGGGCCCAGTAACGGCTGTGTTGCTACAAAAAAAAACATTGATAGGCCAATAACACTTAGCCCAGCCTGGATATTGAACCCAAGACTTCATTGTAAGTGTGTGATGATAATTCTTTCGATTTCAAAAGTTATGGTTTTACTTATTATGAACTACACGCCTTCAATTATTCCATTTAAGTATTCCAATATATCCAAAAGCTGGGCGCTTTAGGATATATCGGTCCTAGGGGCGTGTGACCTCTAGTTACGAAATAAAAAAAATGTCCTGACCGAATTTCGGTCACAACGGCCAATCTCAACGGAAATGATTAGCGACTACGCAGCAGGAAATATAATCCACAAACACAGGTGCACTCTCTATTCCCTCACTCTCATAGTCTGATGGGACGGCAATCCGACACAAGGAGAGAGATCACGCAGGGCCAACGGCTTTACGTGCTTTCCGAGGCACGGAGTAAATCACTACATAGTATAAAACAAAGTCGCTTCCCGCGTCTGTCTGTCCCTATGTATGCTTAGATCTTTAAAACTACGCAACGGATTTTGATGCGGTTTTTTTAAATAGATAGAGTGATTCAAGAGGAAGGTTTATATTTATAATACATGCATATTAGCGTAACCGTGCGAAGCCGGGGCGGGTCGCTAATGATGAATAATTTATAATACGCACATAACTTATGAAAAGTCAGAGGTGTGCGCCTTAGGTTCGAGCATGAGACCTCTAACTTCACCACCACTAGGCTATCACGACTCTAAAGGCCTCTACTAAACAAGCTACTCTATTCTAACGTCACACCAAATCATATCCAAAAATATTGGAAGCCATTATTTAAAAGAGCAACCATGGAGTTTCTTGCCAGATTCTTCTCCATGAGGGGTAGGCTGCCCTTGGAACTGGCAACTAGAGTCACTCTTATAACAATATTAGAATTATGACTATTCATAAGTGCCTAAAATGGTCTACATGAATAAAAATATTTTGATTTGATTTTGACACTTTGTTTCAGCCGTGGGTGTGATGATTTACACAGAGAAATGCGTGTTCCGAAAGCGCAGGTACGCGGATGATATAACCGTGTACGATGTGATCAGTAAAAGTGATATTAGTCTAACTAAAACGTTTCAGAATTATTAAGAACACATTGTATTTTAAGTTTTTTGTTGGATAAATGATTGTTTATAAAGACAGTGTCTTATTAAGGCCATTACTGCCGATCTGGTGGTAATCATCATCCTCATAAAATTAACAGCAATGAACTGACCAGGGGTGCGAGTATGGATCTTTTTGTCGACTTTTTATCGAACGTTTATCGATTCTAAACGTCAAGTTTGACATAAAGTTCATTAAATTGTGTCAAAATTGAGGTTTAATATTGATATATTTTATTATAAAAATTCGACAAAAAGATCCATGCTCGCACCCCAGTCCCAACAGACGGCACCGTTCACGAGTATGACGCATGCATCAGCCATCGCCAACCATTTGTAGGTAATCAAACGACCCGACACAACACCACCGCTATCGGGACATTTTTGTGAGCATGACATAGGTACCTAAACTGCACAGCAATCATCACGTCTACGATAACTAAGTTGGAAGGACTACATGGTGCTCATATAATTACAAATTTCGTTTCGATTCGATTGAAAAAGTTCGATTAGTTATCAGAATTTAATGAAAATACTGACTCCCTTTAACAACTGGCAAAGATCTTCATGACAACCCAGGCCAAAGGCTTAACGTGCTTCCCGAGGCACGGAGCAGGTGATAATTAGTTTATAAAATGCACATAACTTACGAAAAGTCAGAGGTTTCAGTCAGAGAGTCAGCCTTTTGTTCTAACCTGAGACCTCTGACTTAGCAGTCAACGGTCATCCAGAGGGATCATTATATACCTAAATAGCTCAATGATTGAACTAAAACGTAAGGGTTTCTAAAGACAGCTATTTTGGTAGGACCATAAATAATTATTATAATTTTTACACATCATTGTGATTTGTGAGTCATGTTTATGACCTTCGAATTACAAAAGTTCAAGGCGGGAAAATATATAAAAAAAAAACAATATTTTGTATAATTTATTCATGTTTCTTAGGCTTAGATTTCACTCGCTTCTTATTCGAAGCGCGATTACTCTTGTAGCAATCAATGCCGTACACACTGTTTATCTTTAAAATGTCTATATCTGAGAACAGCTGGTCATTTTGGCCGAGGGAACGCATCAAAGAGCCGTCGGGGTCCTGAAAAAAAATTTAATTAAGAATATTAAGATGGGTGCGTTCACTATCGTGGAAAAAAGTGGAGCTAATAAAAAAATTAAGTACTACGTTCTCATTGGTCTAATATTTTTAATTATATTCTACACCGTATCGTGTAGTTAATTGTGCAATTTTCAAAATCTTCTTCTTTAATTGAATTCAAAACACCCAAAAAAAATTATTAAAAATTATAATTCCACTCATACAGTTTTGCAAAAAAGAGTCTGGAAAAGTCTAGGGCGCCACTGGCGCACTTCTCATACTATAATTTAAAACTGCAAGTTATTTGGTACTTACTTAATTCTATGACGAATTTTTTGTTATCAAATGAATCATCTTTAAGTTGTTTTAGTACTCACAAACTTAGTTTTTAAGATTTTTATTTTTAGTTTCACCTGTCACCGCCTCAGGCTCTTTTTTGCCGAGCTGTACTTAATCGATTTTTTTATTTAGTTTATTAAGTAAGTACCTACATAAGCGTAATTACTTTATAAATATGTTTATGTATTTATAAGATACCCGTTCTTTATAAGTAGCAACTGTAGATATGCCAGTCTTCCCGATCTTCCTCCAGAACTGCCACGCGGGGTGAGTGGCGCTCTTGTAGTCGTACGGCACGTCCAACGTGGCCTCGTCGCGAATCTTCTCAAAATGATGGAGTTTATCTATGGTCAATGAAATAATTAGCTACTGGAGGAGATGTTATAGTGCACAAGTGTGTGCGCAAACACAGGTGCACTCTCCATTCCCTCACTCTCATAGTCCGATGGGACGGCAATCCGACACGACCAGAGAGAGATCAGGCGCTGGACCAACGGCTTTACGTGATTTCCGAGGCACGGAGTAAGTGATAATTAATTTATAATTTGAGGTGCGCCCTTGGGTTCGAACCTAAAGCCTCTGATTTGCCAGTTGTAGGGATGCTCTGCAGGTTATATATTGTCTGCGTACTTCGCTAGCCTCGATTGAGACTGGGGGGATAGAGATTTTTTTAATCATGTAAAAGGTATTTGCTATTGTGCGCTCATTGCAGGTATTTGCCCATAACCGCCACGCTGGACAAGCGGGTTGGCGATCGCAGTAGCAGATGATTGCTGTTACACAGATTCAGAAGGATGCTGCTGCCTACCTCCAGATCTTTCCCTTTGTCGCTTCTTAATACACCCGCGGGACGAGTAGGGGTGGTTCTATTCTTCGGGAACCACACGGCACAGATTATATTCTTACCAGGTCTAATATGTCGGTTATGTACTCGGATGTACTTGTCCCTGTCGTGTCGGGAGACCTCGAAGTAGAAGCCCAGCATGGACATGACCATCATGGCGGTGTGCTGCCGGTGCTGGTTCCCGCGGTACAGCTCCACGCAGCCGAAGATCTGGAAGACCAAAGTATTTGAAATCACTCTATACTTACTGGTATATTTGTATGCCAAGTACCTACACTTGGCGAAATGTGTTTAGCACTTAATAAATTGTAAGTAGGTACCACCTTTTGTACCACATTTTATACAAATAAATAAATTGATTGATTGATTATTGAAATATTTTTTTAATTTATTATATTATGATCATCATCTTCAGCCTATATTAGTCCAATGCTTAATACCTATAGGTCTCTCTTAATGCGCGTCACTTCGCGTCTCTCTTAATGCGGGCTAACCAGCATCTAGCCGCAACGTCACATCACACTGTGGTCACATATCGTAGGACGTCTCCACCTCGCGGGGAAATGCTTACTTTACCCATACGCGGTCTCCACGGCAGAACACGCTTAATCCAGCGATCATGTCAGTTTTTTGCGACCTACACTTTTTTTTCTCTTCCTTATGGCAATCTGCTGATGACTTCAGCAATTTCTTTTTGCCGATACTTTGAGATCTAAAAAATCAGGAAGGGAAAAGCACTTAAGTAAGTCAAATATGATTTCCATTGACTTAAGTTCTTTTGGCTGCCGTGCCTATGATTCAGTCATTCAGTTTACGCCACTGATTAGGGGGTAATAATTTGTAGAAATTGTCAACAGACATTACCAAGACGTTTCCTCAAGACGATGGTGAAAGGGAATTTGGAATATGATAAGCGCAGGCGGTACGATAGCTTGGTTGGTTAGATCATTGCTACGGTAGGTACGACATTCGCCGTCGCGTTAGACAATGAGTAAGGGATAGAGTGCACCTGTATTTGCACACACACTTATGTACTATTATATCTCTTGCGTGATAATCTCAGTTGAGTTTGGCCAATGTGACCGGAATTCGGTCAGCAGGACATTATTCTATCATGATCCTACAATAAATAAAAAACTTTCATTTGTTTAAGTAAACATTGCTATTAATATTTTGCCAGGCGTTCTTTAGTATTTAACAAGATTTTTTTAGTCAAAAATAATAATGATTACCAAGGGGTGCAAGGGGTGAGGACAGAAAGGATACAGGAACTTGTTTCTGATATAAATTACACATACACACATTACTGTAATAAATAAAATAAAAGTCATTAAAAAAATAAAACTTTATTTATTTCTAAATATTGAGATGTTACAAATTATGGCAGGCTTATTAAATTGACATGTTTTTCTTTACTATAAAAAAAATAATTCATTTAAAACATAACATAATTAATGTATTTTCTTACACAACTGTAAAGAGGTCCGATACAGATATAGAGATCTCTCCTTAGTGTTTTTTTTTAACAACCAATCTGACGTAATTGGAGAGAGACCAGGCGCATAACATACATAACAACAGAAAAGATTGATAACACATTTCTATCGCATTTATCTTACGAAAATGCGTGTTTGAGATACCTACTTACTTCTAAACTTTTCATCATCATAAAATAAAATGTTCAACAATCAATCATTTCAATTTTGCCATGAATTTCACATCATATAAACATTTAAATAATGACTAACTGAGTATGACTTTTAGAACACAGAACTCTCCTACAAATCTTGGAATCGAGAAATTTGTAATATTCTCTTTATTCGTTCAATATCATCCGTCAAGCACTCTGCACTTTATGCTCCATTCGTGAGCTATTTTGACATCAGAAATATTTCAATTTCATATTATTATAATCATGAATGCATTCATTTCACTCCTCATTAAGTTCTTCTATGCTAGCTTTTTCATTCTCTTCTATTTCTTGATAGTTCTCACTTCTTTGTCGCTTTATTCTCTGCAGCCACGACTGCGGCTGATCGTATATTTTTCTCATAATTCCTGACCATCTTCTCATTAACTCTGTCATCTGTCTTTCAAACTCTTCTCTTAAACAATTCATGTTAGAGTCTAACCATTCGATCGCGTTCTCCCACTCTCCTTTCATGAATTCTTTCTCTTTTTCCGTCAACTTCTCTCCTTTTTCCGTGACTTGTCTTTTAACGTCGAACACATAAGATTCCAGTTGGTTTCTAACTTCTAATCTTCTTCTGCTTTCCCTGTCGTCTTCCCTGTAGGTTGTCGCATCGGCTATCATCTTTCCTATCTGTTGTTGGTTCATTCGATGTTCATTTCTTATAGTTACACATTCCGTATTGCCTGTACTCCTATCCTTTGCAGTAACGCTTAAAATTCCGTTAACATCTATATCGAAGGTGACATCGATTTTAGCGACCCCTCGCGGCACTGGCGGGATCCCGTTTAACTCAATAATCCCTAACAAATTATTGTCTTTCGTCAGCCCTCGTTCTCCTTCAAATATTTCTATAGTCATACTGTTTTGGTAGTCATCTAAGGTGGTAATTTCTTTGGTTTTGTGGCACGGGATTGGCGTGTTCCGTTCTATAACTTTGAACATCATTCCTCGTGCTGTTTCTACTCCAAGTGATAGTGGAACTACATCGACTAGAAGAAGATCTTTGATTCTGTCATCTCGTTGTCCGTTTAATATAGCTGCTTGGACCGCGGCGCCACAGGCAACAGCTTCATCAGGATTTAGATTGGTAGTCAAAGTCCTTCCTCCGAAGAATTCTCGTAACATATTCTGTATCTTCGGTATCCTGGTGCTTCCTCCAACCAGTATAATTTTATGTATATCCGTCTTCTTCAATCTTGCGTCTTTTAACGCTTTTTCTACAGGCGTGAGAGTGTCCCTGAACAAATCGGAACATAATTCTTCGAAGAGCGCTCTAGATATCTTTCCCTGGTAGTCGATGCCATTACAAAGACTTTCAACTTCTACACTTGCTTCCGAATAAGTCGTGAGGAATCGTTTCGCTCGTTCCGCAGCAGATTTCAGCCGTCGCAGCGCTTTAGCGTTCCCTGAAACGTCTGTATGATATTTTTTACGAAAATCCTCAGCGAAATACGCGACTAAACGATTGTCGAAGTCCTCTCCGCCTAGTCGAGTGTTCCCAGCAGTGGACTTTACCTCATACACGGAGCCAGTGATGGAAAGAACTGAAACGTCAAAAGTGCCGCCACCTAGATCGTAAATCAACACATTTCTGTCACCTCTTCTATCTAAACCGTAAGCTAGAGCTGCTGCTGTAGGTTCGTTCGTGATTCGTAACACTTCTAGACCAGCTATCGTCCCTGCGGTCCTGGTAGCCTGACGCTGCGAATCATTGAAATACGCTGGCACAGTGATCACTGCTTTATTAACTTTAACACCAAGATAACCTTCAGCGATCTCTTTCAGCCTGTAAAGCACCATACTACTAATTTCTTCTGGCGCGAAACATTTTTTTTCACCTTTGTAATCAACTAGAATCATTGGCTTACCATTTTGATTTGACACGTGAAAGGGCCAATGACGTAGATCCATTTGGACTCCGATGTCATCGTAGCGGCGGCCGATTAAGCGTTTCGCGCCAAAAACTGTGTTCCAGGGGTTAAATGCTGCTTGATTTTTAGCCTCTTCTCCGATGAGCCGTTCAGTGGGCGTGAACGCGACATAAGATGGCGTCGTTCTATTTCCTTGTTCATTTGCTATCACTTCCACAGTACCGTGCCTCCAAACAGCTACACAAGAATACGTCGTTCCTAAATCTATGCCCACAGCCACCATTTTTCTGTCGAAACTTGAAAACCACACACAATTAAAACTTCCCGTCCCCACCTTCACAATATTTGAATCTAACACGTTTGCCGCGCTATCGGCCGTATATATACTTTCACCAATGGGTATCCAGAACTTTCCGTCGAACGAACCAATCACAACGCGAATGCTGACGAATGTTCTAGAACTGGGTGGCCAGCGCTATAAATAAAATGTACACTTCTGTTGCTGCTGCTTCTCGTGTTGATGGAAAAGTTCATTATTTATAAAGAGTTGCATACTTTTATTAGATACATATTATGAGATACATACCTATTGATACATATCAATCAAGCTAATAAATATACAATCATCATGATTAACTTAATGCTTACTATGTTACGCAAAAAAAACATAACATCAACGACAATAATTATAATTATTATAACAAACAAATTATAAATTTGGTCTTGATTATTATTTATTTAAAATTTGGTACTAAAATGATAAAAAACAACAACATGATTAACTAAAAAAGCCGTTAAAATATTTTATATTAGAATGTATAAGGGATGATTAAAAATTTATAATTAATCCCATACACAAGCATTTCAAGTTTATATTTTTTTTTTCATGGTGTGCGCCTTCGTTTATTTAGAAAATACTGTATGAATATTTCTTTTTTAAATTTTAAAAAGTAACTCTCAAATCTCCCATAATACCGCAGCATAAAAGTAAATCGTTAGAAACTGGTCACCCAGTTCATTCATTGCTCATTGACGTCAAATCACTTCTCCGTCCTTCACGCACTCACGGTTAAGGAGTATTGCTATTTCTCTTTTACTATATTTGTCCTTTCCACACTTTTCTTGTTTACTATTGCCGTCTTGTTCTATGTTTACGTTGGAGTTTAATAACAATAGCAGGCGTTGATTTCAATAAATTATGCCGGCTAGTTTTTGTGATGGTTTTTACATAATTATTATCATATTGTATTAGGAAGAAGACGTAAGGCTATTTTCAATTATCGATCTTCGTGTTAACGAGTTAGCGAGCGACGAGCACGTGGTAATTTAAAAATAGAATGTAAACAAGTTGGAGCGAATTTCTCTCCAATATTTTTGGAGCGAATACTTCAATTAGCGAATTAAGTTTTGTTAAGTTTAACAAAATACAAAATGGCGTTGGCTAGGGGCGTAAAAAATAAGAAAAAAAAATTACGTTAACTAAAATTAGGATTAGTATTCTCCGTATTCTCTAATCATTGCATTGCACCTACAATTATTTTATCGAAACAATTATATGCGACATGCGACAGTGGTGAAAAGGAAGACATAAGTAAATGATTTTGATACTTATATGTAAAAAAAAAAAAAAAAAAATTGTATGTAACATTATTTAATATTATGAACATTTAATATACTTAACGACTTTTCTGTAGGTATTTTTGAAAACCAAGAACATAATTGTTATTTAATTACGTTACATAAAGAAACATAACATACAGACCGACGACCGTACGAGTATTTACATAATCTACATAGACGCCTGTTTCCCAGAGGGGTAGGCAGAGACAACGGATTTCCACTTGCTACGATCCTTGCACACCTCTTTTGCCTCATTCACTCTCATCACGTTCTTCATACATGCTCGTCGGTTTAGGGTACTCCTGACCTGACCTTTCTCAAGGACATCCCCGAATTGGTCATAGACCGTTCGTCTAGGTCTTCCCCTTCCAACTGTACCATTCACCCTTCCCATGTACACTTGTTTTGTTAATCTTCTTTCATTCATCACGAGTATTTAGGAGTATTTCAATGCCTGGAACAAGCTGCTTTATGCAACGTTCATTCAACAACGCTCGTCCTGTAAATAAAGTGTCGTTCGACACAATTTCGCAAAAAAATAACAATGCCGCAGTAATAATACAAACGTAAACGTAATACAAACAGTATCGCTCTGTCAGTTCCGTGGAAGTTAGCCTTTACACTGTGTGAGCGAGACAAAAGTAGGTAAGAACGATAGCGGGCGACGTAACGACAGAGATATCGATACAATAGTCAGGACCGGACACACATTCAAAATTTCAAACTATAAATGTGCATTGTATTTTCGCCTTACTTCATATTGAAATTTTGTCTGTTTTTGAGTGCAGCCAGACTTGCAGCTTGCTTTTAAATCCGATGTGTAAATAATTAGTAGCTAATATAGTCCGCTGTGAGGTATTATGGCAACACTGACTGTGTAGTGTTGTCTAACAATCACACAACTTTTAAACGAAAAACGGTTGTAAAAATTTTGCAAATGGTAGATATTTTAAAAAGCTGTGGTAGACAAATTAAGTTTAAACTTAAAACTGCTTTTGGTGAAACTCATTTGTATTTTTTAAATGCATTTTCTAATTAAAAGATGTGCTAAGGTTGTTTACAAATGACAAGTAGATTAGGTACAGTTCGGCAAAAAATAGTTTCTTAAGAATAGAACCGCCCCTACTCGTCCCGCGGGAGTCGTAAGAAGCGACAAAGGGAAAGATCCGGTGGATGGGCAGCAGCATCCTTCTGTGTAATAGCATTATTTGGCGTGGCGATTAAGGGCAGACACCTTCTAATGAGCGCACAAAATAAGTGATGCGTGTGAGATGAGACTTATGTCCAGCTGTGGACTGATACAGGCTGAATGTAGGTAGCTGTGTGTGGGTATGTAGGTTGTTTGTACTTAATAATTAATTATAATGAATTAATGTAACAATTTTTTGGTATCAAAATGAATTTTCGTATTTTTTTTCCAGTCTAACATTTCGATATTCAAAATACCAACTGCTTTTTGGCAATCCCCGAGCGTGGACATGTTAAAACTGTATGATAAGAAAACTATTAAATAGGTCTATTAAGTTTTATCATGGCGGAGCTGATACGAATAGATGAATACACGCCTGGTTTGTGTATCACATCTATTAAACTAAATCACTGCTATCGTTACTTATCGTAGTAATATTATCTACTTATTCTTTCTGACTGATACTATTTTAAGTATTCTACATGTATTTTAAAGTAGTGTACTACTGACAATTGGACCCAGTGCGGTCCACTACCAATCATTAATCAGTGGTCAGAGTAGCTACCATAAATTTAAGAAATATTTTTATATAATTATTTAATAAGAAATTTGAAAAAACAACTG
The DNA here is from genome assembly GCA_936450705.2 of Protodeltote pygarga. Lineage (NCBI taxonomy): Eukaryota > Metazoa > Arthropoda > Insecta > Lepidoptera > Noctuidae > Protodeltote > Protodeltote pygarga. Next base: position 6,566,661 of record OW388278.2, read on the forward strand.
ATACGAATGGAATTCGAACCCACGATCTTTGGCGTACCGTGCCCGATGCTCTAATCGCTAAGCCACCGTATCCCATCAGGATCAGTCCAAATCTCAAATCTCTTTCTACGCCTAGGGCGGGTGTGTCGTTACTCGTTACGCCGAAGATCGTGGGTTCGAATCCCATCCGTATCAGTTGTTTTTTCAAATTTCTTATTAAATAATTATATTTAATAAGCTAACATGTGCTAAAACATGTAAAAAATTCGCAAAAAAAATGTTGTTAATAATAATAATAATCTCGGTCACAGCTGCCATCTCAACGGAGATTAGTTAACTTCTTCTTCTTATCGTATGGTTGATGAACAACCTGGTGTCAGAGTTTAAACCGCCCGTAGGCCTCTGACATGGCTTTACACACCCTTGAAAAATCTCTCAGGTGTGCTGGTTTCATCGCGATGTTTTCCCTCACCGTTTTAGTAACTGATAAAATTAATTTATATTATATTATTTTTATTAATTTATATTATTAGTCAACTACGCAAGGGATATTACAGTGCACAAGTGTGTGCGCAGACAGGTGCACTCTCTATTCACTCTCATAGTCCGATGGGACGGCTATCCGACACGACCGGAGGGAGAGAGATCATGCGTAGGGCCCAAAGATATTGGAAAGAATATTTCTATGGTAGGGCCCATAGAAATATTAAATAATTTCCAATATCTTTGGTAGGGCCAATGGCTTTACGTGCTTTTCGAGGCACGGAGTAAGTGGTAGGCAGGTAATTATTTATAATACGCACATAACTTACTAAAAGTTAGAAGTGCACGCCTTGCGTTCGAACCTTAGACCTTCTGACTTGCCATTCAAGGTCATACCACTAGGCTATCACTGCAAAAAGGTCATAAAACCTCTTAACCTACCTGCTTTCCTCCAACCTTGCCGGTGACGTAGTCAGGGCTGAACGGGTCCAAGATGAGGACATCGTCGTAGCCATCTGCCTCCTTCTTGTCCACCTCCCTGAGCTGGACACACGTCTTCCTTAAGAGGATACTGTTGACTTCAGCTAGACGGCTCCGAAGATCTTCCACGTCATCTGAAAGAATAATTATCCTTTAATATTTTTGTGAATTTTTTACATGTTTTAGCACATTTTAGCTTATTAAATATAATTATTTAGTAAGAAATTTTAAAAAACAACTGATACGGATGGGATTCGAACCGCTGATCAGAATCACAAATCACACGGCATAGGCGTAGAAAGAGATTTAAAATTTCGACTGACTGCTCAGCGGTTAGAGGCGTCGGCACGGTACGCCAAAGATCGTGGGTTCTAATCCCATCCGTATCAGTTGTTTTTTCAAATTTCTTATAAAATGATTATAATTATCCTTTAACCCTGAAAATTCACTGAAACAACACACTGAAAATGCCGTATGGTTTCCAGTCTAAGAATAGAACCACCCCTACTCGTCCCGCGGGTGTCGTAAGAAGCGACAAAGGGAAAGATCCGGAGGATAGGCAGCAGCATCCTTCTGTGTAACAGCAATCATGCTACTGCGATCGCTAATCCGCTTGCTCAGGCGATTATGGGCAAATACCTCCAATGAGCTCACAATAGTGGCGCGCATTAGGAGACCTATGTCAGCATTTGATTAGTACAGACTGATGATGATGATGAACACTGAAAATCGCCTAATTTTACTGGTAAACTATTTCCGTACTCTTATTGTGACTTAGTCTAGCATTAGGCATGTTGCGGATGCAAAATTTTCGATATCTGCAGATGCGGATGTCAAGATTTTTTTATTAGATACATATACATACTGTTATTGTCAGTCCATATCATCTCACTGCTGGGTAAAGGCCTAACCCCCTGATTGCCACGAGTTTTGATCCAGAGCCAGTGTAGTCCAGTCGCTATTTGTTTTGTCCAAATAGCGACATAGACATAGTAAATGAAAAATCATTTTAATTTCTTGATTTTGATTTTGCGCGCGAGAGTGACCTATATAATATGATTCGTTTGTACATCACATCCGTGACTTATACCATTTTCTATCCAGAATTTATTTTGACTGCCTCGTTGGTCTAGTGGTAGCAAGCGCGACTGCTGAGCACGAGGTCCTGGGTTCGATCCCCGGGTCGGGCAAAGTGTTATTGGGTTTTTCCATTAAGAAATTCTCAGTAGCAGCACGGAGTCTGGAATTGTGCCCGGTTAATGGCAATAGGCTCGCCCCCTATTACATGGGACTTATAACATAGGCGGCGAAACGTGGGTGTACTGCACCTCTGCCTACCCCCTCTGGGGAATACAGGCGTGAGTCTATAAAAAATAAAAATATTTATTTTTGCTACTTGCATAACTAACATCTGCATCCGCAATTGTCCGCTTTTTTGTGGATGCAGATTGCAGATGCGGATGTCAAATTTAATACAGATGTTGCTATTGTTGCTGTTGTACGTCAAGAGGGTTATTGTACTCACAATCTGGCAGAGGCTTGAGGACGTATCTGACGATTCCATCTGGCCATCTCCTGTCGTTGTAGAATTCCTCATTCAGCTTAGTTAACTTCACGGTCTTGGGTAGCGACCCCTTCGATCTGTTCCACTGTTTCTGATTCTTGGGCTTCTCCTCTATGCTATGAACATAAAATACACTTGTCATATTTATGTTTTTAATGGATTATTAGGAAAATATTGTAAAAAATAAAAAAAAAACGATCGATCGATTTTTTATTTTTATATTTTTTTTTATTTCTGATTCTTGGGCTTCTCCTCTATGCTATGAACATAAAATAGTTATACAAAGTTGTATTATATGTGGGTACATTTATAATTATGTCTCAAATGCCTACGTCACAACTACAAGGTGCGGGTTGAGACAGTTTGTGCCTGACTATCAGCCCGGAAGCACGTGTCGTAGACGAAACAAATAAATAATATTTTTATTTTTTCATTTTTCTTTATAGATTTTTTTAAAGATGGCCCCAAAATTTGATTATTTCTTTTATTATGGTCTTATGGTACTCCAACCAGATTAACCCCGAATAAATGCTCAGTTATTCATTCACACTAATATTTTTCCTTACCTCATATTTAATTTAATAAGTAAAAACCAATTTATGAAATGAGGAATGCATTTTTATCATTTATCAAAGGAATACCAGATAAAACAAAGAATGTCAAATAAACAAACGAATGTTGGAAAAACAACTTTTATGAAATGAGGAATGCATTTTTACCATTTATCAAAGGAATAATGAATAACACAAAGAATGTCAACAAACGGATGTCGGAAAAACAAAATAATGTCGGAAAAACAAATTTAAGAAATGAGGAATGCGTTTTGATCATCTATCAAAGGAATACCAGATACAACAAAGAATGTCAAATAAACAAACGAATGTCGGAAAAACAAATTAACTCTTGCAACGTGTTTTACATAATTATTTATTTCAAACAGTCACGACAACATACCTACCTGTTAACTTAAATAATAAGTGCACTCACTTGTCAATCTCTGCCTCAATCTCCACTCTATCAACCTTCCAGTCTTCCTCACTTCCTTTATTCTTCTTTTCTTTATGTTTTTTTGTTCTCTTTGTCGTAGTCTCTACATCACTGTCTTCTTTTTCTGAATCTTCTTCAGATAGAACAGGTTTTTTATGTTTTTTAACCTTAATCGATGGTTTCTCATCACTTTGGCTGGATTTTCCGTCAGATTTTGTCTTTTTAGAAGATTTATCTAATTTTAAAGGATTCTGAAGTTTGACATCGTAGTCATAAAAGTCATCAGCCTTTTTTGTTTTCATAATTGTTAAATCTCCTTTGCTTTCTTCTGTTTCCTCTTTAGATATGACTTTTTTATTTTTAAATTCTTCTATCTCCATTTCTTTGTCTGCCCCTTTTTTCTTCTTTTTTTTATTTACTTTGTGGACGGTTTTAACTTTTTCTGTGTCACTTTCTTGGGATACTTTAGAAGTGTCCCAGGAGACTGCTGGTTTTTCTTTAGGATTCTTCACTCTGACGATAAAAATAAGAATTTTGTAAGTACATTAATAAACCATCGGAAACGTATGGGGCGGCAGTATTTTTTCGGATCTTGGTGTTGCAATAATACTCTCCTGACCGAATTTCGATCACAGCGTCCAATCTCAACGGAGATTAGCCAACTACGCAAGAGATAAATGAATTTGAATTTGATATTATAGTGCACAAGTGTGTGCGCAAACATAGGTGCACTCTCTATTTCTTCACTCTCATTGTCCGATGGGACGGCCTTCCGACACGATCGGAGAGAGAACAGGCGCCGGACCAACGGCTTTACGTGCTTTTCAAGGCACGGAGTAAGTGATAATTAATTTATAAAACGCACATAACTTACGAAAAGTCAGAGGTGCGCGCCTTGGGTTCGAACTCGAGACCTCTGACTTGCCAGTCAACGGTCACAACCACTAGGCTATCACGACTGAAATTAGTTAAGTGGGAGATACAAGAGAATCAGCACCACCGACACCTACAATTTTACGAGTGGTTTAAACTCTGATACTCAGTAGACGAATTAAAATGAATGAACAGAAATGAACGCTCCGGTCCATTGGCTGCGGCGGTCACGTGCTTAGCCCTTAAGGAGAAGAATTGATTGATTGATATAGATAAATAATTGATATTATTTTATCATAAGTAATTAAGTTAATTCGCTTAATCGTTTTATCGTCTTAAAAGATCATCTTAGCCAGGGGTCTCGAACATAATTCAGTAAGGGACCAGTTTAAGCATTTGTTACATTCCATTAATAATTATAATTACTGATGTAACGTGCCAACACCAGTTTTACCTATTATAAGAATCTCTACCGGGGTAAGGGGGGTAGGGGTGGCGGAGGAGTCTGTCTCCGATCCTAGGGGACCCCCAAATCTCGAAAAGCCCCCGTCCCGCCGAGCGTATTAACCTTAGAGTATATAAGAAAATATAGAGCAACCCTATAGAAGTATGAACTGTGAGCACGGGTATGAACAACGCGGCCGCGACACGAGCTCCGTTTGCGATCATACCTCGATCGATTGCGGTTCAACTAGGCTCCACGAGCGAAAACGTTACATTTTAGCTTATATCATGGTTAACTGCTGAGTTAAATTTTGAAAAACGTCTAGAAAACATTTGAAAAAATGACATTTTAACATTTGTATGGTGAGACCTGCTTTCGCTCCGCACAAGGCAATGTGGTTGACGTTATCACTCTATATTTTCTTGAATACTCTATGGTATTAACTAAACTATTTTTTTTTTACAAAATGATCACTACGACAAACCACATAATAAATATTAAATTGCATAAAAGCTGAGTACGCCCAATAATGTACATTACTTAAATTTTAATAAGGCAACATATTTTTTTCTCGTAAAATCATAGTAAAGTATTTTTTTTAGTCCTTTCTCAGCACATTTTTGGAAAATTTGATATGTCTAAGCCCTTTTAAGCATCTCCCTTTTAGAAGCAAGTGGCAACACTGGGAGCTAGGTGTAAGGATACAAAGTGAAATGAAAACCCCCACATGATTTAAAAAATATTTAATATTTTATACAATTATATAGTCGGTACATCAACGTTATATAATATAAATTCTCTTGAGTTCAATGAGGGGATTCTCATATCACCAAGCAAGGTCAAGCCAGGGTCTGAAAATGAAAAAAATATATTAGTTATATTGTAAGTATAGAAGTTACAAATTAATTATCACTCTCCGTGCCTCGGATAGCACGTTAAGCTGTTGGCCCCGGCTGTCAATTGTAGATCTTTGACAGTCGTTACGGGTAGTCAGAAGCCGAAAGTCTGACAACCAGTCTTACCAAGGGGTATCGTGTAACCCAGTATCTGGGTTGTGGAGGTCTGATAGGCGACTGCCTATATGCTCCATGTAAAACACTGGTATTCAGCTGCATCCGGTAACACTGGAAACCGACCTCAACATAGCTGGGAAAAGGCTAGGCAGATAAGATGATAGCACTGGTATGATGATAGTGGTATGACCGTCGATTGATAAATCAGTGGTCTCAAGTTCGATCCCAAGGCGCGCACCTCTGACTTTTCATAAGTTACGTCCGTCTTTGATTATATAATAAATAATCAAAGACGTCCGTATTAAAAGTAAATATCAGTTGCTAAAACGGTGAAGGAAAACATCGTGATGAAACCAGCACACCTGAGAGATTTTTCAATGGTGAAAGTCATGTCAGAGGCCTACGGGCGGTTTAAACTCTGACACCAGGTTGTTCATCAACCATACGATAAGAAGAAGACTTACTTATAACGCCGTTCCTTAAAATATCTCCTCTCAGGCTTTTTAACTGCTGTTGTCTTAACAGTCGTCGAATCAAATGTCAAACTGACAGTTGTGTTGTCAATCTTCAGTTTGACAGCCTCGGTATTCTTAGTTTCGCCTTTTGTTATATTGTTAACTGCTACCGCAGACGAAGCGTCCCTCTTCCTTCTCTTAGGAACTATCGAAGCTGTAGTACTTTCTGTATCATTGCCCGCTCTAAACGCTGGTTTATCATAAGAGAATTTATTAGGACTACCCTCGTGTTTAGTCTGCTGTTTGTATGTTGGTCTATGATTTGTAGAATGTCTTACAGCGCCGACATTTGTAGATCTATAACTTTTTGGACAACCGTCCCCGAAATCCCATTTACATTTCCTTTGGTAGAAATCCAAGGAGTCTGGGTTTTCGCAGAGTGATTTTAAATTTCCAACAGCATTATCTACCACTGATTGGGTGTACTCAGCTATTGTTTCGAGAATTTTTATCAGATTGAAGCTTGAATTCTTTTTCGGAGTTTCAGAATTTAATTTTAAGGACGCGTTCGTATTGCAGTATTTTTCGCGAGTATTTATAAGCGCTGCAGCTGACAGTTTGTAGATTTTATCTATGATTTCTTCAGTTTCCTCTTCTATGCCTAAAGATTTCAGTTTCTTTGTAACTTCTTCTCTCTTTGAATCGTGAGGATCAAGCTCTTCCTTACTGTCTTGTGCTCTTTTGTGTACATCTATGTCTGACTCCTTTTTATCCTCAGAAACTTTTACTTTCTGTGGTAATCCTAATAGTATATGTGGTGGTGGTGTAATGTCAGGGTTGACTCGTAAGCTCCTAGGAGCCGTAACTTCAATCTGCCTTTTCCTCCTCGCAACTCCAGGGAACGACTGGCAGAGTTCTATCTTTTCTTGACGGTCACGTTTCAGACATTCAGGGCCGTAGACTATTTCTATCTTTTTCAAATCTACTTCGGATAGACCGCCTCGATTTTGTCGGATGTAGCGGTGCTGAAAGGAGAATGGTTGTTGATGAGTCGGTACTAGTACCTACTAGTGGGGCTGGGGCACGGGTTGGCAGTCGTATAATGTTAAGCAACGATGGGTATCAACTAAATAATTATAAAGAGTAATCGTAAGGATATTACCGCAATAATACATATAACTACAGTCCAATACTATAAATTTCAATTCTGAGAGAATAATAAGGATGAGGAGGATTAAGAGGACGAAGATGAGTGAGGTGAATTTAAATTTTGCCTCACATTCATCACTCAACATAGGCCTCTCCCAATGCGCGGCACTATTGTGCGCTCATTGGAGGTATTAGCCCATCGCCAAGCGGGTTGGCGATCGCAGTAGCAGATGATTGCTGTTACACAGAAGGATGCTACCCATCCTCCGAATATTTCCCTTTGTCGCTTCTTACGACACCCGCGGGACGAGTAGGGGTGGTTCTATTCTTAGACTGGAAACCACACGGCACATGTAATGTAATGATTACCTTATACATGATAGTTCTATGTCCGTTCTTGCTGTAGTCCCTGTCTCCGAAGTGCAGGACGCTGTTTATGTCGTACGGGAGAGGGCGCAGCTCCACTGGTAACATGGTGTCCTTAGAGAACAGCCCGATGTAACCTGTACGAAAAACAATTACGATAATTATACAGTGTGAAATAGAAAACAGGAACATCCCTAAAAGACGTCATTGAACTTATCATTATGAACAACTTTTACTATGGGACCAACCCTGAAATCGCTAAAATCAGCTGTTTCAAACATTTTATGTTCACGTAACTCAACAAAATGTATGGAACAGCTGATTTTAGCGATTTCAGAGTTGGTCCCATAGTAAAAGTTGTTCATAATGATGAGTTTAATTATATCTTTTCCGAACTCAAGGCGCGCACCTCTGACTTTTCGTAAGTTATGTGCGTATTATAATTTAATTATCACTTACTCCGTGCCTCTGAAAGCACGTAAAGCCGTTGATTCGCCTGATCTCTCTCCTTATGAGTCGGATTACCGTCCCATCGGACTATGAGAGTGAGGGAATAGAGTGAGCACCTGTTTGCACACACTTGTGAACTATAATATCTCCTGCGTCAATGGCCAATCTTCGTTGAGATGAGCCGCTGAGACCGACATTCGGTCAGGAGAATATGATACATACACCACTCATAACCTGTCATTGCAACGAATTGAGAACCTCCTCCTTTTTGTAAATCAGTTAATAATGTTACGAAGTCTACAAGACGCAATCCTGAGCGCTCACAGTCACTTAATATTATAATCATAATCTAAATATTAAAAGTTGATAACAAAGTGCAATGTTCGGAACGTTTCTCTTGGTGATACTGATATTAATTATTGTAATAAACAAAATTATCAGTTATTATCTATAATGCTACTGTTGCTATGGATAATGACAATCAATGGAACTCATGAGAATTTGTATATCTAGGTACATACCTAGGTATCAAGAGCGTCGCCAAGGAGGGGTAGGGAGCTGTATCCGGAAGGCATACAAGGCCGCAGGGAGGATTGACATGGAAGGGAGGGAAGGGAGGCCTGCAGTGGGAGTGTGACGATAATGGCTAAAAATAAATAATAACAAAAACAATTAACTACGAATTTATTAAAAAAGATATCGTTATAACCTCAGAATACAGTACAAACTAGAGCCCGCATTCAATCGTATTTCCTTGCCGCGCTCTGTGACCATCCTATCCATCTAAATGTAATCCCATGGCATTTCTTATTAAATTCGAAGTCATTTTTACAGGTGGGAACGACACACGATGGCCACATTGAATTTAGAATTTAAGATTTACAGCATGACAAACAAAACTTGCTCATGGCGATTATGGGCAAATACCTCCAATGAGCGCACAATAGTTGCGCGCATTGGGAGAGGCCTATGATGATGATGATGATTATTATTTTTATTTCTGTATTCTGAGGTCATAAATAACAAAACCAAATCATAACATAACTGATAAACCTACAGATACCCAATCTTATAATCAAAATCCATCTAATCGGATCACAAAAGCACTTTATGTACATGACATAAAGTCAAAATTGGCTCAGCAGTCGGCTCAGAAGGCGGCATACCAGCCGCTCCAGCGATGTCAAGATGTGTATACTTAATATTCTTATCTTCCAGACCTCCAACTTTGATTAGAAATCCTGCTGCAAGCTGATGATTGCGACCCTTGCAATCCATGTCGATTTGTACTAGATCATCACCTTTACATTTGCCAACATTCACAGCTAAATCTTCAGGCCTGACTACTGACACTTCAATACCTTCACCGACTCTAGCCCCGCTGAATAGCAAAGCATTGCAATGGTTGGTTCCCCTGGCACTGTGGTTATCCATCGCTGCAGTATAATTCCCGTAACACAGTCTCGCATGCCCAGTTAGAGTAGCTATAGTGTAAATATGCGGATTCAATTCCGAATCAGCGAGCTCTCCCATCTTGAATAGAGCGTCAGCCATCGCGAATCTACCTTCTGCATCTGTGTTGGTTACTCTCACAGTTTTGCCACTTCGAGAAGTTAGCAATTCATCTGGTACGTAAGAATCTTCGCCGATAGAATTTCTGCAGAGACACAGGACTCCTATAACTTTTAAGTGAGGTGGTTTGAGTACAGAACAGGCTTTGAGGAACCCTGCTACAGCCGCTGCTCCACATTTATCGCGGGACATGCCCGCCATCTTCCCTGTAATCTTCAAATCAGCACCACCAGTGTCATACGTCACTCCTTTTCCAACTAATATTAGTGTTTTAGTAACTCGAGCGACATCTGAAGGCTTGTATTCAATTTCTACAACTCTGGGCGTGTGTCTTTCTATTTGACTGGACGCTCTTGACACGGCAGCTAACAAAGGATATTCTTTATTGATAACACTCTGATCATCTATAACTTTAATAGCAATATTAGTGTCGTCAGCGAAAGAGGCTTTTACATACTGAACGATGTTTTCTGGCGTCATTCTCTCAGGATCTCCGCCACCAATATCTCGAGTCAGAACCCTAGCCTTCTCCAAACCGATTGCACTTCGAACAGTTTTCTCGAAACTCTCACTGAGTTTATCTTCTGAATGGAATCCGATTCTCATAAAATTCTTCGTGGCATCTCTTTCTCTTAACTGGATAGGGATGTACAATGCTTCTAAAGCTCCGAGAATGGCCACAAGTTGTCCATCGGGAAAGTTGACAACATTCTGGACTACAAGCAGAGGTTTCTTCGCTCCTGCGTCTAATGCTCTAACCATACCTTTATAAGCCGCTTCTCTAACAACGCTAGCATCATGATAAGGAGTTATCTTCACCGTAGGAGACAGCACCAATCTTCCTCCAGATACATAATCACAGTTCCATACAGTTGCAGCTTTACGTATATGCTTATCAACTTTTGAAATCTTATCAATAAAACTGCCTATGCCCCTAGGTAAAGGCACTTTTAGATCTTCAGGGTACAAAATAAGAATTACTGCATCGTAATCAATGGATTGAATATTAGTTTCAATAAACACGTTATCGTATAATTTAAATTCGGTGGAAGACATCTTGTTTGCAAGTTTAGAATCGTACTGAGGAATGGTTTTATCAGGGTTTAAGTTATAATATTTATCTGGAACTTTATCTGAGTGATATAAAATGATATTTTATCAGTAATTAGCTGTGTTGATTTTGTTTATTTTATTTGTTTGTGCAGTATTTAGATAATGTATTGTTCAATTGTTGGTTGCATAAGACATTTAATCTTATGTTTCATAATGTTTTAATATGGTAAATAAGTGGGCGGTACGTACTATCGCGAACACGAACGGTGCACCACTTTGCGATCAAAATGCTTTGAACGATGCTATGTGTGTAGTGGCGCGGCTAGCGCTACGTTCGGACGCCGTGTGCAAGCGATTCTAACCTTAAGAGTGGTGCACCGGCTTTGTCCACGATAGTATACTTACTTGGCTCGATATTCTCCACCAGAACATCGATGTAGAGGTCCCTGCACATCCTGTTATGTTCGAAGGGGAAGCCCAGAGCTCTCATTATCATCATTTCCAGCTCCGGGGACTGGAGGCACTCGTACCCAAGTTTAACCAACTGAAAGATTATATATTTATTTATTTATACTTCGTACAGAAACATGTACAAGTACATGTGAGTCGTGATAGCCTAGTGGTGGTGACCGTTGACTGGTAAGTCAGTGGTCTCGGGTTCGAACCCAAGGCGCGCACCTCTCACTTTTCGTAAGTTATGTGCGTTTTATAAAGTAATAATCACTCGCCGTGCCTCGGATAGCACGTTAAGCTGTTGGCCCCGGCTGTCAATTGTAGATCTTTGACAGTCGTTACGGGTAGTCAGAAGCCCGAAAGTCTGACAACCAGTCTTACCAAGGGGTATCGTGTAACCCAGTATCTGGGTTGTGGAGGTCTGATAGGCAGTCGCTCCATGTAAAACACTGGTATTCAGCTGCATCCGGTAACACTGGAAGCCGACCCCAACTTAGTTGGGAAAAGGTTAGGCAGATGATGATGACAGAAACATGTACAAGGTGGACTTAATGCCTGGCATTTTCTGTCAGTCGACCTTAGGGTGATGCAGAGATAACATGGTAGGTGCACAGAAATAATATTAGGATAATTTAACATGAATTTGATGTAGCTAAACTATTATAAACTACACTTTCTATCGTGCTCTATACTTTCTTATATACTCTAAGTCAATACCATAGAAGATAATAAATAAATAAATCAGCCTGTAACTGTCCCAATATAGGGCAAAGGCCTCTTCTCATACAGAGAAGGATTGAACATTAATCACCACGCTAGCTCACTGCGTGTTGGCGATTTCAGACTATTAAAGTCCAGGTTTCCTTACGATGTTTTCCTTCACCGTTAGTCAGTGGAGTCTTAGATTAACTAAGAAAGTACTACATATGACTTTGAAAAAGTCGCATTGGTACATGCCAGGTTCGAAGTTCGAACCCACATATAGATATAATGATCGAACCAAAAAATAGAAGATAGAAATGATTATGAAAAACTTTCTTAGAATATCTTTGATCAATAGTAATGTTCTCCTGACCGAATTTCTTTATAATACGCACATAACTTACGAAAAGTCAGAGGTGCGCGCCTTGGGTTCAAACCCAAGACCACTGGCTTACCAGTCAACGGTCACAACTACTAAGTTATCACGACTCAATACTCTATCTTCTTCTTATCTTTGGTTTTCTCTATGGTTCGCCCCTTACATGAGGTAAGTAATTGGAGTGTCCCACGTTATCAATCTTGCATCTCTTCATGCCGTCGGCGTTGACGAAGGTCATGACATGCGCGCCATCCTTCGGCGCCGCCATCACGGGCGCGAACTTCAGACACGTTTTGAACCCAAATATAGAGAGCGACGTCATTATGGCCATTGATTGTTCATGGTCTGAAAAATAAATGGTAGGTATTTCGATAGATATTACCACGCGCCCGGCGTAGAAAGAGATTTGAAATTTCGACTGATTCTGATGGGATACGGTGGCGGTGGTCAGAGCGTCGGCACGGTACGCCGAAGATCGTGGGTTAGAATCCCATCCTTATCAGTTGTTTTTTCAAATTTCTTATTAGATGTTAAATATTAAGTATATTTAAATTCTCAAAAAGAAATTCTCAGTAGCAGCACGAAGTCTGGCATTGTGCCCGGTTAATGGCAATAGGCTCGCCCCCTATTACATAGGACTTATAACATAGCCAGCGAAATGTTGTATTAGAACGTAATGATTACACAGGGTTATTTGAAAAAAAAGTCAGTTGTTCCATACATTTTGTTGAGTCATGTGAACATAAATGTATGGAACAGCTAATTTTTTTTTAAGATTTCAGGGTTGGTCCCATAGTAAAAGTTGTTCATAATGATGAGTTTAATGACCCCTTTTAAGGATGCTGGTGTTTTACAAATAACCCTGTATACCTACTCGGTGTAAGTTAGCTTGATTTCCTTCCCGCTCGGCTCTGCCTCTGCCACGCCGCGCTCGGCCGGTATAAAACCACCTTTATACTTAAACTTCACTTACCGAAATGGTCAGGATGTATGTAGAATGGTATCGTCGCATTTGGCCAGAATATATACGGCATAGGTGTGGCTGAAAATAATGATTCGTATAATAAAACTATAAATTTAAAAAAATAATCTTAATAGCCTAATGGTATGACCGTTTGACTTGCAAGTCAGAGGTCTCGGGTTCGAACCCAAGGCGCGCACCTCTGACTTTTTGTAAGTTATGTGTGTTTTATAAATTAATTATCACTGTCCGTGCCTCGGATAGCACGTTAAGCTGTTGGCCCCGGCTGTCAATTGTAGATCTTTGACAGTCGTTAAAGGGAGTCATCATACATACCTTAAAATTATTTTTTTGGTGCGGTAGGTACCTATATAAATACTAAAAACAATGGGAATTAATCTTCTAAGTATTGCGCGCCTCCTAGTGGCAAACAATTAATCTTTTATTCGCATCCGCCATTTTGTTTTATAATTGATTCTGTCTTGCTGGCACATTGACATATTGACGCACACACCATCGACCATTTGTGGCCGGGGGGAGTAAAAAATGTCTTCCACATACAGCACGTCCGAGGACGTATAGTTATGTGGGGCTCGTACCCATTAAAAACGTCTCCCCCTGCGTGTTCCTAGCACTGTATCGGACGAGGCCGGGTACTGCAAGCTCGCGAGCAGCCCCGTCCAGTGCCTGCCAGTAGGCCCGCTCAGTGCTCAACATACCATCCATCAACCATTAATTGTAACTTAACTAGGCTTTACGCGAGCTTCTAGCACTTGTGCTTACGTAGTAACTATTTAGTAATGTGTGCTAGTGCGCACTGCAACTTATACTTCGTCAAGTACAATCGGCAAAGGAGTTTGACAGGTCCGCTAGTTAAGGATGAAGTTTTTTATGGAAACTTGATTGTGGTTCTGTAAAATTGTTTAGTTTTGTATAGGTTTCAGTCATACCTTTACAGAAAATATGGTAAAATTTAATTATATTGATGACATCTTTAAAAAAATACTATATTAACTACCAACCTAACTCTTTTGCCGACTGTACATATGGGCACGCGAAGGAAAGTTTCCCCATCCCTAGCCTAGAGAGTTCAATCTAGAGTTGCCAACTCTATTTCTGGCAAAAATAGTAGATAATTTCGAAATAATTAACCATAAAAATATGGTAGATAGCGAAAAAAAAAAGTTATTACGTTTTAAAATATTTATTTCTTAAATGAATATTTTTTGCCGCTTTGTGCCTTGATTTTTTTTTTTTTAATTTTAAGGGATTCTTGAATTTAAATAGGAGATTTTATGAGTAGCTTTGAACCTTTGCCTAATATATATATTTTTTATAAATACACAGTAGGATACTATATTATATAGTAGGGTTGGGAACCCTAGTCCAATCAGTTACGTAATCGCATTAAAAAAGTTCAAGAAATATAAATAATGTTGTTTTCTTTAAAACATCTAAATAGGTAACTATATCTTACCCATACTATTTTCTTGTTGCGAAGAACATATCGAAACTAAATAATTTAAAAAAAGAATACATTTAAATATTTTCAACATGGCCTCCGTACTAACCAGAGAAAGTCGCGTTCATTGCAATTTGAATTTTATTACTTTTTTTATGGTTGAATGTTATTGGAGCGAATAAAAACATAATTTTTTTAAAAATACATGTTGATGTAGCTATGGTATATTTATCTTGGTACGTGTAGATATAATGGTGTGTTCATGGAGTGATATCGTAGAGATACGAGAGGTGACTGGTAAGCCAGAGGTCTCAGGTTCAAAACTACACGCACCTCTGATTACGGATTTTGTTCGTATTGTAAATTAATTATTTATCACTTGCTCCGTGCCTCGGAAAGCATGTTAAGCCGCTGGCCCCGGCTGTCATGAAGATCTATAACAGTCGACAGGAAGGAGTACTGACTCTGACCTATACATATATACAGTATGGTAACTACGTACAAACGCTCTAAAACGGCACACTCACACAAACATGCGCAACGGCTCGTCCTTGATACTGCGAGTACCGCGACGTTCGCTTAGGAGTCTCGTCGTTACGCAATATTACGCGTGTTTGTGTGAGTGTGGCCGTTTTGAGCGTTTGTACGTAGTTACCATACTGTATGATTATTTTACTGTGGTTCAGACAAGCGATTCTAACCTTAAGAGTGTTGCACCAGCTTTGTCCACGATAGCTCATAAAGGTCAACATAAAATTATAATTTAGTAAATCTTGAGTATATAAGAAAAAAATAGAGCAACCTTATAGAAGTATGAACCGTGAGCACGGGTATGAACAACGCGGCCGCGACACGAGCTCCGTTTGCGATCATACCTCGATCGACTGCGATTCAACTAGGCTCCACGAGCGAAAAAGTTACATTTTAGCTTATATCATGGTTAACTGCTGAGTAAAATTTTGAAAAACGTCTAGAAAACTTAATTTGAAAAAATGACATTTTAACATTTGTATGGCGAGACCTGCTTTCGCTCCGCACAAGGCAATGTGGTTGACGTTATCACTCTATATTTTCTTGAATACTCTATGTAGTAATTAGTAGATTAAAAAACGTTGATGATTAATGATATATTTTATTTATCTATTACATAACATGTTGTTCGTAATAAGTCGACAGCTCTTCTTCCAGTTTATCTTTCTCGCAAACTTCGCGCAGGTGTCGGTTCAGTTTACTTTTACCCTGGAACAAGACAATATTGTTAAAAAAAAACATACAATCGAATTGCGAAACTTCTCTTTTTTGAAGTCGGTTAAAAATGGTCAAAACTCTTATTATAAACTAAGTCTCTGGTTATAAAATAGCCGAAATCGTATGTCTCTAATAAAACAAAGACTCTTGTCTTTCCAAATGAAAAAAATAATAAAGGGGGATCCCCATGCAAGAAATATTTTTGTATTTAAATGGGATCCCCAAACTAGAAACATGTTTTTATTTAAGAGGGATCCCCAAGTAAGAAACATGTTTTTATTTAAGAGGGATCCCCAAGTAAGAAACATGTTTTTATTTTAAGGGGGATCCCCATGCAAAAAACATGTTTTAATTTAATTGGGATCCCCATACTTGAAACATATTGTTTTCATGAGGGAGATCCCCACACAAGAAACATGTTTATTTGAGGGGGATCCCCAAGTAAGAAACATGTTTTTATTTAAGGGGGATCCCCAGATCGAAGATTTTGGGTTCGAATCCCATCCGTATCAGTTGTTTTTTCAAATTTCTTATTAAATAATTATATTACCTTAAAGCTACTTCCACAAATATGACAGACAGCTAGCTTGTGTTGTGTGACGCTGGTGTGCGATCTGATATGTCTGACGAGGGACTTGCGGCTGCTGTAGCGGGCGTCGCACGAGACACAGCGGAACGGCTTGTGTGCCGAGTGCACGGTGGACATGTGGGACGAGAGGGCGCGAGACGTGGGACAGAGGCGGTTACACATCGGACACTCGAACCTGAAACAATAAAGTAAGCTCATTTTGAGAAGGAAGTTCTTTGCCCAGCAGTGGGATAGTAAGGTTTACGTACCTATCACTTTCCCGCGCCGCCACCCCTACTCGTCCCGCGGGTGTCGTAAGAAGCGACAAAGGGAAAGATCCGGAGGATGGGCAGCAGCATCCTTCTGTGTAACAGCAATCCCTACTACTGCGATCGCCAACCCGCTTGCCCAGCGTGGCGATTATGAGCAAATATCTCCAATGAGCGCACAATAGTGGCGCGCATTGGGAGAGGCCTATGTTTAGCTGTGGACTAATACAGGCTGATGATGACTCACGCCCTCTGCTGGTGGTTGGCGGAAGTGCGGAGGTGTGCCAGCAAGCTCTTCCTGGAGGAGTAGCCGCGGCCGCAGCGCGCGCAGTAGTGCTCCGCGCTGTCCGCGGCCGAGTGCTTCTTCTTGTGCTGGGTGAGGGTGTATGGGCTGCTGAACGTCGACGGACACTGATCGCACGAGAACTTTTGGTGGATGTGCTTACTGGGAAAAAAGATAAACCTTCATCATCTGCCTACCCTTTTCCCAATTATGTTGGGGTCGGCTTCCAGTGTTACCGGATGCAGCTGAATACCAGTGTTTACATGGAGCGACTGCCTATCAGACCTCCACAACCCAGATACTGGGTTACACGATACCCCATGGTAAGACTGGTTGTCAGACTTTCGGGCTTCTGACTACCCGTAACGACTGTCAAAGATCTACAATTGACAGCCGGGGCCAACAGCTTAACGTGCTATCCGAGGCACGGAGAGTGATAATTAATTTGTAAAACGCAATAACTTACGAAAAGTCAGAGGTGCGCGCCTTGGGTTCGAACCTGAGACCCGAGACTTGCCAGTCAAACGGTCATACCATTAAGCTATCACAATATATACAGGGTTATTTGTAAAACACCAGCATCCTTAAAAGGGGTCATTAAACTCAACATTATGAACAACTTTTACTATGGGACCAATCCTGAAATCGCAAAAAAAAAATTAGGTGTTCCATACATTTTGTTGAGTCATGTGAACATAAATGTATGGAACAGCTGATTTTTTTTGCGATTTCAAGGTTGGTCCCATAGTAAAAGTTGTTCATAATGATTAGTTTAATGACCCCTTTTAAGGATGCTGGTGTTTTACAAATAACCCTGTATACAATCATATTAAGCGTACACGTTTGCGATGTTTCACATCGTAAACGTGTACGCTGGCCCTAACTGAGTGTTGTAAGCGCGGAGCCTATAATACTCACATCATATGCGTCCTCACGGCGGCCTGGTTGTTGTAGTTCTTGCCGCACACGCTGCACGCGTAGGTTCGATTGCTGGTCTTTGTCAGGTGGAACCTTCTTAAATGCTGTTGAAGACCGCTTACATCTCTGCAATTAAAAAAAAAAAGATTAAGCGATCGCGATTATGTTCAAATGTCTACAAATGCTTGTTGTTATATTTACCCGACTGCGGCGAAACCAAAAAAGGAGGGTTATGCGTTTGATTTTTTTTGTTATAGACTTAGTCCTGTACTCCCCAGAGGGTATACATATATATGTAGAGGGAGGGAGGGTAGGGACAGGTGTGCAGTACACCCACGTTTCGCCAGTTATAAGTCCCATGTAATAGGGGGCGAGCCTTTTGCTATAAACCGGGCATTATTTCAGACTCCGTGCTACTACCATAGTCTAAACATCATATAGTCAGTCGACGCGTTTGATGTTTTCGGAAATACTGACAACGTCTAGACATTCGTCGCGACGTAAAAAGTGTTAGGGTTGACACAGGACTAAAAACAAAAATATGTTTTTATAGTGTTTTTTTTTGTAAGTATGTATAACACGTTATCAAAATTGGAAAACGTAGCCGCCATTTTGAAATTTTTATTTACTGGGCCGATTGCTTTCAAAATCGATATCTGAGAGTCCGCATGGTCTCCGAGTACATAACCGTTGTCAGAATTGGAAAAGGTGGCCGCCATTTTGAACTTTTTATTTACTGGACCGATTGCTTTCAAAATCGATATCTGAGAGTCCGCATGGTCTCCAAGTACAAAGCCACCCCTGGAAACCTAGAAAACGATACCCATATTGATTTTTACTAAAAACTCGCGTCCGCCATCTTTAATCTCAAAATAAATGTCATATTCGTTATCACCGCCCCCGAAAACCTAGAAAACGATACCCATATTGATTTTTACTAAAAACTTGCGTCCGCCATCTTGGATCTCAAAATAAATGTCATATTCGTTATCACCGCCCCCGAAAACCTAGAAAACGATACCCATATATGTTTTTCAAAAACTCGCGTCCGCCATGTTGGATCTCTAAATTAATGTCATAAGTATTCATAATCAACACACCCGTTGAAAAATTGAATCAACATTTAAAATTCAAATAAATAAAATGCGACACCCGCTAATTCCTAGGACCCAACAATTCCATACAAGCTACGGTGCGCCCCCCCCCCTCCGTCCCCCGCTCCACACACCCCGCACGATTGCTCTGTCTAGACGTGTTCGTCGGACTACTGTAGGGAAAGAGAAGACCTCTTTATACTGTGGTATTATACTCACTGAAACACCCGTCCGCACAGATGGCAGGTGGCTTTCGCCCCCTCTGCGCCGCAGCTCCGCGCGTGGCGCGCCAGCTGGCGTGACGTCACTTGGCGGGCGCAGCGCGCGCAGCGGTAGCGCGTGTGGTGCTGCGCAGCGTGTGAGCGCAGCACGCCGCCCGACGCGAAGCGCAGCGCGCACAGCAAGCACACGTGCTCGCCGTTAGACTGCCGACGTCACGACACTCACACTGAAATCGCAAAAAAAAATCAGCTGTTCCATACATTTTGTTGTTAAGCGGACATAAATGTATGGAATAGCTGATTTATTTTTTGCGATTTGGTTGGTCCCATAGTAAAAGTTGTTCATAATGATGAGTTTAATGACCCCGTTTAAGGATGCTGGTGTTTTACAAATAACCCTGTATAGTGTTGTTTATTATTTTTTTTGTTTTATTTTTTAATTATCGTACCCCGGCTCGTAACAATAGATGGTACATACCTCTTCGTGCCTCATCATGTGAGCCTGGTAGGTATCTTTGAACAGGAACCCGAGCGCACAGTTGTAGCACTTAAACTCTGCCTCTACGTACTTCTTACTTCTTCTCTGTGTTTCTAACTCCGACTTCTGCTCTTCTAAAGACAGAACTATCTTCTCGAAGTCTTTCTTCTTTGAATTCTTTGATTTTGTCTTCTTTTTTGAAGTTCCTGTGAGGTTATGAATTTAGATATAAAACACTTCTTGTTATCGTGTGGTTGATAAACAACCTGGTGTTAGAGTTTAAACCCCCCGTAGGCCTCTGACATGGTTTTACACACTGTTTAAAAATCTCTCAGGTGTGCGACGTTTTCCCTCACCGTTTTAGCTGATAATTAATTTATAATACGCACATAACTTACGGGACATGATAGCCTAGTGGTGGTGACCGTTAAATTGACTGGTAAGTCACCATCAGGCACCTCTGACTTTTCGTGAGCTATGTGCGTTTTATAAATTAATTATCACTCTCCTTGCCTCGGATGGCACGTTAAGCTGTTGGCCCCGGCTGTCAATTGTAGATCTTTGACAGTCGTTACGGGTAGTCAGAAGCCCGAAAGTCTGACAACCAGTCTTACCAAGGGGTATCGTGTAACCCAGTATCTGGGTTGTGGAGGTCTGATAGGCAGTCGCTCCATGTAAAACACTGGTATTTAGCTGCATCCGGTAAGAGTGGAAGCCGACCACAACATAGTTGGGAAAAGGCTCATTGGAGGTATGTGCCCATAATCGCCACGCTGGACAAGCGGGTTGGCGATCGCAGTGGCAGATGATTGCTGTTAACAGAAGGATGCCGCTGCCCATCCTCCGGATCTTTCCCTTTGTCGCTTCTTACGACACCCGCGGGACGAGTAGGGGTGGTTCTATAATTCTTCGGTCGGAAACCACACGGCACTACGGGCGGTACAATCGAAATAAAAGTTTGTTTAATATTTTGTAAAAAAATATATATTTCGAAACACATAATAGCTAGCAAACGTCGATCCGTCAATATAATTATTTAATAAGAAAAGAGTTGTCCTGAACTGGTTTTTTATTCGACCAAAATTCTAACCAGCTTGTGTTAAATATATTTGGACTTAAAACTAGTATTTGGACATAAAATATTTAATTTTATATCCCTCCAATTTTGAGAAAATCACTTTCTATTTATCGTACATTTCTGAAGAGATTACGAACGAGCCCTTGTCAATATTAAAATAAATGGAGGGGTATAAAATTATTTTTCCAGCGGTTCCAGGTTACATATTTTTGTGGCTTTCGGCATCAGGTAGTTTCATGCTGGTTAGAATTTTCTCAGAATAAAAAACCAACGTCCATACAAAAAGCGGACAAGTCCTTTGAAAACTAACATGTGCTAACACTGACTGACTGCCTCGTTGGTCTAGTGGTAGCAAGCGCGACTGCTGAGCACGAGGTCCTGGGTTCGATCCCCGGGTCGGGCAAAGTGTTATTGGGTTTTTCCATTAGGAAATTCTCAGTAGCAGCACGGAGTCTGGAATTGTGCCCGGTTAATGGTAATAGGCTCGCCCCCTATTACATGGGACTTATAACATAGCCGGCGAAACGTGGGTGTACTGTACAACTCTGCCTACCCCCTCTGGGGAATAGAGGCGTGAGTCTATAAATAAATAAATAAAAATGTGCTAACATATGCTAACATGTTGCAACATGTAAGAAAAAAATTCACAAAAATATGTCAATCCGTCAGTCGATGGTACATTCTGGTTTTAGAATAGGACCCCAATTCCATCAATCCTTCCTGTGACGTTTGGTACTAGTTGAAGGTTCTATCTCATCACTCGTGAGAACAGCTGGTGTCACAGAGAGATAGCATTCTGCAGACCCATTCAACCAATCGCTGAGCAGCGTTATAAACCTTGCTTTAGATCTTTTCGCCTTTTTCCAGTATCTCGCGAACTTCTTGCAAACAGCTTTGACAAGTCTTAGCAAGTTTTTTAAATCGATGTTTTTAACATCAGGTACATATTGTTGCGAGGCGCGTAAAACATGGCGCATTCTGTCGGTATCAGTGCCGTTTATTGAGCGCCAGATCTCAAATAGGTGCATTACTGAGAAACTGCACTTGTAAGGTAGACCTACAACAAACAAAAACAATTTGTCATAGCTAGTGTGGTTTCCGGCATGAGAATAGAACCACCCCTACTCGTCCCGCGGGTGTCGTAAGAAGCGACAAAGGGAAAGATCCGGAGGATGGGCAGCAGCATCCTTCTGTGTAACAGCAATCATCTTGCTTGCCCAGCGTGGCGATTATGGCCAAATACCTCCAATGAGCGTACAATAGTGGCGCGCAGGAGAGGCCTATGTTCAGCAGTGGACTAATACAGCCTGATGATCAATCATCATGCTACGAAAATGCTACGTTGTAGAGGGTATTTTAGGGACCATTACTGTGATTTTCGGCGACAAGTACAAAAACTATTCAAAAGTTAGTACCTTAAGGATTATTTTCGTGTGCATTTTATACTTGGAATCGTTTGGGAAAGTTGATAAGTTTTGATGAACATAGCTTAACCTTATATTTTTATAATAACTAAATTTATAAAAAATACCTTCGTCAATGGGCTCAAAGTTCATTTTAGAACTACATAATTGATGTAAATACTTTTTTTATTCCATGTGGTGACGTTGCACCCTCGTTACTGGTTGAAAATAATAATTATTACATATCCAAACATGTTACAATATTGTACATACCTTCTACCGAGATGCCGTTGCATTCTGTGCAAGTTGTACGTTTGTGGAATGCGCTACCGGTCTCTATAAGACGTGCGCAAACACTATACGAGTATACATTTAAAAATCTTTTAAAGGATCACTACCTATCCTTATAGTATTATTCAATTCCCTATCCACTTTTCTTTCCCTACCCATCATCTGCCTAGCCTTTTCCCAACTATGTTGGGGTCGGCTTCCAGTCTTACCGGATGCAGCTGAATACCAGTGTTTTACATGGAGCGACTGCCTATCAGACCTCCACAACCCAGATACTGGGTCACACGATACCCCTTGGTAACGTAACGAGTGTCAAAGATCTTCAATTGACAGCTGGGGCCAACAGCTTAACGTGCTATCCGAGGCACGGAGAGTGATACTTAATATATAAAACGCACATAACTTACAAAAAGTCAGAAGTGCGCGCCTTGGGTTCGAACCCGTGACCTTTGACTTGCCAGTCAACGGTCACCACCACTAGGCTATCACGACTCTTTTGTACTTTTCTTTCCCTACCCCCTTTCTAGTATTTTCAAACTCAAACTCAAACATTTATTGCATTACTCAAACATTTATTTGTTTATGTATTGTATGTATGTATATGAATTACAGTTAAGTATTTGAATGTCCAATTAGTTGTTTATGTACACCTCAGACTGCCCCTTGTGTAATTCCAATCCATTCGCGGTTGTCTAGAAGAGATTGCCTTGTTGCAATAAGACCGCCAATTGTACTTTTCTGTATAATTAATATTGCTAATGTTTTATTTTATACTAGCTGCCCCGCGCGACTTCGTACGCGTGATTATTTATCCTACTTCAAGGCTTATTCTACCCCTACCCTACTCTACCCCTTCCGTACTCTACCCCTAACCTACTCTACCCCTACCCTACTTTACCCACTACCCTATCCCTACCCTACCCTACCCCTACCCTACCCTACTCTACCCCTACCCTACTATACCGCTACCCTACCCTACTCTACCCCTTTTTCTCACCTTTAAACCTTCCCTGGATCTCCACAAATAATTCAAGACCAAAATCAGCCAAATCGGTCAAGCCGTTTTCATGCTATGTCGTGACAACGGAAAACGGGTTTCATTTTTATATAATATAGATTGGTGTAGGTACAATAAAGAGGATTTGTTTGTTTGTTTGTTTGTTAGAATTCCATTGAAACTCAATTTTAACGAAAAAAGATTCCCGAAAACACACAGGCGACTTATTGACGCACTGATTTCACTACTAAGGATCAAAAAGTAACTTAAGTTAAAGTTTAAATAACTAAACAAAAGATTTCGTTTGTTTAAAGTTGGTCTGGAAGTGTTTAACAAAATATTACACATCTTTTAAACAAAAAGTGCATTCAAAAATACAATTTGGGGTTAAAGCAATTTTAGGCTACAACTGTTTCGTTAGGTTAGCATAACTTATTTTTTCGCTTAAAATATTTTTTTGTTTACAACTTAACTAACAACAATGCATGGAAACATTACCTTTTATTTTATTTATTTATAGACTCACGCCTGTATTCCCCAGAGGGGGTAGGCAGAGGTGTGCAGTACACCCACGTTTCGCCAGCTATGTTATAAGTCCCATGTAATAGGGGGCGAGCCTATTGCCATTAACCGGGCACAATTCCAGACTCCGTGCTGCTACTGAGAATTTCCTAATGGAAAAACCCAATAACACTTTGCCCGACCCGGGGATCGAACCCAGGACCTCGTGCTCAGCAGTCGCGCTTGCTACCACTAGACCAACGAGGCATTAGCTTTTAGTATAATTTATACCCTTCCCGGGGTTCCATACATTTTGTTGAGTCATGTGAACATAAATGTATGGAACAGTTGATTTTTTTTTGCGATTTCAGGATTGGTCCCATAGTAAAAGTTGTTCATAATGATGAGTCTAATGACCCCTTTTAAGGATGCTGGTGTTTTACAAATAACCCTGTATACAATAAGTAAAACCAAAACCATACCTGATCCCACATTAGATTCTTGATTCGTTTCAAGTACATATTCACTTTTTTCATCATAATTATCACAATCATCATTCTGCCGCTCAATTTTTATTTCCAATTCCGAATGAAGTTCTTTATTGTCAAACGTGTTGTCACTTTCAGTCACAGAATCATTTTTGACATAATTTTCTAATTGCGAATCATTACTGTCATCAAAATCTTTACTTTCTTCATCTTTATTGACATCTATTTCTATTTCCAAATCCGCTTTACCGTTCTCTGTGCCAGTGTCTGGTAAATATTCTTCTACTCGTTCATGGTCATCTTCTAATTTAAAATAATCATTGCTATTAATACTTTGGTCTCTGTTTTCTACGTACACTTGATTGGCACTATTCGGTAAGCAAGTCTCGTCTGTGCAAAGGATAATAGTCTTTATTTCAGTACGGTAAAGGTTTACGGATCCTTTTTCTCTGTAATATTTAAATGTTATTTCTAAATAGCGATTATAATAATGTTCTCCTGACCGAGTTTCGGTCACAGCGGCAAATCTCAACGGAGATTAGCCAACTATGTAGGATATATTATAGTGCACAAGTGTGTGCGCAAACACAGGTGCACTCTCTATTCCCTCACTCTCATAGTCCGATGGGACGGCATTCTGACACGACCGGAGACTGTAATACTAGTACTTGGTAATACTCGTTGTCAGACTTTCGGGCTTCTGACTACCCATAACGACTGTCAAAGATCTACAATGGACAGCCGGGGCCACGGAGGGTAATAATTAATTTATAAAACGCACATAACTTACGAAAAGTCAGAGGTTCGCGCCTTGGGTTCGAACCCGAGACCACTGACTTGCCAGTCTACGGTCACCACCACACCGAGGAACCTAATAATTAAGACCTAATATCTAATTGTATTGATAACATTTTAAGGTTGGAGTAAGGGTAAGTTTTTCTAATTGGTCAGGGGTAACAATATTGAAAAGGTTAGGAACTACTGCCATAGATGTTATATTAAAAAGAAAGAAAGTAACAAGCTTACCTAAACAGTACGGGATATTCTAAACTTCTCTTCAAACAGATAGATCTGAACATCCAGAGCTTGTTCAACATGTGATGGCAAATGTAACATAACTGCGAGTCCGGACATAGCTGAAGATAAGGAAACCATTTATTAGGACAGAGACGGGCACACTTGAACGAGGACAGACGCGTTCTCACTCCTGCGCCGCGACGAGCTTACTCAACCTCAACCTATGTAATCAGATCAGAAATATACAGAAGTTTACCAGCTCCAAGTGTTTTATCTTCCACACACCCAGAACAAAGCTATCGAAGCCTCGACAGGTTTTAAAAATACTAATCAGCTTTTTTCAAGACGAAAATGAAAGTTGGACAGTATCACCCAGATCCGTCTCCCAGATAGGATTGGAAAGAAAGAAAACTGTTTATTATTATGTTTATTTATGCATGAAATGTGTATGTTTATTTATGCATAAAAATCGTGGTGGTGCATTGGTTACGGACCCGCTTTGCAAGCGCGTGGGTGTGGTTTGGAACCCGGCATGTACCAATGTGACTTTTTCAATGTCATATGTACTTTCTTAGTTAATCTAAGACACCACTGACTAACGGTGAAGGAAAACACCGTAAGGAAACCTGGACTTTAATAGTCTGAAATCGCCAACACGCAGTGAGCTAGCGTGGTGATTAATGCTCAATCCTTCTCTTTATGAGAAGAGGCCTTTGCCCTATATTGGGACAGTTACAGGTTGATTTATTATTATATTATTTATGCATTCTTGTTGCTAGGCTGTGAGCAATGTCCTTTTAAATTACTGGCTGGTATAGGCACTGTCATGTCGATTGTCGGTGTTGGTTTTCTTATCGATAAAATAGGTAACAAGATGTAAAAAAAACTATACTTATTTTACTGATATTAATAGGAGTTTATCTACATGTAGTAAAAACAAACAAAGGCTTTGTCCTATGGGTGGTATGGTAACCAGCCACGGCAGAAGCCAAACACCAGAAGCAGCTTGTATTTATAATACACAAAACAAACTATACTAACGTTTATTCCGACGACTTCTCGGTATTTCTCCCGCGTGACTTCATTAGTATCTAAGTCCACTGTGTTGTGACATATAAAACATAGAAATGAAGACATTTTCCTCACGTAGATTCCAAGTTTCGATAAAAGTCTTCATACAAGCTATGCTATGTAAGCAAAACAGAAAATAGCAGCACCCGCAGCTTCATAGCATTCTGCATCTGGAGCTACAGTACACGGCAGTGCGGAGTATTAAAGTATATTATACATTCTAGCGATTCGATTTCAAATCACATTGACAAATTTATTAATTTGTTCTTCAACGAACAAACACAACAAACCCCAAAATACCAAATTTATTTATTTTCCCGATCTGACAAAAGAAATCGTATGTGAACATGACAGATTGTCACTTTGTCAGTGACAACTGACTGACATAATTATGATAGTGAAGAAAGTACCCATTAACTTCCATTCCCTTCTATCCTATTTCTCTCCCAAATTAATCCCACTGCTAACTAAATTTATTAATGAAAATAATATTAAATTATAATAAATACATAATTGCTCCACAAATTTACCACAAAAAGATTTTGAATCGTTGGTCTGCAAGCCCTCATACTGAGTGAAAAAAAAAAGTCCCTATTATTGCCGCCATCACTTGACACTGGCAGAGTTGTTGACAAGAGTCATCTCGAAGGCCAATAATCTAAGAAGAAGAAGAAGAAGTTATTCTGGGCTGGACTTATCCGCTATCGCAATCACACAAATGGCTTGATAACAATAATATGATAATACATAATTATAAAAATAGGATATAACTAAACAGAAAATGTATATCTAGCAGAAATGACTATTATAAAATCATAAGGAACACTACATGCGCGAGTCTAACTCGCACTTGCCCATTATGTTCATAACATTTATAATTATTGTAACATTGTAACAATTCAACGACCTAGTTAAGATTGCTTTAAAAAATAATAGCTTTAAAGCTACACTACATTGACTGAAAAAACCGTTACGTCCGTTACCGTTACGTATTTACTTTTTACCAAACGATACTCGATATGTCGATAGATAGAATTAACATAACAATCTTCAATGACAAAGTTGAGATTACCAATGATACAAATGATATTACCACACGCCCTAGGCGTATATAAAGAGATTTGAAATTTCGACTGATTCTGATGGGATACGGTGGATCAGCGGTTAGAGCGTCGGCACGGTACACCAAAGATCGTGGGTTCGAATCCCATCCATATCAGTTGTTTTGTCAAATTTCATATTAAATATTTAATACAGGGTGACAGGGAAATTCGACCTATTCCTTGAAAGGGGTAATACTAGAGGTCATTTGCAACAAATTAAGTCCAGATAACTAGGGGTCAAAACTGGGTGGTTACCGAGCTGTGACGGTTCTTAGATTTTTTAGAAATTTTGTGACTTTGTCAGAAAAACATTAATTATGATGAAACTACTCCACTCTAAACAATGAATTGATATTTTTCTGAAAGCTGAATAATTAGTGATCATTTTTAAAAAAATGCTTGGCCAAAAAGTACGTAATTTCAGAAATAATAGGCCTTTAGTGGCAATAATTTTTATTTTTTGTATTTTTACCAAAATTCAACGTGAATTTTTGGGAAAAATCTGTATGGCAGTTGGCGTGCAAATTAGTAAAAAAACTAGCTGGTCTCATAAGCTTTCCAAAAAGGTACAAATGTTATTATGCTAACATTTGTGCTAAAACATGTAAAAATTTCACAAAAAAAAAATATTATAATTATAATTTAGGGGATATTAACACTGTACACAAACTATAAGTAGTAATTTTAGCTTAATTTTTTCATCGCTTGTTGTATTTACTTATTTTCGGGAGCGCAGTAAGAAAAAGACCGAGTCAAAGAACCAAGTATTTATTTCATATCTACCCACAATAATTCATATTATAGAATACGAATACCACAATAATAATAAATAAAGAATCGTTCGTGCGCGAACCCGACTCACATTTGCCAGTTTTTTGTAGCGATATCAATTTTGTCGTTGAAGATTGTTTTATTATGTTTGATAAATGCTAAATGTTGACATCTTTCTCGTATCTCATAATATATTTCTACGATTATTATATGCTTTATGCTGCCATGAATATTGTAAGGTAAGAAAAAAAAGATTTCACAATACCTACAACCCATGGCTTACTAAATAAATAACTATTAGACTATTATTAACTATTAGAATTTTAGATCATTTCACTCCGACTTTACGTTCCACAATCATTTTCATCATTCGTTCATGAAGTGCCGCGCGCGATCATGAAGCCAAATAAAAATCAAAAATCATTGATGATTTAGTCATTGTTCCCGTCATCGACTTTTTTTTGTTATATAGTATATATAGCGTAGTAAAAATTGTTCATAACGATGAGTATTAAGACCCCTTTTAAGGATGCTGGTGTTTTACAATAACCCTTTAAAATGTATGAGCGTTGTTTAACACTGTTATACACTGTGTAAACATTTTATAATGAAATGTTAAATTAACATAACAATCTACAACGACAAAGTTGAGATTGCTTTATAAAAATAGAATATAGAATATTTTTACATATTACATATTTGGTTATTTAATTCGAATAATCATTAAGCCTCAACATAAATTTTACCCAGTAATTTCGTTGTAATCAAACGATAGCGCGATCTAATTCGACGCCAACGCCATCTAGTTACTCATTATGTAATTACTGAATGCAAAGGCGGGGAAAATATTAATACTTTATGTAAATGTATTTTATATCATCTCCTTGCAATCATGACCTTGATATATCAAGCTCTAGTGTCTCGTCCATGAGAGGAAGGCTATTATCAATATTTATACCAAACCGAAGTTAATTTGTTATTGGAAAGTAGGTAAGTAATCTGATTTTTTTTTTTTAATATTAATAGGTTTTAAAATTGATTATTATAATTATCGCAGATTAGGAATTAACTGAATTTAAATTTAGATATGTAAGTAATGTTAAGTGTTAAGTTAATGCTGTTGTACCTAGTTATAAATTTAATGTTAAGTAGGGCTTCTTATTGTTACTTTGCCGCTATTAGTGGAAATTTTTAAATGGCTTCTTGTTGTTAATTAGTTACTATAAGTAAAAATTGAGCTGCTAATTTCCCTAAATTATTATTATTTCCTACATTCCATTCATTCCATTCTTCCATTCCATTTCCATAGTAAAACCAGGAACCCTTATAGTTATTATTATTATTTATTATTTATTGAATTAATAAATCATACAATATACATATTATCTATATATATAAAAATAAAACCCGTTTTCCGTTGTCACGACATAGCATGAAAACGGCTTGACCGATTTGGCTGATTTTGGTCTTGAATTATTTGTGGAGATTCAGGGAAGGTTTAAAGGTGAGAAAAAAGGGTAGAGTAGGGTAGGGTAGGGGTAGAGTAGGGTAGGGTAGCGGTATAGTAGGGTAGGGTAGCGGTATAGTAGGGTAGGGGTAGTGTAGGGTAGGGTAGGGGTAGGGTAGGGGTAGGGTAGGGTAGGGTAGGGGTAGTGTAGGGTAGGTTAGGGGTAGGGTAGTGGGTAATGTAGGGTAGGGGTAGAGTAGGGTAGGGGTAGAGTAGGTTAGGGGTAGAATAGGGTAGTGGGTAGAGTAGGGTAGGGGTAGAATAGGCCTTGAAGTAGGATAATCACGCGTACGAAGTCGCGCGGGGCAGCTAGTTTCATATAAAATGATTGACTGCCTCGTTGGTCTAGTGGTATCTAGCAAGCGCGACTGCTGAGCATGAGGTCCTGGGTTCGATCCCCGGGTCGGGCAAAGTGTTATTGAGTTTGTCCTTTAGGAAATTCTCAGTAGCAGCACGGAGTCTGGAATTGTGCCCGATTAATGGCAATAGGCTCGCCCCCTATTACATGGGACTTATAACATAGCTGGCGAAACGTGGGTGTACTGCACACCTCTGCCTACCCACTCTAAGGAATACAGGCGTGAGTCTATAAATAAAATAATTATCTTTTCATTTCGATTTAGTCATTGTTGATTGTTACCGTTATCGATTTTTTTTCATTGTTATTAATTTCATGCATAGCAGTCATTGATAATTATACCTATTTAAAAAATCATCACTCAACCCATTTTATTAAAGAAAGAGCGCTAAATCCAGCTAAATCGTTTTTCCGTTCCAAAGGACCTTGGGTAAAAGTGTCCCCACCCTCCAACAGATTTGAAACATATCTCATTCGAAGCATCATAACATGTTGATATTTTTTTATAATGGCGACAATCTTGAAATGTATGGGGTTCATGAAATAATCGCACTTTTGTGTGCCATTTTTTCAAGCTATTTTTAGCTATTTTATTAGTTCCTCCTAAACGATTTAGCTAGAATTTTTCATACACGTTCAGTTCTGTTAACAATACAATTATATGATTGACATGACCTGATGCTGCACCTAGAATCATCTCCACACATAGGAACTCTTCAACGGTTTATAGCTCGTACACGAAACTTTGCATTGTACCTACGTATTTTTAGATGATTAAACATGATAATCACCATGATCTGATATGCAGCTAGAATCGTCTCCACATGTAAGAACTCTTCGACGGTTAGTAGCTCGTGCACGAAGCTTTGCGCCGCATACCTACGTTTATTTAGCTGATTAAACATGACAGTCACTGACCAGATGCTGCAGCTTGAATCGTCTTTACATGTAAGAATTTTCCAATGGTCAATAGATCGTCCAAAAAAACTTTGCATACGTCATGGTGAATCATCTAAATAAACATAGGAATATGCAAGGTTTTGTGTACGAGCTATTGACCGTTGAGGAGTTCTCAGGTGAGAAGACGATCCTGGCGGTATCGTGGGTTCATGATGGATATCATGTTTAATTAGTAAACATATACTGTGTTTATTGTATTTGCCAAAAACCGTTGAAGAGATCCTACGGATGGACACGATTCTTAGTTCTACATCGGGTCATATAAAAATATAAAATATGCGTAAGCATAATTATGCAAGGCTTCTGTAAGGTATTGATCATTAAGGAGTTTTCTGTGAGAAGAAGATCCTGGTTGCATCATTAGTTTATGATCAATATTAAAGTATTATAAATAAACCGTTTATTGCCCGTGGTACTATTATAGAACTTTAATTATTTTGATCGTACAAGTATGAAAAAATTAACATCGGCAAAAACAAGTGAATATCGGCAAAAACAAGTGAACGCCGAAAAAACTAGTAAACGCCGAAAAAACAAGTGAACGCCGAAAAAACAAGTGAACGCCGAAAAACCAAGTGAACGCCGAAAAAACCAAGTGAACGCCGAAAAACCAACTGAACGCCGAAAAATAAGTGAACGCCGAGAATATAAGTGAACTAGGGCAAAAACAAGTGAATATCGGCAGAAACAAGTTAACGCCGAAAAAAAAAATGGACGCCGTAAAATCTTGTAATTTTCTTAAATACTCGTAAACCCGTAAAATTGCCCTAATTCACTTGTTTTTTCGGCGCTCACTTATTTTTCGAAGTTCACCTGGTTTTTCGGCGTTCACTTGTTTTTGCAGATGTCCACTTATTTTTGCCGATATTTACTTGTTTTTGCCCATGTTCACTTAATTTTTCGGTGTTCACTTGTTTTTTCGGCGTTTACTTGTGTTTTCGGCGTTCACTTGTTTTTTCGGCGTTCATTTGTTTTTTCGACGTTCACTGGTTTTTTCGGCGTTCACTTATTTCTTCGGCATTCCCTTTTTTTTCGGCGTTCACTTGTTTTTTCGGCGTTCAGTTGTTTTTTCGGCATTCACTTGGTTTTTCGGCGTTTACTTGTTTTTGCCGATGTGCACTTGTTTTTGCCTATGTTCATTTATTTTTTCTGCGTTCACTCCTTTTTCGGCGCTTACTTGGTTTTCGGCGTTCATTTTTGTTTTTCAGCGTTCAATTGTTTTTTCCGCGTTTACTTGTTTTTTCGGCGTTCACTTGTTATTTCGGCAATCACTTGGTTTTTCGGCGTTTAGGTACTTGTTTTTGCCGATATGCATTTGTTTTAGCCTATGTTCATTTTTTTTGTCTGCGTTCACTCCTTTTTCGGCGTTTACTTGGTTTTCGGCGTTCATTTGTGTTTTTCGGCGTTCAATTGTTTTTTTGGCATTTACTTGTTATTTTGGCGTTCACTTTTTTTTCGGCAATCACTTGGTTTTTCGGCGTTTACTTCATTTATTTTTTCTACGTTCACTCCTTTTTTGGCGTTTACTTGGTTTTCGGCGTTCATTTGCCTTTTTGGGGGTTCAATTGTTTTTACCAATATTCAGTTGTTTTTGCCCATGTTCACTTATTTATTCAGCGTTCACTTGTTTTTTCGGCGTTCACTTGTTTTTTCGGCTTTCACTTGTTTTTTCGGCATTCACTTGGTTTTTCGGCGTTTACTTGTTTTTGCCGATATGCACTTGTTTTTGCCGATGTTCACTTGTTTTTGGCGTTATTCACTTGTTTTTGCCAATGTTCATTATTTCAGATTTTAAATGATCAAAATAATTAAAGTTCTGTAGCAGCGCAGGCAATAAACGAAGTAAACTTAAGTATTTGCCTACAGAGGTTCGTAAATGTGCTAATAAGCGTTGAAGAAATCCTGCGTGTGAAGACAATTCTTGGTGCAGCATCAGGTCATATGGTGAATATCATGTTTAAACCTAGGTATACGCAAAGTTTCGTGTACGAGCTACTGACCGTTGAGGAGTTCCCTCGTGAGGAGACACACATTGGTTTTTGTAGTTTGAAATAAGCTTTCTTATTTTCTTACATTACTGTTATCCTATTAGTAATATATTTTTGTACAAAAATGTACATAATAACAGATTTTTTATGAAAAATAATCATAAAAGTACCCAAACGTTTTGTCCTGTAAAAAAAAATCTCCATTGATTTCGCTCTTAAAACAGGTGGCTTGCCTTTCTATGGCTCCTAACAAACATGTTGACATATAGCCCGTGACTGTTGGGAGGTGGGGACGGGGTCCATACAAAATCCCCCATGGTCCTTTCCAATGATTTTTAAAGCAGGAAAGGAGTTTTTTTTCGACGCGAGGAAAAAGTTTTGCCATTGTTCTCTTTTGTCTCTGAAAATTACTTACTCTAGGGTTGGTCCATCATAAGTACTGAAAAATGAATTCTTTAATTTCGACGATAAAAATATTTTACTATTGTATTTTCATTGTATTTGTTTATTGTATTTATATTTTTTTTAATAACTAAAGATTTTTAAAAAAAAACAGCAGAAAAGCTCCAAAAATCAGAAAAAAAAAATATTCATATTTTTCCCTCACATTCTTTCTTTCTTATCGTATGGTTGATGAACAACCTGGTGTCATCCCAGGAGGTGTGGTCCCTCACATAATGTTCATGTTCGAGACAATCAAAGTTATTGTAGTTATATATAAACAGCAATGTATTTTTTTTGCCGTGTGGTTTCCAGCCTAAGAATAGTGGTTCTATTCCTAGGCCGGAAACCAAAGGGCAAAACAACCCGCTACTCGTCCCACGGTTGTCGTAAGAAGCGATAGAGGCGTGATAGAGGGAAGAATCTTGGTAAAAAACAGTCTGGAAAAATTGGGGGCGCCACTGGCGCACTTACATATTACAATGTGGTGATATAGAAACTCATTAGAGTTTCTATGGTTTTAAGAATAAAACTAAATTTGTTAATTTCATTATGTCAATACGACTGTAATCTTTTTCATTGTATTTTGCTGATTAAAACCATTTATTCTAAAGGTTTTATCTTATTTATCAATTTAATCAGCAAAATACAATGAAAAAAATTCTATAGATCTGACTTACCAGATCCAATCTTAATAAAAGCAACTTCACCTATGGAAAGATTAAGCATTGACTTTAAAGGTCCTGTACCATCTAATACAATAAATAAGTATATATTGACTGTAATCGATGAATATTCACGTTTTCCGTTTGCATTCCCGTGCGCCGATATGAGTTCTACAACGGTTATAAAACATTTGAATGAGATATTTATGTTGTTTGGCATGCCATCTTACCTTCATTCGGATCAAGGAAGTTCATTCGTATCGGCAGAAGTAAAGAATTTCTTGAATTCACGAGGCATTGCCTCTAGTAGAACCACTCCGTACAATCCAAGAGGAAATGGCCAGGTGGAACGTTTTAATGGAACTTTATGGAAATCAATACAATTGGCTCTACGTTCACGCAATCTGGCAACAGAAAATTGGGAACAAGTTCTGCTTCAAGCTTTACATTCGATACGGTCTTTGCTGTGTACAGCTACTCAATGTACGCCACATGAACGGATGTTTACGCATACTAGGCGATCATCGAATGGAGTCTCTATACCTACTTGGTTGACAGAATCTGAACATGTGCTAATGCGAAAATTTAACCGTAATAATAAATATCAACCAGTCGTTGAGGAAGTGACGATACTTCATGTAAATCCGGATTATTCCTATGTGCGTCTTGCAGATGGTCGAGAAACAACTATCTCTAATCGACACTTAGCACCATTAGGACAGGATAGTGAGATAATCCAGGAAACGCCTGAAGCACTTAATGAGACCCGAGATTCAGTCGAGGGTAATGAAGACTACTTCTACGATTCTCGAAGTATGAACGAAGAAGAGGAACAGCAACAGTTGACCGATCACCTAACAGTAGAAACCGATCACACGGCTACTGAAAATCCAGCTACTGTTCAACGAAGCTCCACTAGAAATCGAAGGCTTCCAGACCGCTACGGAGACTACGTTCTAAACTGAATCGTTCTCTTTTAAGCCTGGAAGAATGTGGTGATATAGAAACTCATTAGAGTTTCTATGGTTTTAAGAATAAAACTAAATTTGTTAATTTCATTATGTCAATACGACTGTAATCTTTTTCATTGTATTTTGCTGATTAAAACCATTTATTCTAAAGGTTTTATCTTATTTATCATACAATAATTCAAAATTATAGTTATTTGCTTACATATTTCTATGACGAGTTTTTTGTCATTAATCATAATCAAATGAATCACGTAAAAGTTATTTTAGTACCTACTCACAAACTTTATTTTTAAGATTTTTATTTTTAGTTCCAGCTGTCACTGCGTCACACTTTTTTTGCCTAGATGTACTTCTAATAAGCGCACAATAGTGGCGTGCATTGGGAGAGGCCTATGTTCAGCAATATATGGAAATTGCTGAATAATTAACATTGCATATTTGCATTCCGATGACACTAATCAATGGAATAATCTGCGAAGATATAATCTACATATTATTTTACATATTCTTTCTACCTCAAGTTATCTACGAAAAGCACGAAAAGTTAAAAATTAAAATTTCTAAAGAACGTCTGTGTCAAACTGACAACTTACTTAAAAATCGACTAAAACAGCAGATTTCTATCGATAAAATAAGAAAAAGTAGGTGCAGCGCAACACGTCACGTCAGAATCAGAAAAAGGATAAATTTTGTGCCTTGAAGCATAGTATTTCATTAAAATTATCATTGTTTCGACACAGTTACAAACAATACGGACGCTGTAATTAGGGCAATAAACTGTGCATTCCCGGTAGAACTGTGTTGTGTAGTGAACGTACGTTTTTTTATGATTTTATCTGTGTTCGAAAACGGTTTTGGTGTCTATCAAATAAGCGGTAGTATTGTATGAATTGGCATAGGACTTTATAATTAGCTGTTTGCGTCGTCTATTACATTGTGCGTGCGACAATTGCCGAACGTTTAACTCTCGAAATTGTAATTTATTAGCCAATCGAGTCCAGAAATGTGTGGTGCCGGATTCAAAGCGATAATTTCGCGTTCAAAATATATTTGATGACCAGCCCCTGGGATATCAGTGATATTCACTGTAAGTATTCTATTTTTGAATATTAGCATCTGTTTTATTTGTTCTTTAGTGATTTAGTAAAATTGTATTACAAGGTTTTTTTAATTTAATTATGTGAATTGTATTTTTAGGTCACATAGTCCACAGTCACAGATAATGTAATAAGATTCCAATAAGACGTTGTTTACCATGTCTTCGACGGATTTGCGTATACGTTTAGCATAATAATGCTATTATTATTTGTTTTTTTCAATGTTAAATGTAGTTTGATTGATGTGGAAAATTAGATTTACTTTACTCCTTTTTGTACCAAATTAGTTTCAGCATGTTTTTGTCAATAAGTTTAAATTAACATTCTGTAGTAATCAAGAGGAATTGCTCAGGAAGAAATGTCTGTTTTCAGACAGGAAAAAAAATTGTGAAAATTATTCTATCTAATATGTTTAACCTCAAACATTTCTCTGATTTCCCTAAATATCTATTACTTTTCTTAGACTTAATAGTTCCTGAGTACCCTGGTGTCAGGGAGTACCTTACCTTAAAAGTCTAGATTTTGGTAAACCTTTTGGTGTCAGTCTGACCTTTTTATCTCATTTTTTATTTCCAGTCTAAGGTTGGAAATAATCTTGGTATATCTCGTTTAAGAAAAACCCTAAAACAACACTGACCAAAAATTATAAAAAAAAATTAAGGTTTTTAAAATAAGAGATTGCTAACCAAAGAGATTTTTACCTTTTATGTGTTAATCTTGTATAGAAAATGAAAATTTTTGTGCCCCACAACACTATTTTTATTTTTTTTATTTTATAGACTCACGCCTATATTCCCCAGAGGGGGTAGGCAGAGGTGTGCAGTACACCCACGTTTCGCCAGCTATATTATAAGTCCCATGTAATAGGGGGCGAGCCTATTGCCATTAACCGGGCACAATTCCAGACTCCGTGCTGCTACTGAGAATTTCCTAATGGAAAAACCCAATAACACTTTGCCCGACCCGGGGATCGAACCCAGGACCTCGTGCTCAGCAGTCGCGCTTGCTACCACTAGACCAACGAGGCAGTCTATTTATCTATTCAAATAAAGGTATGGCATGTGGGGCAGAAGATTTGCACTCAAGCAGTCCCATCTACCTACATAGCCTGAATCAGTCCACAGCTGGACATAGGCCTGTTCTCAAAAGCATCACTTATTTTTGCGCTCATTAGAAGGTGTTTGCCCTTAACACTTTGACTGCCAGACAGCAGACACAATGCAAATTCTATTGTTTGTCGGACACCATGTGTCCGTCATGGCGTTTAAACTGCTAATTGCCACTGGCCAAGCGGGTTGGTTTCACAGTAGGATGCTGCTGCCCATCCTCTGGATCTCTCCCTTTGTCGCTTTTTACGACACCCGCGGGATGAGTAGGGGTGTCCTATTTTTAGGCTGGAAACCACACGGCACTCAAGCAGTAAGCAATTAAAATTGCTTTTGGTATAACCAAGTTGTATTTTTAAATGCACTTCATAAGATCAAATTAATGATTAGGATGAGGAAGAAATCTTTTATTATTATTTTACATAAAGATAATTTTTCCTCATCTTCTAAATTTTTGTCAATAGAAAAAAATTATTGCTTTATGAACTCTCAACCTATTAGGTAAAGCTCCCAGTCTCGTCCCAGAGTCGTGATAGCCTAGTGGTGGTGACCGTTGACTGGCAAGTCAGTGGTCTCGGGTTCAAACCCAAGGCTCGCACCTCTGACTTTTCGTATGTTATGTGCGTTTTACAAATTAATTATCACTCTCCGTGCCTCGGATAGCACGTTAAGCTGTTGGCCCCGGCTGTCAATTGTAGATATTTGATAGACGTTACGGGTGAAGCCCGAAAGTCTGACAACCAGTCTTACCAAGGGGTATCGTGTAACCCAGTATCTGGGTTGTGGAGGTCTGATAGGTAGTCGCTCCATGTAAAACACTGGTATTCAGCTGCATCCGGTAACACTGGAAGCAGACCCCAACATTGTTGGGAAAAGGCTAGGCAGATGATGGAGATGAACTCTCAATCTATTAGGTAAAGCTCCCAGTCTCTTTGTCACTAAGCTATTCGTAACCTCACCTGTTATCGAAATTCTCTTCTTCATTCAACCATCTCAGATGGTAGTTTCGCCCACCCCTTGTACGGAGTAAGTTATGGAAATCAGTAAAATAATACCGCTGTTTTCTGAAAACATTACGAAAGCATTTGATCTAGAAACAAGATTGAGTTAACACATTGAACTAAATTAGTGTACAGTTAGCAACGCCTAGGTACTGTTTATTGGATCAGTACGTACTTGACCTGTTTGCATGAACTGCAATTAGTGGTGTCCGTATGCTTACAATTTTGTTGTACATTTTACAACAATGTTGTGGAGGTTCAAACGGATCCACTCTGAAAGCACGTAGGGGTGGGTTAAAACCTGGCATGTACTAATGTGACTTTTTCAATGTCACATGTACTTTTTTAGACAATCTAAGACACCACTGACGCATGACGGAACGGTAAAGAAAAACATCGTGAGGAAACCTGGGCTTAATAGTGTCAAACTGTTAACACATAGTGAGCTAGTGTAGTGATTGATGCTTGATCCTTTTCTGTAGAGAAAAGGCCTTTACCTATGCCCAGCTGTGGGCTAATTACACGCTGATTTATTTAATATATCTATTTTAATACAATTTTGCACTCTCAATACGTAAATTAAAAAAATTTCATTGACATGAATCACAAAATTACATAAGTTATAAATTAGGTATGTGTTTGAGCGTTCAGTTTTAAAGTTACAGGGATTAAAAGCAGTCAGTTACAGCCAATGTATAGGTACCTAAATACCGAGTATTTATTTTTATTCTTGTGGTTTTGGTATGAGGTTATTGTACCCCAAAACATACCGTTTAATAAAATATAGAATTTTCCTTATATTTATATTCGGTAAAAGACTTGTCTATTCCATAAATTTTAGATGCTTATAATTTTTTTTTATTTGATATATCTAATGAAAACAGAAATATTATGCCCATGTTAAAATCGATTAAGTACATTTTGAGTTTATCCATTACAAACAAACATTCAAATAATATAGGTATTTAATATATTTTTTTTTTTATATAAAACGGTTCCGTCATCAAAACTGTGTACCAAATATCAAATCAATCTGTCAACAGGAAGGGGGTGAAATATCTATTACTAAATTTGAACCAAATAATAAACAGATCAAGCTAAATAAAATCGTTTAAAAATCAAATCTTTTCTCTAAGTATAAAATATTAAGTAGAGCTATTGGTATATTGGCGGGGGAGTCGAACCCTCTTTGACTTTTCGTAAGTTATGTGCGTTTTATAAATTAATTATCACTTACTCCGTGCCTCGGAAAGCACATAAGGCCGTTGGCCCTGCGCCTGATCTCTCTCCGGTCGTGTCG
The DNA here is from genome assembly GCA_936450705.2 of Protodeltote pygarga. Classification (NCBI taxonomy): domain Eukaryota; kingdom Metazoa; phylum Arthropoda; class Insecta; order Lepidoptera; family Noctuidae; genus Protodeltote; species Protodeltote pygarga. Next base: position 6,606,680 of record OW388278.2, read on the forward strand.
GAAATAGAAAGTGCACCTGTGTTTTCGCACACACTATTTGTGCACGATAATATATCGTGCATAGGCTGTAGTAGGCTGAGATTGGGCCGCTGTGACCGAAATTCGGTCAGGAGGATATTATAATTAACAAATTTATTGAAAATCTTGCAAGAGACGAAAATCTCCAAAATCAAAATCAAAATCAAAATATTTTTATTCATGTAGACCAGTTTTAGGCACTTATGAATAGTCATAATTCTAATATATTATAGGAGTGACTCTAGTTGCCAATTCCAACTTCTAGTTCCAATTTGTAGTAGTCGGTACAGTTAGTTGGCGAGGTGGGTCGCTACACTCGCTACTCGCTAGCTAGTTGATAAGATTAGTTGACAAATATCGTGTGTCAAGGACGTAGCTGCCTACATGTATTGTTAAAGCGCAGACACTCGATAATCTGCTGTATCGCTCGCACATTGAACATATACAAATCAATGAAGGTATGTTATGGAAAATCGAAATAAATCAAGTTAAGGAAACAACATTACAAAGTATTTTTGTGAATTTTTGACATGTTTTAGCACATGTTAGCTTATTAAATATAATTCGGTATTTAATAAGAAATTTGAAAAAACAACCATATTATTACCACACGCCCTAGGCATAAAAAGAAATTTGAAATTTCGACTGACTCTTATGGGATACGGTGGCTCAGCGGTTAGAGCGTCGGCACGCTACGCCGGAGATCGTGGGTCCGAATCCCATCCGTATCAGTTGTTTTTTCAAATTTCTTATTAAATACATTACAAAGTTTTAAAGAAAAAAAATCAGTTTTATCGGAACAAGTTTTCATACATATAAATTCATTTGAAGCTATTGTGACGTATGAAAACATATTTTCGATCAAACTAGTGATGCAAGAAACTCAGGCGTAAGTCGTTAAGACAAGACTAGACTCATTTTTGAAGACTCACTAAACTAAAACTCCAGTCTAATTGCTAAGCACAACACTAGTAATGTCGTATGCAGAAACATCGATAAACATTACTGCCCACCCTGCTCTCTATCTCGTTAGTTAGAAAACTGTTCAAAATATTTATTGTAACACACTGACTATAATATTGTGTAAAGTTCTTTGTAAAATTGCCAGATGTGGACAAAGTAAACATAGGTACATGTTCGATATCGAAAACATGGCTGTTAAAGTTTTTCTGTTCAGAGCTAAAACAAAGAATCTATAATATACCTACATAATAAGTATTAATAACACTGATAGCAGGTATGACCGTCGACTGACAAGTCAAAGGTGTCGAGTCGATCCTAAGGCACACACCTCTGACTTTTTGTAAGTTATGTGCGTTTTATAAATTAATTATCACTCTCCGTGCCTCGGATAGCACGTTAAGCTGTTGGCCCCGGCTGTCAATTGTAGATTTTTGACAGTCGTTACGGGTAATCAGAAGCGCGAAAGTCTGACAACCAGTCTTACCAAGGGGTATCGTGTAACCCAGTATCTGGGTTGGTCATAAACTGTACATCATTAATTTTTTGCTCTTAATTAGTTATTTAATTTTAAATAAAAATCAGCAAGTTTCATAGCTTTTAATGATATACAATATAGCATAAGTGTATCTACCTGCCGGAGAAGTGTTATATTTCACATACAAGCACACTAATTGTCTCATTTACAATGGAAAGTATCCAACACACTCTGAGCGACATGACGGAGCTCTTCCAAAGCAAAATGTCAGCTTTCGAGGCAGAGTTACAGAAGACTTCGAGTACACCATCTAGTACATCCGGGTTGGCAGCGGACTTTGCAGCATTTCGCACCTTTATTATGCAAGCACTGAGTTCCCTGCAGAAGCAGATCGAGGTGCTTGCACATAATATGGACTCGATTGAGATGAGAGGGCGCCGAAGGATTCTGCTGTTGCATGGAGTCGCCGAGTCGAAGAGCGAGGATACTGCTACTGTGGTGGCAGATGTCATCAAGTCCCGGCTTCAAATGGGTGACTTTAGGGCATCTGATGTCAAACGATGTCACCGGATGGGGCAGCCTTCATCACCACAGAAACCACGTCCAATTTTGTTTAAGCTGGTTGATGTTGAGGTGCGGGACAAAATTTGGTTCTCCAAAACCAAATTGAAGGGTACTGGAGTGACTGTATCAGAGTTTCTGACAAAGGGGCGGCACGACATCTTCATTGCAGCGCGGGAGAAGTTCGGAGTGAGCAAATGCTGGACCAAGGCAGGCACCATCTATGTTCTTGGACCCGATAACTCGCGGCATCGTGTTACTTCGTTCAACGATTTGAACGAGATTGGCCGGCAAGAAACTACATCACAGGTTGCTGTTGCTGCTGCTAGTTCTCCTGCGAAGGCGAGCACCGTTAGATCAAAGCGTACTGTGAGCAAGAAGTAATGTTTTAAAGTTGCGCAAGTACTTCACTGTTACCTTTATTTTCTTTTGTTCGGGTAGCACTTTTTATTTGGTACAGACTTCATTTGCATGCAAATATTTACCCTCTACTACTGTAATACTTCTCTCATTTGAAAATCTACCCGTAAATTAACTTCTTTACCACTTAAATTTTATACAAAACAATTCGTTCTGTCACTGTGTCTACTTTAAGGTACTGTCTAACTGTCTAGTTAGAAATGACAATGTCAATGTCATTGTCATTGTCAATGTACATAAAATGCCTTGGATGTAGTATGTTGCACTGGATAGTTAAATCACAGATTATTAATATTATCGACTCTTTGTTTGTAAGTGATGTTTTTAGGTTACAGTTTGGCAGAAAAGTCTGTAATGGTTGGGGGCGCCACTGGCGTAATTCTTATAAAGTTGTTTGGTGGTTATAATAATTATTATTTTTTTAAATTCTAACTGTCACCGCCTCAGACTCGATTTTTTTTTTTTTTTTTTTTGCCAAGCTGAACTCTTGAAGTTGTTTTATAGAATTAGTGTAGTTTTGTAATAATTATGTTCTGTGATGTTTAGATAACACAACCGGCAGGTGGGAAATATTTTGGTATATCTTACTTGCTAATTTATTTATTAAATTAAGTATAACATTCTTATTTATATATTTTATTTATTCATATTTTATTATATCATATACATTTATTGTGTACAATGGGTAGTTCGCATGAAAATAGTGACGATGAAACCTTTTACTCTCTGAGTAGTGATAGTTTTGCTAGTGTACCATCACTGTCTGAGACATTGACCTCAGTATTCTTTGACTTTTCCAGGAACTTTAATGTTGTTCACATCAATGCCCAGAGCATTCCGGCCCATTTCACTGACATGCTGGCTTCGTTTGACTGTACGAGTATACACGCTATTCTCATTTCCGAGTCTTGGCTCAAACCTTGCCTTTCCTCTATCTCCTATTCTCTGCCAGGCTTCCAGCTCATCAGAAACGACCGAACAGTTGGTGGTGGCGGTGGGGTTGCTATTTATCTCAGAAGTCACATTAATTTTTCTATTGTAAGTATGTCAGCGCAGCCGCCGCCAACGGATGCTGGCGAGCACCTTTTCCTTGAACTTGATCTTCATCACTCTAAAATATTACTTGGTGTCTATTACTCTCCTTCTTTACGAATAAATTACTTCTCTTCTTTAGAAGTTATCTTAGAAAATCTAGTGCCCTCGTACAGTCATACTATAGTCATGGGCGACTTCAACACCTGCCTCCTCAAAAATGACTCTCGCTCTTCATCTCTTTACTCTGTCTTACATTCCAACATGCTTTCTGTACTTCCACTCGGTGCTACGCACCATTTTCCAAACTCTATTCCTTCTCTTCTTGACCTCATTTTCGTTTCTTCTTTGGACCATGTCGACAAACATGGCCAATGTTCAGCTGACTCTTTTTCCTATCACGATTTACTTTTTCTCTCTTACAAAATACGTACTCCAAAGGCAAGACCAAAAATCATTAAGCAACGTAGTTTCCGTGGCATGAATGTTGAAAATCTGCGTAGGGACGCTAACAGCATTGACTGGGCTACTTTATTCAACTCAACATCTATTGATGATCAAGTCTACATATTTAATAGTACTCTAAACCGACTTTATGATGTACATGCTCCCATCCGTACTATGAGGGTGAAGCATCTTCCGTCACCTTGGCTTACGGAAGAAATAAAAAATCTTCTTGTAAAAAAAGCAACGGCTAAGTCCAAATACAAACGCCGGCCAACTTCTTACAACTTGGACAAGTACGTTGCTATTCGAAATCACTGCAGTAAGGTGTGTAGGAATGCACAACGCCGACACATTCACAACTCCGTAGCAAACGATGATCCAGCACAGGTCTGGAAATTCCTACGGACTCTGGGGATTGGAAAACCGCGACAAAATAGTTTACCTACAAATTTAAACTTAGATCTTCTTAACCAACATTTCAGTGCTTCGTCTCAATTTGAAGGGACTTTAAAAAACCAAACACTCAAGAAACTCACATCGGTTCCAATCCCAGATCAGCAACCATTCGTCTTTAGCCAAGTCACCGCTTGTGGTGTTAAGAAGAGTATCTTATCTGTTACGTCCAATGCAGTCGGAAGCGACTGCATCAGCCGTAATATGATCCTTCCTATCCTTGATGAAATCCTCCCCGCAATTTGTCACATCCTTAATTTCTCCTTATCTAACAGTGTCTTCCCATCAGCGTGGAGAGAGGCACAAGTAATCCCATTACCCAAAAAAACAAATCCTTCCTCATTCTCCGATTATCGCCCCATCTCCATACTCCCATTCCTATCTAAAGTACTGGAACGCCTTATCTACTACCAACTCAATACTTTCCTCTCCAAAAATAATCTCCTCAATCCCCTCCAATCCGGCTTTCGTTCCGGTCATAGTACCACAACAGCCTTGGTTCATATTACGGATGATATTAGGTCGGGAATGGAGAACGGCAAGTTAACAGTTCTCGCATTGCTGGATTTCAGCAATGCCTTCAACACTGTTGATTTTGATGTTCTGTTAGCTATGCTTCGCTCACTTAACATATCTCCAACGACGATTGGCTGGTTTCGTACTTACCTGTTTGGCCGCCGGCAGCGGATACAAATTGAACATGGTGTTTCCTCTTGGTGTGATTTATCCGCTGGCGTGCCTCAGGGCGGCGTGCTATCTCCGTTACTCTTCTCGATATTTATTAATTCTATTTCCAGTCATATTTCCTCGTCTTACCACCTCTACGCAGATGATTTACAAATTTACAATCAAGCTCCTTTTGAAAAATTGACGGAGGGTGTTCTTACTCTCAACAGCGATCTGGAGCGCATATGCGCGTGGAGCAAGGCGCATGGACTGAAAGTCAATCCAAGTAAGACCCAGGTGATAGTTGTTGGTAGCTCCAGAATGATCTCTAAGATTGATTGGTCACTACTTCCACAGGTTACTTGCGATGGTATTAACGTTCCTTTTAGTGACAATGTCAAGAATCTGGGGATTTACATTGACAAAACCTTATCTTGGAGCACTCAGTTGCAGGAGATTAGTCGGAAGATTTTTGCATCACTGGGGTCCTTACGTAGATTAAGAAACTTTCTGCCTATTTCCACTAAGACTGCGCTTGCCCAATCCCTACTTCTTCCAATCCTAGACTATGCCGATGCCAGTTATGTCAATATTACCGAAGACCAATTAAACAAACTTGAGCGACTTCAGAATGTTTGCATTAAATTCGTATTTGGTTTACGCAAATTCGATCACGTATCTGAATTTCGAACACTGCTCAAATGGTTGCCCATCCGCCGTCGCCGTAATGCTCACATACTATCTCTTCTTTATAGTATACTGTTTATTCCAACTACTCCACAGTATCTTAAAGAGCGCTTCGAGTTCTTGCATGAGACACATTCAAGCAGGGGCGTGCACAGACATTTTCAACAGGGTAGGCAGGCATAGGTAACTACATGATACAAAAACTTACTTTCATTGGGACAAATACCACTTTTTATGGTATAATACCTACTACCACTACGTCGCGTCGGCGTTGTACCCTTTAAATATAGTTGTGTAAGTAGGTACGTGCGCGCATATTTCCAGGCCGAAAACACACACAAACATCAGCGCATCATCTTACTGTACTATTGTACTGTAAAGTGTATTTCATTAATAAAGACATACCTGAGCAGATAGTTATAGTCTTCATAGAAAAATAAGGATATTGATTGCATAAACATATAACAATGATACAACAAATACCTACTGCGTGCGGCGTGACTCGCGCGCGGCATTGACCAACCAAAAAATAATACAACAATAAAACTCCACCACTTATCTTCGTTCTGTACACTGTATGTTGTTTATAAATACTTTATCTAAGTCAACTATGTTGATCGAATTGACTTACCAATATTAACTTTTCTATAGTTTGGTTTTTAACGCAATTTAACAAACGACAAACACAAAAACACTGTAGATTTTAACCTCTGCAAACAAACAGCCAGCACTCCTCTCAGTATTTTGATATAATTTATTATTATCCATATATAAAGGTAAGTTAGCAGACTAATCAAGTAATTTAAAATCAATGAAAATTATAATAGATAAAACTTCAATTGAAAACTTTTGACATTACGCATTGTAAACAGCTGGTGTCACAGAAGCGATGTGATTGGTTCTCCGCGCACGAACTTGAAGTAATTCAACCAATCACATGTCAGTGTGGATACATCCAGCATGACATGTGATTGGTTGAATTGGTAGAAAGATCCACGTGACTTACTGCGCGCATGCGCGTTATAGGATTTGGTCTATGAGACGATAGGCAAAAGAAGTTGTGCCGGACTTGCAAGTAGCAACGTTTCTTTGAAGGCGACCAGCGCGGGATTCGGTGTTTACGTGCATAATGTGCCAACAGATGGCGTTAGGGTTGCGAATTGAGCGTTATAATTGTGTAATTCTGTGTAATTATATTGCGATTTTAACAATTAGATACATTAAATAGAATATATTATAATAATATTAATTAGAATTTTATCAGGGTAGGCAGTGCCTTTTTGCCTATATGAAGTGCACGCCCCTGCATTCAAGGTTCCTGAGATCGTCAGAGAATCTGAAACTTAAAACGCCAATGCATTTCACAACGTTCTTGGATAAATCTTTTATTGTCCAGGCCGTTCGTTTGTGGAATGCTTTACCGTTACCAATTAGACGTGCGCAATCCTTGCACACATTTAAAGGACTCGTAAGGGAGCACTACTTATCATTGTAGCAAACATAATTTCCTTATAGATTTACTTTCCGTATCCCCATCACTGTCCCATTAATATTATATATATATATATATTGTATTTATTATTTGTATAAATAATGTAGTTTATTTATGTGTATTAAATTGTGTGTAAGTATATAATATCTTATATAATTATGTATTAGTTCATAAGTTAAATAAATAATTTTATGCGCACCACAGACGGCCCCTTGTGATTTCTACACACTCCAGTCCATTCAAGGTTGTCTGGAAGAGATCGCCATGCTGCGATAAGACCGCCAATTGTACTCTTCTCTATTTTTTTAATGTATATTTTAAATGTATTTTTTTGGTGTGCAATAAAGAGGATTTGTATTGTATTGTATTGTATTGTGGAGGTCTGATAGGCAGTCGCTCCATGTAAAACACTGGTATTCAGCTACATCTGGTAAGACTGGAAGCAGACCCCAACATAGTTGGGAAAAGGCTAGGCAAATGATGAATAAGTATTAATAGCACTGAGCCTAGTGGTATGACCGTCGACTGACAAGTCAAAGGTCTCGACTCGATCCCAAGTAGGGAATGCAAAACCGGACCGATTTGAAAACCGGCTTTTTTTCTCGGTTTCGGAAGAAAACCCGGTTATTCAGTTTAAGACCCGGTTTATTTGCTAAAACTGTGTGAATTAAATTATGTGGAGATTTGACTTGTTTTTTTTTTTTTGTGTTTAATGAATTCCATTTTTAACTGTAAATAATGAAAGGACTTGTCCGCTTTTCGTATGGACGTTGGTTTTTTATTCTGAGAAAATTCTAACCTGCATGAAACTACCTGATGCTCCGAGCCACAAAAATATGTAACCTGGAAGTTGGAACCGCTGAAAAAATAATTTTACACCCCTCCATTTATTTTAATATTTAGAAGGGCCTATTCGTAATCTCTTCAGAAATGTACTATAAATAGAAAGTGATTTTCTCAAAATTGGAGGGATATAAAATGAAATATTTTATGTCAAAATACTAGTTTTAAGAGCCTCTATCCAAATATATTTACCACATGCTGGTTAGAATTTTGGTCGAATAAAAAACCAATTCAGGACAACTCTTTTCTTACATAAAGTAAAGCAATAAATAAAAATTGACGATATAAATATATATTTTATGAGCCAAGTGATTAATTAAGACATTATCATATTAACTTAATATAAGTATTTTTTAAATGTCCGGGTATAATGAATGTGTAATGTTCTATTAATCACTTGGTCCATACTCCATACATAACACATACAAATATACCCTATAAAATATTAATGTCCGTAAGTAATTTTAAAATAACGTTCAAAACAAACATTTGCTAATGAAAGCTTAATACTGGATTAGAATTACTTAAGGTTTTTCGAAAAAAAATGTATACTTACAAGTTCGACATTAAATAATAGCGAAAGGTTTTAAAAGTTTCCTTAATTTACAAGCTAAAACTATGATGTTCTATTGTTGTCAATTAATATAATATAAAACTAACTTTAACTGTACTTAAAACAAAAAACTATAACAAAATATTAGCATCACAGGTAATAAAGTACCTATTATAGCAATATTTTTAGTAAATCTGTACAATTTTTTGGATTAACTATAAATTTATCGTGTTACATCATGACAATATTCACTGTAGAAATAAAACAATAACAATAATGCATATTTTACTTACTTACACAAAGCGCGTTTAGTGCGTTTAAGTGTTGTCAGAGCAATGAAGTCGAAAAAACCGAAAACTCGAAAACACCGATTTTGTAACTAAAAAAACCGAGTTTAATTTGTTCTTTAAAATAATCGAAAAGCCGGTTTTTTCGGTTTCGGTGAAACCGGTTTGCATTCCCTAATCCCAAGGCTCGCACCTCTGACTTTTTGTAAGTTATGTGCGTTTTATAAATTAACTAGCGCCCCGCCCCGGCTTCGCACGAGTGCAATATACATATAAACCTTCCTCTTCAATCACTCTATCTATTAAAAAAAACCGCATCAAAATCCGTTGCGTAGTTTTAAAGATTTAAGCATACATAGGGATATAGGAAGAGAAAGCGACTTTGTTTTATACTATGTAGTGATTATCAGTTGCTTAAAACGGAGATTTTTCAATGGTGTGTAAAGCCATGTCAGAGGCCTATGGGCGGTTTAAACTCTGACACCAGGTTGTTCATCAACCACACGATGAAGAACATTTAATAAGGTTGTTTTATAGTGGCCTGAAATTGATAAGAATCGTTCAAATAATCTCTGAACATTAGTTTGTTTGTTTTACATTCGATAAACATCTCCTTGTTAAACAAAACTACTTACTATTATAGTTAGATATCTGCCTATGGTGGTGACCGTTGACTGGCAAGTCAGAGGTCTCGGGTTCGAACCCAAGGCGCGCACACCTCTGACTTTTCGTAAGTTATGTGCGTTTTATAAATTAATTATCACTCCGTGTCTCGGATAGCACGTTAAGCTTACAGTGTGTAAGCTTAGTCTGTGTATGTATGTATGGGTGTGTGTCAGTGTGTAAGTTAAAGTGTGAGTGTGGCCGTTTTGAGCGGTTGTACGTAGTTACCATACTGTATGATTATTATACTGTGGTAAAACCATTTAAAAAGAAGGAGATTCGTATTTGTATTTCATTGTTTGTTGTATATCAAAAGGTCCGATGACGACATACTCTTGCTTTCTTTAGTTCGTAGAAGGTAGCAGTGCATTGTTTTTTTTAATATCGACTCAGCAGCACTGACGTCAAAGTCAGCAGTTTATATTTGAGTCAGCATCCATACACCGCTAGCCGCGAGTCGCGATCGCTCTTTCTTGTTCAATAAAATGTTTATTAGGTATTTGCTTAACAAATATGTGCTCAAGGCCGCGCCTAGGTCGCCGCTAGTCTGCGCTATGAAAACTAGTGATGGGAACCGGACGAATGTTCGGAGTTCGGTGTTGAATATTTAGTTAGGTACTAGGCTTGAAGTTGGACCAAACCTAACTTCGAAGCAGTAGTAGCCTAGTAATGTCCTCTTGAGTAAAGAATATGAGACCCACTCGCACTTTTGACTTTTCGGATTCATGTGCGCTTTAGGAATTAATAATCAGTTGCTAAAACAGTGAAGGAAAATATCGCGAGGAAACCAGCACACCTGAGAGATTTTTCAATGGTGTGTAATGCCATGTCAGAGGCCTCCGCGGTTTAAACTCTGACGCCAGCTTGTTCATCAACCAAACGATAAAAATAGGTTTTTTTTTTTTTATTTAGAAGCTGCTTATATGTACAATAGACAATATCCCTGTATCATTTTAAATACAGCTTGCTAGTTAGTGATAGAAGTGCTAGGTAATGATAAGATACGAGATGATTGATCAGGTTCCTAAGCCGATAGATTAAATGTAGTTGAGAAACATTCCGATAGAACTGTACTACCTACCTAAAGTTCTATATTTTTTTAGAAAAGGAATAATCGACATTTCTTTTATAAAATAGTTTAGATAATATTAGTTTTTAAGTCGAGTTAGCTTAGAGTTACTCGTAGTTTAGAGTCGTGATAGCTTAGTGGTGGTGACCGTTGACTGGCAAGTCAGAGGTCTCGGGTTCGAACCCAAGGCACCTCTGACTTTTCGTAAGTTATGTGCGTTTTATAAATTAATTATCACTCTCCGTGCCTCGGATAGTACGTTAAGCTGTTGGCCCCGGCTGTCAATTGTAGATCTTTGACAGTTGTTACGGGTAGTCAGAAGCCCGAAAGTCTGACAACCAGTCTTACCAAGGGGTATCGTGTAACCCAGTATCTGGGTTGTGGAGGTCTGATAGGCAGTCGCTCCATGTAAAACACGTAAAACACTGGTATTCAGCTGCATCCGGTAAGACTGGAAGCCGACCCCAACATAGTTGGGAAAAGGCTAGGCAGATGATGATGATGAATATTAGTTTTTAAGTCGAGACCGCTGAAACTATCCTATCCTACATATTTATCATATTAATACGTGAAGCTTTTTCTTATAGTATGGTTTATGAACAACCTGGTGTCAGAGTTTAAACCGCCCGTAGGCCTCTGACACGGCTTTAAGCATACATACATAGCCTGTACCAGTCCACTGCTGGACGTAGGCCTATTCTCATTACTTTATTGCGCTCATTAGGTGTTTGCCTTTAATAGCCACGTGCAGTGGGTTGGCAATCAGTAGCAGATGATTGCTGTTACACAGAAGGTTGCTGCTGCCCATCCTCCGGATCTTTCCCTTTGTCGCTTCTTACGACACCCGCGGGACGAGTAGGGGTGGTTCTATTCTTAGGCCGGAAACCACACGGCATCCAAACGATTATATATATATATATATATATATACATACTGCCTTTTTTAGCAAGTGACAATTGATAATAATACTAGGTTATCACTAATATAGTCTCAAACTTTCGCGAACACTCAACATAATGAAACAACTTTTTAACGGATATACTTAATTATTTTATTTTAGATTATTTTGATAATACAATCCTGACGTTTCGAGTACTTTGCAGCACTCGTGGTCGCAGGCAGACTAGGCAGTCAGGATTGTATTATCAAAATAAAAACGCGAATTATATCCGTTAAAAAGTTGTTTCATTAGGTTATCACTAGTTTTAGTTGAATTCATTTATCTCATTCTCATGAATGTGTCGTTAGCATGATTTGCACATTATTTTGTAGCACGCTTGGATGATGGATCCCAGGTCCAATTGAATGTAATGTGTTGGTGTATGTCGATGACGAATGCTGTAGTTTCCGCCAGGTTCAGTGCTGTTGTTAGATTAAGAGTCAAGGTCTCGTGTAGATAACACGACGTCAAGTGATCCCATTGTACCGAACTCACGCCTGTATTCCCCAGAGGGGGTAGGCAGAGGTGTGCAGTACACTCACGTTTTGGCAGCTATGTTATAAGTGCCATGTAATTGCGAGCCTATTACCATTGACCGGGCACAATTCCAGACTCCGTGAGATTGAGAATTTTCAAAATTTTCTAAAATAATTATATTTAATAATAACAGCCTGTAACTGTCCCACAGTAGGGCAAAGGCCTCTTCTCATACAGAGAAGGATCGAGCATTAATCACCGCGCTAGCTCACTGCGTGTTGGCGATTTCAGACTACTAAGTCCAGGTTTCCTCACGATGTTTTCCTTCACCGTTAGTCAGTGGTGTCTTAGAATATCTAAGAAAGTACACATAACATTGAAACAGTCACATTGGTACATGCCAGGTTCGAACCTACACCCACGTGCTTGCAAAGCGAGTCCGTAACCAATGCTACCACGACTTTTACATTACAAATAAATATAATAAATAAAAAATATAATCTTTTTGTTTTTATAATATTAGTTCTTCTTCTAATCGTACTTATGGTTAAGGAACAACCTGGTGTCAGACTTTAAACCGCCCGTAGGCCTCTGACGTGGCTTTACACACCATTGAAAAATCTCTCAGGTGTGCTGGTTTCATCACGATGTTTTTCCTCACCGTTTCAGCAACTGATAATTAATTTATAATACGCACATAACTTACGAAAAGTCAGAGGTGCATGGGTTTCGAACCTTCGTCTTTTGACTTGGCAGTCGCTACACAACACTAGGCTATCACTGCTTCAGCTCAGTTTCGTTTACATTAGGTAGGTATGACCAAATTATGTTTCCTCAAACTTTTTATCTAATCGTAATAATTAAGGAAAACATTTAGTTATTTTTTGAATAATCTACATGTTTTCCTTAATACATAATTGTATCGGAATTCTAGCGATTATTATCAAAGTTAATCGATGACGTCGACTTGGTCCGCGCACGTCCTCATCGTATCTGGTGCGAAAACGTATTTCTTACTTGATGACGTACGCGTAGTAGAATTTTCCTGCATATCCCGTCGTCTGATGAGGAGTTCCGTTCTGTATGTTCGAAGTTCATAATCGAATCATGATAATATATTTTTTTATCTGAGAGCCTTTACGAAAAAATAATAAAATAAATTATATGTTTTTGTGATTTTTTAAACGGTTTTATTTAGCTTGACCTGTTTATTATTTGGTTCAAATTTAGTTAAGTATCGATATTTCACCCCCTTCCTGTTGACAGATTGATCTGATATTTGGTACACGGCTTTAGTTTTGATGACAAAACTTTTTTACGTAAAAAAATATTTTACTTATATTATTTACTTACTTACATGTTTTTTTTTTCAAATTTCTTATTAAATAAGAATTACCTATATGTGTGGTAGCGTATAAGGTAGCTTGCTATCTTACCCCTTCCATTCTCTACCTATTAGATTTTTTCTTTCAGTTTTCCCTTTCACTCTTTCTAATATCTCTTCGTTAGTCATTATTTCCGTCCAGCTGATCGCCTTCATTCTCCAGTTTCAGTCTTTTCTTGTTATAGAATTTCACCAAAACATACAAAAAGCTAACCTAACCATCATCTGTCTAGCCTTTTCCCAACTATGTTGGGGTCGGCTTCCAGTGTTACCGGATGCAGCTGAATACCAGTGTTTTACATGGAGCGACTGCCTATCAGACCTCCACATTTCCACAACCCAGATACTGGGTTACACGATACCCCTTGGTAAGACTGGTTGTCAGGCTTTCGGGCTTCTGACTACCCGTAACGACTGTCAAAAATCTACAATTGACAGACCTCTGACTTGCCAGTCAAACGGTCATACCATTAGGCTATCACGACTAAAAAAGCTAACCTAACCATAAACATTATTCGCAATGTTATTTCCAGCGTTCTCTATATCTTTTAGCCTATTTAGGAACATTGTCATAACAGGCAGGTGATACATCACCGCTAATTCGAACCTTGAGCCTTCAGTTTTGTTTAACAATTACTACAAGACGCTACTATGGAATATTTCTGATCATAAAAATGTAGTGTAAAAAATTTATGGTCAGACGTGACAAAAATTACAGTCATATAATAAGTGCTATAGCATTATTTTAGTCTGTGACTGAATTTGAGCTGATCCTGGTACGCTACGGAATATTTTTTCCACAAAATAATATAGTGTATAGTGTAGAAAAACATGTTTTGTGTCGCGATAAAAATAGCAGCGTGCTAATAAGTGCAACGGGAATTTTTTACTCTGGCCACGTGTTGGTTGAAGTGTAAATTGTGATAATAGGAGTTGTTAATTACATAATTACATTGACGACTGTGATTCTAAAGCAATCTTGAAATACGTCTTAGACCTTGTAAGATGCATTCTATGTTATAATGTAACCTCGAATCAAATGATTTAATAAGAAACTCGCAAAAACAACTGACTCGGGCGGGACATTTAATAAGCAAATCATGTGCATAAACGTGTAAAAACATACATAAATAAGTAACCTCGAATGTTTCCTATAAAGACAGACCAATATAATAATAATTTACCAGAAAGCCAAAGTACTAAGCGTCTAGCAATTCACTCCTGGGCGTGAACTTTCCACAAGTGACGTCACGATTTCACGACCCACTCCTCAACTCTAGAAAATTGAAAAAAGTACTAAAAGGAGATTATTTGAGCGTTCTAGACGACAGAGGAAATTGACACTAAACGCAAGAGTGACTTGAGCGGTTTTACTAGTGAAACTATTTATTCGATTGTGTCGATGACAATTTAAATTGTGTCAGCCCAGAACTGGGCAATGAGATTGGTGCCTCCAGTAGCGTCCATCAGTTCCTGTAAAGAACAAACGACAGGGCAAACAGGGCAAGATATTAAGTGCCTCATCGTTTGTAGGACAGCACCACATTTACACTGCATAATATTGATCGACTGATACTTCCTGGCCCTCATTATCCCTTCACAAAAAACAAACATGTCATCAAGAATGTTCACCCGTCTTACTCAAATGGGTGTAGGCATGGCTTTCATCGGTGGAGTCGCTAATACCACGTTGTACAATGTCGACGGAGGCCAACGAGCTGTCATATTTGACAGATTTGTCGGCATTAAAAATACTGTTGTTGGCGAAGGCACTCATTTCTTCATCCCTTGGGTCCAGAGACCAATCATTTTTGACGTAAAATCGAACCCAAGAAATGTGTCTACAGTTACCGGCAGTAAAGATCTCCAAAGAGTAGAGGTTACACTCAGAATACTCTTCAGACCTATTGCAGAAGAGTTGCCCAAGATATACACGGTTCTAGGAGAAGATTATGACCAAAGAGTTTTGCCGTCGATAACTGGAGAAGTTTTGAAAGCAGTTGTGGCGCAATTCGATGCCAGCGAACTAATCACTCAAAGAGAAATTGTATCTTTGAAAGTCAATGAGAGTCTGACAGAACGGGCTCGACAATTCGGCCTTATACTAGACGATATTGCAATAACACACATAAGTTTTGGCAGAGAATTTTTGCAAGCAGTAGAATTGAAGCAAATCGCTCAATTGGACGCTGAAAGAGCCAGGTTCATGGTGGAAAAAGCGGAGCAAAAGAAAAAGGCGGCCGTTATTTCAGCAGAAGGGGATTCTCAGCAAGCTGTGCTGTTGGCAAAGGCTTTTGGGAATGCTGGAGAGGGACTTGTGGAGCTGAGAAGGATTGAAGCTGCAGAGGATATAGCGTACCAGCTCTCGAAGTCGAGGAATGTCACGTATTTGCCCGATGAAGGGCTTGTTCGTGTTAATTATTAGAAGTTTGGTAATTATGGTTTTATGCTTTTTTGCCTGTATAAGTTTTTTGTCACGAGTGCGACTGCGCGGAGGCCTCGAGTGTCATTCTCAGGTCAGGCAATGCTGTTGGGTTTCTTTTTCACTTGGAAATTATCAATAGCAACTTGGGAGTTGTTTAATAAAAACGTCTTCGAAACACAAAAGAGCACTGAAAGTACTGATAGCCATGACCGTCGACTGACAAGTCAGAGGTCTCGAGTTCGATCCCAAGGCGCGCACTTCTGACTTTTCGTAAGTTATGTGCGTATTAAAAATTAATTATCAGTTTCTAAAACGGTAAGGAATGAAACCAGCACACCTGAGAGATTTTTCAATGGTGTGTAAAGTCATGTCAGAGGCTATCATCAACCACACGATAAGATTAAGACTAAAAAGTTAGAAATAACATAAAACATTCGTTTTGGAGTCAGTATTAGATAGTTTTATAAAATCTGGAAGCCATTTGCGTTGGCATAGACAAGTTGGCATAGACTCCAGAACGAATGTTTTTGTGTTACTTCTAGCTTTTAGTTTTTTTGAAGTCGGTTTTATGATTTAGTTACGGAATGCCACGCTACGTGTGCTTCTTCTTATCGTATGGTTGATGTACAACCTGGTGTCAGAGTTTAAACCGCCCGTAGGCCTCTGACATGGCTTTACACACCATTGAAAAATATCTCAGGTGTGCTGGTTTCATCACGATGTTTTCCGTCACCGTTTTAGCAACTGATAATTAATTTATAATACGCACATAACTTACGAAATGGCAGAGGTGCGCGCCTTGGGATCGAACTCGAGACCTCTGACTTATCAGTCGACGGTCATACCACTAGGCTATCAGTGCTATAACGTGCTATAAGTGCTACGTGTGCTGCCATTGTTGTTATCCGATACATAAACGATAAGATTCTGAGATAGTTAATCGATGTAAAACACGTAACGCTTATTGTCAAATATTATTGAATCCACTTCATTGTCATTGTCGACTGCCGAATAATTGTTATATTATATTCAGACTTGGATATTGTGACGTAGGATTCTGGTAAGAAAGATTTTGGAAAACTACTCGTCTTTTTAACCGACTTCCAAAAAGGAGGAGGTTCCCAATGCGACTGTGTTTTTTTTTGTATGTTTGTTACGCGATTACTAATCATCATCTGCCTAGCCTTTCCCAACTATGTTGGGGTCGGCTTCCAGTGTTACCGGATGCAGCTGAATACCAGTGTTTTACATGGAGCGACTGCCTATCAGACCTCCACAACCCAGATACTGGGTTACACGATACCCCTTGGTAAGACTGGTTGTCAGATTTCGGGCTTCTGACTACCCGTAACGACTGTCAAAGATCTACAATTGACAGCCGGGGCCAACAGCTTAACGTGCTATCTGAGGCAATTATTTATTTTCAATTCTTTAAAGATAATATGGTTCATGTTATTTTTGTGAAATTTTTACATGTTTTAGCACATGTTAGCAATAACTGCAAAGTTTGGAACACTGAGTCGGATACGTAATGTATTCCGATAGATATTACCACACGCCCTAGGCGTATAAAGAGATTTGAAATTTCGACTGATTCTGATGGGATACGGTGGCTCATCGGTTAGAGCGTCGGCACGGTAAGCCGAAGATCGTGGGTTCGAATCCCATCCGTATCAGTTGTTTTTTCAAATTTCTTATTAAATATTTATATGGTTCATGTTGTTGAGCAGAGCTTCCAGTAGTTATGCGAAACAAAATATGCAGTACATTTTATGACAATCGTACATTGTCTACCGGCTTCACGCATAATAAACAAAAAATCACAATATCTTCTTCTAATATATAAAAATCTCGTGTCACAGTTTTCGTTGCCATACTCCTCCGAAACGGCTTGACCGATTTTGATGAAATTTTTTTTGCTTATCCGGTATCTATGAGAATCGGCCAACATCTATTTTTCATCCCCTTAAATGTTAGGGGTAGTCCACCCATAAATTACGGAAATTATTTATATGGCTAAAAGGTTCAAAAGGTGAGAAAAAGGGGTAGAGTAGGGTAGGGTAGCGGTATAGTAGGGTAGGGGTAGTGTAGGGTAGGAGTCTACGGTAGGGTAGGGGTAGATTAGGAAAAATTTTAAATTACTGCCCAACGAAGTGGGCACGGGTTAGCTAGTTTTATATAATATCTGCTGCAAAAAGTATGCCTATACCGAGAACAATTCCGATTATTTTTGTATCAATAGAATATTCATTGAGGACCGTCCGAAGCCTAAACAATGACTAATTCATATTTTTAATATTTTCATGTTGATTATTTCACTTGAGATAAATATTATTGTTTAGAAATAATTCGCGATGTTATTTTTCTTCGTTAGAAGATTTTTAGTACATAAACGTTTTGTAACACTCAAACGGAGTCCATTTTTAAGAGCGAGTGTAGTCGCAGTGTGGTGACGTCGCGGACCTCACTCGCTCTCGAAAATGGACTCCGTTTGAGTCCGACATCTAGTCGGGTATTCCCAAAGCCAATGACTCATGAAAGTTATTATTCTTAAATACCTACACTATTGTTAATCGATATTTTTACTTGTTTCAGGAAAATCCTAAATTTCCATTTCCTTTACCATACTTCCCTTTAGCATTCCAAATATAAATAAATTAGTTTATATAATAAACTTCCATTATTATTATTAAAAAAATAAAATAATAATTAAAACTATTTTTTACCCTATTCCTTGATTCATTCCAATTTAATATTAAATTAAATAATCGAATGAATGCAATAATAATATAATTATTTATATTTGAATAGTAATATATTTTAGTAATATAGAATTTACTTCGAATAATAATAAGAAATCATTGCCTTATTTCTAAGATATTACATTTTAAAAAAAACAACGAGACCTCGTATATTGTAAAGCAATAATCTAGTCTTATCAGAGTATCCCACACTGGGAATACGTCATCAACAACATCTAAGATATACAATACGTCACGTCGTGAATGTCGCCCCCTCCCCCCGCGCTCCCCTAGCCCCCTCCCCCGCCATGTTCTGACCCTGCTCACCATGTCGTCCTCCCCAGCCGTCGAGCCGTCCTCCCCATCCACCACTCCATCGTCGCCGGCGCTCCGGCCTGACTGCTCGCAGTTCCACACCTCCACGCCTTATTTTACTGGCAGAGTAAGTGGTACATTTGGTCATACTGTCCCAGGGTTGTCGCTAACAGTTGTGTATAATACCACGTTGTGGTTGGTTCCAGAAGCAGCCGCAGCCGCCCCTGAACGTGGTGCTCCCGGCCCCCGCTCCCTCCACACCTCCTACCTACGGTAAGGGGTACTAATTATCTTTCTTTCTTTCACAGTACAAAGGGTCTCGAGTAATTTAACATTAGTTAAATAATAATAATAGTAATATCCTTCCTCAACGAATTTCGGTCACAGCAGCTTAACTATCGCTTAGCTAACTACGCAGGAGATATTATAGTGCACAAGTGTGTGCGCAAACACAGGTGCACTCTCTATTCCCTCACTCTCAGAAATTGAAGAGAGATTAAGCGCAGGGCCAACAGCTTTTCGTGTTCTCTGAGGCACGGAGTAAGTGATAATCAATTTATAATACGCACATATCTTACGAAAAGTCAGAGTTCGAATCTGAGACCTTTGACTGTCAGTGAATATCAGTTACAAGGGAATAAAATAATTTCGAGGACTACAGACAGTTCGGATTTGGCAGTATGATGCTAGTAGCCAAATCCAAATCTGAAATTAGTCAAATCATATTTGATTTCACTAATGCGGATTTAAATTAAGCAGATATCCGGTTAACCGGATGGTTCTTATGTAGACCCTGAAGGCTGCAAAAGTCAGTTTAGTACATAGAGACTGTGTTTCCCCAGGAGAGGCTCGGCTTACCCCGCCGCCGCGCTCCCCGGGCGCGCTCGTGACGGCCAGCCCCGCGTCGGGCGACAACCGCGCCGCGCCGCCGGACGGCACCTCCTCCGACAAGGTATGTGTCTAGTGTTGCAAGCAAGCAAGCGCGACTGCTGACCACGAGCTCTTGAGTTCGATCCCCGGGTCGGCCAAAGTGTTATTGGGTTTTCCATTAGGAAATTCTCAGTAGCAGCACGGAATTGGGAATTGTGCCCGGTCAATGGCAATAGTGCCGTGTGGTTTCCGGCTTAAGAATAGAATCACCCCTTTATGTCCCGCGGGTGTCGTAAGAAGCGACTAAGGGAAAGATCCGGAGGTAGGCAACAGCATCCTTCTGTGTAACAGCAATCATCTGCTACTGCGATCGATAACCCGCTTGCCCAGCGTGGCGATTATAGGCAAATACCTCCAAAGAGCGCACAATAGTGGCGCGCATTGTAAGAGGCCTATGTTCAGCAGTGGACTAATACAGGCTGATGATGATTATGATGATGAGGTAACAATATGTAACTCACTTGGTTAGAGCATCGCGGGTTCAAGCCCCGGTCGCATCTCTTTTTCAATTTTATTTTTTACCAGAACGTTGTGGGAATGGGATTGTTGCTAGCGCGGCGTCAGGCCGGAAGAGCTTCGATACAGAGTCGTGATAAACGAAGCCGGGTGAAAGGGCAATGTCGTCGTATTGATAAACCAACCATTGTAAAGATCACACAGTTGAAATATAGATACCTCTATTTATTTAAACGGGGAAGGAAACAATGTTTTGTTATTATAATTTGGTGTCAAACTATAATTTGGACCCGTTTGTACCTAATACCGTAGGGTTGCTAGGTATTTTTTTCAGAAACTCGGGACTTGTACTTAAATTGATAAAAAAATCGTTATTTTATCATATTAAAATTCACTTATGGACGTGAAGAATCAACTGCAATCGAGATAGATGCTCGAAATAGTGATTAAAAAAATATATTCGGTGAAATTTTTTTGTTTAATTGTTTTGTTTGTTTGTTTAACTGAAAAATATCATAATGCGGAACACATACTGGTCCCGGCGGGAAATTATAATAATGGCCTGTTACGCGGGACGACCCGCTAAAATCGGGACACTTGGCAACGCTATGATAGCGAGTTAGCGACACGGCGAGAAGGATGCTTAATCTTAAATTTTTCAAGTAGTGTTATCAAGCTGGGTATCCACTATGTTCGCGAATCTCTTGCGCTCCTCGCTCCTGCAACTGTTTCACATAGTGCAAACAACCCCCGTTAATTTTTTGTTATACAGGGTGAAATTGTTATCATGAGCATCCATAAAAGAGGTCACTGAACTCATCATTATGAACAACTTTTATTATGGAACAAACCCTGAAAACGAGGTACCTATAAAAATCTGGCTGTTTCAAATATTTATTTTCACGTAACTCAGCAAAATGTATGGAACAGCTGTTTTTTGCGATTTCAGGGTTGGTTCCGTAGAAAAAGTTGTACATAATGATGAGTTTAATGACCCCTTTTAAGAATGCTGGTGTTTCACAAATAACCCTGTATAGTATTGAACATGAGTGTGTTCCCCCAGTCGTCAGAGACCGCAGTGGGTGGCATATCGCGCACGGCGAGCACCGCGCTCTCCCGCAAGGAGAGCTACAAGGCGCAGCGCCAGCACTACCGCCGCGAGAAGAAGAGAGCCGCCTCGGCGCTGCTGCACTCCATCGAGGACCCCTCCGTCGTCGTACTAGCTGACTGGCTCAAGGTAAGAGAGTGACTGAAGCGCCAGCACTACCGCCGCGAGAAGAAGAGAGCCGCCTCGGCGCTGCTGCACTCCATCGAGGACCCCTCCGTCGTCGTACTAGCTGACTGGCTCAAGGTAAGAGAGTGACTGAAGCGCCAGCACTACCGCCGCGAGAAGAAGAGAGCCGCCTCGGCGCTGCTGCACTCCATCGAGGACCCCTCCGTCGTCGTACTAGCTGACTGGCTCAAGGTAAGAGAGTGACTGAAGCGCCAGCACTACCGCCGCGAGAAGAAGAGAGCCGCCTCGGCGCTGCTGCACTCCATCGAGGACCCCTCCGTCGTCGTACTAGCTGACTGGCTCAAGGTAAGAGAGTGACTGAAGCGCCAGCACTACCGCCGCGAGAAGAAGAGAGCCGCCTCGGCGCTGCTGCACTCCATCGAGGACCCCTCCGTCGTCGTACTAGCTGACTGGCTCAAGGTAAGAGAGTGACTGAAGCGCCAGCACTACCGCCGCGAGAAGAAGAGAGCCGGGAGAGAGAGAAGAAGATGTGTAGACACTTTATTTAAAAAAAAATACAATACAATTTTTCTTGTTCAACTTTCGTTTCAACTTCTTACAATATTTATTGTTTCATTTGTTTGTTCCCAGGTTCGAGGCTCGCTCAAGTCATGGACAAAATTATGGTGTGTCCTCAAACCGGGCCTGTTGTTACTCTATAAGAGTCCTAAAGCCAAGGTAAGCTTTATATTGAGGTTTATCTTTTTGGTTTAATCCATCCAATCCAAAGACCCAATCCCCGCTTCCATAATCCCCCTTCCATAAGCCCCCTTCCACAATCCCTCTTCTACAATCCCCCCTTCTATAATCCCATTCCACAATCCCCTTCCACAATCCCCCTTCTATAAACCCCCTTCCACAATCCCTTTCTACAATCCCCCCTTCCATAATCCCCCTTTACAATCCCCCTTCCATAAGCCGCCTTCCACAATCCCTCTTCTACAATCCCCCATCCACAATCCCCCCTTCTATAATCCCATTCCACAATCCCCCTTCCACAATCCCCTTCTACAATCACCCCTTCCATAATCCCCCTTTACAATCCCCCTTCCACAATCCCCCTTCTATAATCCCCCTTCCTTAACCTATTAAGTGTCCGAGCTTTGATAGCAGAGTAAAACCGTCCACGTGCGAGTCGGACTCGCACGAAGGGTTCCGTACGTATCATTATCTATACAACATTAGACACTTATATTTCAACCTTTTTTATACAGGGTGTTACAGGACGATTGACATTCCTGTAAACCACGTAAAAAGTATCATGTTCTGTACCCGTATACAAAAAATCAATCAAATCCAACAAATACTTTAGCCACAGGAAATTATTTTTCATTTTCGTATTTTTTAACATGATGTAGATCTGAGTTCATAATATTAACGTTGTATTAACATTGTAAGGTCAAGAAACAGCAATCGTGCAGCTTGAAAGACAAAGAAAGGTGTCATTCGATTCCACTCTGACGCGCCCTAAGCGTGTTTACATTTTATGCAGTTGATTCTGCTATTTATTTTGTTCGAAACTTTAAATTTTTAAATCTTCTATTAACTAGTGATCTTTTGGTTTTAAAATGTTTAGATGGACTAGTACTGTGCTCGTTTTAATTTAATGTCGTACATCCAAAAACACATTGTATAGTGGAAAAATTTCAACTGTCTACCTATAACAGTTCATGAGATACAACCTGCTGACAGACAGACAGAGAACCGAGACTTACTATCAGGCCGTACGCTTGATTGTGTCTCACATGTCGCTATTGGTTTTGTTCTCTTATTGTAAATGTGTTCACAGAGCAGTCACTGGGTGGGCACGGTGCTGCTGACGTCGTGCCAGGTCATCGAGCGGCCGAGCAAGAAGGACGGCTTCTGCTTCAAGCTCTACCACCCCCTCGAGCAGAGCATCTGGGCGCCCCGGGGGCCGCATAACGAAACTATTGGTGAGCGAAACACTCGCACAACACAGCTTACCATTGCCACAATGTTGTTGAACCTACCATTGCCACAATGTTGTTAAACCTACCATTGCCACAATGTTGTTGAACCTACCATCACCACAATGTGATTGAACCTACCATCGCTACAATGTTGTTGAACCTACCATCGCCACAATGTTGTTGAACCTACCATTGTCACAATGTTGTTAAACCTACCATTGTCACAATGTTGTTAAACCTACCATTGTCACAATGTTGTTAAACCTACCATTGTCACAATGTTGTTAAACCTACCATTGTCACAATGTGGTTGAACCTACCATTGTCACAATGTGGTTGAACCTACCATTGCCACAATGTTGTTGAACCTACCATTGTCACAATGTTGTTAAACCTACCATTACCACAATGTTGTTAAACCTACCATTACCACAATGTTGTTAAACCTACCATCGCCTCAATGTTGTTGATCCTACCATCGCCTCAATGTTGTTGATCCTACCATTGACACAATATTGTTGAACCTACCATTGCCACAATATTGTTGAACCTACCATTGCCACAATGTTGTTAAACCTACCATTACCACAATGTTGTTAAACCTACCATCGCCTCAATGTTGTTGATCCTACCATCGCCACAATGTTGTTGAGCCTACCATTGCCACAATGTTGTTGAAGCTACCATTGCCTTAATGTTGTAGAACCTACCATCGCCACAATGTAGTTGAACCTACCATCGCCACAATGTAGTTGAACCTACCATCGGCACAATGTAGTTGAACCTACCATCGCCACAATGTAGTTGAACCTACCATCGCCACAATGTAGTTGAACCTACCATCGCCACAATGTAGTTGAACCTACCATCGCCACAATGTTGTTGAACCTACCATCGCCACAATGTTGTTGAACCTACCATCGCCACAATGTTGTTGAACCTACCATCGGCACAATGTAGTTGAACCTACCATCGCCACAATGTAGTTGAACCTACCATCGCCACAATGTTGTTGAACCTACCATCGCCACAATGATGATCAGTGGACTATCCCACAATGTTGTTGAACCTATTCATCATCTGCCTAGCCTTTCCCAACTATGTTGGGGTCGGCTTCCAGTCTTACCGGATGCAGCTGAATACCAGTGTTTTACATGGAGCGACTGCCTATCAGACCTCCACAACCCACATACTGGGTTACACGATACCCCTTGGTAAGACTGGTTGTCAGACTTTCAGGCTTCTGACTACCCGTAACGACTGTCAAAGATCTACAATTGACAGCCGGAGCCAACAGCTTAACGTGCTATCCGAGGCACGGAGAGTGATAATTAATTTATGTTGTTGAACCTACTATTACCACAATGTGTTCCTCAGGAGCGGTGGTGCAGCCGCTGCCGACGGCGCACCTGATCTTCCGCGCGCCGTCGCAGGCCGCGGGCCACTGCTGGCTGGACGGGCTCGAACTCGCGCTACGATGCAGCAATGCTATGCTCAGGTGATTACAACTCTCATACTTACATAATCATGTGCTCCTGGCCGAACTTACAACTGATACGGATATAATACATTACGTATCCGACTCAGTGCTCCAAACTTTGCAGTTTTTTTCCGATAGATTTTACCACACGCCCTAGGCGTAGAAAAAGAGATTTGAAATTTCGACTGTTGCTTGTGGGATACGGTGGCTCAGCGGTTAGAGCGTCGACACGGTACGTCGAAGATCGTGGGTTCGAATCCCTTTCGAATCAGTTGTTTTTCAAATTTTCTTATTAAATAATTATATTTAATAAGCTATCATGTAAAAAATTCTCAAGAATATTGCATATACGTTGTCGACATCAGATACATACGGTCTGATGTACAAAATTCTAACATTACAGGAGATTTAGATGATAAATTAGGATGATGCTTATAATTAATACCGAGAGGTACAATTGTCTACAAAATATTAAACGAATAACGTATTTAAATACTTTTATATTTATTTTATTTTATTTATAGACTCACGCCTGTATTCCCCAGAGGGGGTAGGCAGAGGTGTGCAGTACACCCACGTTTCGCCAGCTATGTAATAAGTCCCATGTAATAGGGGGCGAGCCTATTGCCATTAACCGGGCACTATTCCAGACTCCGTGCTGCTACTGAGAATTTCCTATTGGAAAAACCCAATAACACTTTGCCCGACCCGGGGATCGAACCCAAGACCTCGTGCTCAGCAGTCGCGCTTGCTACTACTAGACCAACGAGGCAGTCTAAATTTAAATACTTTTGACAACGAGCAATTTAAATACTTTTGGTTTAATAAAAATATGAAGAATAAACAAAGCAATATTACTTGTAACGACAACTCTGCTATTATCCTACGAGGAGTTCCGTTCCATATTTCGTAAGTCCATGATCAGATCATGACAATATTTCTATGGGACCACCTTGGGAATATGTTCTTTCAAATGAAAAAAGATTTTTTAAAATCGGTTTAAAATTGACTGACAAATCGGTGAACATACAAAAAAAATACATACAGGCGAACATAGAACCTCCTCCTTTTTGAAGTCGGTTAAAAACATTGTCAATCTAATTTTTGCTCTTCTGTTAAGTTAAGAGTTTTGTACATCCGACCTTATGCGTCTGATGTCGAGCGTCGTCAAGTTACAAAAACAGCTCCAATACGGTGGCAATAGATAGATGGCGCTACGTGTCTTTCGAATCATGATTGAAATCAAAAATTCTAAATTAACGTAAAGTTAGAAGGAGATGGCGGGACGAGCTGGATGCTTATTAGGAGGATTGGCCGCAGAAAGCACAGAAGCGGAAGGAATGGAAGGAGGGTAGGGAGGCCTTTGCCCTGCAGTGGGATGATAACGGCTGTTGAGTATCTCTGGATGGTTATTTTGAAGGGATTGATAGAATGAAGGTCACTTTCTGATATATACTTTACTGGTACCAGGTACAAGTACAATATAAAATACTAATTACATAATAGCGACCTAACTGTATGGGTGCGGGGAGACGACTGCTGCGCCGCGCTAATATCACTGTGCGCCTTATACAACACTAAGAGCCGATTTCACCACTCACACTAAACGCGATCAATTGTGTTAAACTCGGTTCAAACATTTAACTGAGCTCAGAGCTGCAGTTTGTGTATGGGTGAACTTAGTTTAATTGAACTCGGTTACTACAGTGAATGGTGAAATCGGCTCTAATGCGTCAGCAGTAAAAAATAAAATTAATAAAATTCTTTATTAACCAAAATGTTTGACACTAACACTAAACAGAGACAAGAAACATGTGACCTTATACAAATAAACAGTGTTATCAAAACTCTGGTACCCAAAGTAAGATTTAACTTGTGTTATGGGTACCAGTGCTTTCAAAAGTGTCCCTACAACGGCTAAAAATAATAATAATAACGTAAAGCCGCGGGTGAGATGTAGTTAGTTGAGAGTGCCGATGTGGTTGTGCAGATGTAATAATATGTAGTGAAGTATGTGTCGCGCTGCAGATGTTCGCGCGCGCGGCCCGAGCACGCGCAGGACGAGCACGAGCCGCGCCGCGCGCACCTGTCGCACGACGATCTGGAGAAGCACTTCAATGAGCACGGTGAGTACCACGTGACACTATACAGGGGCATTTGTAAAACACCAGCAGCCTTCAAAGGGGTCATTAAACTCATCATTATGAACAACTTTTACTATGGGACCAACCCTGAATTCGCCAAAAAAAATCAGCTGTTCCATACATTTATGTTCACTCAACAAAATGTATGGATCAGCTGATTTTTTGCGATTTCAGGGTTGGTCCCATAGTAAAAGTTGTTCATAATGATGAGTTTAATGACCCCTTTTAAGGATGCTGGTGTTTTACAAATAACCCTGTATAGTATTAACAACTTTACTCACGGATTGAGGCCGCGACTACACTTGCTCTTGAAAATGGACTCCGTTTGAGTCCGAAACTAGTCGGGCATTCTCGAAATCAATGCGTGAGTAAAGCCTTTAGCGCTTAAAAATATATTATAGTATTTTATACAAAGCTTAAAAAAAGACTATGGTATGTTTCTTATGGAAATATTTTGTACTTTAGCATTTTTATAATTGTTTATTAGGTGCGGTGCTGCAAAAAAATATTGATCTTTCTAACTGAAATATAGTATTTTTGTGTACTATATATTTCTTGAATACTTTAGTACAAGCTGTTGAGCTGTAGCCGTGTCGTATTCAAGGAGGTGACTATACAGTGATACTGAACACGAATCTGTAAAAAAAATTATTGGTACCAAAAAAATTTTACAAAAAAAAAATACTGATTTAGAACACTAAAAATCTAGAACTAACACTGAAACGTTCATTTTAGATTCGATGCCAAGGCATAATTATGATGAGGTGTAATCTGGAACCTACTTTACGTGCGCAAGCGCAACATCATGGGCATTATAATGTACGGAACTGACTAACTTAACATATTAATCGGTAAGACAACAAATCCTGCGCAGGTTCAATCAACTCTCAAGCAATGAAACAATAAATGCAAACAATTGTATTATTAGTTTATTTAAACTTGATTAGTTAAATCTCACGGGATTTGTTGGCAAATTGTCAGTTAATTTTAATTACTTCTATTTTTTTTTTCACAATATTTTAAAATTCGAAAAAGTCGCGAATTGGTGATAAATTGGTGCAAAATTTAAAAAAAAAGACATTGGCAACAAAAAGTTTTTAACAAATTCTACGTCACAATAAACCTAATCGACACTGAAGGTAATTATTTAAATTTCGAATAATTAATTTTTGTTATTTTTTTCCACCTACCCTCCCTTTGCACGTACGCTAGCAGTATTGAAATACGAGCTATCTTCTTGTAGTTCACCGTTGATGTCTATTTCTGATTATTCTCCAAAAAGGAGCTACTTAGAACGAAAAACTACGTACCAAGTGTCAAAAAAGACTACACCGCGAAAGACACGGTGGGCCCAATTTATGGAGTCCATAGAAATGCTGTCCAAAGACCACGATTCCAGCGACCCGCCGACACCAGAAAGAGATAGCAAGTTCTTCGATTTCATTCGCAAAAAAGAGACGGGGATTAGTCGGAATTCTACGTCGACTTCGTCTATGAAGATTGAGAAATTGAAAGTTAATCCCGACGTTTCTAAGAGCAAAAGCCTCGCTTCCAGCCCTTATAGGATCGATTTAAAAAAGTCTCCTATTCTAAAGTGTTTCGAACTACCGAAAATACCTCTAGACAAAGCTAAGGAGAAAATTTCTCCAACCAGTTTGATTGAGGAGAATTTTATGAAATTTGTTTCCTCCTTCCCAAAGCGAAGGAGTTCCACTCCCTCTACTTTTGCCCAGAAACGAATAAGAGAGTTGCGAGAGAGTGGAGTCAAAACTGATTCGGAAAATGATGATGTGTTTACTAAAGCTAAGAAAAAGCTGTATAAACGCTCGGAAGTGATATGTGATACGCCTGAGAATATTATAATAAAGACAGCGCCGTCCGTTGAGAGAGTCAGGGCGTACAGTTCGTCGTCTACTGATGAAGTGCGCGACGAAAATAGGTCGGTTAATAATATGACTTTCTAGAAGGGTATCTTAGAGTATACAGGGTTATTTGTAAAACACCAGCATGCTTAAAAGGGGTCTTTAAACTCATCATTGTGAACAACTTTTACTATGGGACCAAACCTGAAATCGCAAAAAAAAAACAGATGCTCCATACATTTTGTTGAGTCATGTGAACATAAATATATGGAACAGCTGATCTTTTTTGCGATGTCAGGGTTGGTCCCATAGTAAAAGTTTTTCATAATGATGAGTTTAATGACCCCTTTTAAGAATGCTGGTGTTTTATAAATAACCCTGTATAAGAAAATATAGAGTGATAACGTCAACAACATTGCCTTCTGCGGAGCGTGAGCAGGTCTCACCATTGAAATGTTAAAATATCATTTTTGAAATTATGTTTTCTAGTCATTTTTGCAAAATTTAACACAGCAGTTAACCATGTTATAAGTTAAAATGTAACTTTTTCCATCGTGGCCTAGTTGAACCGCAGTCGATCGAGGTATGATCGCGGACGGAGCTCGTGTCGCGGCCGCGTTGTTCATACCCGTGCTCACGGTTCATACTTCTGTAGGGTTGCTCTATATTTTCTTGTGTACTCTAAGGGTAAGACAGATATTGACACTGTTTGAGGTGGTCGGCTCGACCACAGAGTACGTCGTGGAATTCATACTGTCAGTCAGGCGCGGTCCCAGCCTGAAATTTTGGAGGGAGTCACTCACTACACTATTAAAAAATAGGAATAAAATTGTTTCTAAACTAGATGTCAGTTTTCTAAGTTATTTTGGCCATCGTACGTAGTTCATTAAAACACCACTAGATGTCAGCAAACTATATTTATCGCTGTTAGGGGATAGCTAGAAATTTCCTTTTCTTATTTGTCAAATTTTTGAGATTTTTCAATATGATCTTAGATTTTGAGGGGGGGGGGTTATGTCCCCTGTGACCCCCCCTTCAGACCGCGCCTGCTGTCAGTACCAGCACCGGATTGAGTCGTGATAATCTAGTGATAGTGACTGTTGACTCTAGTCAGAGGTGTTAGGTCCCAAGGCTCTGGTTTTTCGTAGGCAAACTCTGATTTTTCGTAAGTTATGTGCGTTTTATAAATTAATTATCACTTACTCCGTGCCTCGGTGCGCACGTAAAGCCGTTGGCCCTGCGCCTGATCTCTCCCCGGTCGTGTCGGATTGCCGTCCCATCGGACTATGAGAGTGAGGGAATAGAGAGTGCTTGTGTTTGCGCACACACTTGTGCACTATAATATAGCTTAGTTGGCTAATCTCCGTTGAGATTGGCCGCTGTGACCGAAATTCGGTCAGGAGGACTACCTAGAAACTACCCCCACTCCTACCAAGTAAAGTGTTAGGTACTAAGTTGGTACTTTGATAAGTTTGTTTAGAATACAATGTTTCCCTTGTTCTAGGTCGATTCAAATAAAGTGTCAACCGTCCCGATAACTTGCTACTTACCGACCCTATACGACACACACAAGATAGAAAAGAATCAAATAGAAAAAGATTGTAAACAAACTTGCCAAGGTAAGCCACCTTGATACATTGTAGGGTAGATGACGAAACTGTGTACTGTGCACTGTAGGGTAGATGACGAAACTGTGTACAGTGTACAGTAGGGTAGACGACGAAACTGTGTACTGTGCACTGTAGGGTAGATGACGAAACTGTGTACTGTGCACTGTAGGGTAGATGACGAAACTGTGTACTGTAGGGTAGATGATGAAACTGTGTACTGTAGGGTAGATGATGAAACTGTGTACTGTAGGGTAGATGACGAAGTGTACAGTGCACCAGGGTAGATGACGAAACTGTGTCCTGTAGGGTAGATCATGAAATTGTGTACAATATACTGTAAGATAGATTATGAAATTGTGTATAGTGTACTGTAGGGTAGATGACGAAACTGTGTACTGTGCACTGTAGGGTAGATGACGAAACTGTGTACTGTAGGGTAGATGACGGAACTGTGTACTATGTACTGTAGGGTAGATGACGAAACTGTGCACTGTGCACTGTAGGGTAGATGACGAAACTGTGCACTGTACGGTAGAGTAGATGACAAAACCGTGTACCCGGCAGTAGTAGTACCCGGCCCCGTCCGATACAGTGCTAGGAACACGCAGGGGGGAGATGTTTTTTAGTGGGTGCGAGCCCCACATAACCGTAAGTCCTCGTACGTGCGGTATGCGGTAGGCATTTGACACCCCCGGCCACAAAAACATAAAAAGGATAGATGACGAAACTGTGTACTGTAGGGTAGATTTTTTTTTCAACAACGTCAAGAACTGTGATCGATTGCAGGGTAGATAAAATTATTCAATGTCCTCCTGACTGAATTTCGGTCACAGCGGCCAATCTCAACCTCTGTTGAGATTGGCCGCTGTGACCAAAATTCTTCTCTATTAGCCAACGCGTTGTCAAGCCAACAAGATGTCAGCTTTTACTGGTAATTTATAGCTTGATGTGTAGCCGTATATTCATAAAGCATATAATGTTGTCTACCACCACTGAAGTCAAGTCACCACAATACCCCACCATAAGTCAGGTCCATCACGAAACGACACTGATTAGGAGAGTAAACATTATTTATTATCCATACCTAGATAAATAGAGCCATCGGCTAGTATGGGACAGCTAGACAGGGATAGTTATACCACCTGGATAAATAGAATAAGCGATAGTGTCTCGTACGATCACACTAAAAAGGTCGTGAAACGTTTTTGAATGTCGACTCTGTCTTACCCACCGAGGAAATTATGGCATAATTATAAATAATGTTACTTCAAGATTATGTATTCACTAGAAGACAATTGTTGCGCAACATGTAGCGTAACATGTAGCGCAACTTGTAGTGCAACATGTAGCCCAACACGAGAAGCGATGACGCAGATATTTTGGTTCCACATACGAACGAATGCAGACAGGCGTCGCTGACCGATCTGGGGGGTAAAATTTGTAAGAGAATCTAATGGGGTGGGGGCAAACTGCGAGAAAGAATTACGTACAGAAGTAGGAGGGGATAATGGCCCCACCTTGGCTACACTCGTGGACGGAGACAAGCAACAAAATGCGTGACATGTTGCGCAACATTGCAAGATGTTTCGCAACATTAGTACACATGTGTCACGCCTCAATTGTTGCCGTTAAAAGCCTAATCTCCAAAACTGTTTGTAGGAAATCTCCACTCTTCTCTCGTCTTACTCCAGAAAAGTACTCTCTGATAGATTATCACAAACTACCCTCCGCCACCTTCGAGGCGAGTAAGAAGGAGCGGCGAGAAGAGAGATTCGTGTCGCAGAATGTGTATGTCGCGGGCAAGATTGTGCGCACCGGTGAGACTATGCGCGTTCTTGTACTCAGCGCACGCGTCGTAACAGAGCACCTCTTTGTAACCTACAGATTAAGTTTCTAAAACATTTTGCATTTGATAAGAAATATCTTAGGTACAGACAGCTGCAAAAGTGCATAGACAAGAGGAAACTAATTATTAAAAAGAAAGAAAAGAAAAGATTTTTATTCCTTATTAGGACATACGGACACAAAACATAATTCTTTTATCTAAAACTAAAGTTAACAAACAAAAATTTTAAAAAAAGGATAAAAAACTGTGATCTATGCCTATGAGCCAGTCAGCCTTATTTTATTAAAATTGTTGCAACACTGTTCATTAATAATAATAATAAATCGTTAATTTGCCCAAAAGCATGGTACACAAAGGTGTTACTTAAATAAAAATTAAAATAGTTCATACATGTTGAGGCAAAACCAAATATATTTTTTTCCTCTTGTCCATGCACTTTTGCAGCCTTTAGTACAGTGGCTTGCGTGATTTTACTTCTATGTAACTTTTAAAGTTGTTAAGCTTGCGCTCGCGCCTATGATTTATTGATTTGGGTATCGATCGGGGGCTCTTTCACCGGTCGGATTCGACATAAGTTTGCACTGCATTTTATAATGCCCTTTAAATATAATTTCAGTAACATTTTGTATGTACAAGCTATCTTTGAGTGTAAGTAGATAAGCTATAGGTAATGTTTGCGTGTGTTGACAGTCTTGCTAGACACTGTATTGTAGAAAGAATAATATTACATGAAATATTCGAGATTTGAAAGACGAGGTGTCGAAACTTTATTACTTAGTTGGGGAGAAACTATGGCTTCTGAGATACAAGTAATTTTTAACTTAGTCGAGGAGGAACTATGGCTCCTGAGATACAAGTAATTTTTAACTTAGTTGGGGAGGAACTATGGCTTCTGAGATACAAGGAGTTTTTAACTTAGTTGAGGAGGAAGTACGGCTACTGAGATACAAGTAATTTTTAACTTAGTTGAGGAGGAAATATGGCTCTTGAGATACAAGTAATTTTTTAGTTAGTTGGGGAGGAACTATGGCTTCTGACTTCTGAGATACAAGTAATTTTTAACTTAGTTGAGGAGGAAATATGGCTCTTGAGATACAAGTAATTTTCAACTTAGTTGGGGAGGAACTATGGCTCCTGAGATACAAGTAATTTTTAACTTAGTCGAGGAGGAACTATGGCTCCTGAGATATAAGTAATTTTTAACTTAGTCGAGGAGGAACTATGGCTCCTGAGATACAAGTAATTTTTAACTTAGTCGAGGAGGAACTATGGCTCCTGAGATATAAGTAATTTTTAACTTAGTCGAGGAGGAACTATGGCTCCTGAGATATAAGTAATTTTTAACTTAGTCGAGGAGGAACTATGGCTCCTGAGATACTTTTAATTAGTTGAGGAGTTGGTTGAAGTTGAGCTGCGTTGAGTGCCGTGTGGTTTCCGGCCTAAGAATAGAACCACCCCTACTCGTCCCGCGGGTATCGTAAGAAGCGACAAAGGGAAACAAGTGGGGAATGGGCAGCAGCATCCTTCTGTGTAAAAGCAATCATCTGCTATTACGATCGCCAACCTGCTTGCCCAGCGTGGCGATTATGGGCAAATACCTCCAATGAGCGCACAATAGTGGCGCGCATTGAGAGAGGCCTATGTTCAGCAGTGGGCTAACACAGGCTGTGTATAGTATGTTGAATTGTCTTGTGATGACCGTTTGTACAATTGTACACTTTGTACATTATTAAAAGTACAATAAATCATTAATTAATTATTAAATTATCATTGTGATGACACATGATAAGCGTTTATTTGACGACAATCGTGACATTATCCGTTAATTCAAAATAATAACTTCCGGTGCATTCGTTACCGGAAGTCATTTGTTAGGCTGCATTCACTTCCACGTGTCTATGACGGTGTACTATATACATAGACTCACGCCTGTATTCCCCAGAGGGGGTAGGCAGAGGTGTGCAGTACATCCCGTTTCGCCGGCTATGGTATAAGTCCCATGTGATTCCGGGCGAGCCTATTTGCCATTAACCTGGCTTGCTTTGCCTGACCCTGGTCTTTTGGTCTTGAATTATTTGTGAAAGTCCAAGGAAGGTTTAATAGGTGAGATAAAGGGGTAGGGACTAGGGATTGAGTAGGGTAGTGGTATAGTAGGGTAGTGGTATAGTAGGGTAGTGGTATAGTAGGGTAGTGTAGGATAGAATAGGCGTTGAAGTAGGATAATCGCGCGTACAAAGTCGCGCCGGGAAGCTAGTATGTATAAATTCGGTTTTGTGGAC
Organism: Protodeltote pygarga; assembly: GCA_936450705.2. Taxonomy (NCBI): domain Eukaryota; kingdom Metazoa; phylum Arthropoda; class Insecta; order Lepidoptera; family Noctuidae; genus Protodeltote; species Protodeltote pygarga. The sequence goes on from OW388278.2 coordinate 6,641,402, forward strand.
TATTAAATTACTCAAATTGGATTGATAATTTCCTCTTTTTTGGAAATTGGTTAAAAATCCTCGCGCAGTGAGAGAAGTCCTTGACCCTAGTCCAGGGGAACAGTATGGTGTAGTATAGGTTGGTGAAGGTATTTATTTTAAAAAGTATTTCGCCACTGCTAAGTACTGGCGCGCAAAAAGTGTTTACAAAGGGTCTGTAATTTCTTACAAATTTTAGTTTTAAATGGTCTTTTCTTTGTCATGTAGGGTCACAACAGGGTCATAATAATAAATAATAATAAGAAAAATGTTTAATGTATCGTTATACATTTTGACTATAGGCTATGCAGAATACCAAAATAATAAATATAACAATCTTGATATGTCTTTTATTATTAACTAGCGACCCGCCCCGGCTTCGCACGGTTACGCTAATATGCATGTATTATACATATAAACCTTCCTCTTGAATCACTCTATCTATTAAAACAAACCGCATCAAAATCCGTTGCGTAGTTTTAAAGATCTAAGCATACATAGGGACAGACAGACGCGGGAAGCGACTTTGTTTTATACTATGTAGTGATATGAAAATTATAAATTGTAAATTCACAAATAAAATGTAATTCATTGTTTTATAGAAATTAAACGTAGTAATTTCATTTATAATCTTAATTTTTCAAGGAAAAATATAAAAAAAGACATATTGTTAATATTGTTTACATTTATTATTTTCGTATTCTGGGCAGGTTATAGGTAGCGTAAACACGAATCAAAACTTATGAACTGTATATATAAAAATGAATTGCTGTTCGTTAGTCTCCCTAAAACTCGAGAACGGCTTGACCGACGCTTACTACGGCTATGACTTTGACGTGTCTGTGTGTCTGTCGGTAGCATTGAAGCTCCTAGACGATTGCACCGATTTTGAAACAGATGGCGCTGTAATATTGTAACGATGTAACCTTACTAACGCGAAACATGTCTCATCCCTCCGCATCCTCCACCTCCACAACCCAGATACTGGGTTACACGATACCCCTTGGTAAGACTGGTTGTCAGACTTTCGGGCTTCTGACTACCGTAACGACTGTCAAAGATCTACAATTGACAGCCGGGGCCAACAGCTTAACGTGCTATCCGAGGCACGGAGAGTGATAATTAATTTATAAAACGCACAAAACTTACGAAAAGTCAGAGGGGCTCGCCTTGGGTTCGAACCCGAGACTGACTTGCCAGTCAAACGGTCATACCATTAGGCTATCACGACACACATACGACCTTATCGCGTATAACAAGAAATCCAAATTAAAACGTGTTAGACATTTGTCGGCGATAGTACACGTACTCGTACACATTACCTGCTACAGAGTTGATACTGAGTTGAATAAACAAACAAACTCCGACAGAATTGTTTCAACTCAAACAAACTGTTGGTTTGTTCTGTAAAGGTTATTTTAACAAAAACAAATGCTATTTCAATACTTGCCTTGTGCCTAAATGTGTCGGGGTCTGCCGTTGGTCTAGTGGTAGCAAGCGCGACTGCTGAGCGGGTCCTGGGTTCGATCCCCGGGTCGGGCAGTGTTATTGGGTTTTTCCATTAAGAAATTCTCAGTAGCAGCACGGAGCAATTGTGCCTGGTTAATAAAATTTTTTTTAAACATAATTTGGCGCCAAACTTCCGCCATTTTTTTTTTAAATTTTCATGTACCCCTGCCCAGTGTCACTCTCACGATTATTACGAATCTAACGACACCTCTCAAGTTAAAATGCAACGAGTTTAGGCTGTAGGCCGCACAGTCTGTTATAAACCCGATTTTTGTTTCATCATGTTTTTATTGAAGAAATCTATAGTTTCTATCATTTCTAGTAGTAGAGTAAAACTCCGGCTTCGTTACGACTTGTAGTTTATTTTTAAAAAAATGCCAAAGTTTCGTAATATCCGCAACAAGAAAAATGAAAAAAAAAATTTTACAATAAAAGGGAACAATATATTTTCGTTTCGATTAATTACGTTAACTGTACGTACAATAACCTAATTTTTCACCAATTTCTGTTAATTAATTACGAACGAGAAGCGAGATATGATTTTTTTTCTCATTTTTAGTTTTTATTTTTTTATTCAAGTATAACACCGTATTAGTTCGTGAGTTCTACATAAAACGATTGCTTTAACTTTCTATTATGTACAGTATTAAAAACACCAACTAATTCCTTGTTATCCAGAACTTATTGCAATTTTAAGTGATATCCGAAATATCCGCAGTTAGGGTTGTCAATTCAACCAATTTTTTAATTATTATTATATTTGAAATGTTTACTGTTAAAAAACTTACTGGATTTTACTTCCCTACTAGTTACTTTGTTTGCATGTGTTAACATTTTAGTTATTTATTGCCTAGGATTATATCGCTTTTGAGTTATTTGAATTTTTATTTGAACTTTATTAAACACAAATAGAACGCATATTTTATTTTTAAGAACAGCAAATAGCTAAAAGTCGTGTGAGCAGGCAGTGCAGCAAATGAGTCAGTTACGACTACGCTTCTTACATGAAGCGGATGTATTGTCTAGTGCTAAAAAGTAGTTAGGCTATTTGGTTATAGCAGCTATATATTATATTACACCGCCTAGATGCGGTTGGTCATAATCAGAAATACAAATGTAGCCGATTCGTGCCCAGGTCGTGGGTTCAAGTCCCACTCGTGACCATTCTTTTTCAATGTTTCCTTTAAAAATTGAAGTTTGTATAGGCATAACATGGCCTTAACATGTTTAAAAAAATATATGTATAAAAAATGTATTATTAATTATTTTTTTCGGATATTACAAAAATGACAACCCTGAAATAAAAATAAAAATTGCAATAAGTTCTGGATAACAAGGAATTAGTTGGTGTTTTTAATACTGTACATAATAGAAAGTTAAAGCAATCGTTTTATGTAGAACTCACGAACTAATACGGTGTTATACTTGAATAAAAAAATAAAAACTAAAAATGAGAAAAAAAATCATATCTCGCTTCTCGTTCGTAATTAATTAACAGAAATTGGTGAAAAATTAGGTTATTGTACGTACAGTTAACGTAATTAATCGAAACGAAAATATATTGTTCCCTTTTATTGTAAAATATTTTTTTTCATTTTTCTTGTTGCGGATATTACGAAACTTTGGCATTTTTTTAAAAATAAACTACAAGTCGTAACGAAGCCGGAGTTTTACTCTACTACTAGAAATGATAGAAACTATAGATTTCTTCAATAAAAACATGATGAAACAAAAAACGGGTTTATAACAGACTGTGGGCCGGTGCCAAAGAATTATAAATGTGAAATACATGTTTTAGCACATGTTAGCTTATTAAATATAAATATTTAATAAGAAATTTGAAAAAACAACTGATACGGATGGGATTCGAACCCACGATCTTTGGCTTACCGTGCCGAAGTCCGTGCTGCTACCGTGCTGAGTCGGATACGTAATGTATTCCGATAGATATTACCACACGCCTGGCGTAGAAAGAGATTTGAAATTTCGACTGATTCTGATGGGATACGGTGGCTCAGCGGTTAGAGCGTCGACACGGTAAGCCGAAGATCGTGGGTTCGAATCCTATCCGTATCAGTTGTTTTTTTAAATTTCTTATTAAATATTTGAATATAACCCTCCTTCTGGCGCCGGTAAGCCGAAAATCGTGGGTTCGAATCCTATCCGTATCAGTTGTTTTTTTAAATTTCTTATTAAATATTTGAACATAACCCTCCTTCTGGCGCCGGTAAGCCGAAGATCGTGGGTTCGAATCCTATCCGTATCAGTTGTTTTTTCAAATTTCTTATTAAATATTTGAACATATCCTTCTGGCGCAGTCGGGTAAAAAAGGTGCCGCGGTTATCCATCTCATAGCGTCCGTGTGAATCACACTTCATACGTGAGCGCGACACTGAAGGTTACGTTGACTACCACTTACAAGTAAAGATACCTAATCACTACACTACGCGGTACGAACTGCTTCCTCTACAGGTTTTTATTTATTTAAAAAAGTAACAAGTTTTTATTAAAACGACGTTTTTGACTCAGGTTTTATAATAGCACTAGCTTCTGTGCGCAGCATCTCTCGCGTCTATTAAGAATTTGAAATTCAACTCATCACCTGCCTAGCCTTTTCCCAACTATGTTGGGGTCGGCTTCCAGTCTTACCGGATGCAGCTGAATACCAGTGTTTTACAAATAGCGACTGCCTATCAGACCTCCACAACCCAGATACTGGGTTACACGATATCCCTTGATAAGACTGGTTGTCAGACTTTCAGGCTTCTGACTACCCGTAACGACTGTCAAAGATCTACAATTGACAGCCGGGGCCAACAGCTTAACGTGCTATCCGAGGCACGGAGAGTGATAATCTAATATTAAAATTTTAAATTCTACTCTCTCTCTCTAAATACAGAAGGATGCGACTGACCGACTGCGCTTATGAAGGCTTTGTGAACTGTGATCTATCTATAACTTGTTTCTATCTTTTTAGTTAGCAGTCGGGTTTCTTGTTTTTTAATACATTTTTTATAATGAAACAACTTTTTAAACGGATAAAACTCGCGTATTTATTTTTATAAAACACGCCTGACGTTTCGCTAACGTTGACATTTCGCTGACGTTGACGTTTCGTTATGTTAAATGTTCGCGACAGTTTGAGACTATATTAATCATTTTTTATTTGAATCTTTTCAGTTTTGCGCGATTCAACTTGCGCGAAAGACAGTCGCGCTAAAGGACATTTGAGCTAAATACACTTGCGTTTTTATTCTGTTTTTAGTATTTGTTGTTATAGCGGCAACAGAAATACATCTTCTGTGAAAATTTCAACTGTCTAGCTATCACGGTTCATGAGATACAGCATAGTGACGTACAGCGGAGTCTTAGTAATAGGGTTCCGCTTTTACCCTTTGGGTACTATCATCATCATCAGCCTGTATTAGTCCACTGCTGGCCTTTCTTGCGCGCCACTATTGTGCGCTCATTGGAGGTATTTGCCCATAAACGCCACGCTGGGTAAGCGGGTAAGGTTGGCGATCGCAGTAGCAGATGATTGCTGTTGACACAGAAGGATGCTGCTGCCCAACCTCCAAATCTTTCCCTTTGTCGCTTCTTACGACACCCGCGGGACGAGTAGGGGTGGTTCTATTCTTAGGCCGGAAACCACACGGCACAACGCCACGCGTACCCTTGAGGTACGGAACCCTAAGGGTCGTCTGGTCACGTCAGTTAAAAGGACATTCTTCCCCGACATCGCGTAGTTAGCAGTCAGCAACGTGTACACGTGCGCGGAGGGCGCCGCTGCCGCTGTCAGTTTGCGAATTGCGATCGTATTTTTATTATGTTTATAACTTACTTAGCTTTTACCCGCGGCTCCGTCCGCGTGGATATCGGTAAACGAGATACTTCTAAAATCATAGCCCTCTTTTAAACGGTTTTACTTAGCTTGACCTGTTTATTATTTGGTTCAAATTTAGTAATCGATATTTCACCCCCTTCCTGTTGACAGATTGATCTGATATTTTGTACACAGCTTTAGCTTTGATGACAATGACAAAATCGTTTTACGTAAAAAAAAAAATTAAGTCGTTTTAAAAGTAGCCTCCAAGTCTCAGGCTATCTCCGATTTTGATAAAACATACACCACCTATTAAGCTAATACCTACTTATTCCTTCAATGGGACCAACTCAGGAATATGTTTTTCAATCAAAATCAGTCCACAATTGACTGAGAAATCGGTGAACATACAAAAAAAATACAGTCGATCATAGAACCTCCTCCTTTTTGAAGTCGGTTAATAAATAAATATATTTATGTTTTGTTGCTTATTCTTGGGACGCTAGTTGATTTTTGCAAAAAAAAAAATTCTACGTACAGACTTTTTAACCGATTTTTATTATAGTATAGATTATTTTTTACAACTTATTAAATTTCATTCAAACGTCCTCGTACACGTTTAGTTTTACACTAGTTCATTATCAGACGCGTAACAATACGCACGCGAGCGGCCGTGTTACGCTGTTGCATTGAAAAATAGTTTTTATTCCTTAACTGTTACGGTACATAGTAACTCTGATTACTATTCCGTCTATTACGTTCTGAAAGTCGGAGACTAATGTGTAATCATTTGTTTTTTTAATTCGTCGTGAGTGATAACGTGATAAGTGAAATAATATTGTGTTTTGTTTAGAAAAGTGATATTTTTTGCGCTTTTTTTTTGTTATGCTGAGGAATTTTTTTTTTATGGATTTAAAAAGGAGGTTTTGAATCGTATATTTATATTTCAACATACAGCCTAAATCGTTAGATCTAGAGACTAGAAATTTCTAGGAAATATTCCTTGAGTACCCTAGAGTTGTCGTGTTGCAAACACGTGGGGTTCGAACCTGGCATGTGCCAATGTGACTTTTTCAATATCATAAGTACTTTCTTAGTTAATCTAAGACACTGACTAACGGTGAAGGAAAACATCGTAAGGAAACCTGGACTTATAGTCTGAAATCGCCAACACGCAGTGAGCTGGTGATTAATGCTTAATCCTTCTCTGTATGAGAAGAGGCCTTTGCCCTGCAGTGGGACAGTTACAGGCAATTTTTTTTAAATTTATTTATTAGAATATTTTATTTATACTTTAGACAACGCACAGCCTAAACCGTTGGACCTAGAGACTAGAAATTTGTAGGAAATATTCCTTGAGTACCCTAGAGGTGCACTACGGAAGAGTTTTTGGAAATTCCCCTCCTAAAAGGGTGGATTAGGGGATGAAAAATCTGATATCCACGCGAATAAAGTTTGTGTATTTTTGACCTGTTTATTATTTGGTTCAAATTTAGTAATCGATATTTCACCCCCTTCCTGTTGACAGATTGATCTGATATTTGGTACACAGCTTTAGTTTTATTGACAAAACCGTTTTATGTAAAAAAGAATACTTATATTATATGTATAAATGAACTAGCGACCCGCCCCGGCTTCGTACGGGTGCAATATGCATATAAACCTTCCTCTTCAATCACTCTATCAATTAAAAAAAAACAGCATCAAAATCCGTTGCGTAGTTTTAAAGATTAAAGCTTACATAGGGATATAGGGACAGAGAAAGCGACTTTGTTTTATACTATGTAGTGATTATCACTTACTCCGTGCCTCGTAAAGCACGTAAAGCCGTTGGCCCACCTGATCTCCTTCGACGTACACACAGGCGGAGCCGCGGGCTGTAGCTAATACTTGAAGTTAATGGTTCAGTTAAGTAGTTAAACGAGAGGTTTTCCTCTTTGTAGAGGTAAACACAACAATGTTATTATATTATTTATAAATAATTATCAATTTTACTGAGTGGCTTCGTCTCAAGTAGGCAACGAGAGTCACTCTTATAATAAACAATATTAGAATTATGACTATTCATAAGTGCCTAATGGTCTACATCAGGGCTGTCCAAACCAAGGCCCGCGGGCCGCATGCGGCCCGCGGCTTGTTTTCATACGGCCCGCGACACACATTTTAATCTAAAAATAGTTTTGGACACAAATAGTTTGGATAATATTATTCGTTGTCAAAACATGTACTCAATACTTGGTATAATTATTTATCTTCAGTCTTGCAACTGAAAATATTTTTCTGGCCCTCCAGCTTTTGTATGAAATTTAATTAGCCCGCGAAGGTGTATAGTTTGGACAGCCCTGGTCTACATGAATAAAAATTATTGTTTAGTAGCTCGGAGGTCTCGGGTTCGAACCCAAAGCGCGCACCTCCGACTTTTCGTTAATTATGTGCGTTTTATAAATTAATTATCACTCTCCGTGCCTCGGATAGCACGTTAAGCTGTTGGCCCCGGCTGTCAATTGTAGATCTTTGACAGTCGTTACGGGTAGTCAGAAGCCCGAAAGTCTGACAACCAGTCTTACCAAGGGGTATCGTGTAACCCAGTATCTGGGTTGTAGAGGTCTGATAGGCAGTCGCTCCATGTAAAACACTGGTATTCAGCTGCATCCGGTAAGACTGGAAGCCGACCCCAACATAGTTGGGAAAAGGCTAGGCAGATGAGTATATTTAGTTTATTGAATTGACATGTTTTCCAAATTAATGTAATGATTGATTTCTAATTATTAGTTAAATGACCTTTTTTACTACTTAAAATAAATTCTATATTTAATACCGATCAATGTTTGACATGTAAACTGGCTTATAAATGAATATGAATACATATTGTCCACGTGAGAATCGAACCCGTGACAATGAGGAAGGTCAATCATATAACTGTTTAAAGTTTAATGAAAGTTAGTCGTAATGATGGAGTACTACGACGCTACCACAGCATTACGAGATAGAGATGTGAACAATACCGATATTATCAGCGATGTTAATACATAACACTGATAGCCTAGTGGTATGACCGTCGACTGACAAGTCAGCGGTCTCGGGTTCGAACCCAAGGCGCGCACCTCGGACTTTTAGTAAGTTATGTGCGTTTTATAAATTAATTATCATTTACTCCGTGCCTCGGAAAGCACGTAAAGCCGTTGGCCCTGCGCCTGATCTCTCTCCGATCGTGTCGGAAGGCCGTCCCATCGGACTATGAGAGTGAGGGAATAGAGAGTGCACCTGTGTTTGCGCACACACTTGTGCACTATAATATATCCTGCGTAATTGGCTAATCTCCGTTGAGATTGGCCGCTGTGACCGAAATTCGGTCAGGAGGATATTATTTTTATCAGCGATGTTAATACATAACACTGATAGCCTAGTGGTATGACCGTCGACTGACAAGTCAGCGGTCTTTCGTTCGATCATAAGGCGCTCACCTCTGTCTTTTCGTAAGTTTTTACGTATTATAAATCACTACATAGTATAAAACAAAGTCGCTTCCCGCGTTAAAAATACGCAACGGATTTTGATGCGGTATTTTTTATAGATAGAGTGATTCAAGAGGAAGGTTTATATGTATAATACATGCATATTAGCGTAACCGTGCGAAGCCGGGGCGGGTCGCTAGTTAATTATAAGTTGCTAAAACGGTGAGGAAAAACATCGTGATGAAACCAGCACACTTGAGAGATTTTTCAATGGTGTGTAAAGCCATGTCGTACCTACGGACGGTTTAAACTCTGACACCAGGTTGTTCATCAACCATACGATAAGATGAAGATATCGAAATGAGCGATATTAATTTGCCGATTACTCGATACGATAAATAGTCATAATAAAAGTCAATGACTCGCCCGGACAAGGCCTTGCAACAAGCGAATTTTGATGCGCGGTGAAACGCAAGAACTACTGAATGGATTTTGATAAAACTTTACAATAATATAACTTACTAGCTGATGCCCGCGGCTTCGCTCGTGGGGATGTCGGTTATCGCGCAGCCTGGCTTATTTTTTTCCGACACCTCCAACAAATATAATTATATTTTAGCCAATGTATGCCAAAACTTGATAAATTATATACTAAAACCTTCCTCGAGAACCACTCTATCTATTTAAGAAAACATCACAAAAATCGGTGCACTAGTTTTTGAGTTTATCGCGAACAGACAGACGCGGCGCGAGGACTTTGTTTTATAATGTAGTGATAAATACGAATAGCACATATTATGCTACAATTGATCATATACCACGCGGGCACAAGCTAGTGTTTTTATATGTCAGAACACTCTCGATCAGGTCACCTTCCAAATGAAATAAAACTTAATCAAAACCGGTTCATCTGTTTTTGGGAGCATAAATAAATATAGACACAGACACGCAGATACACACGTTTAATTTATAACACTGCTCTTTTTTCGTTAGGTTAAAAAGCAATATGGGGAAAGTCACCATACGTAGTAGCATCTATCATAACACTAGCTTTTGGTCCAAGGCTTCGCTCGCGTTAAATTGGAACACGTGGCGCCATCTGTTATCATAAGAACGTTATTGTGGTTTTCCTCGGGAACAGTACTTTTTTTCGAGATTAAAGATACCGGTATGTCCGTTTGTATACACCTGACAACGTTTGAGCAAATACTCTAGGGGACTTAAAGTAAAGAACTAAAAAAAAATACTTGGCAGTGTCGTGTGGGGTATCAAATGAAAGAAATTTATTAGCACATTTCAAATATGTAAACATTATTAGAATTCACATATCTCCAAAATAAGTTAAATAAAAATATAGTTTAAGAACTAAAACCCGACTACTTAAAATCTAAAAACAAGCTTCTTAGATTTGAAATAAAATTCTGTAGTCGGAGGCCACCAAATTTACAAAGTATTTACCTATAATACATTAAGGCGCTGTGCACAGTCAAGTTTTGTAAACCTGAGGTAGTGAAGCAGATGAAGTGGGAGAGGGTGGGGGCGGGACGCCCATGGGTCCCGCCCCTTCCGTCTATTGCAAGCATGAAGCAAATAGATTGCGAGGCATCGCGCAAAACTCGCCATAGTATGTCCATTATAAATAAAAGCGTAATTTCGTCAGTAACATCACATGTGCATTTGACCTATCGTGGCTATGACCCGCTTGAAATGAGAGTGCCCGCGGCAACCACTAGGTTCGAGCCCTATCAGCCATCGTACATTTTTGAATTTTTATAATACGCAATATAATAATCAGTAATTACCTACATATCTTCTTTTTGTTATTTTTTAAAATTATTATGTTCATAATTTTGTTTTCTTATTTTTAAAATAATGAAACAATAATTGTTATTTTCTAGAAAAGATTACATCAAAATTGTGCAAAATTGAAAAAAAAACTGTAATATTTTAAAAATAATTATTTGTGTACATATATTATATTTATATCAAACAAAAAAATAAACAAAAAGTAAAAAACAATTTATTACAAAAAAATAACTTTTTAGGTACTCTAAAGAAAAACCAATAAAATTGCATTATAATTGGCTAAAAATAAGAAAATCAACAAAAATAAATACTGAACATTTATTTCAGACAAGAAAATAGAAAAAAAAGTAAAATAATAATTAATAACAATTATTTCAAATAAGAAAATCAACAAAAAGTATCGCTCGATGCGGATTTGAACCGGAATCGGTCACAACTTTCATCTTACGAAACGTACTAAACCGCTAAATCAAATGAACAGTTATCATTGGTGCCTAAATTTCATTTCCCCTTGACTGTCAGAAGACCAACGAGGCAGTTTTTTTTTATTATATTTTATTATATTACAATCATTTTTATACCTATTGATATTTTTTTTCGGAATCAAGAGTAAAATAATAAAAATAAAATAAAAAAGCTTGATGGTTGATTTTACAGAAATAATATACAGTGTGTTACAAAAACGTGTAGTATTATTATTATTACCAAAAGAAGTCATTTCCCAGCTATATAAAAATAATATTAACCTTAGATTTTTTTTGCAATTTACGGGTTAGTTTTTACGGCTTTTGTAACATCTCCTTTATCTAAGGGAATAAAAATGATATGTATTTTGAATTGATTCTTGATGGATGTCTGAATAGGTGATCGCACTGGGGTGCGAGCATGGATCTTTTTGTCGAGTTGATATTGAACATTTATCAACTTGTAACATAAATTTGATTTAAAAAATCCATACTTGCACTACAGGGAGAACAGATAAAATTTAAAAAACGAATTATTTTTATTTTATTTTATTTGGATGTCGGTTACCGCCTAAAAAATGTAGCGTAGCCTATATTGTTTTTCATATGCCAGGCTATATCCCTGCCAAATTTCGTTCAAATCGGTTCGGTGGTTTAGGCGCTATGAAGTAACAAACAAACAGACAGACAGACAGACAGAGACTTTACTTTTGCATTTATAATATTAGTAAGGATATAATATTAGTAGGATAAGGATTTTGGACGTATTTAGTTTTACGCATACAGAACGAAATCTAAAGATATTGTGGAAAGACAACATTCTTTCACATCACAATTCTTCAAAATGTAGTCTTCTACTACAACAAGGGACATTTTCTTTGTTGTCGTCACTAGATACGACTACTAATGATTCATTGAATGATTCTTTTTCTCGCAGTGGCATCCCCCGCGCTCGCCGAGAATCGACTATTTCAGGCAAAAGCCAGTCCATGAAAAACGACACCAGCTTTTCCTTCATCTTTTTTTCCCAAAAATCGTCGTCTCTTTTTATAATTTCTGTTTTTAATGGCTTGTTTTCACCACTCCACACAGCAAACAAGCACTTATCTCTGCGCGTTACATGGAGCTGCCCTTGAATCTGATGGTACCAATTACTATTTTTGTTCACTTCAATCAAATCATTTTTTTTATTGTATTTCCATATCTGTATCTTGTTTTCCTTTATACATTCTTCTAGACTCTTTTTGAATGCCACTAAAGGACACTTCACTTCCACTACCGTGTCTTGGCCTATTAAACCATCGGGCGATGCTCCAATAAAGGGAAATTCGTGGTCCACGAACAACCCGCACGGCTCAATGCAGACTTTTTCTTGGATGGCAAGTTGCTGTAAAGCGAGATGTTCATTTTCAACGCCATGTGCGATTGCCGCTATATTACTGAGATTACATTTAAATAAAATATTTTCCACTAACTTGGCTTTGCTGGTATTCTCTCTTCTTTTCACTACTAATCCAAAATTTGATGCTGTTAGCATATTTTTTCTTAGTTCTACCCAGTCATCGCTGTCTCTCTGATTTATAGTAGATAATTGTATTTTTTCTTTGTCCCAAGTTAGTTCCTTTAGATTACGCAGAAATGAATCTTTCGCGGCATTTAATTCATCCGGTGTCAAATCTGGTGTAGTAGTTTGAGCCCCATAATCATGTTGGATGGTATTGTCCTTTTTTAGCATTCGATTTTTTTTGTGAGGTCTCGCTTTGTTTAATGTTTTTTTCCTCAGTCTTCGTTCTTCAAACTTTTTTAGTATGCTTTTGGGACTATTCCCTAGAATTTTTTTATGGAGAAGATGTCTCGGGTTAGGATTATTAAAAAAAACCACTGCAGCATTACAACGCGCGCGGTAACCTCGACGAAGAGAGAAATTAATTCGCTTTCCTCCTACAATCTTTGCAATCACGCTGTTGAACCGCTCTACTGTATTAGTATCCACGTCTTCAAGTAGGCTTCTTGATTTTGAAAGTAATGACTGAAGTATTGTTTGCATTCTGAACCAAAATGTTGTGTTCTTTATTTCTAAATTGCTCTGCTGTGTTTTATCTTTAGAACAATAATAGGTTTTACACTTTTCATGATTTCCGAAAGCATGTAAAATAGAATTTTGTATTTCTTTTCTAAAAGTTGCCAGTGCTTCAGTTTTATCTTTTTCGAGTTTATACTCTTTTATAGTTGCAATAACTACCTTGCGGATACTGAGAATTTTTGGTTCAGTCAGCATTTTTCTGTACTCTAAAGCATATTTTGTGTCTTTTGCGACAGCTCTCAACTTATTGCACATATTGCGCAGCACATGGTTTCGGCATTCAACTTTCTGAACAGTATGATTCTGGTAAGGATTCCGCGCCAAGATTTTTGCGTATGTAGCCGAGTCACCGTCAGCAATTAACCTGCCATAAATAATATCGTACATCAATACTGATGTCTCGAATCCTTGGCAGATTATTTCCGACTCCATACCGCTAGATGACCCTTTGTAGTTTTTAAAACAAACATGTGCTGGCGCAGCAATTTGTTTTTTTTCTGCACGAGCACATACAAGGCAGTATTTGTTTTTAATGCCTAAAAACAAGACTTCACCATATCTGCGACCTACGATTGCTGCAGCACCGGACAATGCCTTATAGTTATTGCCGTAAGATCGCGATGACCAACAGGCGTCAGCATATACGTCTATTAGAGGTATGCCATCTTTGCTCAATGTTCCTTCAGCTATCGCTGCATCACGCTCACGCATAGCTGCTGCTGCCATAGATTCGACAGATGTTGACTCCCATTTTTCATAAACTATGTTTTGAACTTGAGCATAAGTTGTTTTCGTAAATATGGGTACGTCCATACACGCTGTAATTTCTTCAAATTGGGAAAAACCGATACCAGCAGAAGTAATTCCCGTAACGGCACCCACGTTAGCATTGACATTATCTGTGCTTGATAAATCTTCGCTTGTGACAATAAAGTCATCTTTACACATATTGCATCTGAACTTGAATTTGGAGATCAAGCCATTCCTTTTTTCTCCTATGAGTGACATTTGAGAAAAATTGCAATTGAACAGAGAGCTATGGCCAGATATAGTTTGCAGCTGCTGAATAAAATGTATTATGTCAACAACTCTTCGGCGACCTTGAACTGGTGGGTATATTAATTCTTCTTGAGATTCAGTTGATGGTTCAACGAGTAGAACATCGTCAGTGATTTCTCTGTAATAAAAAACACGTTATTTTTTATTTTATTATAAACAAAAAAAAAACAAAATAATTCCAAATACGCGGTGTGTATGAATACAATGCGTGAACATTATGAAACATACCTACAGCTATACGGGTGGACAGTTATCTACACCTTAGCTGAGAACTTACGGTTCGCTAGGGTGAGTCTCCCTGAGTTACAATAACTATTATTGATTCAAAAAAATTGTGCTGGAAGTCACAAAATTCGTCATGCCACTACACTCTCAGGAAGTCGACCGCGGAGTCATCGGATATCCATTGGTGCCCATTGGATCTTCACTCATCTATTGATACTATACTTACTTTTCACAATTTGGTTTTGAATTGGCTCCTGGAGTTACAGCTGTAGCCATTGAAAGTGATAGCCCAGGGTTTTCGGGCTCAGAATATTTTTGTAATCTAAAATTGAAACAAATAAGTTTTAAATTGAAATACTTACATTATTATTTTTACATCATGTTTTTTTTGAGAAAATGAGGAATTTGAACACTGGGCATTTTGAGTACTTTGCATTTGAAATGATGATATCGATAACCTTTTTCGCGTTACTACTTACTACTAAGTATATTTGTAACACCCTGTATAAGCTTACTCATGAAAAGTCTTCTCCGAAGGTTCATCCGTTGACGAATTGCTCACCAGCCGTTTCTTTTTACTATAAAATAAACAATAATAATTGCATCATAATTGCTTTAAAAATAAGGAAATAAATAAATAATAATAAATTACAGAATTTTTCAAACAAATGTAAAAAACAATTCTATAAAAAAAAACATGTTTTTACTTCAAAGAAAAACCTACAAAATGCATTATAATTTTTTTTTTCACGTTTCAAGTAATAATTATTCAGTACATACATATTTTTGTCGATTTTCTTATTAATTTTTTTAACACTTATGAATTAAGTACCCATACGTTTAAAAAAAAATACAACAAAATTTATTTTTTAAAATAATTATAAATTATAAGTGTTTTAAAAACAAGAAAATAGGTACTGAAAAAAAAAGTGAAATAATAATTAAAAACAATCATTTCAAATAAGAAAATGAACAAAAAGTGTAACATCATAAATAAAAAAAAATATTTCTAAAAAAAAAATGATCAAAAAGTATCATTCAATGCGAGTTTCGAACCTGCAGTTGGCCATAAATGTTGCTAGCTACTCAACGTCTAAGACCGCTTTATCAAACGAGCTCTAATATGTAAGCCGAAATTACACTTCCCTTTGACTGTCTGAAGCCTGAGTATGGAGTTGCTTTTTTATGATCTTTATAAACAAAATAAGGTGTACGTTCAAAAAGGTAGGTACTTACTTTACAATTTCCATCATGTGTTTATATTTTATCGAACGTAATCTCTTTATTGCCGTCCGTTTATTTTTTTTGTTTCCCATTTTAGGATAAAATTACACTGTTTATTTACACAACTTGACTAAAACCGAGAAAAAATATAGTACAACTTTTATAACAAAAATACAACTAAAAAAACAAACAAACTAACAAACTAGAACTAGAAACTTAGAAAAAGGAATCATAAAATAAATAAAGAGCTTTCCACAACAAACAGATACGAAAATTATTTCTGAGCGGCGAGCGGAACAAAGTGACACTTGAGCGACACAGATCCGTTAGGCAGCGCGCTTCAGCGGTCACTGTCGCTCCGCGTAGAAATGAAAGAGAAGGCATAATGGCGCGACGTTTGGTTCCACTCGTCCGAATTATTTATAATACACAACATATAATAAGTACACCTACATATTTTCTTATTGTTATTTTTTAAAATATTTATGTTAATAATTTTGTTTTCTTATTTTTTAAATAATAAAACAATAATTGTTATTTTCTAGAAAAGATTATATCAAAATTGTGCAAAATTAAAAAAAAAAGTAAAATTGAATAAACAGTCATTTTATGTACTTACCTATATTATATTTATCTAACTAAATATAGACAAAAAGTAAAAAACAATTTATTTAAAAAAAATCTTTTTAAGTACTCTAAAGAAAAACCAATAAAATTGCATTATAATTGTTTAAAAATAAGAAAATCAACAAAAATAAATACTGAACATTTATTTCAGACAAGAAAATAGAAAAAAAAAGTAAAATAATAATTAATAACAATTATTTCAAATAAGATTCATCAAGATCAACAAAAAATATCGCTCGTTGCGGGGATGGAACTCCCAATCGGTCGGTCTCGTAATTCACTTGTGCAACGTTCAAGACCACTAGACCAATTGGACTGTAGTGAAAGTGACGAAATTACATTTCCCAATATACAGCTTTCAACAACAAACAAGATACGTAAATTATTTCTGAGCGGGGGCGGAACAAAATGACATAGGTCCGTCTAGCAGCGCGCCTCAGCGGTCACTGTCGCTCCGCGTAGAAATGAAAGAGAAGGGAAAATGGCGCGACGTTTGGTTCGACTCGTCCGAATTATTTATCAGTAAATATATTAATTCCTACTAATATCTTATTTCAATCGATAAATACAAACAAGGGCTCCCTTTATTATTATTTATTACGTAACTGTTATAAATTTCATCAAGATTGGTTTATAAATAATAGAGATAAAATTGCAGGAATATTAATTTTAATGGTTGTTTTATGATTTTTTTCTATCGAAAAAAAAAACCAAAAACGTGTTTTGAAGCTGAGGGTTCTTTCACAAATATGATCAAGAATAACATATATTTTTTTTGCTACTCTAAAATGTATACATTAGGCTAAAAAACTGTTTAATTAAGCCTATTTTGACTGTGCACAGCGCCTTAAGGCCTCCGACTACAGAATTTTATTTCAAATCTAAGAAGCTTGTTTTTAGATTTTAAGTAGTCGGGTTTTAGTTTTTAAACTATATTTTTTAAATATTTAGGATTAGTATTATAGTTAGGGTTCCTTAACAGGGGTGCCGAAAATATATCGATATTAAACGTCAATTTTGACACAATTTAATGAACTTTATGTCAAACTTGACGTTTAGAATCGATAAACGTTCGATAAAAATTCGACAAAAATATCCATGCTCGCACCCCTGTATCGATGTCGACGGGAGCGCGTCTCTCGTCTCGTGCCTAGTCACGAGCTTCAAGTCAGGTTTGTTTATTGTCCTTGAGCGCTCATTTAACAAATTGTCCACCATCTATAGCTGTGTATATGTATAATACTTATCATTGACACTCGTGTGAACATTCGTAACATCTCGCTTTTTACTACCAGAGGGGTTTAGCAGAAGTTTACACATGGTTTTCGCCAGAAAATAGAATGAATAACGCTTTCAGCTTTATTAAAATGTACATCGAGCCCAATAACCTTTATAAAGGTTTAATGAAAGCAAAAATAATAATTATATCGCCCTAGGCCCTATTTTTAGATTTACCGACCGCTTTTCCTACATGTAATAGCACTGTTTACGATTCTTTGATTCCGTCGGGTCAAATAATCGTATACAGGGTTATTTGTAAAACACCAGCATCCTTAAAAGGGGTCATTAAACTCATCATTATGAACAACTTTTACTATGGGACCAACCCTGAAATCGCAAAAAAAAATCAGCTGTTCCATACATTTTGTTGAGTCATGTGAACATTAATGTATGGAACAACTGATTTATTTTTTGCGATTTGGTTGGTCCCATAGTAAAAGTTGTTCATAATGACCCCTTTTAAGGATGCTGGGGTTTTACAAATAACCCTGCTTATCAACATCATCATTATCATCAACCTGTATTAGTCCACTGCTGAACATAGGCCTCTCTCATTGCGCGCCACTATTCCCTTTGCCGCTTCTTACGACATCCGCGGGACGAGTAAGTTCTTAGCCAGGAAACCACACGGATAATAATTCTTATGGACAATATATAAATAAATAAATTAGCCTGTAACTGTCGCAATGCAGGGCAAAGGCCTCTTCTCATACAGAGAAGGATTGAGCATTAATCACCACGCTAGCTCACTGCGGGTTGGCGATTTCAGACTATTAAAGTCCAGGTTTCCTCACGATGTTTTCCTTCACCGTTAATCAGTGGTGTCTTAGATCAACTAAGAAAGTACATATGACATTGAAAATGTCACATTGGTACATGCCAGGTTCGAACCCACACCCACGAGCTTCCACGGTCCGTAACCAATGCTACCACGACATCCTCCATGTCCATGGACAATTTTTTTATTTTATTTTTTTATAGACTCACGCCTATATTCCCCAGAGGGGGTAGGCAGAGGTGTGCAGTACACCCACGTTTCGCCGGCTATGTTATAAGTCCCATGTAATAGGGGGCGAGCCTATTGCCATTAACCGGGCACAATTCCAGACTCCGTGCTGCTACTGAGAATTTCCTATTGGAAAAACCCAATAACACTTTGCCCGACCCGGGGATCGAACCCAGGAGCTCGTGCTCAGCAGTCGCGCTTGCTACCACTAAACCAACGAGGCAGTCATGGACAATATAATAGGAAAAAAATAACAATATAGCTCTCATTCACACGTGCTTGTATAAGTTATCTGTGATGTAGTGCCGTCTGTGCGGTGACGTCAGCATTCCTCTTGTAATCATAACATGATCTGTGCTGTGACTGAGCGACCTTCTCACCTGTGGTGTGTGGGAATAATATCGATCTATTCTCTAACAATCACTTTCATATTTCATAACTTTTTAAATGTAGAGCGCTTGAGATGTAGGTTATCGTATTTCTCTACAAATAAAATAAATCCAAGTGCAAATCCGTTGTCTCTGCCTACCCCTCTGGGAAACAGGCGTGAGTCTATGTATGTATGTATCATCTGCCTAGCCGTTTCCCAACTGTTGGGGTCGGCTTCCAGTGTTACCGGATGCAGCTGAATACCAGTGTTTTACATGGAGCGACTGCCTATCAGACCTCCACAACCCAGATACTGGGTTACACGATACCCCTTGGTAAGACTGGTTGTCAGACTTTCGGGCTTCTGACTACCCGTAACGACTGTCAAAGATCTACAATTGACAGCCGGGCGGGGCCAACAGCTTAACGTGATATGCGAGGCACGGAGAGTGATAATCAATTTATAAAACGCACATAACTTACGAAAAGTCAGAGGTGCGCGCCTTGGGTTCGAACCCGAGACCTCTGACTTGCCAGTCTACGGTCATCACCACTAGGCTATCACGACTCTTTGATGATTAACCTGGTGTTAGAGTTTAAACCGCCTGTGGGCCTCTGACATAGCTTTACACAGTTGGAAAGTTTCGCAAGTGTGCCTGTTTCCTTACCTTGCATGCACTGTAATATCTCCTGCGTCTACTATAATATATCATTTTAGAGTATTGTCATCCAAACTAAACGTGTATGCAAAATTTAATCATAATCGGTTGAGGATAACTGCTTTAAAATTCATTTGCAAAATTTGACTAGAACATACATTTTTTTTGTGTAGAGGGAAAATGCGCTGTATGCATACCGTCCCGCTCGAGGTATGCGAGACGGTTATGTCGGGCTCTCCTGCCTGCAGACTAAACCTCCCCCGTGTCACTTCACTTTCGTATAGTAACGGGAACGCGGGAACGCGGTTCGCAAGCTTCCGCGAACCCGCCGTGGACGTCCGTAGCCCGACCCTCCAGTTACGACAATACATACATACATTGCAAGTGTAAAATTCCCAAGGTCCAGTCTCAAATGAAACTCTCTGCTAAATGTATTAAGGTTTATATTTGTATACAGAGAAGTCGAGCCCATCATCAAAAATTTATTATTTACATCTACTTATGAAAATCGTCTGCACCAAACGATAGCGAGATGCAGAAATTAAATCTTTTTGAACAACGACATCTAGTTACTATTTTTGAACTAATTTTCTTAGAAGTAACTTAAATACATACATTGCAAGTTAAATAAAATCTTGTTAAAAGTAAATGAGAAACTATTTAATTTAACGCAGATTGATTTGAATTAAATTATTTTTTTATAGCTTTTTTTATACTTCTAAGGTGGCAAACAAACATATTGCTAGTTTGATGGTAATTCTTATCGTAACTTATAGGCCAGGGGTTCCCAAACTTATTTTTACTGCGATGCCCTTGGGAGTTTGTCATTTCTTTACGAATCCCCCCCGCGCTCTCGGGCCAAATAAAGTACCTACCTACGTAGCCTTAGCCAAGTAACAAATTATTAAAAAAAACTCCACATAACAAATTTAAACAAGTCATTAGAAAATAGCTTAATTTTGCTTGCAACAGTTATGTCTTCGTGTTTAGGTTTAACCAGGAGGTTTAAATAAAACACAAGTATCACTTTCTCATTGCGTGTGCGACACGTCCGTTTGCTTCGACGTCTATCAAAGTAATGTCCGAGAGGGGGCGGGTCGTAAGCGCATATTTTCACTACATATTATAAAATAAAGTCGCTTTCTCTGTCCCTATATCCCTATGTAAGCTTTAATCTTTAAATCTACGCAACGGATTTCGATGCGGTTTTTTTAATAGATAGAGTGATTTAAGAGGAAGGTTTATATGTATATTGCACCCGTACGAAGCCAGGACGGATCGCTAGTTAATTATATTTATTAGTACGAGGGGGCTTGGCAGAACAAAGTTTGGGAAACACTGGGTCTAGTTCTTCTGACGTGTGCCAAGTCTAGTGAGGCTTACTCGCGATACACGATACAGGTTAGCCACATGAAACGCTACAGAGTTATCGTTTGAACTCATTTGCCTAATACACAAGATGATCCCGGATTAAGTTGTACTCTTCAGAGATTAGAATATTCAAGTATCAAGATTATTATAATCCAACTGAATCTGTTCTGTTGTTAATACTTTATTATTGAGATATAGAGCAAAGGCCTGCCTCCATTTTCTCCAATTCAATGGAAAAAAATCCATTCTATTTATTTCCATGTTGTAAATAGGTACTTATGTATAAAATATTTTTTTTTTTTTAAATGTGATGTCTCTAAATTTGGGAGCCCTTCCCGCCCCTCGACACACATGTCACTTCGTAGACCCCCTCCCTCCACCTAAACGTGTGACGTCATTTATGAGTGGTCCCTAACTATGTGCCTTTCACGATACGCCGGTGTATAAAGCCATATCAGAGGCCTACGGGCGGTTTAAACTCTGACACCAGGTTGTTCATCTACATATATGTATAAAACAAAGTCGGTTTGTTCCAACACTTGTAACTCGAGAACGGCTGGATCGATTTTCATGGTTTTTGATTTGTTGTATTTGTCTTCGTCCCGAATAGCAGAATAACTATTAAATAGGTAGGGTAGGGGTAGAGGGTAGAGTAGAATAGGCGTAGATGTAGGATGATCACGCGTACAAAGTCGCACGGGGCAGCTAGTTTAAACTCAAACTCAAACATTTTTTGCATGCCACAATGTAATACTTAGGTGGTAACTTATAATTATTGAGATCATTATGGACCCTGACGGGCACAGCAAAAATAGAAGAGAGGAAGAGGGCTAAAAATTATATAACATTTGCTTATACGCATTTGTATAATAAGATATTTTATTAGGAATTAGTTTAATTTTGTTGACTAGGTACGATTATTTATTTTTATTCTTAATTAATTAAATAATATTATATAGTTATCACCTAGCATTAGGTAGAACTATACGATAAAGAAGAAAGGAGATCAGATAGTTCTAGGTTGAACCATACATTTTGTTTTAACTATTTAATACATCTTGCTCAGGCCTGAGGACAAGTTGTGTAAATGCTATTATTATTTTATTTAACAACATTTACACGTCGGTAACCTGTCTAACCTCTTCGTAACTACCTTTTAAGACACATGTTACGGTAAAACTGGAATTTCAGACGTTTAGAATAGACACTAGACTTAGCAATTTTGACACTAAACTGCGACAGTGCTCTTCTAGAGATAGTCATCTAAAGTCCGATCTCTGAAGAAATCCTGCAGTTCATTCTCATACAGTCTCAGTGATGTTGTAGTCGCATTATGAAGAGAACCATTCGATTTTTTGGTATGTTTGTTTGAACCGGATAAACTCTTAACTACTTCACCGAGTTTCTTATAAAATATTTTTATTTAATAAGCAAAACATGTGCATAATCATGTAAAAAAAAAACATACATTAATTACCTCACCGATTTTTAAAAAATCACCTACTTATAAGAAGCTACGTTATCAGTTTCAAGGACAAAGCTTTTCACTGACAATTAATTAAGTCGGTTAAATCCACTTGTGTACATACTAGTATTTTGTGGGGTTTTACCATGTATAAAAAGATAAAAATAATGACATGTAGACATTAGCAAGATTGTCGTATTTCCAACTTTCCTGCGACATGTTCTAGGTCAAAATATTATGTTCTTAAACCTCAATGATCTCACTCTGACGTCACGTGTGTACTTATGTACTTATACACTCACAACGCTACTCGCTAATTATTCCTTCATAATTACTGCTAATAAACGAGCCAATGTGTTACAAATAACAAAATGGTTGCCATGGAGATTGTTGTTAGAAGTTAAGCTACACTTGCCGCGGTCAGAATTTAGATGGGTGACCTTTGTGCCCTAATAAGTGGGTAAGTAATAGATCATATAACAACAAAATCTCTAATATTTACAACATATAACAACGGAAGCTATAATTTTTTTTAATATAACGATTATTTAATATAATAAACGATTGATATAATTTTAAAATAACTAATTTTTATAAGCATAACATACATTTAATATAAAATTCGTTTGGCATACCACTCAAAAAGAGTAAATAACAAATAATATAACAACTAAATCTCTAATATTTTCAACATATAACAACGGAAGCTATAATTTTATATAGTATAACGATCATTTAATATAAATTCGTTTAAAATACCGCTCAAAATATATAAAACTTATTTGGTCTAACGAGATGAAAACGCCAAACATTTAACGAAAAACATTGTAAATTAATGGTCACAGTTTTAACCTAACTCAAATGGCATCTAACTAAACCTTAAAATATGCATAGAAATGCATGGTCGAAGGTGGGCTAGGTCGACGGAGCCCCGCTTCGCGGGGCTCCTACTTCTGGGTGGTTTATAAAAAAATAACCACGAAGGGGATGGCGGGGTCTATTCGCTCGCTTCGCTCGCTCACACGACCCCGTCATCCCCTTCTAACCTAACCTGTCCAAGTTGAGGTGCCCTAAAGTCCAGATTGCATCCAGTTTCTCCTGGTAACAATTATAGTTTAATAACCATACTAGCAGACTGTAAAAGTTACGCAAAATTAATGTATAGATCTCCAATTATCGGAGTTGAAAATTTAGATTAAATAATCAATATACATACTAAACGTTAGACCTAATGATTTTCGATTAAATAATCAATATACGTATTAAACATTAGACCAAATGATTTTCGATAAAATAAATAATATACATATTAAATTTTAGACCTAATGATTTTAGATTAAGTAAATGTTATATCAAACAACGTTATATAAATAAATTTTAGAACAAATAAATGTTAGATGTTAAAAACATTATATCAATAGTTGGTATATCTCACGTTGATTATATCTTATGAACGATAATAAAATGAAATTAGATCAAATGAATTTATATGTTATGAGACGCACCCCTAATAAGTGATCTTATATAAAAATATGTGCCGTGTGGTTTCCGGCCTAAGAATAGAACCACCCCTACTCGTTCCGCGGGTGTCGTAAGAAGCGACAAAGGGAAAGATCCGGAGGATGGGCAGCAGCATCCTTCTGTGTAACAGCAATCATCTGCTACTGCGATCGGCAACCCGCTTGCCCAGCGTGGCGATTGTAAGTAAATACCTCCAATGAGCGCACAAAAGTGGCGCGCAGTGGTAGAGGCCTACGTTCAGCAGTGGACTAATACAGGCTGATGATGATATAAAAAAAAATACACGATCAGAGTCATTTTTGCCATTAATAAAAAAGATCGAAAGAGAATATTGATGAGAAAGATATGTTAGAGATTATGCAACGTGAGCTGCGGTTACAATTCGGATGGGTGACCTTGGTTGGTATTCGCTCGGTTTACACAAGTGTCTGTTGTTAATGATAATTAGCACGACATAAATGTGTGTTTGTGTTTAATATTGTAATTCTTTTGACGCTTTTTAAACAACACAGAGATATATGCTACTTCCTACCTAATATCATAAATATACAAGTTTGGATGTTTATTAATCAATCACGCAATAACTGATGAACGGATTTGTATGAAATTTAGAACATAGATAGATTTTTTCCACGATGTTGGCGCTAATCTTTTATGACGCGTCTTACCACTGAAGAATGACCTTTTTTTTTGTGGCCGGGGGGAGTAAATAATGCCTTCCGCATGCATACCGCACGTCCGAGGACGTATGGTTATGTGGGGCTCGCATCCACTAAAAACGTCCACTGCGTGTTCCTCGCACTGTATCAGACGGGGCCGGGTACCGCAAGCGCGCCTCGCAGCCCGTCCAGTGCCTGCCTGTAGGCCCGCTCAAAAACATTCGGGGGGGCAATGTCCTGGCGTCCAGGTTCCTGGATATCGCCCCAACACGCTCAATGGCCTTCACCCCTACATCGGGCAAGGCGGGCGGCAATCCTGTATGACGCGTCTTACCACCGCTATCGTATCGTATCTTAGGCTCAGAATGACCTGGGAGGTCAAAAGATACTTTTTATCCTACTCTGACATCGATGCGGGTGTTGCCGTGGAAAAAAAAGCTAGATTGTAAGAAAATTTTTGAAGGAAATTTTTAGTGTTGCCCAGTGCTGTCCGACTGGTCTTAAGAGTTCTGTAGTAACCCTCAACTTAGAAGCGTGCTTATATTTTTCAGAAGCCTGGCCAAAGCCAAAGTAGTAATAAAACAATGTTACCTACATAATATTTTTTTGCCTGCCTCGTTGGCCTAGTGGTAGCAAGCGCGGCTGCTGAGCACGAGGTCCTGGGTTCGATCCGGGCAAAGTGTTATTGGGTTTTTCCCATTACGAAATTCTCAGTAGCAGTACGGAGTCTGGAATTGTGCCCGGTTAATGGCAATAGGTTCGCGCCCTATTACATGGGACTTATAACATAGCCGGCGAAACGTGGGTGTACTGCACACCTCTGCCTACCCCCTCTGGGGAATACAGGCGTGAGTCCATAAAAAAAAAACTTTTTTTACTTTAATGTGATCTTAAAAAGGGCTTGCACTGTTGATATATGATAAGTACCAGGCACGCCACTGCCTTCACTGTACATCATCATCGTCCGCCTTATTATCCTTAAATTATGTTGGGGTTGTGGCCAGCGACCGTGGGGGTCGCGAATTCGCGATCCTCAGGTTGAGAAACATTGGTGCTGATTCTCTTGTATATTCCGCTAAACTAATTTTAGTCTATCTATATCTCTTTCTAATAAACACCTTCGAAAAAGGACAGCAAATAATTAGAACTGTCAAATTAGTTTACGTCCTTGCAATTGACGTGAAATTAGACGAGACCTCTATGACATGCCGACTAAATTCTCGTTGATATCACGCAAATCGATTAGTTTGACAGGTCTAAAAATCTTCTATCCTTTTCTAATGATCTCTGTTAGAACGAGAGATGGCGAGTCTAAATTAGTTTAGAGCGTGTGCAAGAGAATTAGCACCAATGTCTAAATTCTAAAAGAATATAAATAGTCCAAATTCCTAAAGTGCCTGCTACACGAGCAGAATTAAAAAATAAGTAGTCATGTCACTTCCTAATGACGTCAGTGTTTATTCACAGAAAACATTCATTACGTTTTGCTGGTTTTTGTAGATTTTTTTTTTTATTAAAATTTTTGTAGGAGGTAAACATCGGTTACGAGCAGGTTTTACGGATAAGCATTCTTCTTCTTTATCGTGTGGTTGATGAACAACCTGGTGTCAGAATTTAAACCGCACGTAGGCCTCTGACATGGCTTGACACACCATTGAAAAATCTCTCAGGTGTGCTGGTTTCATCACGATGTTTTCTCTCACCGTTTTAGCTATTGAAAATTAGTTTCTAATTATGCACATAATATCCGAAAATTCAGAGGTGCGCGCCTTGGGATCGAACTGGAGACCTCTCATTTGTCAGTCGACGGTCATACCACTAGGCTATAATACATGCTGAAATACAAACACTGATCTCGTGTGCATATTTATATAAACGTCAATCTTTGTATCAAATACTTCTTTTATATAAATAAATGTATTGGTGTTAATGTAACTGCGCCGGCGCAGGCGTGTGCGCAGTATAAAAATACGTTTTTATCTTGATAACAAGGTTTGAGTACAAACAGAACTAGATGTCTGTTCATGACGTCTTCGTTAACTTGCTGGTTATCATATACTAGCTATTGCCGTAGGCTTCGCTCGCGTGGTACTTACATTTAAAATTCAATCGCATCGATTCGAAAGACACAGTATGCAGTGACAGCTTAGTGGTATGAACGTTTGACTGGCAAGTCAGAGGTCTCAGGTTTTCTCACCTCTGACTTTTCGAAGTTAGTTGCGTATTATAAATTAATTATCACCTGCTTCGTGTCTCGGATAGCACGTTAAGCCGTTGGCTCCGGCTGTAATGAAGATCTTTGACAGTCGTCAAAGGGAGTCAGTACCCTCATAAAATCCTGACAACTGATCTAACTTCAGAATATCGTATCCCTTTGTGTTGAGGTCAGATAGGCAGTCGCTCCTAGAGAACTGATATTCAGCTGCATCTGGTTAGATTAGAAGCCGACCACAACAAAGTTTGGGAATAATAAGGCTAGGAGGATGATGGTTTCTGATCGGGCGATGGACTGGGGCTCTACTCCGAAAATCGAACAACGATGTTTCGGATCGGAACGTAATAATGAAGGCAGGGGCGTGCACAGACATTTTCAACAGGGTAGGCAGGCATAGGTACATGATACAAAAACTTACTTTCATTGGGACAAATACCACTTTTTATGTTATAATATCTACTACCACTACGTCGCGTCGGCGTTGTACCCTTTAAATATAGTTGTGTAAGTACGTGCGCACATATTTCCAGCCCGAAAACGCACACAAACATCAGCGCATCATCGACCGGCAAGAAAATAATCATAAGAACAAAAATAGAATATCTATCTTTGTACTGTAAAGTGTATTTCATTAATAAAGACATACCTGAGCAGATAGTTATAGTCTTCATAGAAAAATAAGGATATTGATTGCATAAACATACAACAAATACCTACTACATGCGGCGCAACTCGCGCACGGCATTGACCGGGCAAAAAATAATACAACAATAAAACTCCACCTCAACGATCTTCGGTCTGTAAACTGTATGATGTTTATAAATCCTTTATCTAAGTCAACTATTTTGATCGAATTGACTTACCAATATTAACTTTTCTATAATTTGGTTTTTAACGCAATTCAACAAACGAAAAACACAGAAACACTGTAGATTTTAACCTCTGCAAACAAACAGCCAGCACTCCTCTCAGTATTTTGATATAATTTATTATTATCCATATATAAAGGTAAGTTAACAGACTAATCAAGTAATTAAAATCAATGCAAATATTATACTAAATATAACTTCAATTGAAAACTTTTGACATTTCGCATTGTAAACAGCTGGTATGACAGAAGCGATGTGATTGGTTCTCCGCGCACGAACTTGAAGTAATTCAACCAATCACATGTCAGTGTGGATACATCCAGCATGACATGTGATTGGTTGAATTGGTAGAAAGATCTACGTGACCTACTGCGCGCATGCGCGTTATAGGATTTGGTCTACGAGACGATAGGCAAAAGAAGTTGTGCCGGACTTGCAAGTAGCAACGTTTCTTTGAAGGCGACAAGCGCGGGATTCGGTGTTTACGTGCGTAATGTGCCAACAGATGGCGTTAGGGTTACGAATTGATATTATTGAGCGTTATAATCGTGTAATTCTGTGTAATTATATTGCGATTTTAACAATTAGATACATTAAATAGAACATATTATAATAATATTCATTAGAATTTTGTCAGGGTAGGCAGTGCCTTTTTGCCTATATGAAGTGCACGCCCCTGAATGAAGGCCATCAAACACAATCCTTACCAAATTACCACTGTTTAATTGTATTTAGTGCTTTCTTCTGTCGTTTTGTTACAAATCCATAAAAAAAAAACAATCTATTAGAAGGTAATTTAAACGAACAAACATGCGATCCGACAATCGAAGCTTCGTTGTTAAAATTTCGGAGTAGGCCCCCTGACGGCGCCTGAATCTGACTTACATTGTAGTTTCAAGTAAAAATAATAATAAACAATAAATCAGCCTGTAACTGCCCCAATGTAGGGCAAAGGCCACTTCTCATACAGAGAAGGATTGAGCATTAATCACCACGCTAGCTCACTGCGGGTTGGCGATTTCAGACTATTAAGTCCAGGTTTCCTTACGATGTTTTCCTTCACCGTTAGTCAGTGGTGTCTTAAATAAACTTAAAAAGTATTTATGACATTGAAAAAGTCACATTGGTACATGCGAGGTTCGAACTCACACCCACGCGCTTGCAAAGCGGGTCCGAAATTTGCCAGCACGACACTCTTTCATTTGAAGTGAAAATAGTTAATCAATTATGTTTTATCACGACGAGTATTCTCAGCTGATTATGTCATCCATATACAAATATACTTCTATGAAAAATCTGTTGTTATCTTAAACATCGTGTCTGTGAGATAAAAATGAATGAGACCAAGTGATTTGTCAAACAACTCGTCTGCCTTGTACTGAAGGATTTTATTCTAAGTTACCTATAACAATTTATATTCGCTTCATCTGCCTAGCCTTTTCCCAACTATGTTGGGGTCGGCTTCCAGTGTTACCGGATGCAGCTGAATACCAGTGTTTTACATGGAGCGACTGCCAATCAGACCTCCACAACCCAGATACTGGATTACACGATACCCCTTGGTAAGACTGGTTGTCAGACTTTCGGGCTTCTGACTACCCGTAACGACTGTCAAAGCTGTTGCTGTGGCCCCGGCTGTCAATTGTAGATACAATTGACAGCCGGGGCCAACAGCTTAACGTGCTATCCGAGGCACGGAGAGTGATAATTAATTAAATGGATTAATACTCGATAATTAATAGATGGCATTATTGATGATTAATAGATGGATTGCCAGCACTGATAGCCTAATAGTATGATCGTTGACTGGCAAGTCAGAGGTCTCAGGATCGAACCCAAGGCTCTGACTCCGAGTCTGACTTCTGACTTTACGGATGTGCGTAGTATAAAATAGCTAGCCATTGCCCGTGGTTTCGCTGGCGTTAATTTAGAATTTGAAATTATAGACATGTGGCGCCATCTATTGAAGTTATTGTTGTTTTCCTCGGGAACAGTACTTTTCGGGATGAAAGGTACCCTATGTCCGTTTCTGTACACCTGACAACGTATATGTAAAACTTCAGTGGTTTAGGCGTGAAAAGGTAACAAACACTTTAAACAGATAAAGGACTTGTCCGCTTTTTGTATGGACGTTGGTTTTTTATTCTGAGAAAATTCTAACCAGCATGAAACTACCTGATGCCGAAAGCCACAAAAATATGTAACCTGGAACCGCTGGAGAAATAATTTTATACCCCTCCATTTACTTTAATATTTAGAAGGGCTTGTTCGTAATCTCTTCAAAAATGTACGATAAATAGAAAGTGATTTTCTCAAAACTGGAGGAATATAAAATTAAATATTGTATGTCAAAATATTAGTTTTAAGAACCTCTTTCCAAATATATTTAACACATTCTGGTTAGAATTTTGGTCGAATAAAAAACCAGTTCAGGACAACTCTTTTACTAAGTTAAGATTATCACCTACTCCATGCCTCAAAAACCACCTTAAACCGTTGGCCTCGGCTGACAAAAAGATCTTTGACAGTCGCTATAGGGAGTATCCCTTTGTGTTGAGGTCAGATAGAGAGTGACATGTTTTTATAAGTAAGGCCCTTTTTGTAAATAAATGTTTGAAATAGAAAAAAAAATTTTTAGCTACGTTTAACACTGCCTCGTTGGTCTAGTGGTAGCAAGCGCGACTTCTGAGCACGAGGTCCTGGGTTCGATTCCCGGGTCATGCAAAGTGTTATTGGGTTTTTCCATTAGGAAATTCTCAGTAGCAGCACGGAGTCTGGAATTGTGGCCGGTTAATGGCAATAGGCTCGCCCCCTATTACATGGGACTTATAACATAGCCGGCGAAACGTTGTACTGCACACCTCTGCCTACCCCCTCTGGGAAATACAGGCGTGAGTCTATAAAAAAAACGTTTTACACGTTCAAGTGTACAACAATATCAAGTTAAAAGAAAAACCACGTACAATCGGACATGTTTCGTACTCGTAAACAGCGTGTATTGGAAATTAGTATGTATTTCCTTCACCATAAGGTTCATTGTAGCAAGTATTGAGTGACGGTACAAGTTATCTAGTAGTGTTTCGTAATCTAATCAGCGCCGCTCGTTATCAGCTGTGCAATGATTACTAATTATGATTAACATTGTTTAGAAGTGAAATTCTTTCAAGAAATTATTAGAAGCTAACTTTTGCACGCGGTTTCGTCCGCATAGAATCCGGTGAAAGAATTGTGTTCATAAATTCTATTCCATTAAAATAAAGTTTTCATGACCGAGTTTCGGTCACAGCGGCCAATCTCAACGGAGATTAGCCAATTCCCAGGATATATTATAGTGCACAAGTGTGTGCGCAAATACAGGTGCATTCTCTATTCCCTCACTCTCATAGTCCGATGGGACGGCAATCCGACACGACCGGAGAGAGATCAGGCGCAGGACCAACGGCTTTACGTGCTTTCCGAGGCACGGAGTAAGTGATAATCACTACATCACTACATTATATAAAACAAAGTCGCTTTCTCTGTCCCTATATCCCTATGGATGCGTAAATCTTTAAAACTACGCAACGGATTTTGATGCTGTTTTTTTTAATAGATAGAGCGATTGAAGTGGAAGGTTTATATGTATATTGCACCCGTGCGAAGCCGGGGCGGGTCGCTAGTTGATTTATAAAACGCACATAACTTACGAAAAGTCAGAGGTGCGCGCCTTGGAATCAAACTCGAGATCTTTGATTTGTCAGTCGACGGTCATACCACTAGGCTATCAGTGCTATATAATACAAATGGCAGATATTACTCTAGATATCAACTACACACGTATCACACGTCGAACTTGACCTGAAAACTTAAAGACTAAGGTTACACATTCTATTAACATTGTACAATATTACGGTATATCTTAACTGGATAAATACTGCAAATAGATACCTAAGGCTTTCAAACCTTTGACTCCCGCGAGGACGCCGGCGTCTAGTAACAATTGATTTACTTTTGTGCCTAATGCCCGGTGTTTGAAGATTTAAAGTTTATTTTTAAAGATTTTTGATTCAAATAATAGTAGTAAAATTATTTTTTTACGCAAATTTAAAACTTTGTACCAAATATCAGATCAATCTGTTAACAGTAAGGGGGTGAAATATCGATTACTAAATTTGAACCAAATAATAAATACCTCAGCATAACGTAAAAAAGCTCAATATTAATTCTACTAAAAGCTACCAAATGAACAAATAATTCTAGTGAAAGCTACTAAATGAACAAGAAATTCTGTGAAACCTACCAAATAAACAAATATTTCTACTAAATACTACCAAATGAACAAACAATTCTACTAAATACTACCAAGTGAACAAACAATTCTACTAATTACTACCAAGTGATCAAAAACAAGAATATTTGATTCGAATGGCTTCCACGTAACATGTACAAACAAATGGAGATAGAATCAGATATTCTCCTCACTGCTAAAATGAAAAACAAATCAGAACGGAGAAGATCCAGCATCTTCTCCATACTGAGGAAGAAGAAATTAACGCGCCAGTTCTCCGAGCCTTCCAACGGGAGCTTGTTCGCGCTCAATCGGAAGTACTCGGTCGATTCCGCCATACTCTCGAATTTTACGAAGGTCGACAACGGAGGGTACAAAATGTGTCTACAGAAGGCTGACAGCAGAGAGGTGTTTGTTTCTAACGAAGGTTAGTTGTTGCGGTACTACGTACTACATACAGGCGGTTTCGATGACTTACTTAACTCTCACTTTGACATAATCTATCGGCGACTTGACATAATATATTGGCGACTTTTACATATTCTACCGGCGACTTTGATATAATCTATCTGAGGCTTTGGCGTAATCTGAGCCTTTGGCATAATCTATCTGAGCCTTTGGCATAATCTATCTGAGCCTTTGGCGTAATCTATCTGAGCCTTTGGCGTAATCTATCTGAGCCTTTAGCATAATCTGTCTGAGCCTTTGGCATAATCTGTCTGAGCCTTTGGCATAATCTGTCTGAGCCTTTGGCATAATCTGTCTGAGCCTTTGGCATAATCTGTCTGAGCCTTTGGCATAATCTGTCTGAGCCTTTGGCATAATCTGTCTGAGCCTTTGGCATAATCTGTCTGAGCCTTTGGCATCTATTTGAACGTTGCATCACGAGGCACGTGTCACCGTGAGACTGATGAATATGACGTCATAATATCAGGAAGCTGGACTTTTGCTTTTTTTTTCTAGCTAGTCGCAATCGTATCTCATATGGCTACTTTTGGCTAAATATTGGAGCTAGTTTGAAAGCTACTGGGTGGTTCTCGTAGCTAAGTACGCTAGTTGGCAGTAACCAGCCCCCCCTCGTCCACAGAGCTAGCAGGCGCGGCGTCGGACACGGACAGCGAGGCGTCCCGCACGCCGCACACGCCTCAGCTGGCAGACATGCCGCCCCACTCGCGCCACGCCGAGCTCACCGTGCAGGACATCATCACGAGGATCGAGCAGTTCTACATCGAGGACACCAACGTTGACATCGGCGTGGTAAGTGACTTACGTCTGG
Organism: Protodeltote pygarga; assembly: GCA_936450705.2. NCBI lineage: Eukaryota > Metazoa > Arthropoda > Insecta > Lepidoptera > Noctuidae > Protodeltote > Protodeltote pygarga. Next base: position 6,674,653 of record OW388278.2, read on the forward strand.
CCGCTGCTGTGGACGTTAATGCATTCACTTACGGTGAGGCTTTTGCCGTGGTAGAGCCGTATTTTTCTGTAATTCTACTTAGGTGGCAAACAAACATAAAGCCAGCTGATGGTAAGCGGTTGCAACACGAGGGGTACCATCTGAGTGTTGCTGATCCTGTGTGGTCGGCTTAACAGCGGCCTTTCAGAAATGACAGTATTCCAACTCTAACCGGCCCATTCTCCCCCCTCTTATATGGCCGTCAACGCTTCTGCAATGCTTTTGTTGCTGGTGCCTATAGGCGGCAGGGATCACTTATCGTCAGGTGAACCTCCCCTTTTTTACGTCAGGGTAGTCTTCAAACGCAAATTTCCACTTCAACGTCTAATGCCTTAGTAGCCCAGTCTTGTCAGTTTCCTTATCTCCCTCTACAGGCCGGCGAGCTGGTAGAAGAAGTAGCGGAAGAGAACAAGTCTCTCCTGTGGTTCCTGCTGAAGCAGGTCCGTCCTGGCATGGACCTGAGCAAGGTGGTGCTGCCGACCTTCATCCTGGAGCCGCGCTCCTTCCTCGACAAACTGTCTGATAATTACTACCACGCTGACATTTTGGCGCAGTGAGTATTCACTTAATTCATAATTAATTGAGACATCTGCGATACACATTTCTAATTTAATCCCATTAGTTGCGCAGGGATTGAATAAATAAACAAGTAATTCCATTAGGTCTACTTCCCTTCTCCTAATGCTATTTTTCAACTCCCCTAATTCCACTTCTCATCCCCCTAGTCCTAATTCCATTTACTTAGGGTCATTTATCATTCCTCTAGTCCCAATTCCGTTCATCTAGTTTAATTTGCCATCCCCCTAACCTTAGTCCCAATTCGCTTCACCTAGTCCCAGTAAACATATCCTTGTCAAGAATTATGATTTCACTTATTCACACTTCATATCCCCCGAGTCATAGTCCCAATTCCGTTCACCTAGTTCCTCTATCAAACCCTTGTTCTAATTCCCTTCCCTATCAACACTTCTAAACCTACTAATCCCAATTCCCTTCACCTAATCAACTTCCCGTGGATCTTCCTAAACCTAGTTCCCATCTAGCTTACTAATTATATGTATTAGTTTAACTTCACGGGTATACACTAAACATGTGTTTCTGTTTCAGAGCGCAACTTGTAGAAGACCCCTACCAAAGATTCGTCGCAGTATTACGCTGGTACTTGTCCGGCTTGTATCGGAAGCCCAAGGGTCTGAAGAAACCTTACAACCCGGTGCTGGGCGAGACGTTCCGGTGCTGCTGGCAACACAACAACGACACCTACACGTACTATGTAGCCGAGCAGGTCAGTTGGCAGAGTATCATGGAAGAGGCATAGGTTTGACCACTGCCCCACCTGATCGAAGATCTTCAATCTTTGACAGTAGATATAAGGAGCCAGTACCCTCATAAAATCCTGACAACTGATCTAACTTTAATATCGTATCCCTTTGTGTTGAGGTCAGATAGACAGTCGCTCCGTAGAGAACTGATATTCAGCTGCATCTGGTTAGATTAGAAGCCGACCACAACAAAGTTTGGGAATAATAAGGCTAGGATGAGAGGGAGAGGTGTGTAAGTTCGAAAACATATTTTTTTTTAGTAATGGGATATTATAGTCTATCTGTGGCTTTAAAATAAGTCAGGTATACAACCATCTTACTAAAACTGTCTGTATTCGCGTAGTTCGCATTGTCGTTCTGGGACAATACCAAACCCCAGTGTGATAGCCTAAGCAAAGGTCGTAGCTTCGAAACCAGGTACGCACTGTTGACTTTTAGGATTCATGTGCGTAATACAAATGATTTATCACTTGCTAAAACAGTGAGGGAAAACATCGTGAGGAAGCCAGCACACCTGAGAGATTTTTCAACGGTGTGTAAAGCCATGTCCTCTGCCTACGGGCGGTTTAAGCTCTGACGCCGAGATCCTTATGGAGCGTCACGTGTCGCAGGTGTCGCACCACCCGCCGGTGTCGGCGTTCTACGTGTCCAACCGCAAGGAGGGCTTCGTCATCGAGGGCAGCCTGCTGGCGCGCTCCAAGTTCTACGGTCAGTACTCTAGCTCTAATGTTGATCCTTGTAACTATGAGCACGAGCTCCTAGGTCCGATCCCCGGGTCGGCGAAAGTGTTATTGGGTTTTTCCATTAGGAAATTCTCAGTAGCAGTACGGAATCTGGAATTGTGCCCGGTTAATGGCAATAGGCTCGCCCCCTTTATATAAATCCACACATATCCGTAACATCCATTTAATTGTCATACGACTAAATAAATCGTAATTTTTCTAAAAGGATATTAGAAAGATATGAGAAAAGAATCTGACTGCTTGACTGACATATCAAGGCACAGCTTAAACAGTTGCGTCTACGCTTAATTTTTTTTGTAAAAAGATATTCGGTGAAAGAGATATTCTGAACCAACACTTCCGTAAGCTGTAGGCCTTTTAAGTCCCGGTAGAAGTCCGTTTAATCAGTCTGAGCAAGCTGGGGCTGTAACTGAGAGAGACCACAGAGAAAAAAAAAACTTGTACTAATGTGCCATGTTTCCCAAATTAATATTGTAATAATAAACAGTTTTTTTTTCACTTTTATATTTTTATTGATATAAGAAAATACTGCTAAAGCGACTTGCATAAAGATTTGATGTTATGCTTGTAGGTAACTCGACGTCGGCCATCTTGGAGGGCTGCGCGCGCATCCACCTTCTGAACTGGGGCGAGACGTACATCACGACGGCGCCCTACGCGCACTGTAAGGGCATCGTCATCGGCACGCTCAGCATGGAGCTGGGCGGCAAGGTACTGTACATACTGCTACTGGGTCGAGACCCTTCCACTTTCAATTGTTTTAATAATTCATTAAGTGTCGCTTGCCGTGGGACGGCAAGTCTCACATCTCCCTGGTGCCACTTGCCGCGTAGCGGCATGCGACATACAAGATGTGATAGAATTTACTCAAAACCTCAAGCAGGGGCATTGAACTCATCATAATGAATAAATTCTACTATGATCAACATAAATATAATTTATATTCTTTAAATGGGTTCCTAACAAGATTTACAATAGAATTATTTCGCTGTCATTACAATGTTCAGTAGTTTACAGTCCGCCATTTTGTTTTCAGGTACACGTCACGTGTCCAGATTCTGGATATCATGCGGATGTCGAATTTAAATTACGGGTAAGTTGATTTAATCTGTAACTAGGTCATCTATATACATGTTATACAGTCTGCTTATTTACATCATTTATAACTCGAAAACTACTGGACTGATTTTCATGGTTTTTGATATGTTGGATTTGTCTCGAATAGCAGAATAAATAGGTGTGTAAAGTCATGTCAGAGATCTACAGGCAGTTTAAACTCTAATACCAGGTTGTTTTAATTTATATAAAATAAAAAACTTAGACAATTATTACAATATCAATTTTTGTTCAGATAGAAAATCCTTAACTGAATAGTAACGTTTATTTATTAGCCATACATATATAATAATTTACGCTTAAACAATTTCTGTGGGGGATTTCCTAAAGTTTCTGGTAACTTATAGTATATGTTGTAATGAAGTGTATTTGTTGGGCAGTCGTTCCTGGGCAGCTCGGACCAAACGAACGCCATCCAAGGGCGGATCAAGCGCGGCAAGGAGACCGTGGCCGTGCTGGACGGCTACTGGGACGGCAAGATTGACATCAAGGACAAGAAGACTGGGGTGAGTACTCCGTGCGACAACAAACTTGTTGTCAATGTACAGTAATACATCATCTGCCTAGCCTTTTCCCAACATGTTGGGGTCGGCTTCCAGTGTTATCGGATGCAGCTGAATACCAGTGTTTTACATGGAGCGATTCTCATTGTAGATCTTTTTCAGTCGTTACGGGTAGTCAGAAACCCGAAAGTCTGACAACCAGTCTTACCAAGGGGTATCGTGTAACCCAGTATCTGGGTTGTGGAGGTCTGATAGGCAGTCGCTCCATGTAAAACACTGGTGTTCAGCTGCATCCGGTAAGACTGGAAGCCGACCCCAACATAGTTGGGAAAAGGCTAGGCAGATGGATACAATAGTATCCAAGGGACAAAATTCTAATATTTTACTTGTTTCGGCTAAAACTGTTCCTTGGTGAAAGTTGAAAGATGTAAGTGATGTAACGTTGGCAGGAGGAGCAGAACCTGATGGACGTGACGCTGCTGAAGGAGCAGCGGCTGTCGCGCTACCTCATGAACATGGACAAGCAGCACGAGTTCGAGTCGCAGCGCCTGTGGCTCAAGGTGTCCGAGGCCATCCTCAACGACGACCAGGTCTGTAGCGCTGTAAACAGTTGTATATACTGTGGTGCAGCTGTGTTAGCCCTATATCGTTGTGCAGGTGGCGGCCACGGAGCAGAAGACCATCATTGAGGAGGCGCAGCGCGCGCGTACGCGTAACTTAGTGTCGCCGTGGTGCCCGCGCTACTTCCACCGCGACCTGCACCCCAACCCGCCCGAGGGTAAGTCCTAGCCTAACAATACCCCTGCTGCACCTGCGTCCAATCTCTTTTATTTGCATGATGACCAGGAAGTCGAATGAGAACACAACTGTGGTATAGGTATATATAAACTTATATTTCAACATACGGGTTACAAATACAATATATAAAACTACTCAAAATGGCGGATACCCGGCGCCGGCGCACGAGTTGGATTGCGAATAGTACGCGGGTGGCCCCCGCTGTCCGATGGTGGACACGACCGCGATGGTGGACAACTATCTATCTTACTATCTCTGTGGACACTAGTTGACTTAGATTAGGACGCAATCAACGCGTTAGGACACTAGTAGAGCAGCGCCATAACCGAGGGACCTTTAATTTTAATGGCGCCCCAACAGGGACCTTACACTTAAATGGCGCCCCAACAGGGACCTTACACTCAAATGGCGCCCCAACAGGGACCCTTTGCATAATGAAACAACTTTTTAACGGATTACTCGCATAAATGTTTATTTTATTTATTTGACAAAAAAACCTGACTTTTCGAGTGCTTTGCAGCTCTCGTGGTTGCAGACAGACTGAGGTGACAAGCGTCTGTATCTGTACACGTTTTTTATTTTAATGGCGCCCTAACTGGGGCTTGTATGCTAATGGCGCCCTACAGGGACTTGTATGCTAATGGCGCCCTACAGAGACTTGTTATAGTGTAACACCTGTATAGCCTGAAAGCAATGAAAGGAGAACTGTAATATTTATGTAACTGCCACTGTATGCTGATGTCGAGTTTTTTTATTTTATTATTTTTATTACTGCCGCACAAATTGACCCCATGCTGCCTGATGGAAAGCAGTCAGTGGAGTCCCATAGTGATGGCCATCATCCCAGCAGCCAGCATAGCAATGTGGCATGATGGCCCTCACCTTGACGGCCTTGAGAAAAGCTTTTTCACGTCCCGCTTAAAGGACCCAGGATCATAAGTGGAGGGAGGGACTTTTAAAGCTCGGTTTATTGTTCCCAGGTGTAGTCGATCAAGGATGGGTGTACAACCATTTGAACATCACGTAAGTTGTTTTCATCTAGCTAGTTATTTCTTTCTGCACTATTCTAGATTGCTTTTTAAAGAAAATTTCGATATAATAATTACGATGAAGGCAAAAAAACATCAGGTCACCAGATGTCGCTTGAGTGGACTGGGCTGACGTTATCTATCAACCAATCAATCTGTCTGTGTCACTGCAAATACGATTGCGAATATGTATTATAGAATTAGGTGATTTAAGAATATCTGATTATTAAAATCAGATATTCTTAAATAATAGTGAAGATAGCTGCGGGTGGCATTTGCGCATAGAATGTGCTTTTTAAATGTTCATAAACAAGACGTCTGACTTGCCAGACAACGCTCATACCAATAGGCTATCAAAATAAGTAAACTCAAAATAGTTCGGTACCATTTTCTATTTGTGAATCGTTTTTTTTTTGTTTAGGCGCTAATCGCCAGCTTTAGTGTTATAAATAAATAAAAAATACCACTAGAATAAATATTTACTGATCTATACTCTTTTCTGCGCTAAGATATCATTAGAACTGGCGAATGTCTTGTCAGCCAAGTCCTACATGGCGCCGCCTTGATGGCAAAAAAGTCCCGGGAGCCATGAATAAATGCCATGAGTGACTTCTTAAACTTTGAACGTTTCTGATTTAAATTTTAAATTAGTAGCTATTTGCTTTCACTGTGTTTAAAATAAAATCAGCCTATACTGTCCCAGTGCTGGACAAAGGCCTCTTACACACTCAAGGTGAGATAAAGTAGGTTACTACAAGCCGATATAGTATATTCTTGTCATTTTGCTTATGTCTCGCCCACGTTACATGGATGTTAAACACCTCTAAGCCCCATTTCACCATTCAATTTAATAACCGAGTTTAATAAAACTTGGTTCAGCCCTACACAAATTGCAGTTCTGGGGGCTTAGCCAAGTTGACTATCTACAATCGCTAACGCTATAGAAAACGAAAGAAATGTATAGGATGGCATTACCTGTCACGTGACATATCGATCGAAGGTAATGTCATCCTATACATTTCTTTCGTTTTCTATTCGTTAGCGATTGTAGATAGTCAACTTGGCTAAGCCCCCTGAACTCAGTTAAACGCTTAAACCGAGTTTAACTTGATTGATCGCGTTTAGCGTCAGTGGTGAAATCGGCTCTAGGTATAGGACGATGATGGTATATGGGAGTTTAATGAAACCTTAACCCATGGAACGTTGGTGTTTTGTAACATTACTTTTTTTAAATAGTAATTTTGTACAAAATCGTTTATTTATTTATTTATTAACAACAGATTACAAACACATAATAGGAATTAATGTACAAAGGCACTGCTTATTTCTTTAAGAAATTTCTTTTAGCAGACCTACGAGAGGAGAAATTATCGTTAATAATCGTTATTGATTGAACGCGGTGTTGAATAAAAAATGTGAAGAATGTAAATGTTTCTGATCAGCTGTTTCGCTAATGAATTTTTATCATTACAAATCATTACAAATATACAAATCATTTTTTTTTCTCTCTTTATAATATTAGTTAAGATACATACATACATACATAGACTCACGCCTGTTTCCCAGAGGGGTAGGCAGAGACAACGGATTTCCACTTGCTACGATCCTTGCATACCTCTTTTGCCTCATTCACTCACTCACTTTAGTTAAGATATGTGGAACATATACATAATTATATAAGATGCTTCTAAATTATCTGCCACGGCTGCAATGGGAGATAATATTGGTTATTTACATTACAATAGTGAAGTCATTTTTTTTATCTAACGTCATAATACACACATCAAAAGTGTCTAGGGATCAAGCATTTTTATGCGGATTTCTTGAGATTGAGATGTGGCTTTGTAATAAATTTATGATTTTATAAATTTATATGGATCCTTTTTGGTGCATTTCATAATTTGAATCAGGAACTGTGAATCAAATTCGAGTAAAAGATGAAAATCAGCTGTCAATATTTTCCCTATAAAAACATACAACGCATTGAAGACATTATTAGTGCTACTGTTTCCCTACTACTGATTAAAACCAACGTTATTATGGAGCGGCGACGTCATTTAAGCAGGGAAGAAATGCTCAGAGCCGTGGGAATGATAGAAGCTGGTTCCCGGCAACGTACTGTGGCTTTAGCTCTGAATACAAGTCAGAGTGTTATCAGTCGACTTTGGACACGTTACCGAAGCACTGGTACCGTGGCTGAGCGCCATGGAGGACGGTATCGCTGCACCACACGGAGACAAGACCGATACATTCAAATCTTAACTCGAAGAGCTCCAACAATAACCGCCATGATGTTAGCCGTGAGGCTTTATCACTCTTCAGGGAACTTAATTAGCGACCAAACAGTCAGAAACCGCTTGCATGAAGTGAACCTTCATTCCCGAAGACCGCTACGGGTACCACCTATAGCAATGCACAATCGTAGGATTCGATATCAATGGGCTCTTGAACACAGAAATTGGGCAGAAGAACAATGGCGTTTCGTGAGCTTTTCTGATGAGTCTCGTTTTGGTATGAGACCGGATACAAGACGTATACGACACTGGAGAACCCCTGGACGCCAACAGCGATTAAAATCCTGCCAGGAAGTCCATCCTTATAGTGGTGGAACCATCATGGTATGGGCGGGTATTTGGATCGGCGGAAGAACTGAGTTGATTTGGATCAGAGGCAACCTCAACGCTCAAATTTATGCTGAGACGATTGTATCAGACGTCATCGTTCCTCTACAAGTGCAAATCGGTCCCTTATTTCAGTTAATGCATGATAATGCACGACCGCACACCGCAAGAGTTGTAAGACATACTCTCGCCGCAGCTAACATCAATGTCCTGCCCTGGCCTGCTCAGTCGCCAGACTTGAACCCGATTGAGCATGCATGGGATATGCTACAGAGAAGCGCTCTGCCGAATATGGAGGGTATCCCGTCGCAAGAAGACCTTTTTTTGTTGTTGCAACGAACATGGGCGGCCATTCCACAGCGTGATTTGGATGAACTCATTTTGAGTATGCCAAACCGATGTTCTTGTGTTGTTAGTGTTCGCGGTAGAAACACGGATTATTAATTGTTTAAGTTACCCAATAAAATTTTAAAGAAAACTGTTATTTCAGTCTTTTTTTTGAACTTTAATGTTAGTGGTTCAAATGTCAAAAATCCCTTTATTAGGAAAATGGCAAATTTCTTTATTAATGCAAAGGTGACTTGGTTTATCGTTACTGTGACAAACGAAAACACTTTATTTGATGAATCCTTAAAGAAAATTTTAATTAATATCAATCAGGAGAAAAGTTATTGCAAAAATATATGTTGATCCCTAGACACTTTTGATGTGTGTATTTTTTCTTTTGCCTGCGTTTTATTGTGTAGGTCTAATTCTGCTCCATGCTGCAATTTTTTTTTTACTGTTCTGGGGTACGAAATTTCTTCACTATTGTAATCTATATACCCAATATTTTCTCCCATTGCAACCGTGGCAGAAAATTTAGAAGCACATTATATAAGAAAATATAGAGCATACAAGAAAATAAATTTAAGAAAAATAATAATGTACATAATAATATACATAATAATTAATACATTAAATTTTAGAAGCACATTATATATACATACATATACAAGGTACAAAAATAAAGCTATTGTTACACAGAATTTATACATTTATTTTTTGTATTCGCTTCTCATGCATTCCATCTCGTCCTCATCACCTTCCATTTAGTTAGATTCTTCTTTCTCTTCTTATCGTATGGTTGATGAGCAACCTGGTGTCAGAGTTTAGACCGCCCGCCCGTAGGCTTCTGACATGGCTTTATACACCGTCGAAAAATCTCTCAGGTGTGCTGGTTTCCTAACGAAGTTTTCCTTCACCGTTTTAGTAAGTGATAATTAATTTCTAATCAGCGCATAAATTATTAACACTACTAGCATAGAGCATTACTAACACTTAGTAAGCATTACTAACACTTAGTAAGCATTACTAACACTTAGTAAGCATTACTAACACTTAGTTAATAAGTATTACTAACCATTGGACCACTGTAGTCATTCAAATAAAAATTATTATTATCCAAAAAGGTTTCGAACCTACGACCTTTTTGAATAGGCTATCACTGCTTATTTAGTTAGATGATTGATAGATTGATAAACACGAATGTAAGAGAGCGAAATATGCTTGTAGCGCACTTCACACGTGTGAAGTTATAGCAACTTCCTACTTATAAAAGTACTATCGCGGACACAAACGGTGCACCACTTTGCGAACAAAATGCTTTTAACGATGCTACGTGCGTTGGCGTGGGACTAGCGCTACGTTCAGACGCTAGATGCAAGCGATTCTAACCTTAAGAGTGGTGCACCGGCTTTGTCTACGATAGTACATACACCGGCGACACTAGCTCTGTGTCGCTAGCCAGCCATTTAATTAAACGACTCCTTACTAATTAATTTAAACTTTTATAGAAAATAAAAACGATTTCGAGCTTGATTTGATTCTGCGATCTACTAGTTAAAGCCAACCGCTGTGCTAACTGAGCTATTTATAATTGTGCCCGTGAGCTCAACTGTTCTTGGCGGTACACACATTTATCTATGGATTGAGATTGCACAGGTTAAAATCTTGGTCGTAATTGAATTTTCTTCAACCAAAATTGTTTTATTATATTAAATTCTTACTAAATGACGTATTTCTCCCCAGCCCCTGGCAAACAGAAGACCTAATAGAATACGAAGAGGACTTCATCATTAAGACGCTACACGCCGGCGCGCTCGCGCCCAAAGCGCTCGTGGAGCCGGCGCGCCGGGATGCGCCGCGGAGACTGTCCGACTCCGACAGCCACACCGAGCTCGCCAGGCCTAACAAAACTAGCGCGTGAGTAGGGAGCCACGAGACTTACGTATACTGATCCCACATGAACCATATGTAACACAAGTGATCCAACATGTCCTATACGCATATGTATAACACAACTGATCAATATTGTCCACATGCCAGCAAAGTCCACATGCGATCCAACATCCTTTCATTCAGCATTGTATTGTGTGATTGATAGCCAGTTACAAGTCAGTGTCTAAAGATGAACCAAAATGATTCTCTCGTCCATCATCCATGAGAGATCCAATACGTTCGATCCAGCATATCCAAACCAACATCCAATATATCTAATCCAACTCTTTACAAATTCTATTCAATGCATCCAATTTAACATATCCGAAGCAACATCCTAAACAACCTATCCAATCCAACACACCTGAACCAACAACTCACCGTACTTCCGATCCAACCTGTCCAACATCCGTTCTCTCCTCAGGGTAGAAAACAGAACGAAAGTGTCCCCGGAAACTTCGAAGCACGTAGTATTGTCGGACAGCCAGTCGAACCAAGAGAGCCGAGGCAAAGCGTTTACGTGAGCGAATTCGTAATGAAATACTCTACGTACCTTTTATAATATTGTTGTGTTACTTAGTGTACTAGTACTTACTAATGTAATTTAATACTACCTGATTGATATTTATTTGGTATCTAGTTTGGTTCGCGTGAAAGAAGTTTTGACGAGGGTCAGATAGGCGTAGAAAACTGATATTGAGCTGCATCTGGTTTAGCTGCATCTGGTTCAGCTGCATCTGGTTCAGCAGCATATGGTTCAGCTGCATCTGGTTCAGCAGCATCTAGTTCAGCAGCATCTGGTTCAGTTGTATCTAGTTCAGCTGCATCTGGTTCAGTTGCATCCCGATCTCAACAAAGTTTGGGAATAATTGCGGGGTAGGAGTTATGAAGAAAGAGTATTTTGTTCTTTACAAAAATCTTAAGTTTTTCTGCGCGGTATCAAACAACCTTTTGAGTTTTAACGTCATTTTCTTAGTGTCGTCTCGCTCTAGGAAGGTGTGAGTGCCTCTCAGAATATCGGCGTGAAGTATAGTATTCGTACAGTTGTTTCATAGTCATTAAACCGGAACTGGAACCGGAGGCTCTAATCCCTCTTCCCTCTATGATCCCTCTTTCATTCATTTCATTTGCCCCTCCCCGCCCCCTTCCGATAGACTATGGTAACCGCCTACTGTGAGGCAAGCTGTATGCTTGTTTGTTACCTTGTAGTAGTATAATACATGTAACTAGTATTCAAAGTATTTTTTGATCAATTTGAGTAATTAATATTAGTAGGTAATTTGAAATTTTTATTAATTTTAGCTTGTTTTAGATAAATTATAAGTATTTTTGTTTATTTAGTCGGTTTTGATCATTTTAGAACAATAACTTTCGTGAGTCATACTAATATATGAAATATTGATACAGCTTTAGTCACGCATTGATTTCGGGGAATGCCCGACTAGTTTCGAACTCAAACGGAGTCCATTTTCAAGAGCGAGTGTATACGCGGCGGTATTGAGGTCCGCGACATCGCCGCGTATACACTCGCTCTTGAAAATGGACTCCGTTTGAATTCGAAACTAGTCGGGCATTCCCCGAAATCAATGGTTTTGAACATTTTTAAACTTGACTTAAACCATGTTTTTATTTTATTCCTCCGTCACTTATTAAATAATTGTGCAAATCCTTCAACTATCACTAATATTAAGATGTTCCACACAATATGTTTACTAACGAATGTCACGTGATTTGCTTTAAAAGTGACAAATACACTTTGTACGGAACCGCCAGCACGGTCATCACTTACCAAAACGGTGAAGGAAAACATCGTGAGGAAACCAGCACACCTGAAAAATTTTTCAACGGTGTGTAAAGCCATGTCAGACCTGGAACCTGCAGGTGGTTTAAACTCTGACACCAGGTTGTTCATCAAACACACGACAAAGAAGAATGATTCCACATTTAGAACGTGTCGTTCGTTTTCCAGGCGTACCCTGAAGCAGAGTCTGTTCTCCATAGACACAGCACTGAGAGAGCAGACCATCGCCATCGAGCGCCTGTCCAAGACCGTGGAGAGCATCAGCGAGGGACAGAGGCACGCCGCCGCCTTCCGACCTCAGAACACAGGTACCGACCCGAGCCTCCGCCTGTACCGCGCCACTCACCACACCCAAGGGACGACTAGGGGTGCTTCTATTCTTAGGAAACCACACGGCATCTTAATTCAATTCAATTCAATGTCATATGTACTTTCTTAGTTAATCTAAGACACCACTGACTAACGGAGAAGGAAAACATCGTAAGGAAACCTGGACTTAATAGTCTGAAATCGCAACGCAGTGAGCTAGCGTGGTGATTAATGCTCGATCCTTCTCTGTATGAGAAGAGGCCTTTGTCCTTCAGTGGGACAGTTACGGGCTGATTTATTTATTATTATACTGGGATTATATACTGTTCCATAGATTTTGTTGAGTCATGTGAACATAAATGTATGGAACAGCTGATTTTTTTGCAAATTCAGGGTTGGTCCCATAGTAAAAGTTGCTCATAATGTTGAGTTTAATGACCCCTTTGAAGGATGCTGGTGTTTTAAAAATCCCCCTGTATACGTTGATATGAGATGATTCCCCCTGTATACGTTGATATATGATGATTCCCCCCGTAAACGTCAATATGTGATGATTCCCCCTGTATACGTCGCTATGTGATGATTCCCCCTGTAACGCGCATGTCCCCGCAGGGAGGGTGCCCGCGTCGAGCCACACTTGGGACCTGTTCGGCGGCTTCGTGCTAGCCATGGTGTTGCAAGCTTTATTAAACTGGATTTTCTGCCATAAAGACTGAGTGTTGCCACTTAAAAATTCCATTGTGATTTGTAAATTGAGTATTTTATAATACTTAGTGATTATAGCGTTCTGGATACTGTGGGTTCTTGAAGATTGACTTGCTTGGGAGAGGCGAGGTTGGCTTCTTACTGTGAGGTAATAAGTTCGATACCTTGTTGAGCTTACTTGTATTTGTTGACTCCGTCGCTTACCTAAATATGTTCCTAAGACAATTATATTATATTCCAATTTGTTCTCTCGCAAGCCAATCCTTTTAAACCTTTATTTTTAATTATGATAAATGTAAATGAATTGATTTCACGGATCATTTCGCACTTTAGCTAACTATTGGACATTTCCAACACTCCCCGGTCAAAGTGAATAATCCGTAAAATTGTATTCATTTTAAAGTGTAATTGCTTAGGTATCTAAAAAATTATTATGTGAATATATTATTACGAGTTGCTATTATATAAATCGGATATTACGAAAAATACTTATAATTATGTATTGAATGTTGCCAGTTAGTTTTAGTTTAGTACATCGGTACATCGACCAATTGGTTAGTTTTTTTTTTAATGTGGTGTTTTACTTTTTATGTAAAAGTGGCGTTCGTGTGCTTAAATAATAATTAAATTAAATACTTTTTTTTATTAAATCGCTTCCGGAATTTATTTTAATAATAATTAATGGTAATTAAATAATATTTTTAATAAAATAGAAACAAAGACATTGTTATAAAATATGAATGTTATTAATTAATGGTTGAGATTTTTGAACCTAGGACCACCTGAGCTATTGTATAACTACCCTCGCATATCCAATTTCTAATTGCCTTTCCATAAACGTCTTGGAATATATTTTTATGATCAGATAAGCATTGCCAATTGCAAAAGTTTGCAACACTGAATATTTGAAACTCCTTGAAAATGATGTTGAAAGAGAACTTGAAATTGGATGGGTGTGCAGCGATACCTACTATAGCTCAGTTGATCCAAGGCCCCGCTTGTAGGTATCTTAAATAAATTAATAATAATAATTAATCTATCGAATATACTGTTATTTCAAGTCGCAAGCAAGTCCAAATATCTCGCTTGCTTAAAAAATGTTTTGACAATATTGTAGCACACCAGCGCCACTGTTGTCTAGCGAATGATTCGGGAACTAGATTAGCCATTAAAAGACGTGTGTACATTTTAGTTAAATTTTAATTGTTGAAAATGTTAAATATATCTCAATTCATATTATCGTGCTTTCTTTTTTTGTATGCGTAGTTATCAGAGGAGCTGTAGGCCTGGGGTTTTACATAATGTACACTTGTACAATTGATTATGTTTTAGCAAGTGATCATGTTTGTTTGAGCGAGTGATCATGTTTGATTGAGCGAGAGTGATCATGAAGGAGCGAGGGATCATAATTGTTTGAGCAAGTGATCATAGTTAGAGCGAGTGATCATGTTTGTTAGAGCGAGTGATCATGTTTGCTTAAGTGAGTGATCAAGATTGTTTAAAAGAGTGATTGTGTTTGTTTGAGCAAGTGATCATGTTTTGTTATCGAGTTTAATTTCGTAGTCTGAAAGTCATACCACTGCATGCTAGAAGTTGGATTCATTTTAGTGTTAGGCAAAGGTGAGATTACAGGGCTGTTTATTAGCTTCCAATGTTGAATGTTTGCTCATACGCTCAGGCGTAATTGAACGTTTGCGCGCGAACTTAATATAATATCCGTCTGAAAATAATAATAATAATACTGAATAGAAATGTCTGAGTCCGAGTGTACTTTAAGGATATAATATCCTTATCCTTATATAAAATTTAAGATTATCCTTTGGCATTTATTATCGTTTATCTTTCGTCTCATATAGCTCGTCAGTAACAGTTAACTACGACAGAACTACTTGTAACTAGCTTACGAGCTATTGTTAGGTATTTTGATCAATAGACTTTCAGGCCCTTAATAAGAAGGGCATAATATCATCCAAGAGTTTTCTCCTTTAAGCTTTATGAGATCCTAGTATAACTGTAAAAAGCATACTTCGATAAAAGAGATTCTAAACCATGGCACCTCCTTTTGAAACTCAGGTTAAAATTAATTTTCTTGTTGGTCGTGGTCACGTGGTCTCAGTAAAACTTCTAAGGGGACTTCAAAGGCCTTCAAAGCAACAGCTAAGGTCCCCCTCTAACGGACGCGGGTCTCGGTTTTGGGCGTTGCTACCGCAAGTTAGATCTGATTAAAATTATTTCGGAACGTATGTACGTATGTCTTGGCATAAACAAGGTCCTGCTGTCTGTCTGTGTCGCTGTTCCACTATACAGGGACACCACACTATAAAATTATACTTTTAAATGCATGGCTACCCTGCACTTATTGATCGAATTACACCAGTACCTACGGCTTACAGTTTCATAGGCGTGGAAGCTTTGTAAAGCAGGTACCAGGCTTTCAGTACTACGCTCACTCCACGATAAAGCCGCTATTATTCGACTGGAGAGGTCTGGAGTCACAGCCATAACCTTAAATAGTAAAGTTATACTTACAAGGATCAACGACCCACTGGTCCAGTATTCATGGCGTCTTCCAAGTTGCGCGTCTCGGCCTCGCAGGTGGACTGGAGAATGCGGGTGGGTAGAAAATGAATAATTATTATGCTAGCCGTGAAAACCTGTAATTGGCTCTATGTATCTTATTCCACTGTTATAATACCTATGAATAGCTGTTGATTTTCCATCCGAAAATAAATAAATAAATAAATTAAGAGCAAACAAATCCGTCTACCCTCTTTCTGAGTCTTGCTCACTACTTGGAAAAGCACTACTAGCAATACGCGCCAATGATCACTAAAATAACCTATAGGGGGCTTCCAGGGCCTCGAAGCAATAGGCTCGAGCAGGTGGCGCGTCGTGCTCCGCGCCTCTCAGGAAGGTGGCCGCCGACGATGGTGGGACCCGCGTTCATTAGTAGGTTTCGACCCAGCGCGGCGGGAGTACAGAGAATGCGCTAGTGAAATCCGTGAACTTAGAGGCACAGTATAATGAACATACAGTACGGAAACTACGTACAAACGCTCAAAACGGCACACTCAAACAAACATGCGCAACGACGCGTTCGTTGCTACTGCGAGTACCGTGACGTTCGCTTAGGAGTCTCGTCGTTACGCAATATTACGCGTGTTTGTGTGAGGGTGCCGTTTTGAGCGTTTGGACGTAGTTTCCATACTGTATGATTATTATACTGTGCTAGAGGTTTGTGAAGGGTTTCGTGTGGTTTTGTTATTATTTCCGTCATTTTATGGTTTGAAAAAAAATCTGAACATCTTCTCTATAATATGAATTGAGATTAATTGTAACATAGTCCAAAGGGTTTAAATATATTACATAAATTCTAAAGCTTCTATTGTTAAAAATGTATGCTAAAGAGTTGGCACCGAGCCTTTTAGTCATTCTATACCGTTGCGTTTCTGGAGTCAGTTTTTTAGTGAGAAGGACGCAAGTATAAACGATACTGAATGATAGAGACAGGGATACCCTTGTAACTCACTTTTAAACGGGCGAAATGTTAACAACACAGTTTTGTGAACAGTTTTTAACACAGAAAACTTATTTACAGCGCCACCAACATATCTTGTTCAGGTGGACAAAATTAGAACTAACGGATTTCTTTATTAAATTTCATTAATTACAATAATAAGTTAAGACACTAGCGCCGCTCTCGACTGAACAGATAAGTTTGTAGCACTGTAATATTAGCTGATAGTTCGATACAACGCAACGTCGATGTCTTAAAAACTTGTAAGAGTCAAGGTACGTGAATTACAACAACTTTTGCTGTAGGACCAATCGGAAATCTGCGGCAGTTGTTTTTATTTCGGATTCGGAATTGGTCCCGTAGCAGAAGTTGTTTCAATTCATGAGTGCTTCCACTTCTCTATGTCTTGAAGACGACATCTTTATACTGTGTATAAGAAGTGGTCTTGTAATTTTACAAAAAAAATATTCCATTTTTCGAGACTTATTTGCATCTTAATTCAAAAGCCGAAAAGTTTGGTACCAGCTCTTCTGACATTTATTGTAATTACGTTAAAAATAGATAACTAAATTTTTTCCAATTAAGATAACTAATGTTACAGGAATTGATTGATGGGAAGTTCCAGAAAGTTTAAAATTAACGAACAAAGTAAAATAAATCTTTCGTCTTATTACATAAGGTACTTTAATGAGTGACACGACTGCTATAATAATTATATTAGAACAAAATTGTGATTAAAATGCGAATAAAGGAAATATTATTGACAAGTCAAGGCGATACCCTAAATTGACTAGCTAATAATTATGAGCTAATGTAAGCTTCCAAGAAGGGTCAAAATTGACGACCTATTGCTTTGCCCTACTTTTGATTTTTGTGATAAACTTTACAATATAATTATATGTTATCTAATTAATATTTGAGTACCTGTCTGTTTGTAATGCATTAAATTTCATCAGTTATTCTTATTACTAGATGCTTCACACTTTTAAAGTCATCGCGGGGTAAAGACACATAGGTACTTGTTTATCAATATTCACTAGATGGCGCCATTTCTATTCCATACAAGTGCTAGTCTATGATCGATGATGAATCGGGAACGTAAGAACCATTTCCCATTATTGTCACTAGATGGTGTTATTTTCAATCAATACTATAATAATATCGTTGGTAGAAAAAATTGCGTTAGGCACTCGATGACCATAATAATTGTTATTTACAACCTGTCGCTATGGCAACGCGATAATTCCTCTCTTCGTCATATTCCAGATACTTGGTAGAGCCAACTTATTATAATATAATTATTTAGAGTTTTTATTTGAAATATTTTAATTTTTAATAATATTTTAGTTTGTTATGATTATGTCTTGTAGACTGTTGATATTTTTTGTTGTTTTCCAGTGGAATATATTATTCTTTTTTTCAATATTTTTGTTGTTTTAATTTTTTTTCCTTCCGATCTCATCGTGGCGCACGAACCTATCAGTTAAAGCCTAGAGCTATTCGTAACCTCGTGGTATCGAAATTATCTTTCACAATCAACCGTTCCAGACAGTAGCGACATCTACCCTCTGTACGCCGCACTGAGAGCAGGAGCTGGCGCGAGCACGTCGTCTATGAAACCACTATTGTTATCGTTGTAAGCCGTACGTTATCTGTATTTATAAAGTAATATCCAGTGCCTATAATAGTTCGTATCGCAGAAGTTAAGTTAACAATTGGTGCTGATTCTCTTGTACATCCCGCTAAACTAATTTTAGTCTATATCTCTTTCTAATAAACATCATCGAAAAAGGACAGCAAATTGAACTATCAAATTAGAGCTGTCAAATTAGTCTACGTCCTTGCAATTGACGTGAAATTCGACGAGACCTCTATGACATGCCGACTAAATTCTCGTTGATATCGTGCAAATGGACTAGTTTGACAACTCTAAAAATCTTCTATCCTTTTTTAATGATTTCTATTAGAAAGAGAGATGGCGAGTCTAAATTAGTTTAGAGTGTGTGCAAGAGAATTAGCACCAATGTTGTCGATTCTTAAGTGTCGATTTAAACCCTTAAAACTCAGGTTGTCTCTTTCCTTCACATGACTTAAGTAAAGGAGGGAACTATGTTTACATTGGCACTTCAGTATCTTCACCAATACCTGTCTTTGATATGCCTTAAGTATTCTGCTGGGAAATTCCCAGAACATGATAGTGATTGTATTAGTACAAGTTAGTTACCCATAAGCAAAGTAGAGTTATTTTTAGATCAATGACAAAGCACGCCATTTTGAATTTGAATGCAAGGCTTCTGCATGTTGGTTGGTAAGTCAGTAGACTCCAAGATCTTCCATGCTGTAGCGATGAAGAAATAAAAGTATTTTCCAATGGGAAAGTTCCCATCTTATGATATTCGCCTTTATTCTCGAGTGTACATAAGAAAGAAAATCCAATGTACTTATATGGTAATAATTAATTTAAAAAATAATAATTTATATGTAGGTAATGACAAATTGTTTAATTTTTAAATATTATTTTTCATACTCGCACACGAAGTGATAATAATATAATCTGCTTAATAATAGTTTTATATAAATAAATATAATATAATTAAAACTTCCGTCAAAAACAATAATTTCCCAATAAACAAAGGAATTGTTAATGATAATGTTATTAATTATTTGTAAAATGTATAATATTAGTGATAGTGCAATTATTAAACTATTTTTTTTTAGTATTAATAGTTAAATTTATAACAATAATTCGTTTGGGGACGAAATCTTTTTACCTGAATGCATTTATTAAACCCTTTTGACGTTTATAAGGTAGGTATCTTTTTTTTAATGCTAGTGTCAAAGGACTTGTCCGCTTTTTGTATGGACGTTGGTTTTTTATTCTGTGAAATTTTATACTAACACATGCTGGTTAGAATTTTGGTCGAATAAAAAACCAGTTCAGGACAACTCTTGTGAAGTTTCTAATATTAATTTAATCAAAAACTTTGAAAATTGATTGAGATCACAAGTAACTAGCCTTCAGTAGGACATCACTCACCAGCCACTCTCCCAATATGTTTTTTTTTTCATTCATATCCAGAACATGGTCTATCTAAGTGCCAAGTTCCATTCAAATTCATTCAACTGTTTACGCGTGATTGAGAAACAAACGAGACATCCAAACTTCTTCACAAACTTTCAAATTTTATTAATATTACTTGGATAAGAATGTTTTACAAAACCTGCAGAAGATAATATATTGGTGTAACGCGCCTGCGCACAAGCTACCTAGGCGTGTGGTATATAGCCACGGATATAAATATCTATACATTTCTGTGGTGTAGTTATACATAATAAATTCTATATCTATGGTGTAACATTTCCAGCATAAGCTGACATCTTGTTGTACGAAGAGCCTGTACAATGCGAGGTCAGTTTATACTGGTTTTGTACAGCTTGATGTGCAGCCTACATCATTCCTGACATTAGCAAAACTTTACAAATCCTAATTATGATAATAATAAGGTTCGCTGTCCCGATAACAGACAATAAAAAGAACATTATAGCATGAAACATGAATCTTATGTGATTCACAGGACAGGGAATGGGTTTAGCAAAGAAAAAACTAGGTGTCTGCGTCTGGCGTCAAGGATGAACTATTGAACTCTAGCTAAATTAAACTCCAGCAGCGGTTTGGACTAAATTTACAGTAAAAATACTGATGGTCTTATAGAATCGTTTGAAAATCTTGTTCTAGCGCCATTCAGCTTTCTCAATAAAAAGAACAGCGCCATCTATTGCCCAAATTTAGCAGTAATACTAACACTAGGATACTTGGAGATGTCGTCCCCAAAGAATATCGCAATGACTTTAGCTTGAAATTATATTATAGTGTAAATTAAAGAAATGTAAAGAAATCTAAAATATTTTTAAGCACCTAAATAATATTTATATGATATTAAAATGTACGAACGATTATTACTTGTTTAATATATTTACCTGTTTGGTTACCGTGGCTGTGCCGTGTGGGTGCCGGCCTAAGAATAGAACCACCCCTACTCGTCCCGCGGGTGTCGTAAGAAGTGACAAAGGTAAAGATCCGGAGGATGGGCAGCAGCATCCTTCTGTGTAACAGCAATCGTCTGCTACTGCGATCGCCAACTTGCTTGCCCAGCGTGGTGATTATGGGCACATACTTCCAATGAGCGCTCAAAAGTGGCGCGCAGGAGAAGCCTAGGTTTAGCAGGGGACTAATACAGACTAATGATGAATTGATGCTGACTGGGTTACAACAGCACAGGACTGCAAACAATAGCAAGATGGAGGAAACCTTTACCCAAACGGGTCCATAATTAATCGTCATTCATTTTTTTTCTACGTAACTTCATAAGGAATAAGTTATATTTTTTTAAAATTTGTTTAAATAAGTTCAGCAGTTACCTATCTCAATATAACATCTCTTAAGACAAAGCTCGAAAAACTAATGTGTGTCATCCTCTACTACACTTGGCTGAGGTAGAGTACGGTCACAGTATGATAATCATACAGTAAGGTAACTACGTACAAACGCTCAAAACGGCGCGGCACACTCACACAAATATGCATAACATTGCGTAATGCTGAGACTCCTAAGCGAACGTCGCGGTACTTGCAGTATCAAGGACGCGTCGTTGCGCATGTTTGTGTGAGTGTGCCGTTTTCGAGCGTTGGTACGTAGTTACCGTACCATACCATACTGTATGATTATTATACTGTGGTACGGTGGCACGTTCCTCGTGTTCAGTGTTTCGTCCGGCGCGTGCTGGGCAATCGAATACTATTTCTGATTGACCAATCCTTTCACCACAATTCGCCATCGATTCGCTAAGAAGTGGAGAGGTTGAAATCCAACCCGATCTCGTCAGAGTGCCGATAATCAAAATCAATATAAATTATAAGAATAAGTCAAAGTGGAATTATTTTTTATTAATATTTTAACCTACCGTTCTCGGCGCAGAATACTGCCCTTTCGGTCCATTAAACCAGAAGTATCCCAAATTTTTCATCTCCGCGGGATACCAATGATAACGTTTTGGTAGAAAATGTTCTAACCGACGTCTTCCGTCTTCATCATCCCTGTCATCATTATTCCTGTCATCATCATTCCTCCTGTAATCATCATTTCTGTTACCATCATCGCTGTCACCATTTTCGTTATAAACTCTATTTCCTTGTAAATATCTAACATCGCTTGTTGTTTTCTCTTCTTTTTTCTGCGTGTTCTTTTTCAAGCTCTCTTCTATGCTGTTAGAATCGAATTTCACTTCTGCAGACTCTGAATTAAAATCAGACATTTTCTTGAATATCTTGGTATCCTCTTCTGAACTGTGTATATATTTAGTTTTCTGTGGCTTCGTTTTCTTAAGTTTCGGTTTGTCGCGGCTGTCATAACTATTAGACTCTTTGTTTTCTTCGTCAGAGGACTCGGGGACGTGTTTTTTTTTTCTGTGGTGTCGATGAGTAGACTTCGTCTTTTTATGGCTATAGTATTCTTCAGAGGAGGTATCTTTTTTCTTCGACTTCCTACGGTTCTTTTTTTTGACTCCCAATTGTTTTAAATTATTAACAACTTGAAATCTTTTTGTGTGAGCTCTACTTCTAAGATTTGTGCCAGGTTTACTTTTAGCCCTTGTTGTTGGACTACTGTCAACACTCGTCATCTGACTATTGTCGACACTGGCCGCCTGTTCTTCATTTTCTTTGTTTTTCTCTTCTTTAGTAGACTTCCTACTTTCACGACAACTTTTAGTTTTACATTTAGCGGTAGGTTGTGTGGGTGCTACCGGTGCCGCCAGCGCTAAGAACCCGATGTCCAAATAATTCAATGGAATACGCCGGTCGACGACATCAAAGTAGTCATAAGAAAAGTAGTCTTGGTTATGATGGGAACGTAGATTTGTGAAATCTTCGAAGCTGTCGAGGTGGTAGATGGGGCGCCCGAAGTGGAGCACGGCGTGCTTGCTCCTGGATCGCTTGGGGCGGTGCGTCGCGATCTGCGTGATGGGATTGTTGTTATATTTGTCGTCCTCTGTCTCGATGTAGTACTTCTCGTCCTCAAGATTGTGGATCATGTATACTTTACTCTCTGTGAGGTGCGCTGTCAAACACAAAATACCAATAAGGATCTACACTGAGTTTGTATTGAACAAAAATATTTTATTTTTTATTTATATATTATATTCTTAATATTTCATCGTACTCGTATTAGTTACCATTGATGAGTATTTTAGTTGTAACTTAAAATACTAATAAAAGCTTAACTTTAATTTTTTTTTCTTTCATAAAGCTTGACTCGTTAATTCCTGCTGACACTAGTACAAATATGACGTCTATTTGAAGATGGTAACCTCCTCTACATTCCTACTAGAATTCTATACCTTAGCAACATGCCTTCACTTACCAAACACAACAAAACAAAACACGCGAGACAGTCCAACAATTAACATTTTCAATTAAATTCAACCAATTCTAACGTAAATATAGTATAATCAGTAGCTGCCACCATAGTTATAATAGAACATGTCTATTGAATTAAGTCAGGCGTGTGAAATGAGCGATGTGGTCGCTTTGATTGGAATTATAATTGATTTGTAAACTCATTTGTAAGTAGTCGCGTACTTAGTAATAATCCACGGTTTTATAATTTGCTATCAGTATTACTTAAACGGCGATCGATCTTGAACGCACTCGCTGACTAACATGACCTCGTGGAATTGTAGGGACTGCAAACGAGAGGTCCTGAAGTCTCTGCTTCGTATCACTCACGGTGGTGTCAGGGAAGTTAACACCATCCTTTCTCTTTCTTCTTTCGCCTGCCCTGGTCCCATGTCAAAATCAAAATATTTTTATTCATGTAGGCCATTTTAGCAGTGAGTCGTGATAGCCTAGTGGTGTTGACCGTTGACTGACAAGTCAGAGGTCTCGAGTTCGAATCCAAGGCGCGCACCTCTGACTTTTCGTAAGTTATGTGCGTTTTATAAATTAATTATCACTCTCCGTGCCTCGGATAGCACGTTAAGCTGTTGGCCCCGGCTGTCAATTGTAGTTCTTTGACAGTCGTTACGGGTAGTCAGAAGCCCGAAAGTCTGACAACCAGTCTTACCAAGGGGTATCGTGTAACCCAGTATCTGGGTTGTGGAGGTCTGATAGGCAGTCGCTCCATGTAAAACACTGGTATTCAGCTGCATCCGGTAAGACTGGAAGCCGACCCCAACATAGTTGGGACAAGGCTAGGCAGATGATGATGTAGGCCATTTTAGGTACTTATGAATAGTCATAATTCTAATATTATTATAAGAGTGACTCTAGTTGCCAGTTCCAAGGGCAGCCTACCCCTCATGGAGAAGAATCTGGCAAGAAACTCCATGGTTGCTCTTTTAAATAATTGCTTACAATATTTTGGTATACATTGTACAAGTTCTGTTACTTGTGGTCGGCGCTAAATGTCTTCTTCTTCCATTCCTCTCTATCATCGTCATCTGAGTATTTACTCCTTTTTCATTCAAATCAGTGCTTACACACTCCATCCATCTTTTCTTTGGTCTCTCTCTCTCTCTCCATTCATCAACACTTATATTCATCTCTCTTTTAGACTCGTGCGTTTCATCCCTTCTGCATGTCGTAGAAGTTAACTAATGATAGGAGACAGGTTTCAATCAACTATCCCAACTTGCTTTTAGTGACAATCGACAGTATGAAACTACGTGCAAACGTTCAAAACGGCACACTCATACAAACACGCGTAATATTGCGTAACGACAAGACTCCTAAGCGAACGTCGCGGTACTCGCAGTATCAACGACGCGTCGTTGCTCATGTTTGTGTGAGTGTGCCGTTTTAGAGCGTTCGTACGTAGTTTCCGTACTGTATAGTTTATTATACTGTGGTATTGGTTTTACAACAAAAACAAATTTAAAATGGGAAAGTTTATTACAAAAGCGAATACAAAATGTTTACAAGTAGTCTTAACTTATGATACAAACACGTCAGTACTCAGGGGGCGGGCAATGTGCGCAATGACTGGTGCGCACTGCGCGGCCGGTTGGACAATGTGAGAAGTGGACGTTTTGTAGCTATGGTTTGCTAAAACCAACGATGCAAGACACCAAACGAATTTAATAAAATAATTATTTTGATGCTAACACATTTACCGTGTTATCATTGACAGCCGTAGATATAAGATCTTACTTTATTTATGCAAAATATTTTTGTGAACGTCACTGCTGGGATCATTGAATATTTATTTTGAAAATATTATTACTTACTTTGTATGGTACTATTTGGTACCTATATTAAAATAAATAATATCTCTATGCGTTAAAAGATATTGAATAAAAACACTGATCACGCCATCTTGATATCAGGATTGCCGCATCAAGGCTGTAAGTCAAAAGTTACAACAGATTTATTGGTTGTATCTCAAAAATTCATCACTTTGCATTTTATACATTACGGCGTTGAACCGGATCCTGCTATCATGATAATCCAGTTCCAATGATGGCGGGATTAGTATTTCAATTATTATATAACTTAAATGTTTGTTAAACACAGTTTAGCCTAGTTAATAATATAGTCGACATTACGTACATTGCCCTAAACTAAACAGGAAATTACGTTTGGTGGCGAATGCTATCTCTTTACATTAAAATAACTTACTAAATTAAGGTTTCTAGATATTTTACTCTAATATTTCTGATAATATTAGACAAAGTTACACAAGAAATACATCAATTAATTTTAATATTCTATTTAGGATGTAGGAATTACATAAACACAGCGTTTTACAAAATTACACATTGAGATCAATATATCATATTTTACATATTATATTTCATGCATAGTACTAAAAATAATACAACATTAATGGACAGAACGGAAATTATCCGGTCAAAGTAATTATATACTTAAGTACTTAAAACATGGCAACACCAAACATTCACACAATTGCAACACTGATACCAACTACTCGGACGTTTTCCAAATGACGACAAATGTAAAGTTTTTATTCTAGAAAAATAGAAAATTATTTTGTTTAGTATTTGGTCAAATACGAGTTTTTATGGACTACTATCGAAATACCCGCGACGCTGACCGGCAGACGGCCTGCTTCACAACTACGCCACATAGCCAGCAAACTTGCAAGATTATTCCAATCTGGCTACTTAATGATATAGGGCAGCTTTTCCATAATTAAATTTCGTCTACGGTTTACGAGTACTAAATTTAGATTACCACGACAGCAGGACGACTAATCAGATCAGATACAGCTGTACAATCTACCTACAATATCTTTCATGTATGAGACGATTTCGAAGGATCAAGCTTGGTCTTCGATACCTAAGATACAATTAATGTTCATGTGTTAATGCGACGCCTGCAGCTGTCGTGGAAATGATTCCTTACAATTGCGATACACTTTTAATTTTTTTTCACACAAACTTTACAATTACAAGTTCAACAGTAGACAACGCTACCGGACACCACTAACAGTCATGTATCTACAAGTAATTCTGATTAGGTACATTAAGGCTTTATAACAATTACACATTGTCTATTTTAGATATAGTAGACGGGCAATGTGGATAACAACCACCGGCTATCAATGTCTCAAAAGAACAAAGTTACTATAACATTTCAGGTTTGATTGATGGTTGAAAAATAATTTTGGAAACATTTATTTTTTGGCAGCAAGCGGTCCTGCTTATTATTTAGGAATTTGCTATTTTAATGGATATTAACCACATTGCCCGGCCACTAATAGTATAGTTATTACTAACACTGCTCGGACAAAGTACATACTAGTACTTTGACCTAGCTCTAAACACAAACTAGAGTTTAGAAAACTATACAAAATTGATTAGAATTTTATAAAAATGTAGAAAATGTTTGTCATTTTTGTAGAATCAGTTGTTTACATAGAACGTCATGCTCACCAGCGAAGGAACTACTCTGTCATCATGACCATTTCTAACCTGAAGATCGCGATTTATTTATTGGAATGTTTACGACCACGAATTCATCAGGCAAGCGGTATAGTGGTCTACGTGGAGTAGGTACACGTGTCGTACTGCGTACACCTATGCCTTGCTTCTAGAAATACAGACGTATTCCACTCTATCTCTTTCCCGAGTCATACATTTTTTTGTATAAATCGTAATAAAACAACGCTAAGTCCCGCATCGCTGGTGACCATGAAGTAATATGAACTAATAAATTTAACTAGATCTTACACTACAGTATTTCCTAATCATTTTCATTCAAAAATATTATCCTAAATTTCTCAATTCGCACACCCACGATCATTCGACAGCATGTCAATAAACTGTAAGTTTTATTAAAAGTTCATACCTAACCTAGATTAGGTACTTGTTTTTATTAAAGTTTTAGTTTTTCACAGTACGTACTTATATGGTTGACGACATTGATTTAAGTTATATTTAACCGAATTATTTTAAGAGAAAAATATAATATCGGTACCTAAGTCGCAAAAAAGGTAGTAAAATAACAATGTTATCAAAGTATTTTGAAGAACAATTTGAAGAAGAATAAATAATTAAAATATGATCTAATTCTTGTTCTCGTTGGCATCAAATTATTCATAACATTTTTATTCCTGCATGAATTACAGTGTACAGTAACGTAATCTGACTGAAATAATTGTTTTATCTAACAGTTTATTGAATTATTTTAAAAGTTAATAAACGTAATACATAGGTGGGTATAATTACAATATCATTTTATTTGCTACAAACCCACCTCTCCTCCTCCTACACCTCCTACAATATTTCGCAAAAGTCGGACCTTATAATTCTTTTTCTTACATACCTTTAAATAACAATTTTTGGTAAGACAAAAGCTGCAAAATATTTTTATATTTTTTATCTATAATTTTTTATGTCAAAAAAGCTTTTAATTTATTTTTAATGTTGATTTTTTAAACTTAATTATAACACTTAAGTATGTCATAGTTCAAAACCGTGAAGAAAACATCGTGAGCGAGGCGAAATAAGCTACGTACTCTGATACCAAGTTGTTCATAAACTTGCTATATTTATGTAAGTACAAATAAATATTTTAATTTATTTAGGTACCTACTTATTATATTTATTGTGAATTTCGTCTCGATGTTAATCTCGTGTCAATATAATCTCTCGTCGCGATGTTTTCCGTCGCCGTCGAAGTTGACTTACAAAATCAACATACAAAATAAAGGAGTTGAATAAATTAGATATTCTGTGCGCAATTAACTTTGTGATTATATATTTAATATATTTTTATATATTTTGTTTAATACTGTTTTTATAGGAAACTTATTACTAATATGGCTTGTAGGATACTTATAAATATAAGGGTACCTCATATATTTATTTAAAATGAAAGCGAGTTTTCATAAATAAATAGAAATCAAATACATGTACAGTTTTGTCTCAGTGACAAGTTTCTCACGGTGACATTGGTACCGTTTTTATTTTGTCACCATCACAATTTTGGTTTCGCGACAATTACCTATGTGTGAGGTTTGGTGTAAGTGATTCTTTACCTGTCACTGCGCGGCAAATGCGTCCGTGATCATGAACCAATAACATTTGTAACTGATGTTAACTTATTTCCTTTTACGTCTTTCTGATTTTCAAATATTAAATATATAGGTTCAAATGCGGTTGCCTCGCAGTTGCCGCACAGTTGCCACACAGTTGCCGCGCCGTCGCCGCGCAGTCACGACGATATTCCCGCACTCTCGACACACTGAAGTCTTATCTTCTTAATATTTCTACTACTTATCTACATAAAAGTTGACAATACAAATCACTATTTTGATAATTTAAACACATGAGGTATGTACAGACTAGAAAATGTTGCTGATGAAATGTTCCTTTAGGTTGCTATTAAAGTTTATTTTAGTAATATAATATTTATGAACACCGAGCTGCGCAATGTCTCATTATTATTGTATCATTGCCACAAATACTTTGCTTATTAGCAATCGTCTAGTACACGTGTCGTGTGTCGCGTTACAATCGACACTTGTCACTTCACTACTCACTTTACATTATAGTCACTTCAAATAGAGTCAAATCGGCTGCGTAGCGACTGTTTTAGCCAGGGTCCAATTAGTAGTTTTCTGTTTTAAAGCGTGGCTTCGCAGATAGACAACAGTTGGTCCACAGTTGCCCGATAGTTGCCCCACTGTTACCCGACAGTTTCCCCGCACTTGTGCCTAATGTTGTGCCACGGCGTTGAAGTAGCGCAGCAGGTCGCTGTCGGCGCGCTGCACCCAGGCCGCGTTGAGGGCGATGGTGTCGAGCGCCGCCGCCGCGCCGCGGTACGAGCCGAACAGCTCTTTGAACTGGAATACGAACATCGTGTTTATGAAAGGATGCAAGGAGAGTGCTGGTTCACTCTTTTTGTTTTGCAGCTTTATGCAAGTGATCATATAAATTATTTTCTATTGTGATTGGTAGATTGAGTTCCTAATATGCAAATGAAAGACAGCGATGCTAATGTTATGAAGCAGTCACTAAAAGTGAATATTATTTAGTTTGGTTACCCGGTAGTAGTCGTAAGGCTGGTGCAGACAGCGCGCAGCAGCTTGCAGCGCGGCGGGCGGCAGGATGGGAGCGCGCCACGCCACGCGCCACACTCCGGCCGCGCCGCGCCACCTGTGGCAATAGCGACACGTCAGTTGTTGAGCGGTGACGTCACTCCCTGCGCGTGACGTCACTCCCTGCACGTAACGTCACTCACCTGCACGTTGCGGCGCACAGCGAGCCCGCCCACAAGCGCCACTCGCGGCCGCGCTGCGCCTCGGCCGACAGCGCCGCGAACGCGAACCTGCAACACGAGCACTGTTACACGAGCACTGTTACACGAGCACTGTTACACGAGCACTGTTACACGGGCACTGTTACACGAGCACTGTTACACTGAGTGCCGCACGAGCTGCCGCCGTACCCACGTGGCGAGCACAGGCAGCAGCGCCTTGTGCTGCAGCGCGGGGCGCGGCGCGCTGTAGCACGTGTGTACCTATAGAACAGCCAGTCCTCCTTGGGGGAGGCGAGCGCGGCCAGCAGCGCCTTGTGCTGCAGCGCGGGGCGCGGCGCGCTGTAGCACGTGTGTACCTATAGAACAGCCAGTCCTCCTTGGGGGAGGCGAGCGCGGCCAGCAGCGCCTTGTGCTGCAGCGCGGGGCGCGGCGCGCTGTAGCACGTGTGTACCTATAGAACAGCCAGTCCTCCTTGGGGGAGGCGAGCGCGGCCAGCAGCGCCTTGTGCTGCAGCGCGGGGCGCGGCGCGCTGTAGCACGTGTGTACCTATAGAACAGCCAGTCCTCCTTGGGGGAGGCGAGCGCGGCCAGCAGCGCCTTGTGCTGCAGCGCGGGGCGCGGCGCGCTGTAGCACGTGTGTACCTATAGAACAGCCAGTCCTCCTTGGGGGAGGCGAGCGCGGCCAGCAGCGCCTTGTGCTGCAGCGCGGGGCGCGGCGCGCTGTAGCACGTGTGTACCTATAGAACAGCCAGTCCTCCTTGGGGGAGGCGAGCGCGGCCAGCAGCGCCTTGTGCTGCAGCGCGGGGCGCGGCGCGCTGTAGCACGTGTGTACCTATAGAACAGCCAGTCCTCCTTGGGGGAGGCGAGCGCGGCCAGCAGCGCCTTGTGCTGCAGCGCGGGGCGCGGCGCGCTGTAGCACGTGTGTACCTATAGAACAGCCAGTCCTCCTTGGGGGAGGCGAGCGCGGCCAGCAGCGCCTTGTGCTGCAGCGCGGGGCGCGGCGCGCTGTAGCACGTGTGTACCTATAGAACAGCCAGTCCTCCTTGGGGGAGGCGAGCGCGGCCAGCAGCGCCTTGTGCTGCAGCGCGGGGCGCGGCGCGCTGTAGGACGCGGTGAGCGCGCGCCAGCACGCCGTCCATGCGCGCGCGCCGTGTGTGCGCACGCCGGCCGTGAACGCCGCCTGTTCAAAAAATAATAATTCCACTTTTAAAGGGGTTTGAACATTTTTGTATGGGAGCTGGCATAGCGGGCCGTCGCCATTTTGATTTCTTTTCAAAGTGGCGGCGCAGGATGACACTAGTATATTTGGATAGAAGACATCTTAACTAACAAAAAATGTTAGCAACATTATGTCTTAAAGTCTACTATCATCGTGCGCCGCAACTGTAAGTGTTTATATAAATTAAATTAAGTTGTGTTTTCGTGCTCTTAGGTTTACAATTTTCCAACAAATAGGTAAATCACGTAAGAACTATTACTTCAATCCAATCTAAGGCATATAAACACGTAATTAGTTCATTTTGAATGATAGCCATTATTTTCATATGACGATGTTTAACTTCAAATATCTCGGAAACGTGACACTCACACATCATGCTCCTAACATTTTTTCAATCAAATCCAAATATACTAGTCGCATCCTGCGCCGCCACTTTGAAAAAAAATCAAAATGGCGACGGCCGATAGCGGCCTAGGCATGGCCTGGCATAGGCCAGCTCCCATACAAAAATGTTCGAACCCCTTTAAGCGGGCAACTAACTTTGGGGATGAAGAAAGAATTGGTCGTCCATTAACGGATGTTACGGAAGAAAACGTGCTAACAGTGAAAAATTTTATCAATAAGCGAGTTACGTATCAGGAGATTCAGAATATTCTGCAGATTGGACCACGAAGCGTTCACGTCACGTAGGATAAGAGGAAGTGGTTCTGATTCAGCTTGCAAGATTCACCCGAACACTATGTGTGTAAGCACAGTGTAATATTGCAAGTTAAATAAAAGCTTGTAAAAAATCAAGCTAAAGATAATATGTTCTTAGAATTATCTAAAGCATTCGATACTATCTCTGACTAAATTGTGTTTTTTAATCTAGAAAATGTCGGTATTCGCAATAAAACCATGTATTCGCGTTCTATTTCTGAAGTTATCTGGCAGGTCAGAAACAGTTCGTAACCCTAGTTATACAGAGTTATTTGTGAAACACCAGCATCCTTAAAAGGGGTCATTAAACTCATCATTATGAACAACTTTTACTATGGGACCAACCCTGAAATCGCAAAAAAAAATCAGATGTTCCATACATTAATGTTTACATGACACAACAAAATGTATGGAACAGCTGATTATTTTTTTGCGATTTCAGTGTTGGTCCCATAGTAAAAGTTGTTCACAATGATGAGTTTAATGACCCCTTTTAAGGATGCTGGTGTTTTACAAATAACCCTGTATAAACAGAAGTTCATTACTTTAGGTGTCCCTTTTGGAAGTATACTGGGACCAACTCTATTTCTTAGACATGGAACTGAGCTGTTTCGCGGACTAAATTGTTTTAAGACAAAGATTTAAAAAACTACTACTCATTTACACGTTGTATAAAAACTGCTCTTCATAAACACAGCTATCAAACGAAGGATCAAATTATGATCTAAAAAAAACAAACACCACACACACAATAACACCAGGTCGTAATCCATTCGCATCTAGTTCACCTCATCTGTTTCACTTCCTACTATCCTTCAAGTTCCTTAGAGACTGACCTCTTGATAAATCTCCGGTATAGTCTGGTTGTGGTCCAGCCAGGCATCGAACAGCTCCACAGCTAGCTTGGTGACCGCGGGGTTCTCCCACTCCACGCCGGCTGTCAGCAGGGCTCCACTCAGCCATCTGTTTATACATTTTATTAGGTAAAAGATGCATGTATTGATGTTGCGAGTATGGTAGGGAAGTTTAATTTTAAGACGATTAAAGTTCCAAGTCTAATATGAATAATGAGAACCAATGACGATTTAAAACGATGTAGGTATATGCGTATGAGACGTAGGTTAGTAAAATGGTAAAACAATAAAAAAATACAACGTTGTGAATAGAGCTCAGCTGGGAGATTTTCGCGATGATGTCATACATTTTTCAATAATTTCGCTTGTGTTAAAATGTTATAGGGTACGTTGGTTAGGTTATGTTGCTGCACCCTAATAAGGGATCATTTATGAGCATTTCATAATTGTAATACCTTATAAACTCATGACTGCAATACAATTTTGAAGCTTGAAGCTATAACAGAAAGCTGCATGCTTTAACACAAGACTGTTCATCAATCATAAAATAAGGAGAAGTATAGTTTGTTACTCACAGCTGGTCTTCTCCTAACCCGTCCTGCAGCTGCTCCTCGGTGTACACCTGCACGTTGGGCGGGTGCAGGGAACTCAGCAGTTTGTTGAGATGAGGCCCGCTGCTGGACAGCTGGAGCAGTTCCCTCCACCACGACAGGTGGTTCAGCACTACACGCCACGGGGCCCAGTGCGTCTCTGAGCTTAACCGAGCTAGAGAAACAGTTTTTTTTTTATTTTTGCCCTGTGTGACGCTAATATAACTAAACATGACCAATGACCATACCAATACATTTTGTGGTATAGGCGTAGATTGGAAGGTCATATGTGTGAACGACAGTAAAGGGCCCAATACTCTGCCCTGGGGCACACCCACTTTTATTTTATGGTGTTTGGTAATTGTGTCTACGAGTACACCATGAAAACAGGTCAGAGCTTTCAAGTATTTTGGAGATTTGGTGTAATTAATTTATTTTGACCATAAACATTTATTATACAGCAGGCTTTCATGTCACACTTTGTCGAATGCCTGTGTTACATCTATGAACACGGCTAACAGTACACTTTGTTAGTACAGCGTTGTAGTGCGTGTATACAGGGTTATTTGTAAAACACCAGCATCCTTAAAAGGGGTCATTAAACTCATCATTATGAACAACTTTTACTATGGGATTGGTCCCATATATTAGTCAGGCTTGGGCCTGAAATCGCAAAAAAAAACCGCTGTTCCATACATTTATGTATAAAATGTATGGAACAGCTGACTTTTTTTATGGCGCAGTTACCGGCGGCTGCGAGCGGTCGCGTGGGCGGCAGTCGTCGCGCGCGAGTGAGCACGAAGGCGTCGTCCAGGAGCAGCGCTCGCTCGGCCGCTCCGCCGCTCACGTAGGCCGCTGTGTAACGCTCTGCTAGTGACTCAGCGCTCTGACAAAAACAATGTTACAGTGTTTTTTTCGGAATCTACGCGGTCTCCGCCTCAGTAAACACGCGGCGAGTACTACGCTACAATCAGTGTGGCACGAACCTCTCCGTCGTTTCTATCTTGTGGTGCGACGCGGTACAGTCCCCGTGCGCCGACGTTGTATCTCACCCATTTGTGTTTCCCGAGGTCTGGTATCACCACTAGAACATCATATACAGTAGTGCTTATTTAGGAATCAACATTTTAAAGTCTTCTTCCCCTTTTCCAGTAGTTATTTGGGGTCTTCGTCATCCATATTCCTTTTCAATTCGTCCATATCAACCATCATCTCGCTATTCAACACCTTTCTATCCAGTATATCAAAGACAAAAACTAGCTTCCCTAATCACACCAGTGCACATGATAAGAATTAACTCACGGGTCGCCGGCAACAAAGGATAATTATCATCATCGTCTATACAAACCCACCATCCCTTTACTGGGGTCAAAAGAGTGCTTAGTAAGAGCTGACTTCAAAAGAATAATAAGGACGCACTTACTCTCGGTATCGTTCATCCATATGAGATGCGTGACGTTCTCGGCCCAGCGCGACACCACGCGGGTTTTGTTGTCAGACCCCACGTCATACCTACATACAGAAACCGTTATGATATAATAAAATTATTAAATTAAGCACTTTTTTGGATGAATTTAAAGCTTGTTGAGAATTGGCGAAAGGTATGAATGAAAAAAAAAAGGCGTTCAAGAACTTGTTCAAACTAAAGGGTCAAAAATATCGGATATATGGGATGGGACAGATTCACCACTCTGTGCATGATCTTGAACTACAACTTGTAATCTATACTATAAAGACAAATGAATTTCCAAGCTGCTGATGTATAAATCATACTTACGATAAGCAACACTCACCAGGTAGTATTGTGTCCCTGGCTCACGTTCTTCAGCGTGACGTTGTCCTCGTCCACCTCTACCAGAGGCCCCACCACGAAGGTGACCGGTATGACCCACTTGTGTGGGGGGGACTTGGTGGTCTTCACGGTGGTGCGCCGAGTGGGGGGAGGGGGGGCCGGCGTGGTGGTCGCGTTCACGTCATCGTCCGAGATGTCCGTGAAGTTCTCTACGAGAAAGATAAGCGTAGTGTTATCCTCGCTATAAGTTTAGCATATCCCTTTGCCGGACCTAAAGTATAGGAAATCTATGACGACTTCGCTCTACAAAATAAAAGGGTAACCCCACATTTTGCCTGAACCTTATTCTTTTTGATTTACTATCAGAACGAGAAGTAGATTCTGGATTCGAAGTAAAGTGTAGATGAGCTGTAATAGGCATCTCGTTTCTATTGAATTTTTTGTCTTTTGAGAGATTGCAAATTTTTTTTTCTAAGAATATTGATTTTTTGTAAGCTCGTCGTTCCATCATTGTAGTTACTCACCAGGTTCATAAAACAGTTCGTCCAAGTCAGCCCTGAGGTCCAACGTGAGAAGGTAGTTCACCATCGGAGGATCCGGCTCAGGAGGGTCAGCCGTCATCACGAACCTGAGGAATTACAATAACATTAGAAGTGTTGCCAGAGTAATAAGATTTGGCTACTGCCGCAGCGCTGTTTTCCCCGCAGCGCTCGTGGTACCCACCCCTCGCTCAGGGCCGCTATCACTCACCTCTCCTGTGTGAGCAGTACGTCATTCCCCAGGTTAGTGGCACACAGCAGTGGATACCCTGGGCGCTCGCACCATCCGTCCCACGCACTAGCGCTCGCTCCCCCAGTGCTCGCTCCTCCTGCAGTGCTCGCTCCTCCCGCAGCACTTGCTCCCCCCGCACCGCTTGCACCAGCCCCACCTGCACCCTCTGCACCGCCATCTCGCTCCAGTGCTCGCCATAAATCCCTGCCAAGTTTTACAATCATATTTAATTTATCTTTTCAATGAATTTAATTTATACGATCCATCTCTCTTCTTACATCCGATTACTTATCATTTAAATTATAAAATAAAATAAAATAAATGAACTAATAAAAATACTATCTCGGACTCACCTGGCATCAGCTGAAGCAAAGCGATGATCGCGCAACAATCGCGCCAGTGCGGCGCGACCGGCCGCCTCCCCTGCCGCCTCTATCGCCATACTCACTATAGCCGCACCCTGCAAAATTGACATTTTGTTTAAAACATATTGGGTATTTTAATATGAATTACCAATCGCTGGAAACACCGAGTCTCGAGACAAACCTAAGCATACTTAAGAAGAGTATAGATATAGGTACGAGACTTCAAAAACATATGGTTGTATGGTTGTACATATGTAATTGACTTCTTTAAAAACATAAATCGAACAAAGATAACTTAGATTGCAAATGAAACTGAGACAAATGTAGACAACGCAAACAATGACAGACTTACTTCTTTGATTTCGTAAAGGCTTTTGACTGGGTCAGTTGGATGAAAATGTGAAGTATGATGATCGAAATAAAAATCCTACAGCACCTGATCATTCTCATGTTAGTCATATACCTTTACTATAAGTCATTGGTGATACATAACAAATTCTTTTACAGGTTTTTTGGAGCGTAGAAGGGAGTCCCTCAAGGACACGTTGTGTCACCGGTCGTGTTTAACCACGAACCCACCTTATTATAGTAAGTAGTATTGTGGTATGGTGGTGGTTGTGGTATAATTAATGATATCAAAGTTTGAACAAATTAAGAAGTGTAATGTTCAGTTACCTTATGAAGTGACAGTTCATCAGTAGCGGCCTCTATGTCCGCCCTCTCTAACCTCGGCGACGCCACCGCGCGCACTGAGTTACTCGAGTCCAACCTGGAGATAACGCAATAGTATTATGTTATACATATTGTAACAATGACGTCACTAGTCACATCGACAGCACGGTCCCTCACCGCAGCGCCGGCAGCACGTGGTCCAGCAGCAGCGCGTCGGCCGGCCTCTGCGCGTCACTGTGAGGGGGGGGAGGCACCTTCTCCGCCAGCACCGACGTCAGCGCCTCCAGCAGCCACTGCGACGACCACCAGCGAGGAGACACCGTGCCGCCGAACCACTGCCGGAGGATACACGTTAACGAAACGGTCGTATGTCCTACCTGTTGCGCCAACTACCTAAACTGTTTCCTACCTGTTGCGCCAACAGCCTTGCGATGGTCTTGGTATCGGAGAGAG
Source organism: Protodeltote pygarga (assembly GCA_936450705.2). Classification (NCBI taxonomy): domain Eukaryota; kingdom Metazoa; phylum Arthropoda; class Insecta; order Lepidoptera; family Noctuidae; genus Protodeltote; species Protodeltote pygarga. The sequence continues at coordinate 6,711,608 of OW388278.2, forward strand.
TGGCGGGCGCCAGCGTGATGAGCCCCCAACCCTCCGAGTAGGGGTTGCCGCCCTCCACTACCACTATGTCTGAGAAACATAAATATTTGAATTAGTTTATTTGTATGATGATAGAAAGAGAATAGAATAATAATGGTGGTACAAGCCAATCCCACATCAAGGCATTATAAAAAAAATAATTATGTTTACTCACCGAACTTAGGAAGCGGATACGAAGTGTTTAGTTCGTATGAGAAGTGTTGTAATGTCTTCTGTATCCATTCTAGAAGTGGCCTGCCGGGGAAATAGCCACTTTAGTTCAGAGAAAGATTCAGACAAAGGACAGTATTACTTTAGTCTCGTGCACGTCGGTACTCACCCCGACTCGTCCAGTATGAGCTGCTGGTCGCTGTACAGGCTGACCTCGGGCGGCGCGTCGTCGTCGGGCGGCTCGGGCGCGGCGTCGGGCGTGTCCGGCGCGGCGTCGGGCGCGCTCGGGCCGGGCTCGGAGCTGTTCGTGTGCGCCCACGCCGGCGCGGCGCGGCGCTGCAGGCGGCACACGCACAGCGACAGCATGTGCGGCGCCAGCGGCGGCGACACTGAGAACTCGTCCTGGAGCTACAGGAAATACGCACGCTAACCAAAGTACTCAACTGTTCTGTGGAACTATTTGTAGCCTGAAGGATTCAATCATTTTTTTATTTTTTTCTAGATGCCGCAATAAAAATGACAACAATTGAAACATATTACCCGCAATCACAATAAAAATGTGACTATTTCTGTCGACGACGTTCTGTGGCATTGCGATATTATGGCGAAAATCAGCTCTGTCGTCGGCATCAGCGTGGTCGTGCAATAGTGATCCTATAGCGGTAATTAGACTCGATCTTTCGGATCGTTCTTTATTAACATTTTCAGTGTACTACGCTCCACTGATTCGGCTGGAAATTGAATCAGTACTACAAACTATGTGATAATATTGCGCTCATCAGACATTCTACACGTGCATATTATAGCGGCCCGCGTGTGCAATAGAACAGTGGTCGGAGGTACACATACACACAGTGCATACAGAAGTATACACAGCACACATTCATGTGTAGTGCTGCAATCGCTACTAACAGTAAGTAAGTAAATATTGTTACTAACAACTATGGACTTTGTCTGAAAATAAACGTATTTAATTTAATATTAAGCAATTAATTCAAGAAACAGTTTAAGTGTAATATTGTAAATGCTTACCAGTCGATGTCCGAGGTAGAAGCCGGCCTCCTCCGTGGCCACTATGGGCATGTTGGTGAGCGACACGTGGAACCTACACACAAAATACACACTATTATCTATGTGCAATATAACCTACATTTTTCTAAGATCCATTAGATTGATTCTTTATACACTATGTTCGAAATAACAATATACCAAATGAAAGAGGTTAGAAGTTACATTTAGAAAAATATTTCTTTCATCTGCCTGTAGGTACCTATAACTACTATGTTTACTAAAAGAAATTCATTGATTGATTCTTCCTTCCTAATTGTCTCCAATGCTAGAGGCTTATAATGTAGAGTTGATAACTAACGATATCAATGCGTATGCAATCCGTGTTAATTTGAGGATTACGTGCGTAATATGTAAAGTTATGTAACATTGAATTACCTGTCTCTAACAATGGTGATCTTGAAGGTAGCTCTGAAGTGTGGCTCGTCGAGGCAGGGGAACGTGGAGCGAGCGTGAGTCAGCCAGAAACGGGACACTGCACAACGACTTCAACAAAGGAAATTATTTATTATTATCGGTACACACAATGTTTCACACAAAAGCATTTGACTGAGTCAATTGGATGAAAATGTAAAATACTATCAAAAAATTACAATTTGGCAACAACTAGCCTTACTAATGTCTAACACTTACATTCTGAATATAGAGTCATGGGTAAAATAAGAACATAATGTTTTACAACCTCTTACTGCAGTGAAAGGAGTTCTTCAAGGGTGCATTCTGTGACCGGTGCAGTTTAACTTACAAGCAAATTGTCTTATGTCGGAATCGAATAGCTTCAGTGACCATGAGAACTGAGAACCAGCGCTGCACGCTGTGTTATATCACTAGTTATCGCTGAAGGTCGATGTACTCACTGGCGATGAGTCTTGGTGAGGAAGAAGCCGCGTTGTTTGTCACTTCTGTCTAGTTTCGTGATGAAGCGCAGACTTAGAGTGTAGTTGTACTTGCGACGGAGCTTCTCCTGCAACACAGGTTACATACAAATATCAATGGCATAAATCGAAACAGTATTGTACCACCTTCATTGCAGGCGGCTTGTATTGATCTTTACACATGTTTTTACAAAGTAAATATATCTTTATCTTTAACATTATCTTCTTAGTTTATTAACCCTTAATTTGGCAGAGATTCGAATTACCTTATTTATTGAAAAAAGATATATATCTGAAATCCTAGTGTAATAATATATAAAGAAAAAATAGAAAAAAAATTATTGCTTTTACAGGTTTTCAGGAAATCAATGTATCTCACAGTGAACACTGCTAAATTCGTAGAGAACAAAAGTTATTTTTTCATGTTCATTGCGGTGAACACTGCCAAATTAGTGTTGTTTAAAAGGTAAAATAAAAAAAACAATAATTATCGTTTCTTTTAGTTATTTATTGAAAAAATGTTAAAAAACGATAATACTACTGCATGTATATTACGTAGTTGTATTTTTATGGCAAAATTTGCATCGACCCGTCTTCGTTTGTGCTAGGATAATGTCTTGTATTATCGTAGCTTATTGGGCTAGTAGGCCTGGCTGATTTTAGGTTTACATCTTTACCTATCTATAGCTATGAGAAGGAATTATTGGAAGTCGCAAAAGATAAAACAAGGCTTAGAAAGGGGGGCAGTAGTTCATTGTCACTGTTAGTATCGGATTTGTGACTAGTGTCGGAAGGTACGTGCTCGACAGGAACAAGTGCTGATATTCTATCCATGTGACCTTGTAATTTATGCTATAAACAGGCAGAATACAATACATAAGCCAAATAAAAACCCACCACATGCAAGCATACTATCTACATGTATAAATACATAAAAATGATATTTTGCTGTTCGTTTGTCTCGCTAAAGCTCGAGAATGGCTGAGCTGATTTGGCTTATTTTGATTTTGAAATATTTGTGGAAGTTCCGGGGAGGTTTAAATGGTGAGAAACATTAATACAAAACAAAAACGACTATTTAATTTTCCAATAAAATTGTAGGGTAGGGTAGGGGTAGAGGTAGAATAGTGTAGGGTACGGTAGGTTAGGGCAGGGTAGAATAGGAGTAGGGTAGTGTAAGGCTAGAGGTATTGTAGGGTAGGGTACGGTTGGATAGCGTAGGGTTGGGTAGGGGTAGAGTAGGGCAGGGTAGGGGTAAAGTAGGGTGAGGTAGAATAGGCTAGAGGTAGGATAATCACGCGTACCAAGTCCCGTCGGGCAGCTAGTTTTTTAATAAACGTTATACCTAATTTGGCAAGGTTCATCATAATGAACATATGAAATTGAGAATACTTGTTCGAGTATTTGGCAATGTTTACTGTGATGAACAAACAAGTTTGCCGATAAAAAGAAGTAACTAAAAAGTCATCACAAAAGCAAATTAGGAACATTGTTTAGTAAATTAAAAGAATGAATAAGTTAGGATAGTTACGAGTATGTAAAGCATGTAAAATATAATATTTACTTTTCGAAGAATTGTGCGCCCGCGTCGTGCCTATACCTCGTCTCGATAATGACAGGTAAATAGTGTTTCCAGTAGTAGCAATATTTTTTATAATATAGAATATACTTTAATCTTGCTTTACGTAAAATAAAATCGGATGAAAAGTAGAAAACTTTTGCTTAATATTTTTTTTATTTTAATGTTTATCACAGTGAACATTATCAAATTAAGGGTTAAATTAATAATTTGTTATTTTGACCAAAGTTGTTATTGTATAGCATGCATAAAATTATTGCTATACATCAAACACCCACAACTCACTATACTATCTCAACCAGTTCCAGACTATACACTCAATGTAAGCCTGATTTTGATGGTTTAAGGGGCTTCTCTTGAACTGCGGTCACTTAGTGACGACTTACCTTAAACTCAATATAGCTCTGGTCAGCAGGCGGGTACTCCAGGGTCTTAGCCACCTTGGGTCCGAGCGACCCTCCCGACTTGAAGAGTGCGCGCTCGGTGACATTCATATCTCGTACGTTTAGCACCACAAAGCTAGTGTCTCGGTCTACCTTGAAGTCTATGGACACCTCGCCTGGAAACAAGAGGTAAGCGTAAATAAAACAATGAAACTGCCTCACTACTGAACCACTAAACATTCTATGAAGTAGTTATACAATAATTCTTTCTAAAGGTTCTAGGAAAGATGATCAGTTTATGAATGACTTGTGGCTTATTAAATTTTAAATTGGCAAATTTTTGTGCGTACCCCTGAGTTCTCCAGTGGTCAGGTTCGGGTGCAGCCACAGACTGTAATGCTTGGGTATGATGAAGGTCGGCAGTCGAGCGCCGCGCCACGGGAACACTGCGCCGTTGCTCGCTATGCGCTCTCTGGAATATTGTTTTATTGATAGTAAAACCAAAAAATAATTTGGTAAACCTAGAATTTGAATACAACTTCACTTTAAACAGACGTGTTAGCAGCCACTACTATAATGTGGTAGTAATATCTCTGATATCACGATTAGAATATATATTTTATTTGCATTGATTTTTGCTTTAATAAATGCAAAGCGAAATCTGTAGTTTAAAATTTAGAAGAAACATAAATTCTGCTCGGAATCAAATACAAAAAAGTCTATATTTTTTTTTAACTCATATCAGTTTTTATCTGCTTGCTAGTGTTTAAAGACTCACTTGTTAGCGGCAGCGACGCTCGCCTCGGAGTCAGTTGGCGGCTGTCCGGGTACAAGCGTCGCCTCGCCAGCGCAGGGACAGTCTATAACGAAAGATCACAATTATGTCTCAACAGAGTCGCTGTGTAGTACAAGATTAGAAAAATATGTAAGTGCTTAATATTATGTCATTTAAATAATACGTCAAGTAGTTTAATGGTGCACAGACTGGGAACTTGTGGTTAAGAATAGTCCCACGTTGGGCGCCAACAAACACCAAGTCACTTTAATAATGGTGCACAAACGTGGGACTTACGGCAGAGAACAGTCCCATGTTTGGGCGCCAATAAATGCCAAGCAACTTAAATGGTGCACAAACGTGGGACTTTCGGCAGAGATCGGTCCCACGTTTGGGCGCCAACAAATGCTAAGTCACTTTTAATAAGGTGCTTAAATGTAGGACTCATTTTGTACAAACAAAACCGTTATCTAAATAGTATAAAAATGAAAAATGGAAAAGGAAAAATCTTGCCATGATCACGTTAACTGCTTTCTCACCCAATGCTAGGAGTGTAATGTTAAGAATGCCAACCTGACTGCGGCGTGGCGTACACCACGAGCAGCGCCGTGGCGAACATCGCGGAGAACAGCAGCGCCGTGAGGCACAGCGCGCGCCGCTGCGAACACACCGCCACCGGCGCCTCGCGCAGCTCGCGGGCCTCGCGCGCCTTGTCCGAGTCTGCGCAGACCAGCGCACTTACTACTTAGCACTCCTACTCATTTTTGGTAGTGGAGTGATAATGACAAGAAGCTAAAAATATCGAGATATCGCCTATATTCCTTAAAGCTACCTAATTACCATTGTATTTATCAAACGGCTTAGCTCCAAACAAGCGTTCGATCTGTCACGCAGTATTTGTAAGTTGGAGCGTTGGCGATGATCGGTTGGACTCGATGAACGATTGCTCATTCACTCATTCTTTTAGTGGATACGGCTGCACTGACAGCCATCACTTGTTTTAAGCATTTTGGCACAAGCTCTAACCTACCTATCACTATAGTCACCAGCGAACAGTTTACAAATTTATTTCCAAAAGAGAGTTTTTTCTTAAATTCAAGCAAAATAGCCTTTTTGTTTGAAGCGAACGTCGCGTTGGCAGAATAGATCATACATTTGTTAGATCAAACTATTTGTTGGGAAGATAGCGGAAACTTGAAACGTTTAAGAAGGTAGCTACAGTCTACTCTGCAATAGATGTAATCAAAGCTGTGATGGACAAATGATGCTGATGATGGTAAGCGGATGTTTCGCACCGACCTGCCAGAAACGCGACATCATCTAAGTCTTGATCCACCATGTTACGCCAGGCAGCTGCTAGAAAACAACATTGTATATTTATTATACATACCACTTAATATAACGTAACTACTATAATCACAGTCTGATCTGTATCTAAGGCTGAATGTATTCTGATATCTAATACCTCATTGAACTTGGATGCAATTTGTTCGATTTTGTAAAACTGTTAGGTACTTACCTTCTTATTTTTATCTATTTTTAGTAATAACCTAAAAGTTAACCTTTACTGTCAAATCAAAGATCTTAGATTTGAACCTACGACCTTACAGATATTTTGGAAGTTATGAGCACATTATAAATTAATTATCACTTGCTTTCTGACTGAGAGATCTTTCTCCCACTGTGTCGCACATCAGACTATGAGGGTGAGGGAATAGAGAGTTGAGACTTTTGCACTGTGATTTTATCTGAGTGATTGACTACTCTCCGTTAAGATTGACCGCTGCATGTGACCAACATTTAGCTAGAAGGATAATACCAAAGTGAATAAACAAGTCCTCACCCTTCGCAGATCCGTTCCTGTCGGCCTTGTACTTGCCGATGGGCTCCATCTGTATGCCGTCCATCTCACGCCGAGCCCGGCATACCGACGATCACCTGCTGAACAACCGCGGTCACTAACTATATATCGTTTCTTTGTAGTCACAGCCTTGCAGAGAGAAACATTTATTGTCTGTGGAACGTAGTCTATATTATTATGATACACAGACAACAAACATAAAATTATGATAAATTATAATAGGTACCTATGAATAGTATAAAAATAGAAGACTTATCACCATAAACAGAAGTCTTTGGGTACGACCTCAAAAAACGGTCGAGTTACTGAGATTTAAAATTTAAACGATGATATGCCATCGATTAAATCTGTTATGAGATGTGCTCACGTGAGGTACTGCTAACTAACTTCACATCAAACTTTTTCACTTTAGTACTATTTAGTAATCTGTGCTTTAATGTCTTTGATTAGATATATTGAAAGGGACCACAAAAATTACTAAATTAAAAATGGCGGAAATCGCAGTGCTGGTTCATCATTCTTGAGCCCCTTACTTGTTAAGTTATTGTGTTATGATCTCAGTTGAATCCTTTGCTACAACGTATATTTTTCTCTAGTTCTCACAAACTCATCAAACTTTTCCACAAAATTATAAAGAGAACAATCGCCGCCTCTTCAGTGCAAAAACAAAGCGTTAAAAAGTGCGCGCTCTAAACAAACTTTCATCGTAAAAAATAAAAGTGACGAAGGCAGGCGCTATTCAGCCTCCCCAAGTCCCCAGTCCCTAGTCTCCAGGCCCCAGGCCCCATTGAAAACAGTTCAAAGCGACTGCCAAGTGCTCTGTGCTGTAGTAAGAAGTAAATAATCGAGTAATTACTTCCCACTCTAGTTTGTCTGTGGTTCCAGTTTGCTCGCGTCATTTCCGTCAATTGGCGGGAAAATAACATGGGGGACGTTTGAAGAGATGGCTGAAGTGGGGATCACTTGTAGATACCTCGGAGTGTTTATGCTGCGGAGGTACCTGTAGTGGTGTCGTGTTTAGTTACCTTTGTTGGTGACGCTTTGTGGTCGCGCTCACCCAAAACATTTGTGAAAGAGAAGAAACCTTTTGAACCCGCGGCCGAACGGACCTATGGAAGCTAACCGTTTAATGTATTTTAGAAGGATAGACTACAATGTGCGTTGTTTTCAATTTTGTATGAAGCTTGTGTTTGACTACTCGCCCACTAGGCGGCCAGCGGCGTTGTGGCACGGTGCGGTGGGCACGCACCCACTGGTTATAATAATGCATCTTATATATATATATAATAATTAGTCTTGATAACCTAGTGGTATGACCATTGACTCAGTCGAGCCAGTAAGAGGGTTCACGTTCATTTAATTGTCACTTGCTCCTTGCCTCGGAAACTGCGAAAACTGCGAAAAGCCGCCGCCAGTTTGACACCACATCCTTCATCAATCATACAATTTCATTTTATGACGTAATAACTACTAGAGTTCAATAAAATCTAATTGCGTAAAATATTCTAAAAAAATCTTCCAAATTTTAATTTGAAAAATCTTCTCACAAAACATCAATTAATCAAGCGTGTGTAGTATGACAGTCGTCACTCGCTGTCACCTGCTCCCCTGCGACCACCCGTGCGTGCCCCCCGTGCCCCCCTCGAGCCCCCTAGTGCCCCCAGCGTGCTCAGCGCGTTATTACGCCGCCATCACGCGTCACGTTTCGCGCGCATTTTGTCGACACACACTTCCCTGCTGCCCCATTAAACTCCCTTGTTTATACACCTTGAGTTGAGGCACGCTTGATGGAAAGCACGCCCCGCGCCATTCACTTTTCAATATAAAAAAATATAAAAGACCTTTTCACCCGCTTACTTAAACGAATATGTATGAGAATATTATATTCTTTAAATTGAGTAGTAATCATAAATATCTTGTATGAATAACAATTAAACTAATTACAAAGAAATGGACTTCGATATTTTTAGTATCGCACGACTAAAACTCGTCCGTCTGATCTTTTGTTTCTTTGTCTAAACATATAAATTGGCTTTGTTTTTGTTTTAATAAGTATTATGTTTTTTGTCCGAAGTTAAAACAACAATGTAAAAACATAAATGTTTATTTTCTTGTTTTCATGTGCCATTGGCTAATTGACTCCTACATTTGCCCAGTTGTGAGAGTTATAGGTCCCTTGTGGCACAGGGGGTGAGCGGGCCGTCTCACGTATGCTCGGTGTACAGTTCCAATATCCTTGATGCTATTAAACATTTCAATAAACCTCGAGAGCCGGATGCCAAGAACTTAGGGGTTACACGTACACCTCACAGGTTTCAGAAAATTACATTCAAAATATTATCGCGAGCGAAATAATTATTGCATTATACAAATTATTATAAAGTGCTCTACCAACTCACTATATTGCGTTTCGTTTGTCTACATTCCACAGTTTCGTTGCATTATAAAACGAATTTGTAAAGGTTGATACCTTGGAGTATTTTTTTTTTCTTGAATACTCTATGGTTGACACAAACACACCCACAGTGTCCAGTGTACCACAGTGCTCATGTGAGTACTAGTGTAATATCTAATTCCATAGCAGCGGCTATGTCACCCCCGTAAGCCCTAAAGCCCATTATAAAAGGGTCGCAGTGAGCCCCCGCCGCCGCCGCCGCCACCGGCATAGAACTATAATACAGATATACAATTACATAAAATCTAACGATAGGTTTTCTCGGAAAGCGATTTCCAATTTCCGATCGACCAGACTGCGCGGGATATTGGCGATTATGAAGGTTGTCGTATCGCGTACCTAGATACGTAGTTGTGATGTACTACTTGAACATTGTCAATGTGTATTGTTGCATAGTGTACCTGCTAGTTATAAGTCTATTCCTAAATGGTATATTTAATAATAGGAGCCCTTAGAGGCTAAGTATTAACAATTAAAAAGATTGTGGCTTACGGAGTTCTACATTTTTAATCGTTACATTTCCATTGTACAAGGGTCGAGTACGTGAGGTAGGTATCACGTAGTCATATCTAGTTTACAATCGCTTTTCCTTCGATGGACTCGACGAGTACAGGTGTATATTTTACCTCTATCTTTTTCTGATATCTACCTGTATGTATAGTACCAGCTGGTACTACAGTAGAGTCGAGTTCAATTGTTTTTATAGTACATTTCCTATCATACTCTTTGATTTGATTTCCTTTGAGGCCATTTGTGGTGTGATCTATCTGCAGAAATTGGTTTGTGGATGAGGATTTTCTCGTCCATCCGGCTCGACAGACAATGAAACATCAAGGTGAATTTGTGTAGACCCGTGAAACCTAGGAATCACATAGGTAGGAAGATATTTTGCGTACTGATTTATTACTAATATTTTTACTTATTTCTAATACTTACAGTTAGTTTGTGATGTACCTATACGACGCGCTTAGTTACCACAATGTTAATCTGGGTAACACATTCCTAATAGAATTGTTAAATGTGTATTTTATATGTGTCTACAAGTTAATTAGAGAAAATGTACCTACGGGTTATTAAATATAAACCTGACGGATCCCAGACCTTACAACTGTAGTGTGTGTCAGGGTGTGAGGGTGTGTGTGTGTGTATACCTCCTCCACATATAATGTATGTTATGTTAGTAAGTAAGTTAGATGCATTGTACATTGACACGTCGACCTAACTACTCGTCTTTTATTGAGAACCCGAAGCCAGTCACCGCACAACACAAAAATCCTACTCCTAAAGTTTGATTTTCCGTGTTTCAGATCGAAACGTAATAACGGAGAACATTACGCGTAAACCTGAACTAACCACCTAATTACTACTGTTTCATATACCTACCTTTCATCCGTCGCTTCGTTTCAAATCCATAAATAAAAAATCAATCGAATATCAGGTGATTTAATGAAAGACAAAACCAACAACGTGCGACCTGACAGGTCTGTGCAGGGCGGGCAATTACAATTTACGGCGGTTACAATCCATTGAGATCGTCTGTCAAGCAAGCCGAACCCCGAGCTCCGAGGCCGAGCCCTGCGGCCGAGCCACTCCAGTTTCCTTACAATGTTATTGTTTACATTTAGCTCAGGTTTATCAATTTGTAGCGAACATCATGTACTTGTATGTAATGTAGAGTCGATGCCTAGATTCAATGTAGAGCCATATGAGTGGATACACATATCTATCTATATGCTTTCTAGCTAGTATGCCTTTCTTCAGGAATATTACAACAAATAGCTATACTTACCTACAATATTAGGATTTTGAGTGTCGCACTCCGAGATTACAATAACGCTAATGCTCGCAAATGTACGATTTAATGTTAGATCAGGGTTTACTAAACGTATCTCTGACTTCTGAGAGCAGCATTAGGTACATTTTAATCTTAGTTAAGTAGGCATTCAATAGTTATTAGTAATATTCCTATTTGAATGTCAGGAATCTCCATTTTATTGCCTTCCGCTAAATATTATTGTGATACTCAGTGTTTGTGTTATTGTACTGTTACTGTATCTTTTTACTGACGAGTTGGGGTTCCTTTAATATTACCAACATAAGAAAAGAAAATATCTCTAATGTCATTTGAAAAATTCGGCCATGTTTATACAAAAAGCACAATCGTACACAGAACACAGGCAAAGGTATTACAAAATGTAAGTCCAATGTCAACATACAGATTCAAATCAAAATGTACAGACTGACTACCGACATACTGAAATACAGAACTATTAGATTGAACATTGCCACTCACCGATCGTCCGCCGCGGTCCGCGGAATGTTCCAGAAATGCAACACACGACCACTGCACTTGTATTATTGTTTTACTGAACACTAAACCAAGATGTTTTCCTTCACGTTGCGGCCGCGACCACGAGTGACGAGTGACGAGCGCCGCGAGGGGCGCCGGGAAATAAATGCGAGGGAAAATCGATTACTGGCAGCCAGGAGCGAAGCGGGGAGCGAGGGGGACTTATAGAAAGCTTGCCGAGTAACGAGTTAGAAAGGGAAAAATAATGTGTAGAAGTGTGTGTACGATGACCGAGGGTGAGTATGTGTGTGTACATCGCCGTAATAGGGTTCGTTTGGGAAGGGATACTATTTGTTCGAGGGAGGTGCGAGTTTTAACTAGATTTAAGTTAAATAGGGTTAAATTAAAAAGGGTTTATTATAACTATTTATATTAATGAGGGGATGTGAGTAATAGATGACCTTAACAGAGATACTTTTCTTATCACTAGATAAGAAGACTCTCTTAGTTAACTAATAAGAAATCTCTCACTCATCGAAAACATTTTCCTTTATCGTGTAGAAGAGCCTTTATTGCCTTTAGGTGCCCCTTCACATCACATCACGGAGAGTTGGTGAGAGAATTCTCCGACTCGCGCGGTCTAAACACCACATGGAGTTCCTCCAAGAACCTCTGGCCAGAAGTGCGGGTTTCACTTGCGCATCATACACTCGCCGGGTTTGGGGTGGCGCGTGGCGGGCCGTGCGCGCGGTTGAATTTTATTTGGGATTTTCTTGTCATTCATTCCTATAATAAATACAAAAATAAATACCTACCAAACACAAAATCATCCTATTATACATTTGTATAATATTCAGAATGATTTTGTGTAGCGCGGCTGAAGACTCTACAAATGTAGAGTCTTTCAGCCGCGCTATCCGGGCATGCGCACTTTAGTGATTTGCATTACACTTTAGTCGCATTAATAGTATATATTGATGGCTCTGCTCTGGAGTGTAAATGTGGTGCTGTCCCACAAGCGATGGAGCACTTAATATCGTACCCTGCATGACGTTTGTACATTGCAGGACCTGATGGACGCTACTGAAGGTGCCAAACTCGTAGCCCAGTTCTCGGCTGACACAATTTAGACTGCCATCGACACGCTAAAAAGAAGAATCGTATTTCAAAAATTTATTTATTTTATTATATTTTATTTAAAATTTATCCTTCAGTTATACACTCTCTGAATAAAACATTTCTGTTGAGCAAAATATCACTATAACATTGTTGACCAAAATTGGCAAAATAAAAGTAATGTACACTCGAGAGCGAGACCAACTCGAACTCACGTGTACTCGCTTCAACTGATGCCATACCGTGGTACCTCCGTAATGATTACTCGGGATGTGGAGCAGTAGGGACGCTCGGCTCGGAGGGCGCTACATGTACATCCCTTCACTGAGTTACCTACCCACCTACAGCTTCCGCTGATGTCTAGGCTAGTGCCATTTACACACAGCCGCTACACTCGACTATACTAATGAAACAACACTTGTGTACCTACGGGGTACCTGTAGGTACCTACTTACTGTCCCTCAGCGGTCAGCGGTCATCCGCCGCGCGCCGGACAAGCGCTCTCACTAATCTGTGTTATTTTATTGTTATTTCTTCCACCAAAAGAATACATATCTTATGGCTACATAGTTCCCCTCTGCCCCAATGAGTCGCATCCATCCTCATGTCACCCTTCTCATGAGTGAAATACCCTCCCAAGTCAGTATGTTACAACAATACAGTTTGGGGATCTTCACAGTGGAGAGTCCAATAGGCATGGCAGGAGTGACACTGGACGCTGGAGGGTCCAACGAAATTATAAAACTAGCCGAGTGGGCCCTCGCGTGACGCATCTCTTGATCTCGCAAGTCCAACTCGCGCACTACAGGTTCCGTTCTTGTGTAGAGACCCCTGGCCCTGGGACAGACGGACGTACAGACAACGGGGCTTAGTAATAGGGATAGAGAAGATATAATAATTTAATAAGAAATTTGTAAAAACAACTGATACGGATGGGATTCGACCCCACGATCTTCGGCGTACCGTGCCGATGCTCTAACCGCTGACACCGTATCCCATTAGAATCGGACAAAATTTCAAATCTTTTTCTACGCTTAGGGTTTAATAAGCTAACATGTGCTCTAACATGAAAAAAAATCACAAAAATATGGATAGAGAAGAGTCCTTTATAGTGTGGTAACAGGCTTTCAGTGCACACTTTGGGTGCGGAACCATAATAGTTACTTGTTCACACTGTAATGGGCGCGGTGGTTCTTAGTAGGACTGAATTAAAAGCAGATAAACACACAAACTTATCTCGGGACACAACACGAGCCGAACAAAGCGGATCTACAACAACTAACGTGTAACAGAAAAGTAATGAGCAGTAAATATTTATGTAGGTACATGTTTCATGTTACGCCCGTGTGAATGTAGCGAAATGGCTACATATTTTGACTAAAGTAGAGTTTGTGAAGTTAGGGCTTGTAGGTTTAGGGCGTATAGTGTTAGAAGCTTGGCTCTACGTGAGATCTGAACTTTTTGACAGCGCGAGCCATATGGTCTCGTTTTAGAGGACGAGTCAACGTTTCATGTAAACTAAATTTTAGTTTACATGAAAGTGATGATGATTGCATGGGTGGGGTGGAGAAATTTATATTTAATTTATCATAATAATTAACAATCTTCAACGACAAAGTTGAGATTGCCATAAAAAAATATAGCTTTGGAACTCTCTAATTAAACAAACTGTGCACGTAAATAATTTTGCTTTTGCCTGGTGATTTCGTTGTAACTTACAACGAAAACTTAAGTTACAACGAAATCACCAGGCAAAGTTATTTACGTGCACAGTTTTTTTAATTGGAGAGCTCTAAAGCTAAATTTTTTTATACCAATCTCAACTTTGTCTTGTAACCAAACGATAGCGCGATCTAATTCGACGCCAACGCCATCTAGTCACACGTTGTGTAGTTACGAAATGCGGGGAGAACAATTAATTATCATTACTGTAGGCCAGTGGCTCCCAATTAGATTTTCCTACGATCCACTACAAAGACCTCTGCGTACTCTTTATTGCAGGCACGTTACATATATTTTTAAGGATTTAATATTTTAGCGGTTTGGGGTGTGCCGTGTGCCGTGTGCCAGATATGTCAGTCAGTCAGTTTCTTCTTATATATTTTTAGATTTAATTTTTTACAACTTTTTATAAAACTCAGCTAGTTTCAGTGATGCTATTACGAAAAGCGTACAGCACTTATGATGTACGAACAATGACTACATTAGTAGGCTTGTATGAGATGACAATCATGCTGTCGGTACCTTAGTACACAATGTGTTGGTACATGTATCTACATGCGTGTACAATGTGTAGTTATCACCAGTTATCAGTAATCCGGTATTAACAACTCTAACTAATCCTACACAACGTGGAACACGTGCGCTCCGGCCGCTCCGGGCCTGAGGCCGCAGCTGTCAGCTGTCAGCTGTCGGCTGTGCGAGGTGATAACCAAACCTTCCACGTTCAGCATTTATTTGAATCATCGTAATCCATTTAAAATGAAGAACAATACCGCACGTATTTGTACGTGATTAGTGCGTGAAGCGCCTCGCTACGTGGATACCTACCTATTATGATGAAAATGTGTTTGGTGGAGTACAAATTATATTGAGGGTATTTTAGTTAAATAGTATAGTATAGGGTAAATAATTTGTCACCATAACTGTACTTTGGGGGTCGAGAGGATACCAAAATTTGGGTGAAAAATTAAAGTCACTCTCGACCCCCAAGGGTTGAGAAGAGACTATAAGTAGGGATCCAGTGGACACATTATTTATTGGGGGTCGAGGGGTCGAGAGTGGACTGAACGTACACGGGTACACTCGTTCATACTGTTGTAATGAGCCATTGAACATCTTGTATGAGGAGCAAACGTCACATGCATTCGAGACTATACTTACATTACAGCCTGCACAGACATTGCACGAGATAATACAGAACAGAGCGAGTGTGCACAGTGCTCAGCTGCATACGGATGTGCGCCATCCGACATAAGCCGAGGCACGGAGGCACGGAGGCACGGAGTCAATTATATTTGTTGCTCTTCTTATCTGGGGTGAGGGTCAGAGTAAGCTTCCGACATTTGTCTTTAAACACCGTTATCATTATACGAGGTCCCATCACTTTACCAATACAGAGGTTGTGTGCGTGAGGTTCCAACCTGAGCCCTCGGAGTTGTCAGCCAGCGGTGGAACTACTACACTGTCAGTCTGTCAGTGATAAAACAGATAGTCGGAGTGTCTGCGAGTAGAGAGGTCGTCGTGTAGTATCGTGTTTGAGAGCGACCTTGAACTTTAGCTGGTAGGTATAATGTTCGTGCTTTGGCGCGAGTTGGCTCAGCTCTACAACACCCTCTTGAAACTGTTACACTGACTGCAGGCTGTAGTGTAGTGCCCACACTACATCCACAGAATCACGCCTGATCGCTGATCATTTGTGACACTTGACATTTGTCAAGTTTTCCTTCACATTCGTAGCTACTTATGCATTTTGTATTTTGCAACGAAATATAGTGTGTGTCTATGATCCTCACACCAGGCGACACGCTAAACACTAGGTTACGAAGTAACAATGAGATTATATAATCTGTGGCCTAGACTAGGCTAGATACCTAGTAGTAAACGAGTCCTACTACTACTTTGTAGCAGTGATAGCCTATTGGCATGACTGTTGGACTGCCAAGTCAGAAGCCGTAGCCTCGAAACCCAGGGATGCTCGTCTGACTTTTCGAATTCATGTGCGTTGTAGAAATTAATTATGAAAACGGTGATGAAAAACATCGTGATGAAACCACCACTCCAAAGAGATTTATCAACGGTGGGTAAAGCCATAGCCATAGGCCCACGGGCGGCGGCGGTTTAAACCAGGTTGATCATTAAACACACGAGAAAGAAAGAAAATACTTAGTAGACGGTGCCGCAATCACAGTGACGGGTGCGTGCTATCTGTAAGGACACGAATGCCAGCGATTAATGAATGAGATTGCCGCGGGAGCGTAACACTCAGATAAGATATGGATAGCTACCTTATAGATATCATAATCTGAAAGGAAACATCGCAATCTTTGTTTTGCAAATCGGCCAATGTCAAAATTAAAGCTTTTTCTGCAGAAAGAAGCACATGCGAAATCAACGTGTCTCCATTGTAGTGGTCCCTTTGTAAGTGGTTTTTCTTGACATCGATACAATCGCTCCTCTAGACAATTGTACCTACTCTAAATGAATTGCTGACAAACGGAATGTATGAAATTGTACAATAACAAATTAATGTTTGATTAGATAATACGAGATAATGATATAATTGATACAGAAGTACTACGTCCTGATACTGACCGTGCGGCAACGAGTCAGTGTTGTAGTGCTTGTAGTACAGGTGCTGCACGCGGACACCGTGGACATGGACAAGTGCGCTGCGCTGTTGTTGTGCGTTGTTGCTGCCGTGGCGGGTAAACACCATGCTTTATATATTACATATTACAAGGTTCCCGAAGAGGGCCGCACTTACAAATGACTTTTTTTGTTTTTTCACGTATGGCTCTCGATAGGATTTTGTTTTGAATAATGGGGACTGTCACCCAGACAGATAAATATCTGTTAATCAAACGCATATCAGGCCCGAGTAGGAGTCGGACCCGCGACACCACGCTCAGAAGGCGAATCAGTAAACCGCACGACTACTCGAATCATTGGTGATTGGAGCTCGAGGTCTATGTGTAGAACATGAGGTACTCGGCTCGATTTTCGAGAGGGACATTGTAGATGTCAGAGTCGCTCGTACGTTGCAGCGTTCCCCCACGACCCCGTGCTCAGCAAGTGGGCGGCGGGCCCGCGCTACCAGTACGTGCGCGCGCCGGACGGCTCGCCGCACCTGGTGGACCTGTGGCTGAAGGCCAGCGACGTGGCCGAGGCCGCGCGCTACAACCCCGACAGGCAGAATGTCTACCATCTGTACACTAGGTAAGCTTCCGCTTTGTTTGCCACAATAATTATACTAGGACTTGGAGAGCTGACGGGGTACATAGCGGCTGCTAAGCTGAAGGAGTGACCGCACATAATGGAGTGGCTCATGCACGCGATGCCATCACGTTGCGCGGAACCAGACACCTGACCAAACCGGCCATCGACGAGGGAGATAGGTATAGTTCACAAGAGTATGCGCAAACACAGGTGTACTCTCTATTCCCTCACTCTCATAGTCTGATGAGACGGTAATCCGACACGACCGGTGAGAGATCGCGCAGGGACTACGCAACGTGTTTTCTGAGACACGGAGTAAGTGATAAAATTAATTTATAATACGCACATAACTTACGAAAAGAGCCCTGGCTTGCCAGTCTACGGTCAATGTATACACCCACCGCGAGACATTTACAACTATAAGTGCAGTGTGTCGTGTACTTCAGACAGAACCCGTCGGTGAGCCAGCCGCTGCTGGTGGGCAACGCGGGGCTGCTGGGGCTCACCAACTACAACCCGGCGCGCCGCACCGTGCTGCTGCTGCACGGCTGGCTCGACTCCGTCACCGCCGACTTCAACACCGTGCTGGTGCCAGGTGAGCGCAGCTTTCACACATTATAGATACACTATTTTTCAATTTCCTCAAAAAACGTGGTACCTGTGTGGCAGCTGTAATTTCATGGCGTTGTCCTGTGCGAGGTTGTAACTGGGCTGCCACACCTGTTCCCTGGGCTTATAATGATGTGTAACGCGGTGTCCGCAGCGTTCCTGGCGGCGGAGGACATGAACGTGATCGTGGTGGACTGGAGCGCCGGCGCCGGCACCATCAACTACATCGCCGCGGTGGCCAACACTGTGCCTTCAGGTGAACTATTAGCTTTATCCAGCATAATTCAATGTTTTATTTGGTACTAGCGACCCGCCCCGGCTTCGCACGGTTACGCTAATATGCATGTATAACACATATAAACCTTCCTCTTGAATCACTATCTATTAAAAAAAACCGCATCAAAATCCGTTGCGTAGTTTTAAAGATCTAGGCATACATAGGGACAGACAGACGCGGGAAGCGACTTTGTTTTTACTATGTAGTGATGACTAGTAGCCTGCCAGCCGGTACTGCAGTATGCTGCTACTGCTGCTGGTGCTACAACTAGAACTTTGGCTCCACATACAATACTTTAGTTCGGATCTTCTTCTGTTCGTTAGTATGTCTTGTATATTATTATATGTATTGTGTTATTTCAGGCGAGAGCATAGCTCGCTTCATCATCTGGCTGAACCAGGCCACCGGCGCGTCTCCCGCGATGTACCACGTGGTGGGGCACAGCCTCGGCGGCCACAAGGCCGGCATCATAGGCAGGAACGTCGGCGGACAGCTCGCCTACCTCACCGGTAACAACTGCTCATCTGCTTCTCTAACTCAATATCAGTTTTACACGAGATGACTGCCGGTGTGACGCAACCTCTTCACCAAGCAAAGCCTCCTCTTCTTCATAAGAAGATTTCGACAATTTCGGCTCTCTGATCAATTTCGGCTCTCTGATTTCTTCGTCTCATCGTTCGAATCTTCGTCACAGAGATAACTCTGTGAGAGGATCAGAGAGCCGAAATTGTTGAACTCCAAGTTGACAGCTTGTTAGAAGTAAATCAAACAACTTTTAAACGGATTTCCGTTGCGCCACTTTTAATGATTTGTCCGATTCTTACGTTTGGAGAGCTTTGCAGCTGTCGACTGTCGTGGGCGCAGGAAGGCTGCCGTGTAAAACGTCACAGTCGGTACCATTACAGTTTGTGTTAGAGGAGGCAGTGATGTGCCGCGCTACTTGGCATATGGCAACTTGGATGTGATAGTTACAAATCCATTACTAGACAGCAATTTCGTCAGCTAATTAATTCGATGCGATAAAGTCATAATTATAAACATAATTATATCATGAAAACTCAGGCGGTGCACAACCTGTGATATTCCACTTGGCAGTCCAAGGTTCGGGCCACTAGACTATCGGTGCTGCGACATCTTCCACTGCACCTTGTTCTGTCGTGTGTGTTCAGCCCTGGACGCCGCGCTCCCCGGCTGGATCACGAACTCCAACAAGATGCGAGCGTCCGACGGAGTGTACACGGAGGCCATCCACACCAACATCGGCGCGCTGGGCTACGTCAACCCGCTCGGAGACGCCGACTTCTACCCCAACGGAGGCGCCCAGATGCCCGGCTGCAACAGCCAGGAGTGCGACCACGCCAGGTGCGTCCCATTCCATATCAGCTAACACACTACTGTCAGCGGCAGTAAACATCTCATAGTTGGAACTTCAGTCCATAAGTTAGCATTACAGAATTTACAACATTGAAATACAATAGCAGGACAGCACACACATAACTCACTCACCAACAAAACATCAATTGTGAGGTACATACTTTAGAGGTACAAATACCCTTCAGGACATTTCAGGTTATCCTTTACAGTTGGCGCTAGATCTTCCTCTGCTTTGGTTGATGTGACTTTATCCAGCCCTTCATGTCGTGAGTCCAGCCTGTGCGCGGGCTTCTGAAACAATGCCGCTGTGGTTGCAGGTCGTACTTCTACATGGCGGAGTCGCTGCTGACGGGCGGGTTCACCGGCCGCCGCTGCCTGACCGTGCTCTCCGCGATGAACGGCAACTGCAACATGCTGGGCACGCTGCGCATGGGCGGCCTCGTGCCCAAGACCGGGTGAGTGGCGCCACTGTGACTGCACCACGTGGAGCAGGGTGTGACCGCGCCCCGCTTCTATTACCTGCTTGTATACTTACGAGATTGTCTCTTACTGTTTCAGACAATCTGGCATCTACCACATGGAGACCAACGCGCAGCCGCCGTTCTCTCGCGGCTAGTTGCAACTGTTACTGCAACTAACATTGTAATAAAGCTTATTATTTTAAATCAATGTTTTATTTAACACTAATCTCAGCCCACAGCTTCGCCCGTTTTCTAGCTTTACTTGGGAAATTTATAATTATTTATTGCATTATAAATGGTTTCGAGTACCTACCGTTTGCTCGGTACGATTACGATTCTGTAGTACAACTTTATAGTTTCGTCATATCCGTCTGTCTGTCTGTCTATCACAACAATTTAAATGAAGTTTTATTGTATGTCACTCTTTTCTTGAAAACATGTTTTGATCAAGTTGAAAGTTTTGCTAAAACTTTGTGATGTTATTCTGCTTCAATTAGTTTAGTTATTTCATAGCTACACAAACTAATATTCATTGGTTTTTTTCAATGTGCGAGTGAGATAGCATATTAGCGAGTATCCGCGCCTAAACAATCTTTTCAAGGCTACAATGTAATATTTTTTTTTCATTCTTGTTTTCTTGAAAGTGCGTGTTGCTTATTGTGTCCCTTGATGTTGGGGGTTGGTTGGTTTCTGTTTTTTACGCACTATAGTGCGTATCCATTAATGGCCGAAACATTGGCAGCCGCTGTTGTTCTCAGCGGGATGTTTGTAAAAGTGTTTGGCGACATTGCGTGGCGTAACCGTTCCGGGGCATGTTTTAACTATATCAGGTTTGTAAGTCACACGTGGGAGTTACGTCGGGTAAGTGGACGTTTCGTTAGTTAATAAAAGAATTAATAAATCGAAATAGATTTAAAAAATTAATATAAAGAAAAATATTTTTTTTTTACAAAATTTGTTGTCATTCCTAGTGTACAGTTCAAATTCCCACTGTCGTAAAATAAAGGGCGGGCGGGCGGGGCAATTTTTCATTTTTCTTACACCCGATCCTCACGTATGTGGTGTCCAGGGGTCGGAGATTTTGCGGGCCGTAAGATGGAGTGAAAATCAGGGGTAGGTTTGGTGGAAAATTTTGAAAATGTCAATGAAAAACTGTTTTTTAGATAGTTCAAAGTGAAAAAACAAACGAATTGTAAGAGCTAAGCAGTTCTAGATGAATGCTAAGTCAAAACTTAGCGTTGACGTATCTAAAAATGGAATTGAAAATGAAAAATTTTGGAAAACGGGAAAATGGATTTTCCTATGATTATGCAGGAACACAGCGGTCATCTTAAAATTAGAGAGTCTCACAAGAAGAAAACAAACATAAAGAAGAAGAGAAACATCTGAATTGATCAAACCTAACTTGATCAAACCTAACTTGATCAAACCTAACTTGATCAAACCTAACTTGATCAAACCTAACTTGATCAAACCTAACTTGATCAAACCTAACTTGATCAAACCTAACTTGATCAAACCTAACTTGATCAAACCTAACTTGATCAAACCTAACTTGATCAAACCTAACTTGATCAAACCTAACTTGATCAAACCTAACTTGGTCAAACCTAACTTGATCAAACCTAACTTGATCAAACCTAACTTGATCAAACCTAACTTGATCAAACCTAACTTGATCAAACCTAACTTGATCAAACCTAACTTGATCAAACCTAACTTGATCAAACCTAACTTGATCAAATCTAACTTAATCAAACCTAACTTGAAGAAACTTAACTTGATCAAACCTAACTTGATCAAACCTATCTTGATCAAACCTAACTTGCTCAAACCTAACTTGAAGAAACTTAACTTGAAGAAACTTAACTTGATCAAACCTAACTTGATCAAACCTAACTTGATCAAACCTAACTTAAGCAAACTAAACTTGATCAAACCTAACTTAAGCAAACTAAACTTGATCAAACCAAATTGATCAATCTCAACTTGATCAAACCTAACTTGATCAAACCTAACTTGATCAAACCTAACTTGATCAAACCTAACTTGATCAAACTTAACTAACAAACCTAACAAACCTAACTTGATCAAATCTAACTTAATCAAACTTAACTTGAAGAAACTTAACTTGATCAAACCTTACTTGATCAAACCTAACTTGAAGAAACTTAACTTGATCAAACCTAACTTGATCAAACCTAACTTGATCAAATCTAACTTGATCAAACCTTACTTGATCAAACCTAACTTGAAGAAACTTAACTTGATCAAACCTAACTTGATCAAACCTAACTTGATCAATCTCAACTTGATCAAACCTAACTTGATCAAACCTGACTTGATCAAATCTAACTTAATCAAACCTAACTTGAAGAAACTTAACTTGATCAAACCTAACTTGATCAAACCTATCTTGATCAAACCTAACTTGATCAAACCTAACTTAAGCAAACTAAACTTGATCGAACCAAATTGATCAATCTCAACTTGATCAAACCTATCTTGATCAAACCTAACTTAAGCAAACTAAACTTGATCGAACCAAATTGATCAATCTCAACTTGATCAAACCTATCTTGATCAAACCTAACTTGATCAAACCTAACTTAAGCAAACTAAACTTGATCAAACCAAATTGATCAATCTCAACTTGATCAAACCTATCTTAATCAAACCTAACTTGCTCAAACCTAACTTGAAGAAACTTAACTTGAAGAAACTTAACTTGATCAAACCTAACTTGATCAAACCTAACTTGATCAAACCTAACTTAAGCAAACTAAACTTGATCAAACCTAACTTAAGCAAACTAAACTTGATCAAACCAAATTGATCAATCTCAACTTGATCAAACCTAACTTGATCAAACCTGACTTGATCAAACCTAACTTGATCAAACCTAACTTGATCAAACCTAACTTGATCAAACCTAACTTGATCAAACCTAACTTGATCAAACCTAACTTGATCAAACCTAACTTGATCAAACCTAACTTGATCAAACCTAACTTGATCAAACCTAACTTGATCAAACCTAACTTGATCAAACCTAACTTGATCAAACCTAACTTGATAAAATCTAACTTGATCAAACCTAACTTGATCAAACCTAACTTGATCAAACCTAACTTGAAGAAACTTAACTTGATCAAACCTAACTTGATCAAACCTAACTTGATCAATCTCAACTTGATCAAACCTAACTTGATCAAACCTGACTTGATCAAATCTAACTTAATCAAACCTAACTTGAAGAAACTTAACTTGATCAAACCTAACTTGATCAAACCTATCTTGATCAAACCTAACTTAATCAAACCTAACTTAAGCAAACTAAACTTGATCGAACCAAATTGATCAATCTCAACTTGATCAAACCTATCTTGATCAAACCTAACTTAAGCAAACTAAACTTGATCGAACCATTTGATCAATCTCAACTTGATCAAACCTATCTTGATCAAACCTAACTTGCTCAAACCTAACTTGAAGAAACTTAACTTGAAGAAACTTAACTTGATCAAACCTAACTTGATCAAACCTAACTTGATCAAACCTAACTTAAGCAAACTAAACTTGATCAAACCTAACTTAAGCAAACTAAACTTGATCAAACCAAATTGATCAATCTCAACTTGATCAAACCTAACTTGATCAAACCTGACTTGATCAAACCTAGCTTGATCAAACCTAACTTAATCAAACCTAACTTGAAGAAACTTAACTTGATCAAACCTAACTTGATCAAACCTATCTTAATCAAACCTAACTTGCTCAAACCTAACTTGAAGAAACCTAACTTAAGCAAACTAAACTTGATCAAACCTAATTTGATCAAACCTAACTTAAGCAAACTAAACTTGATCAAACCAAATTGATCAATCTCAACTTGATCAAACCTAACTTGATCAAACCTGACTTGATCAAACCTAACTTGATCAAACCTAACTTGATCAAACCTTACTTGATCAAACCTAACTTGAAGAAACTTAACTTGATCAAACCTGACTTGATCAAACCTAACTTAAGCAAACTAAACTTGATCAAACCAAATTGATCAATCTCAACTTGATCAAACCTAACTTGATCAAACCTAACTTGATCAAACCTAACTTGATCAAACCTAACTTGATCAAACCTAACTTGATCAAACCTAACTTGATCAAACCTAACTTGATCAAACCTAACTTGATCAAACCTAACTTGGTCAAACCTAACTTGATCAAACCTAACTTGATCAAACCTAACTTGATCAAACCTAACTTGATCAAACCTAACTTGATCAAACCTAACTTGATCAAACCTAACTTGATCAAACCTAACTTGATCAAACCTAACTTGATCAAATCTAACTTAATCAAACCTAACTTGAAGAAACTTAACTTGATCAAACCTAACTTGATCAAACCTATCTTGATCAAACCTAACTTAAGCAAACTAAACTTGATCAAACCAAATTGATCAATCTCAACTTGATCAAACCTAACTTGATCAAACCTGACTTGATCAAACCTAGCTTGATCAAACCTAACTTAATCAAACCTAACTTGAAGAAACTTAACTTGATCAAACCTAACTTGATCAAACCTATCTTAATCAAACCTAACTTGCTCAAACCTAACTTGAAGAAACCTAACTTAAGCAAACTAAACTTGATCAAACCTAATTTGATCAAACCTAACTTAAGCAAACTAAACTTGATCAAACCAAATTGATCAATCTCAACTTGATCAAACCTAACTTGATCAAACCTGACTTGATCAAACCTAACTTGATCAAACCTAACTTGATCAAACCTTACTTGATCAAACCTAACTTGAAGAAACTTAACTTGATCAAACCTGACTTGATCAAACCTAACTTAAGCAAACTAAACTTGATCAAACCAAATTGATCAATCTCAACTTGATCAAACCTAACTTGATCAAACCTAACTTGATCAAACCTTACTTGATCAAACCTAACTTGAAGAAACTTAACTTGATCAAACCTGACTTGATCAAACCTAACTTAAGCAAACTAAACTTGATCAAACCAAATTGATCAATCTCAACTTGATCAAACCTAACTTGATCAAACCTAACTTGATCAAACCTAACTTAATCAAACCTAACTTAAGCAAACTAAACTTGATCAAACCAAATTGATCAATCTCAACTTGATCAAACCTAACTTGATCAAACCTAACTTGATCAAACTAAACTTGATCGAACCAAATTGATCAATCTCAACTTGATCAAACCTAACTTGATCAAACCTGACTTGATCAAATCTAACTTAATCAAACTAAACTTGATCAAACCTAACTTGATCAAACCTAACTTAAGCAAACTAAACTTGATCAAACCAAATTGATCAATCTCAACTTGATCAAACCTAACTTGATCAAACCTGACTTGATCAAACCTAACTTAAGCAAACTAAACTTGATCAAACCAAATTGATCAATCTCAACTTGATCAAACCTAACTTGCTCAAACCTAACTTGAAGAAACTTAACTTGAAGAAACTTAACTTGATCAAACCTAACTTGATCAAACCTAGCTTGATCAAACCTAACTTAATCAAACCTAACTTGATCAAACCTAACTTAAGCAAACTAAACTTGATCAAACCAAATTGATCAATCTCAACTTGATCAAACCTATCTTAATCAAACCTAACTTGCTCAAACCTAACTTGAAGAAACTTAACTTGAAGAAACTTAACTTGATCAAACCTAACTTGATCAAACCTAACTTGATCAAACCTAACTTGATCAAACCTAACTTGATCAAACCTAACTTGATCAAACCTAACTTGATCAAACCTAACTTGATCAAACCTAACTTGATCAAACCTAACTTGATCAAACCTAACTTGATAAAATCTAACTTGATCAAACCTAACTTGATCAAACCTAACTTGATCAAACCTAACTTGATCAAACCTATCTTGATCAAACCTAACTTGATCAAACCTAACTTAAGCAAACTAAACTTGATCGAACCAAATTGATCAATCTCAACTTGATCAAACCTAACTTGATCAAACCTAACTTGATCAAACCTAACTTGATCAAACCTAACTTGATCAAACTTAACTAACAAACCTAACAAACCTAACTTGATCAAATCTAACTTAATCAAACTTAACTTGAAGAAACTTAACTTGATCAAACCTTACTTGATCAAACCTAACTTGAAGAAACTTAACTTGATCAAACCTAACTTGATCAAACCTAACTTGATCAAATCTAACTTGATCAAACCTTACTTGATCAAACCTAACTTGAAGAAACTTAACTTGATCAAACCTAACTTGATCAATCTCAACTTGATCAAACCTAACTTGATCAAACCTGACTTGATCAAATCTAACTTAATCAAACCTAACTTGAAGAAACTTAACTTGATCAAACTTAACTTGAAGAAACTTAACTTGATCAAACTTAACTTGATCAAACTAAACTTGATCGAACCAAATTGATCAATCTCAACTTGATCAAACCTAACTTGATCAATCTCAACTTGATCAAACCTAACTTGATCAAACCTGACTTGATCAAATCTAACTTAAGCAAATCTAACTTAATCAAACCTAACTTGAAGAAACTTAACTTGATCAAACCTAACTTGATCAAACCTAACTTGATCAAACTTAACTAACAAACCTAACTTAAGCAAACTAAACTTGATCAAACCAAATTGATCAATCTCAACTTGATCAAACCTAACTTGATCAAACCTAACTTGATCAATCTCAACTTGATCAAACCTAACTTGATCAAACCTAACTTAAGCAAACTAAACTTGATCAAACCAAATTGATCAATCTCAACTTGATCAAACCTAACTTGATCAAACCTGACTTGATCAAACCTAACTTGATCAAACCTAACTTGATCAAACCTTACTTGATCAAACCTAACTTAAGCAAACTAAACTTGATCAAACCTAACTTAAGCAAACTAAACTTGATCAAACCAAATTGATCAATCTCAACTTGATCAAACCTAACTTGATCAAACATAACTTGATCAAACCTAACTTGATCAAACCTAACTTGATCAAACTTAACTAACAAACCTAACAAACCTAACTTGATCAAATCTAACTTAATCAAACTTAACTTGAAGAAACTTAACTTGATCAAACCTTACTTGATCAAACCTAACTTGAAGAAACTTAACTTGATCAAACCTAACTTGATCAAACCTAACTTGATCAAACCTAACTTGATCAAACTTAACTAACAAACCTAACAAACCTAACTTGATCAAATCTAACTTAATCAAACTTAACTTGAAGAAACTTAACTTGATCAAACCTTACTTGATCAAACCTAACTTGAAGAAACTTAACTTGATCAAACCTAACTTGATCAAACCTAACTTGATCAAACCTAACTTGATCAAACCTAACTTGATCAAACCTAACTTAAGCAAACTAAACTTGATCAAACCTAACTTAAGCAAACCTAACTTGATCAAACCTAACTTGATCAATCTCAACTTGATCAAACCTAACTTAAGCAAACTAAACTTGATCAAACCTAACTTGACAAACCTAACTTGATCAAACCTAACTTGATCAAACCTAACTTGATAAAATCTAACTTGATCAAACCTAACTTGATCAAACTTAACTTGATCAAACTTAACTTGAAGAAACTTAACTTGATCAAACTTAACTTGATCAAACTAAACTTGATCGAACCAAATTGATCAATCTCAACTTGATCAAACCTAACTTGATCAATCTCAACTTGATCAAACCTAACTTGATCAAACCTGACTTGATCAAATCTAACTTAAGCAAATCTAACTTAATCAAACCTAACTTGAAGAAACTTAACTTGATCAAACCTAACTTGATCAAACCTAACTTGATCAAACTTAACTAACAAACCTAACAAACCTAACTTAAGCAAACTAAACTTGATCAAACCAAATTGATCAATCTCAACTTGATCAAACCTAACTTGATCAAACCTAACTTGATCAATCTCAACTTGATCAAACCTAACTTGATCAAACCAAATTGATCAATCTCAACTTGATCAAACCTATCTTAATCAAACCTAACTTGCTCAAACCTAACTTGAAGAAACTTAACTTGAAGAAACTTAACTTGATCAAACCTAACTTGATCAAACCTAACTTGATCAAACCTAACTTGATCAAACCTAACTTGATCAAACCTAACTTGATAAAATCTAACTTGATCAAACCTAACTTGATCAAACCTAACTTGATCAAACCTAACTTGATCAAACCTAACTTGATCAAACCTAACTTGATCAAACCTAACTTGATCAAACCTAACTTGATCAAACCTAACTTGATCAAATCTAACTTAATCAAACCTAACTTGAAGAAACTTAACTTGATCAAACCTAACTTGATCAAACCTATCTTGATCAAACCTTACTTGATCAAACCTAACTTGATCAAACCTAACTTGATCAAACCTAACTTGATCAAATCTAACTTAATCAAACCTAACTTGAAGAAACTTAACTTGATCAAACCTAACTTGATCAAACCTATCTTGATCAAACCTTACTTGATCAAACCTAACTTGATCAAACCTAACTTGATCAAACCTAACTTGATCAAACCTAACTTAAGCAAATCTAACTTAATCAAACCTAACTTGAAGAAACTTAACTTGATCAAACCTAACTTGATCAAACCTAACTTGATCAAACTTAACTAACAAACCTAACAAACCTAACTTAAGCAAACTAAACTTGATCAAACCAAATTGATCAATCTCAACTTGATCAAACCTAACTTGATCAAACCTAACTTGATCAATCTCAACTTGATCAAACCTAACTTGATCAAACCAAATTGATCAATCTCAACTTGATCAAACCTATCTTAATCAAACCTAACTTGCTCAAACCTAACTTGAAGAAACTTAACTTGAAGAAACTTAACTTGATCAAACCTAACTTGATCAAACCTAACTTGATCAAACCTAACTTGATCAAACCTAACTTGATCAAACCTAACTTGATAAAATCTAACTTGATCAAACCTAACTTGATCAAACCTAACTTGATCAAACCTAACTTGATCAAACCTAACTTGATCAAACCTAACTTGATCAAACCTAACTTGATCAAACCTAACTTGATCAAACCTAACTTGATCAAATCTAACTTAATCAAACCTAACTTGAAGAAACTTAACTTGATCAAACCTAACTTGATCAAACATATCTTGATCAAACCTTACTTGATCAAACCTAACTTGATCAAACCTAACTTGATCAAACCTAACTTGATCAAATCTAACTTAATCAAACCTAACTTGAAGAAACTTAACTTGATCAAACCTAACTTGATCAAACCTATCTTGATCAAACCTTACTTGATCAAACCTAACTTGATCAAACCTAACTTGATCAAACCTAACTTGATCAAACCTAACTTGATCAAACCTAACTTAAGCAAATCTAACTTAATCAAACCTAACTTGAAGAAACTTAACTTGATCAAACTTAACTTGATCAAACCTAATTTGATCAAACCTAACTTAAGCAAACTAAACTTGATCAAACCAAATTGATCAATCTCAACTTGATCAAACCTAACTTGATCAAACCTGACTTGATCAAACCTAACTTGATCAAACCTAACTTGATCAAACCTTACTTGATCAAACCTAACTTAAGCAAACTAAACTTGATCAAACCTAACTTAAGCAAACTAAACTTGATCAAACCAAATTGATCAATCTCAACTTGATCAAACCTAACTTGATCAAACCTAACTTGATCAAACCTAACTTGATCAAACCTAACTTGATCAAACTTAACTAACAAACCTAACAAACCTAACTTGATCAAATCTAACTTAATCAAACTTAACTTGAAGAAACTTAACTTGATCAAACCTTACTTGATCAAACCTAACTTGAAGAAACTTAACTTGATCAAACCTAACTTGATCAAACCTAACTTGATCAAACCTAACTTGATCAAACCTAACTTAAGCAAACTAAACTTGATCGAACCAAATTGATCAATCTCAACTTGATCAAACCTATCTTGATCAAACCTAACTTAAGCAAACTAAACTTGATCGAACCAAATTGATCAATCTCAACTTGATCAAACCTATCTTGATCAAACCTGACTTGATCAAACCTAACTTAAGCAAACTAAACTTGATCAAACCAAATTGATCAATCTCAACTTGATCAAGCCTAACTTGATCAAACCTAACTTGATCAAACCTAACTTGATCAAATCTAACTTGATCAAACCTAACTTGATCAAACCTAACTTGATCAAACCTAACTTGATCAAACCTAACTTGATTAAACCTAACTTAAGCAAACTAAACTTGATCAAACCTAACTTGATCAAACTTAACTTGATCAAACTAAACTTGAAGAAACCTAACTTGAAGAAACTTAACTTGATCAAACCTAACTTGATCAAACTTAACTAACAAACCTAACAAACCTAACTTAAGCAAACTAAACTTGATCAAACCAAATTGATCAATCTCAACTTGATCAAACCTAACTTGATCAAACCTGACTTGATCAAACCTAACTTGATCAAACTTAACTTGAAGAAACTTAACTTGATAAAACGTAACTTGATCAAACTTAACTTGATAAAACCTAACTTGATCAAACCTAACTAGGTAGGATAGGTTTGATCAAGTTAGGTTTGATCAAGTTAAGTTTCTTCAAGTTAGGTTAGGTTAGGTTAGGTTAGGTTAGGTTAGGTTAGGTTAGGTTAGGTTAGGTTAGGTTAGGTTAGGTTAGGTTAGGTTAGGTTAGGTTAGGTTAGGTTAGGTTAGGTTAGGTTAGGTTAGGTTAGGTTAGGTTAGGTTAGGTTAGGTTAGGTTAGGTTAGGTTAGGTTAGGTTCCCCACCGAGGGTATCTCCACGTTGTCGTCGTGGTGGGGCTTGCGTGTCTCAGTGATCTTTGGGGCTTTACCGGTAGAGCCACTCATGCCGGACAGGTTCAAAGTGAGAGACCAGACAAAGAGAGATACTGAGGGGCAGGTAGCCCAGATGGGCTGAGCTCTTTCACGTGTCTCCTATCATCTCGGAACACATGAAAGTAGCTGGCGGCGTCCACACTGGACAGTCGCGAGGCGGGGCGTCCTTTACGTCAGACGCGCCTGAGAAGTGCTGCTGGCTTGTTGCCATGCAGCGGAGTGGAGCCAGCTGCGAAAGCGGTAGGCGGCGTACGTGCTTCATGCACTTAACGCAGATCGTAATCCCGCTAGAAGTATCGTGGTCATGTCTCATGGCTTCGAACGGGACCGAGGGTCTTGGCTTAGCCGCCCGGACCGCGAGGAAGAACACCTCTATAAAAATTACCCCGAATCCTAAGTTTTGGTGTGCGGCGAGAGGATGAATGGCCGACGGGACTGCTTCCTTTTAAGGGAGCTTCTGGTCGTGAGCGCACCCCCAGCCAGTGAACCGGTGGACTCTCTGGTTGGGTTACAAATTTACACTTACCCGGGTACAGGGGGCACTGCCCGGGCGGACCTTCTATTTCCCCCATACTCGTGGGAACTGTATGGCGAATTTCAATAAAACAAAAAACCTGACGTTAGAAGGAGACAGCCGAGAAGGCTCAAATGACGGTGGTCGAGAAGACCGAGTAGAAGTTGGACTAGAGGGCCAACTGGGAGGATGGCGAGGAAGCCGAGAGTCGATGCTTGAATCGATCTCAAACAGAGGGTCTCCAGTAGTTGTGCTGCAGAGACTCACTGGCCTTGATGGCCGCGAGGATGCTGATGCGGGGTCTGACCATGACTCCACATCAAGTATGATTATTGATGCTGGCACCTCCAAATTTTGGGCTGAGCCCCCGCGTAAGCGCCCGCACTTCAAGTTGGGTCCTTCGGGGTCGAGTGAAGAGAAGCTGCCGCCCTCAAAACTGGGAGCGAAAGCAGTGCCTACCTGGACACGTATTGACTTTCTGCGTCCGGAAGCGCTACGTGCGTCTGCCCAGAATGCGCCAGAAAGTGAGTCCGATGATCCCAATATGAGTGTGGATACTCCTTTGGTAGAGGCCTCCGCTCTTTCGGTAGAGGCGCTCGAGAGGACAGCCCTTCAAGACCTGGACAAGGTCTTAGAGACGACTAGAAAGTCTAAAAACATGAAGGGCACTAGTCAACGGACTGTAAAAACGGCAGCGGAGCGGGTGAGACTCGCAGTCGAAGATCTGGCCAGCAGGAGCACTTCGGAGGAAACTCGGAGGCTCCAGCTCGAAAATGATAGGCTGCGAAAGGAGATTGGGGCCCTTCGCAAGGAGATGGAAGCACGGCCCAATGATCCGTCACAAACGCAGCCTTCGCGAGATGCAGAGAGAGACGAAGCCATAATTAATGCTGTCGTCTCTCAAGTTGCAAAAATGATGGATGCTCGCTTCGCTGGTATAGAAGACCGCCTGTTGCCGGCTCCAACTCTTCGTCCGCCACTGGCTGCTGACCGTAAACGGTCCACGGCAGCTACTACGGCTGCGAAACCAAGTGGAACGTCGAAGCGACCAACCATGGCCGCATTAGAGGCATCACAGGCTGGCACTGAAACGGCCACTGGGCAGGAAAACCTCCCCCAACAATCAAGTCCACCCAACACTGAGAGTGGCGGTTGGGAGACCCAGAAAAAGAAGGGGAAGAAAAAGAAGGGGAAAGAAGCTGCTCCTGAGAACAAGGGGAACAGCTCTAAAGAGCAAGAGGCAAAGAAGGAGACTTTGCCCCCCCAAAAGAAGAAAAACAGAAAGAGGAAAAGGAAATTCCGCGTTCCTAAATCCGCTGCAGTGGTATTAACGCTGCAGCCGGAAGCGGTTCAAAAAGGAGTCACATATGCGGCCGTCATAGCGAAAGCTAAAGAAAATATAGAACTCCAATCATTGGGAATAGCCGAAATTAGGTTCCGCACGGCGATGACCGGGGCTCGCCTTTTGGAGATCTCCGGTAATGATGGGGCTGCCGGGGCCGACCTGTTGGCTAAAAAACTGCAGGGAGTGTTTGCTGAGGAAGTCAGGGTCTCGAGACCAACAAAGACCGCTGAGCTACGTATATCAGGCCTCGATGACTCCATTACGCCTAAGGATGTACAGGAGGCTATCGCCCAAAAAACCAACTGCTCTGCTGAAGCCGTGAGGGTAGGTGCGATCCGCCTCGGTCCAGGAGGTGTAGGGACTGCATGGATTCAATGTCCTGTTGCGAGCGCGAAGGCGTTAGCAGATGCTGGCCGCCTACTCGTTGGCTGGAGCTCTGCCAGAGTACAGGCCTTGGAAGCCCGGCCTATGAGGTGTTTTAAATGCCTGGGGTCGGGACACACACGCCAAACGTGTACATCCCTCACGGACCATAGCGGACTCTGCTTCCGCTGCGGCAAGCCGGGTCATATGGCAGCGGCATGTTCTGGCGATCCGCACTGCCCCTTGTGCGAGACGGCTAAACTGGCGTCAAACCATATCGCTGGTGGGAAAGGCTGCAAGGCTCCAGCTCAGCCAAAACGTAAGAGGACGGAGAAGGCCGCTTTGACTCCGGCCACTCTTAGTGCGGCGCGACAAGGGCAGTCGCAAGAGGAGGCAATGGTCACCGAATAATGGCCCAAAGACGACCAATTAAACTCCTACAGGCTAACATTAACCACGCCGCCGATGCGCAGGACCTTCTCTTGCAAATCATGGCGGAGTGGTCTATAGATGTGGCTGTAGCGGCGGAGCCATATTTTGTACCTCCCCGTCCTAACTGGGTGAGTGACGCAAATGGCTCCGTTGCTATTATTAGCTCTGCGGACTCCAATTCCCCGCCCCTTTCAGTGAAAGAAAAGGGCTCTGGATACGTGGCTGCTATATGGAAGGGCATCACCATAGTGGGAGTGTACTTCTCGCCGACCAGAAGTCTCGCCGAATTTGAGGACTTCATGGACCAACTCGAAGCCTCGGTTCGGCGGCTGCTTCCTGGGGACATAATCGTCATGGGAGACTTTAATGCGAAATCTACCGCGTGGGGGTCTCCCGCAACAAGCCCAAGGGGAACTGTGGTCGAGGAGTGGGCGGCGGCTACGGGCCTCTGTCTTCTGAACACTGGCTCCGTCAATACGTGTGTGCGGCAGCTGGGGGAGTCAATAGTGGATCTGTCTTTCGCTAGCCCGGCTGTCGCAACTCGCATCCGAGACTGGCAGGTTCGGGAGGATATGGAGACCTCATCGGACCACAGGTATATCACCATGAGCATCCACCTCTCGCCAACACCTCGAGAGGATAGGCCTCACAATGCCCGGCAATTCCCACGGTGGGCGATGACAAAGCTCGACAGGGACCTTCTTGAGGAGGCCGCAATCGTACAGGCCTGGGTATCTCCCTTACCTCTGACCGCGGAGGTCGATGTTGAGGCCGGTCGTTTTCGGGACGCCATGACGGCGATATGCGACGCGTCCATGCCTCGCACGCGGCGACGACCTCCAAAGAAAGAGGTGTATTGGTGGTCCCAAGAGTTGGCGGAACTCCGAGCGTCCTGCATTGATGCCCGAAGGGGCTACTCAAGAGTCCGCAGGCGACGACTCAATCGCAATGAGGAGCTGGAGGGCCAACTATTCCAGGCCTACCGCGATGCAAGGGAGCTGCTTAAAGCGGCAATCTGCCGTGCTAAGGACCAGGCACGGAGTGAGATGCTGGATGAGGTTGACCGCGATCCCTGGGGGCGCCCGTATCGTGCGGCGCGGAATAAACTCCGTTGCCAAGGCCCCCCACTGACGGAAACTCTCCAGCCTCAGTTTCTCGCTCGAGTCGTAGAGACGCTATTCCCCGCCTCAGTTGAGCACACGTCTCCGACCATGGCCTCACCAGGTGCTATCGACGTTGACGAGGAGGTCACTCCGATCTCAGATGCGGAAATGGGCGCCGCAATACTAAGAATGCGGTCGAAGAACACTGCTCCAGGGCCAGACGGCGTGCCTGGCAAGGTGCTCGCTTTGGCACTAGCCAGCTTAAAGGATCGGTTGCATAGTATATTTGACGCGTGCTTAACGTCGCGGCGGTTCCCTAGTCTGTGGAAAGAAGGACGCTTGGTTCTCCTTCAGAAGGCAGGACGCCCACCGGACTCACCATCAGGGTACAGGCCAATCGTGCTTCTGGACGAGGTGGGGAAGATGCTAGAGAGGATTCTCGCTGCCCGCCTCGTCCGGCATCTGGACAACGTTGGCCCCAACTTGTCGGATGCCCAGTTCGGTTTCCGAGCCGGTCGGTCGACTATAGATGCCATTTCGCGCCTAAAATCTAAAGCGAACGAAGCAGTAGCACAGGGAAACGTGCTGTTGGCTGTATCGCTAGATATAGCCAACGCATTCAATACGCTCCCATTCGGCTGCATTGGCGAAGCTCTCTGCTATCACGGAGTTCCAGCGTATCTGAGGCAGCTGGTAAATGACTACCTGCGGGGGCGCTGCGTTAGCTATATTACATCGGACGGTCGCATCAAGCGCAAACCCATGACATGCGGGGTTCCACAGGGGTCGGTTCTCGGCCCGCTCCTGTGGAACATTGGTTATGATTGGGCTTTACGCAGCGTCCTCGCTCCCGGGCAGGACGTCATTTGTTACGCAGACGACACCCTCGTCATCGCCCAGGGGCCCAACTTCGAGGAGGCGGCTAGTTCGGCCCGCGAATGCGCGTCGGTAGTAATCGGCCGCATTGAGGCGCTAGGGCTAAGAGTGGCACTCGAAAAGACGGAGGCCTTGGTGTTCTATGGGCCACGCCGCAGACCACCAGCGGGTGCTCATGTCACCATCGGCGAAGTGAGGATACCGGTCAAGACTCACATGAAGTACTTGGGCTTGGTTCTGGACCGTCTTTGGCATTTCGAGGAACATTTTAAGTACCTCGAGCCAAAACTTATTAGCACCGCGTCTGCCCTTGGCCGACTGCTGCCGAATTTGGGGGGACCCAGCATAAGTTGCCGACGCCTATACACGGGAGTGGTGCGCTCCATGGCCCTCTATGGTGCTCCTGTGTGGTCTGGATGCCTTAATAACCAGAGCAAGGCACTGCTGCGGAAGCCACAGAGAGTAATGGCGAACAGGGTCATACGTGGCTACCGCACAATTTCAGCGGAGGCCGCGTGTGTCCTCGCTGGGACTCCTCCGTGGGAGCTGGAGGCGAAAGTACTCTCTGTGGTGTACGAGCGAGGAGCCGCTACCCGAGCGGAAAGCGGCCGACCACCGCCACTGGAGCTCTTGAAAAGGTGGCGTCAGGAGGCACAGAGGGCCATTGTGAGCCAGTGGAAGGAAAGGCTGGAGACACCGAGCGCCGGCCACTGGACGATAGGGGCGTTCCAGCCTGTAATGGAGAAGTGGTTGGAAAGGCGGCATGGCACGCTGTCATTCCGCATGGTGCAGGTATTATCCGGACACGGATGCTTCGGCAAATACCTGCACACCGTGGCTAGGCGGGAGCCTACACCCGCATGCCATCACTGCGGCCACATTGTGGACACGGCGGAGCACACGCTCATGCAGTGCCCTGCTTGGGCAGAGCAACGCCGTGCTCTCCAGTGCACAATTGGGCAAGACCTTTCGTTGTCGGCTGTAGTGAAAGTTATGGCCGACAGCTCAACCGGATGGGAGGCCGTCGCGACCTTCTGCGAGGATGTCATCTCGCAGAAGGAAGCGGCGGAGCGGGTCAGGGAGGAAAACAACCTGGCTGACCCAATCCGTCGCAGGCGAATGGGCCGGCGAAGGCGGCGATACGCCCAGCAATTGCCGCCCTGACAAGGGCAAGCGGTCGGCAGAGCGGGGTAATCTGTCGGCTGCTTCACACCGTGACGTCTAAGGTGTAAACCCTAGTTGCTGGTTGATGTCAAGTGCCGGACATCACCAAAGAAAGAGTGGGCCCGGAGGCGGGCAATCACCAGGGGGGGTCGCGAAAGTCATGCTGGGCAGTACTCACGACCCCCCTAATTGGTGTATAGAGGCACAGGCAGAGTTTTTAGTGGGTGCGAGCCCCACATAACCACGCCGTTTCCCCGGACGGTGTGGTATGCGGTAGGCATTTTCTCTGCCCAAAAAAAAAAAAAAAAAAAAAAAAAAAAAAAAGGTTAGGTTAGGTTAGGTTAGGTTAGGTTAGGTTAGGTTAGGTTAGGTTAGGTTAGGTTAGGTTAGGTTAGGTTAGGTTAGGTTAGGTTAGGTTAGGTTAGGTTAGGTTAGGTTAGGTTAGGTTAGGTTAGGTTAGGTTAGGTTAGGTTAGGTTAGGTTAGGTTAGGTTAGGTTAGGTTAGGTTAGGTTAGGTTAGGTTAGGTTAGGTTAGGTTAGGTTAGGTTAGGTTAGGTTAGGTTAGGTTAGGTTAGGTTAGGTTAGGTTAGGTTAGGTTAGGTTAGGTTAGGTTAGGTTAGGTTAGGTTAGGTTAGGTTAGGTTAGGTTAGGTTAGGTTAGGTTAGGTTAGGTTAGGTTAGGTTAGGTTAGGTTAGGTTAGGTTAGGTTAGGTTAGGTTAGGTTAGGTTAGGTTAGGTTAGGTTAGGTTAGGTTAGGTTAGGTTAGGTTAGGTTAGGTTAGGTTAGGTTAGGTTAGGTTAGGTTAGGTTAGGTTAGGTTAGGTTAGGTTAGGTTAGGTTAGGTTAGGTTAGGTTAGGTTAGGTTAGGTTAGGTTAGGTTAGGTTAGGTTAGGTTAGGTTAGGTTAGGTTAGGTTAGGTTAGGTTAGGTTAGGTTAGGTTAGGTTAGGTTAGGTTAGGTTAGGTTAGGTTAGGTTAGGTTAGGTTAGGTTAGGTTAGGTTAGGTTAGGTTAGGTTAGGTTAGGTTAGGTTAGGTTAGGTTAGGTTAGGTTAGGTTAGGTTAGGTTAGGTTAGGTTAGGTTAGGTTAGGTTAGGTTAGGTTAGGTTAGGTTAGGTTAGGTTAGGTTAGGTTAGGTTAGGTTAGGTTAGGTTAGGTTAGGTTAGGTTAGGTTAGGTTAGGTTAGGTTAGGTTAGGTTAGGTTAGGTTAGGTTAGGTTAGGTTAGGTTAGGTTAGGTTAGGTTAGGTTAGGTTAGGTTAGGTTAGGTTAGGTTAGGTTAGGTTAGGTTAGGTTAGGTTAGGTTAGGTTAGGTTAGGTTAGGTTAGGTTAGGTTAGGTTAGGTTAGGTTAGGTTAGGTTAGGTTAGGTTAGGTTAGGTTAGGTTAGGTTAGGTTAGGTTAGGTTAGGTTAGGTTAGGTTAGGTTAGGTTAGGTTAGGTTAGGTTAGGTTAGGTTAGGTTAGGTTAGGTTAGGTTAGGTTAGGTTAGGTTAGGTTAGGTTAGGTTAGGTTAGGTTAGGTTAGGTTAGGTTAGGTTAGGTTAGGTTAGGTTAGGTTAGGTTAGGTTAGGTTAGGTTAGGTTAGGTTAGGTTAGGTTAGGTTAGGTTAGGTTAGGTTAGGTTAGGTTAGGTTAGGTTAGGTTAGGTTAGGTTAGGTTAGGTTAGGTTAGGTTAGGTTAGGTTAGGTTAGGTTAGGTTAGGTTAGGTTAGGTTAGGTTAGGTTAGGTTAGGTTAGGTTAGGTTAGGTTAGGTTAGGTTAGGTTAGGTTAGGTTAGGTTAGGTTAGGTTAGGTTAGGTTAGGTTAGGTTAGGTTAGGTTAGGTTAGGTTAGGTTAGGTTAGGTTAGGTTAGGTTAGGTTAGGTTAGGTTAGGTTAGGTTAGGTTAGGTTAGGTTAGGTTAGGTTAGGTTAGGTTAGGTTAGGTTAGGTTAGGTTAGGTTAGGTTAGGTTAGGTTAGGTTAGGTTAGGTTAGGTTAGGTTAGGTTAGGTTAGGTTAGGTTAGGTTAGGTTAGGTTAGGTTAGGTTAGGTTAGGTTAGGTTAGGTTAGGTTAGGTTAGGTTAGGTTAGGTTAGGTTAGGTTAGGTTAGGTTAGGTTAGGTTAGGTTAGGTTAGGTTAGGTTAGGTTAGGTTAGGTTAGGTTAGGTTAGGTTAGGTTAGGTTAGGTTAGGTTAGGTTAGGTTAGGTTAGGTTAGGTTAGGTTAGGTTAGGTTAGGTTAGGTTAGGTTAGGTTAGGTTAGGTTAGGTTAGGTTAGGTTAGGTTAGGTTAGGTTAGGTTAGGTTAGGTTAGGTTAGGTTAGGTTAGGTTAGGTTAGGTTAGGTTAGGTTAGGTTAGGTTAGGTTAGGTTAGGTTAGGT
Organism: Protodeltote pygarga; assembly: GCA_936450705.2. Taxonomy (NCBI): domain Eukaryota; kingdom Metazoa; phylum Arthropoda; class Insecta; order Lepidoptera; family Noctuidae; genus Protodeltote; species Protodeltote pygarga. The sequence goes on from OW388278.2 coordinate 6,750,949, forward strand.
TAGGTTAGGTTAGGTTAGGTTAGGTTAGGTTAGGTTAGGTTAGGTTAGGTTAGGTTAGGTTAGGTTAGGTTAGGTTAGGTTAGGTTAGGTTAGGTTAGGTTAGGTTAGGTTAGGTTAGGTTAGGTTAGGTTAGGTTAGGTTAGGTTAGGTTAGGTTAGGTTAGGTTAGGTTAGGTTAGGTTAGGTTAGGTTAGGTTAGGTTAGGTTAGGTTAGGTTAGGTTAGGTTAGGTTAGGTTAGGTTAGGTTAGGTTAGGTTAGGTTAGGTTAGGTTAGGTTAGGTTAGGTTAGGTTAGGTTAGGTTAGGTTAGGTTAGGTTAGGTTAGGTTAGGTTAGGTTAGGTTAGGTTAGGTTAGGTTAGGTTAGGTTAGGTTAGGTTAGGTTAGGTTAGGTTAGGTTAGGTTAGGTTAGGTTAGGTTAGGTTAGGTTAGGTTAGGTTAGGTTAGGTTAGGTTAGGTTAGGTTAGGTTAGGTTAGGTTAGGTTAGGTTAGGTTAGGTTAGGTTAGGTTAGGTTAGGTTAGGTTAGGTTAGGTTAGGTTAGGTTAGGTTAGGTTAGGTTAGGTTAGGTTAGGTTAGGTTAGGTTAGGTTAGGTTAGGTTAGGTTAGGTTAGGTTAGGTTAGGTTAGGTTAGGTTAGGTTAGGTTAGGTTAGGTTAGGTTAGGTTAGGTTAGGTTAGGTTAGGTTAGGTTAGGTTAGGTTAGGTTAGGTTAGGTTAGGTTAGGTTAGGTTAGGTTAGGTTAGGTTAGGTTAGGTTAGGTTAGGTTAGGTTAGGTTAGGTTAGGTTAGGTTAGGTTAGGTTAGGTTAGGTTAGGTTAGGTTAGGTTAGGTTAGGTTAGGTTAGGTTAGGTTAGGTTAGGTTAGGTTAGGTTAGGTTAGGTTAGGTTAGGTTAGGTTAGGTTAGGTTAGGTTAGGTTAGGTTAGGTTAGGTTAGGTTAGGTTAGGTTAGGTTAGGTTAGGTTAGGTTAGGTTAGGTTAGGTTAGGTTAGGTTAGGTTAGGTTAGGTTAGGTTAGGTTAGGTTAGGTTAGGTTAGGTTAGGTTAGGTTAGGTTAGGTTAGGTTAGGTTAGGTTAGGTTAGGTTAGGTTAGGTTAGGTTAGGTTAGGTTAGGTTAGGTTAGGTTAGGTTAGGTTAGGTTAGGTTAGGTTAGGTTAGGTTAGGTTAGGTTAGGTTAGGTTAGGTTAGGTTAGGTTAGGTTAGGTTAGGTTAGGTTAGGTTAGGTTAGGTTAGGTTAGGTTAGGTTAGGTTAGGTTAGGTTAGGTTAGGTTAGGTTAGGTTAGGTTAGGTTAGGTTAGGTTAGGTTAGGTTAGGTTAGGTTAGGTTAGGTTAGGTTAGGTTAGGTTAGGTTAGGTTAGGTTAGGTTAGGTTAGGTTAGGTTAGGTTAGGTTAGGTTAGGTTAGGTTAGGTTAGGTTAGGTTAGGTTAGGTTAGGTTAGGTTAGGTTAGGTTAGGTTAGGTTAGGTTAGGTTAGGTTAGGTTAGGTTAGGTTAGGTTAGGTTAGGTTAGGTTAGGTTAGGTTAGGTTAGGTTAGGTTAGGTTAGGTTAGGTTAGGTTAGGTTA